>WBSA01000004.1:1345000-1945000 GCA_009828645.1 Calcarisporium arbuscula
AAGCGACAGTTAGGTAATCCAACTAAGCTGTAAGCGCGTCGATCGAACTTCCCTTCCAGGTGACCATCAGTACTAGAGTTGACGATGGGGCTCACTGGCTCAAAACTATTTTTACGGTTTTTTTTCATCAGAAAATGCCACTGCAGCAACGGCAACGCCACTATACGACACACGCTCTTCAGATTAGTACTGCTCAGTATAAAAATATATAGGGTATTTTAGCTCTAAATTTATTCGAGACCTCATAATCACATTTGGTTATCTGTCCTCATATAGTAACAATAGAGATGCCAAATATTCCATCACTGATAGTTGATCCCTCAGCACCACAGCTACAGATAACGCCGGCCTAACATAAACCATCTCAACCTCATATAACCGCAAAACACTAATGCAGTTCTACTATGTCTATTTAGGATAAAAATCCTCCATGTAATTAATACTTAAAAACCCACAGAGTATTATTATTCTAAGACTATATTTCACGTCATGGTATTACATCAAGGACATGCGCAAATTGTAGCTATTTATAATATTAGGGGGCTATTATCTTACAAATAGTAACTACGTAAATCCAACGTTACCCCGAGGGATCAAAATAGATTTTGACCCAGTGAGCCCCTATCGTCAACCGTAAGTACGAAGTATTTGGGGTGATTCAAAGTCATCCGCCCCTACCATGAGAGGCCACCACGGAGCAGCAAAAGTGAGAAAGACTTGCAAACATAGTGAAAGCCAAATATGCAGAGCAGCCCTGCATTACATGCACTAAAATGGATCGACCCATTTAGGTGCCGACAATAATATCCCAAAGCGGCTAGCTTCGAAATTTCATTGCTTTGGTACGAGGCAATGTATGAGCTCTGAGATAATTTTTTTCACTTTTTTTTTATTTTTGGAGGTCATTGTCATTTTTCCCGTCTAGAGTAGGGGCAGATGGTTTGGAATACCCCCAAGACTGGGTGTGGAGAGTACGACTCTCACAGCAAGACAGGATGACAACTGTCATTTTTCCGAGTGGAGGATCGTACCCCAGGGGTCCATAGTGGGTGGCTTGGCTGATAGATGTGTGATCCATTGCCGTGTCTCGTCTCTTCCCCTTCTAGTAATTCGCCTACAAGCTTCTTTCTTTTTTCTCGTACTGTGTGGGAACAAATACGCCCACGCCTTTGGGACAGCAATATCATGAGCCTGTGCAGATAGAGGCGACGTTCGTGTCCAACGAGGCGGTGTCATCTCAAGCAGTCCATCTGACTGGCTCTTGGTCAATTGATATGCCTTCGCCGGGAGGAGATCGCGCCTGAATGGGCACACGCACACACAGTCATGTTGGCCATCTGTCTATTGGCAACCATTTGCTTCTTCGCCGTCGTCAGGCATTGTCACAATCTCTCTTCGCGTCTTGTTCAGCTCGGAAACTCCTGCCATGGACGACCTTACACCCTGCGGTCTTATCTCAGGGACAGAATTCGCAGTTTCTCGCACAGCCGAGAGCTGATTAGTAGAGGCTATTCGCGATACGCGAGCACCGGCGCCTCGTTTGTGGTGCCTACTCTGCTCAATGGACCAACCGTGGTGCTGCCTCCCTCCTTGGCGCGGGAGATGTGCTATGCTCCAGATAGCGAATTG
Organism: Calcarisporium arbuscula; assembly: GCA_009828645.1. Classification (NCBI taxonomy): domain Eukaryota; kingdom Fungi; phylum Ascomycota; class Sordariomycetes; order Hypocreales; family Calcarisporiaceae; genus Calcarisporium; species Calcarisporium arbuscula. The sequence goes on from WBSA01000004.1 coordinate 1,346,630, forward strand.
GACTTCCGGAAAGCGGTGATAAATGACGGGCTTCAAGCCGAGTACCTCTTTCCTGGAGTTGCGGATGTTCCATTCCATGCTGCCGTGTTTCGACGCCAGCTTGCTAATACCGCAGTTCAAGCTCGCGCTGGTGACATTGCCTGCGAGGCTGAAGAGTCACTGCGCAGTTTTTGGACCTTTTCGTCAGAGAAATGTGCCCCAAATGATGATGCATGGACCGAGACAGATGTCTACGCATCTGTCATGGCAGTATCGGCTCAGGTTGCTATGCGAGAGTTTGTCGGCCTACGACTCTGCCGTGATGAACATTTCCTCAAATATTTAGTCGGCTACTTCGCCAGCGTCCGCTTGAGCGCTGGTCTTCTCAACCAATGCCCCGAGAGCCTGCGGTGGTAGGTACAGTTTTATACTCCCTGCCCCTATCCCTCTAATGAGGCTTGTAGGCTCCTTTCCAAGGCAATACTGGCCCCCTTGCAACGTAAACGGGCCAAACTACGACAGAAACTGGTTCCGATGATTGAGCGTGAAAAGATATCTCTTGAACGAGCAACACCGGTTGGACAGCCTCAACGAGAAACAACGCTTTTGTACTGGATGCTTGTCGCTTCTCGTGAGCAATCCAATCAGAATTGCTACAGTACAGAACAAATAATAGACTGTTTCTTGATGAGCAGCTTCGTGGCTGTTCACACTACTTCTATAGTGCTTTATGCCGCCATCTTTCGGCTTGTCCAGAGCCCTAGTATCTCTGAGGTGCTACGATCCGAGGCTGACGGTTCATTCGGCCATGTGCACAATCGTGACCCGCGGTTGATGTTGGACTGCACGGAATTGCCAAAAACAAAGAGCCTCATTTATGAATGTCTTCGCAACTCTCATCAAAACCTCTTGATCATCAGGCGGACTGTTTCCACTCCAGGAGGCTATCGATTCGGCGATGGAAAATGGGTTCCGGAAGGCACGGTTGTCGCATTGCCTGGGTATGAGTTGCACCACGACGAGGCTAACTATGATCGAGGGCGGGAGTTTGACCCTTCACGCTGGTTGAACCGGGGTCAAAACTCAGGTGGTGGAGAGAAGACTCATATAGTCAATACAGCGAGAGATCCAAAGGCCCTTGGGGGCCAGTTTTGGGCTTTTGGGGAAGGAAAGCATGTCTGGTAAGTGGAACTGATACTGAGCCCTCCCCTCACCTTGAAGCTTGATCTGACTCGACATCTCTGCAGCCCTGGCCGGTTCTTGGCAATTACTGCATTGACATCTATCATTGCATCAATAGTTCTACTTTACGATATGCGCCTGAAAGGGACAAACCACATGGGCCCTGGCCAATGGATTGGCGAGAATGTCTTGCCTGATCAGCGAGCTGTTATTCTAATCCGGAGGAGATGCAGAGTAGCTTCTTAGTTCAGCCCGTGTTCATACAACAGTATTCTTATCTTTGTCTTCCGATGCACGTCGCGTGGCATCAAGAGCTTTCTGATCCGCTGCACCGGCAAATTTTGTGTGAGGTACCGGCTTCACTTTGAGGAATCGAGTGGCATCGTGACAACGTATACGAGAACACAAGCGATGAGCTCGTAATGCTTGTTAGTTATGAGTCATCCCATCCCGCTGTAATGGGCCATTCGAAGGTCCTTATACTCTCCGGATGAGTATAGATTCTACCCGTTCGTTAGCCGTCTGACAAGAGAGCTAGGAGATTAGCCACGGACCTTCTGCTATTTAGAAAAGCCAGTGTTGCATCCATCATTTTAGCGATTGAGATAGACCCGTACGGTCGCCTTAATCCATAGTGTGTCACTGCAAAACGTGTACACTCCCAATCATCTTAAATCAGCTATTAATATGTAGTTATTATCTAGGCTACTAGGTTATAATCTACAATCATCACACATCCAGTCTCAAAAGTCATCCCCCACACGAATATATCGGTATAAAACTCACTTCATAACACCAGTCCATTATTAACTTGGGAGAAAACGCATTGTCGACGTCCGTTATAGTTTAAAAATAACCATATTCAAACGTCGCCCCGCCGTCTCGGATCTCCCCGCCAAAGTAAAACCATCAGGAGTCGCCGTCAAGGCGTTTCACATCCCCCATCCTCACAGGCACCAGCCAAAACACCGGCATACCAAAAAAACGCCATCCCCAAGACCCCAGTTCCCCCCCAATAGAACCCCCAATTATATCTCCCCGAGAATCCGAGACGCTGGCCAACGGCCATGCCATCCCAATTCGTCCCGCGACTCCCGCCAACCAATTCATGCACGCCAAAGCTTAATCCCAGCGACGAATAGCGGCACGGCCGAGGTGCCGCCATTCAATGCAACGCGCGCAATGCAGATCGATGCAAAACAGCAGGGGTGAGAGGCCACGGCCTTGAGGCATCGCAAGCTATTGGCCGTGAGAAACGCCGGGGGCTGCTCTGTTAGTGGATCGACAGGGCGGCCTCAATGCTCATGTTGGCTGTTCTCCAGAGCGCATGCGTCGACTATTATTTAGACTCTCTCGCGCCGCTCCCTTTCCTCACGATATCTTCATTATAACTCATATTTGGCACACAACCCAGCTCCAACTCTTCTCACTCCTCAAACCCACAATATCTGCACTCATCTGCCCTTCAACATCCTCACTCTCGCATACAATTTACACATCGTCGTCTCTCCACCCGCACACCCAACATGAAGGCCTCGCTCTCCTTCGTCCTCCTCCCCGCCCTCGTCCAAGCCCTCCGCATCGTCCAATCCAATGACGACGGCTGGGCAGAGCTCTACATCCGTAGTCTCAACGACGCACTCATCGAGGCTGGCCACGATGTAGTGCTCTCCGGGCCCGCCGAGAACAAGTCAGGATCAAGTAAGCTACCAAATCACCTATACATCACAACGACCCATCTAAAAGGTCCCAACACCACATCTCACATCATACATCATACTAACCCCCCCTCTCCCCAGGTTCCCTCGACTTCGAACCCAAGCCACGCAAAGACCCCTGCCACTTCGACTCCTGTCCCGCCAACGCCGGGCCAATGGGCTCAAACACCACTCGCCCCGACCTGAACTGGGTAAACTCCTTCCCCGTCACCTCCATCAAATTCGGCATCGAGACCTTCGGGCCGCAGCTCTGGGACGGCGCCGCCCCCGAGCTCGCCGTCACTGGCCCCAACGTCGGCACAAACGCCTTTCTCTCTGTGCCCTTCTCCGGCACCGTCGGCGCGGCCTGCTTCGCTGCTCACGACGCGGGCATCCCAGCCCTTGCGTTTTCTGCGCCGGATGAGGGCCGCTTGAGGTGGGATACTTTCCCCGTGCCCAAGAGGAGCCTTGTGTACGCCGAGCTGGCGACAAACTTCACCAACGCGGTTATTGCGTCAGGGAAGCCGTTCCTCCCCAAGGACACGTTTCTGAACATCAACTTCCCCAAGGTGACGGAGACGTGCTCCGACCCAGAAAAGTTCAAGTATGTCCTTACGCGCATTAACCCAGGCGTCTTGTCTGGGCCGGATGCCGAGACTTGCGGAAGCACTCGTCTGCCGACTGAGTCTCATGTCTTGGGCCTCAAGGACACTTGCTTCGTTTCGGTCAGTGTGGGCGATGCCAAAGATAAAACCACCGTTGAGGATCAGCGACAGGAGGAGGTGTTGGCAAAGCTAGGAGATCTGTTCACCTGTTTGCCGGAGGCGGATAAGAAATAGAACATCACGTTGTATAGTCACGATTGTCATTAGCGTCATTTCGAATAGATCATCCCAAAGCGATTCATATTTCTTCTCATTGATGAGATGCTGCACACACGCCTGTCTGACCTCAAACAAGCCACGGCATTTTCTTCAATTTTTCTGTGTCATATTCTTTTCCTTTTTATCTCCCGTCTTTACTTTCCTCCCGTCTTGCCCGTGGGAATGTAGAACAACACCACTCTCGGCCCCTTGAGGCCAGCCTCACCTTGCTTCCAGTCGCCCAGCCCCTTGTCTACTCTGTAAAATCCTCTGCGCTCCAGCTGGATAATGTCATCCTGCTTAAGCTTTCCAACACCAGCGTCGCACCATGCATCCTCGACCTTCGAAGTCTCCGGGTTCAAGAAGTCCTCAAAGTTATCCTCCTCGTCCAGCTTGTCCTTGGTAATTAGATAGTCAAACTCCCACAGCTCGGCAGGCACAAGGTCAAACCCTTCGGCAGACAACCATGTAATCTTCTTTTCCGTTGACTTGAAGTCGCCCTTGATGTTGAGCTCAAAGGACAGCTCCTTAATGGGGTCCTCGGTGGGAATGCTACGGACAAATGCGTTGCCCCAGTTCATCAAAGTTACCTCCTCATCCAGCTTGAAGCTCTTGGCATCGACCTGATCGATGAAGACACTTGGCGAAAACACAACATCCTTGGTGCCCACGTCGGGGTTCTTAGGGTGCTTCGGGCGCTGCTCGGTGACAACACCGTTGGGGACATCAGGCCCCGTGAGGCTGACCTTGACCATGTCCTTCTGCAGGAGAGCTGTGTGACGTGCCACCACGGGGTCGATCTCCTTCTTGTTCGAAGCCCAGAAAGTCGTCCAGTCCATCACCACAACATTACGGCTAGGCCCTTGCTTGATGATGAAATCTCGGAGCGCCGCAATCGTCATACCGCGTCGTCGAACACCACGAATCGTGGGCATTCTAGGGTCATCCCACCCCCAGACATTGCCTGCATCAACCAGCTTGGCTAGCTTACGCTTCGACAGGAAGGTCTTGACGAAGTTCAGACGGGCAAAATCCCACATATGCACCTGTCGTAGACTCAGGGTATCCAAGAACCACTGGTATTGTGGGTTTCGGTCTGTGTACTCAGTAGACCTGAGCGCATGGGTCACGCCCTCGTGGCTATCGACAACGGGGCATGCGAAGTCGTACATGGGGTAAACCTTCCATGTGCGTCCAGTGCGGTGGTGGGCGTTCTCGATATTGCAGCGATAGATGACGGGGTCCCGCATAGCCTTGTTGGGGTCGTCGGCGGACAGCCTCGCACGGATGCAGTGGGCAAGACCTTCCTCAGTTCCGTTCTTCATCTCCTCGAAAATGCGCAGCGTCTCCTCGACGGAACGATCACGTCTTTTGGAGGGGATACCGTCCATTCGCTGGGCACGCATGGTCTCCTGGTCCGTATCATCTGCGTATGCCTTGCCCATCGATATCAACTTCTTGCACATTTCGTATAGATAATCGAAGTAATCGGAGGTGTATGTCACGACATCGGGCTTGATACCCATAAGGGCAAGATCCTCGACAATGGCGTCCTGGAACTCCTCACTCTCCTTGGCGGGATTGGTATCGTCCAGTCGAAGGCGCATCTGGCCGTTGTAGGCGACATGGCCGAAATAATCGCTAAGAAGGGCGGCTTTGGCGTGTCCAATGTGAAGGTAACCACTATATGATGTTAGCTAGCGTACGAAACGCGCGGGAGGTTGAAATATCTCACGAAGGCTCAGGAAGGAATCGAGTAACGACCCCCTTCTCAGTATCCTGAAGGGCAAGGTTGTAGTTGGCGCCGCCCTTGCTTCCAGCCTGGGCCTTAGTCTTAGCCGCAGCCTCGGCCGCCTTGAGCTCCTCCTGGATCTCAGGGTGAGTCTGCTCAATGAAGGTGAACCATCGGGTCAAGTTGGGGAGACCATTTTTACGGATGAAGCCAATGGTGACTTTGTTGCCACGTAGAACTTGCCAAATCTTGGTCTCGACGTCGCTGAGGCTGTAGCCCTCAATGTACGATCGCAGTGTCAGGTGCGTATCCAGGTCACGGAGAAGAGGCTCGATGGACCGGAAATCACCGGCGAGTTTGGTGGTGAGAGCCTCGAGCTCGTCGTGCTTCATAATGGGCTATTTTCTTATAAAAGGCTGTATGTGAGAAGAGAAGAAATGACGTGAAGGCGCCAAAACAGACCTTGTTTATGGATGACTCAAATGGTTTTTCGCCCTGATGATGGTGGGGGAAATGGAGGGGCTTGAACTGTGAGGGGCATCTGTCCCAGCACCGTCAAAGTCGCAGATGGCCATTTTCTTATCGATAAGACAGCCTCCAACTTGGCGCCTGACATTCAAGGCCATTTTTACGACGGCCAAGCCGTCACCCTTTTTGCGCGTCAACTGTCCGAGACCAAGCATCCATTCCAACTTTTTGAGGAGCTTCAATCGCAATCAAAATGGCGCCAATCGACCGATGCCTGGCCTCCATGGCCGGGCTCGCAATCACACAGGCTGCAAGGCCAACAATACCAACAATACCTCGCTTTCTAGCGCCAGCTCTTGTGCACAGCCGCCAAGCTTCCATAGTCCGCCTCAAGAAAACCGCCAAAAAGAAGGCACTGCCCAAGGACTTTAGGCGGCACAACCTGGATAAGAGAGAGTTTCCACGGTTCTCACTCTGTGAAGCCATGCGGTATGATTTGCACTGGCAATAGCTTTGCTAACGAAGACTAATTGGCGATGCAGAACCCTCCGTGCAGTAGAAGTCGGCCAGCCTCCGGCGCAGATCAAGTATGAGCTTCACATCCACCTCAAAACAGCGCGAAACGGTCCCGTCGTCCGAAACAGCGTCCGTCTCCCTCACCCCGTTCAGAGCGACTGGCAGATTGCCGTTATATGCCCCGAGGGCAGCGACATTGCCAATGCTGCCACAGCAGCCGGTGCCGTAGCTGTCGGCGAGGAAACCCTCTTCGAAGCTATTCGCCAGGAAAAAATCGAGTTTGACCGCCTCATCTGCCATGAATCAAGCGAAAAGGCGCTCAACAGGGCCGGGCTGGGACGAATTCTCGGACCCAAGGGATTGATGCCGAGCCAGAGGATGAAGACCATCGTCAGCGATGTCACCAAATCAATTCGTGACTCGGCTGGTGCTGCAGACTACCGTGAGCGACACGGTGTGATCCACATGGCTATTGGGCAGCTGGGATATACGCCTGACCAACTCAAGGCCAATATTCAGGTCCTCCTGAAAAAGATCAAGACAGAGTGTGCGGACATTTCGGAGGAGGTTTCCAAGGAAGTTCATGAGGTCATCCTGAGCACGACCAATGGTCCCGCCTTGAGCTTGAACGGCAAGCTAACTGAGGCTGAGGACAAATTTGGCCCCGAGACCCTAGCCAATGTTATGTAATTTGCCGTCAACGGCGTGTATTATTGTATCATATCTACAGTAGAATATTGCTCCCAGCGAGGGCAAGAAAGTCGTTTCTTATCTTAGTTATCATCCCCAGCCATGAGTCCTACATCTATTGAAGCCATGTTGTGCATATTGTGCATGTCTGCGATCACCCGCGCAGAACCTTGACTGCCTCGTGCTGGGCATCTAGCATTCGATAGATGCTGAGATATTTCAGCACCCTGTTCTGACCCTTTGTGCCCGCTGCTTTCGCTTCTTTTAGTGCGTTACCCAAGTCCAGTAGTAGTGTGTTTCGACATCTTGTGATCCGCTCTTCCGACTTGATGATAAATTGGTGCGTTTGATCTAGACTCTTGGCCAGTTTGGCTATGCGGTCACATTCTCGAGCCGACTCTAGCAGCTTAGCAGGCGAGCTTCCAAGCAAGTCTTGCACATCTTCATCCTCCTCATCATCTTCGTCTTCCTCGCTGTCATCCAATTCCCAGTCTTGATTGCCGCCCGTAGATGGCATGCTATCCAGCGCTAACCGCTCCTCGAGCGAAGAAAGACGATCCGAAAGATCAATCATCTTGCGCCCCTGCTCTATGCTCGATCGCACGTCTCGCAATTCGTTGTTTAGTGCTTCCGTTTGCTCTCTCCGACTCGTCACCCGACCCTTGACTTCCTCTACGGCCCGACGAAATCCAAGAAGCGCGACTTTGACATCCTCAACTTTCACATCGCCGCCTCTTAGCTCAGAGCCCAGAGACAGAAAGGCAGTATAGTTGGAGTTGACGAGCTCCAGTAGTTCTGCACTAATACTGGCACTTCGTTCGCGAAGGTCAGAGCGCAAATCTTCGAGTGTCTGGTGACGATGTGGGAGGGCGGAGAGGTATGCTGCCGGCTGGAAGTCGGGAGTGAGGAAGTCGGATCGAGGGAGAGCCTCGGGGAAGGGTAGAGGAGCGTCGTCGCTGATGTCGGAGGAGGAGTCAGATGGGAGATTGAAGGCGGCCGAGTTGGAGGAGGTGGGGCGCGAGAGGTTGGGGAAGACGGTGAGGTTTGCCATGATGGCAGAGACGCCTGTGAACTGGCAATAGTAATGGCAGAGTGGTCTAGTTTGTCAATCAAGAGTCTGCCACACCCAAGCTCTATGTTGCCGCACAGGCTAGAGCTTCCCCCACGTCACATTGGTTGATTGGCGCCAGGTGGTTTGACCAAAGTGTGCAGCACGCCTTGCCGCATAACCCCGTTACCTGCATCCCCAACCAACAGACGAGTGCTCAGCGCTCCCCGTCTGAATGCGACGTCTCAAGACTGGTCCAAAAGAAAGATTTCGCTCCACACGGCGAAAATCGAATTACGTACTACATACCTCGAGTAGAGCAGCCGGCGGCAATCGTTCGCAGGCGCCAAGCCGCATAGTGGGATGATTGCGAGTCCGGAACACCGCAGGGTCCACCAGGTCTGGCTCGATCAGCACATAAACGGGACTCGCTAGATCCGCTGTCCCAAGAGAGAAATCCCAACGCATATTACCAGCCGATATTTACCGTGCTCATGCTGAAGCACATGCTTTCCGCCTGAGGCTTGGAGGGGCGGTATTTGCTGATGTAGAGCCGAATTGAGTCAGGTCACCAGGCCAGATGGGACCACAAGCACCACAGTCAAAGTTGCGGCGTAAATGTATTACACGTATATGCGTATATGTGCTGCTACATGCTGCCACATGCTGCTTCACATAAGCAGACCATGCAGCGAGGATAGAGTGAGAATTCGGGGGAAGAGTCCATTGAAGCAAGGTGTGTGCAGAAGCAAGCTGCAGCATTCGCGAGTCACATCCTCCATACCATGGCAAGTTCCGGGTTGGGGGAACCCATCAATGCGTCGAGTCTTCAAGCAGGGGTAAAAGGCAGACGATTGGCTTTGCTGGTGGATACACGACGCCTTTCCTCCGATGGTGCATAGGCTATCCCAATTCTCCTTGCTAGATCGCAGCGCGAGTGATTCATGGAGCAATGCAGGGCCACAGAATTGCCCTCGTTGGCGCTGTAGCCCCTACCAGACGCTGCCAATCAGCGGCCCATGTGGCAGATGCGGATTTTATCAATCAAATCTTATCAATCAGTCAGGGCCCCACACACATGCACCAGCATCATCAGCTCAACAGACAGGAGAGACAAGGGCCGTATTCGGGGGCGCGCCATGGGCATACGCACACGAAAATACGCTTTCCATTAAAATTTCTCTCCTACCCCGCGCCTTGGGTCTTTCTTTCTCTCTCATCACCTTCAATTTTCCAGCTTCATTCTCGAAAAAACCGTATGAATTTAGCATCTCTCACTCTCCAAAGAAAAGTCAGCGTTAGATGGTCATCTTACGTACTCACCACCTGCAGCCCAGACGCTAACCTATATTGCGTTTCTGCGCAATCTTGCTCAGTGCTCTAGGAGCCCAATCAACGTTCTGATTGAGAGCATTTGCAGACCGGCCGAGAGTGGTTGTTCGTGCGCCTCCTCCGATCATACCAATCACTCAACCCATATTTCCATTGACGAAACGATCTTCCTTGCACCTCGCATTCGTCCCTTGCTGAACTGCCTCCCTACATTTCTATACGCCATTCATCACCCTTTTTATCACTTTCTACCCTCAGCTCTTGATATATTTCAAGGCCTGAATTCCCCGACTCTGTCCGCTGACGGCCTCGGATCTCCGAGCCCACACACCGCATCGCTTCAGTGGCTCCAGCGACCCACCACTAGCGAATTACAGGCTTGTCCAGACCAACTCAGGCCACTAAGGAAAAGTGGCGCCAGCTGGGAGCGAGCACAATAATAAGAAACCGCCGTCACCACCATGGCATCAAGTGCCTCTCCTCCACCTTCATCTTCTTCACGCCGACCCAGTGCTAACGCTTCCAAATCCAACAAATCACCCCCCAAACCCATCGCGGCGGCCAAGGTGACCTCGCTCCCACATCGCAACCAACAAGCGTCTTCTTCGTCGTCGTCTTCATTTTCGCCTTTGGCGTCAGCTGCCCCGCCCCGGGCACCACTCCCCTCTAAACCAAAGGCAGTTGCACCAAATCTCGCAACGTCGGCTTCCTCTGGCATCTCGCCACCATCCTCATCAAAGGCATCCGCCTCAAAGGCTACTCCTTCTCCTCGAGTATCTGCTCCTCCTGTCGATAAAATGGCCATGGCTGCCGTCATCAGCCCCAACCCGATGCCGGAGCTGCAGCAGCCGAAGATGTCCATGACGTCCAAGGAATGGGTCATTCCACCACGACCCAAACCCGGGAGGAAGCCTGCCACGGACACGCCGCCAACCAAGCGCAAGGCACAGAATCGCGCAGCGCAGAGGGCATTTAGAGAGCGGCGTGCCGCCCGCGTTGGTGAATTGGAGGAGCTGTTAGACCAGCAGAAAGACGAGCAGGACAAGCAAGAAAGCGAGCTCAAAGAGAAGATCCATGATCTTGAGCTGGATTTGCAGTCGTTCCGTTCACGCTGTATGCTCCTTGAGAATATGCTCAACCGAGAGCGCCAGGAAAGAATCCGCACAGAGAAAGAGGCGGAGACACTTCGACAACGCCTCGCAGAGAGTAATTTTCGTTCCCGAAGCATAACCAATCATCAGCAACATCACTATGAGCAACCTCACAATCAAGCTCATCAACAGCATCGTAATAGCGTCCCTCACGTGCAGCAGTCTCAGTCACAGGCAGAAAGAAACTTTGCCATATCGCAAATCATCACGCCTCCTGAAACGATAGATTCCAGTAAACCAGACGATGCATCAGAGACGCCTCTCACTTGCGGGAACTGCACACTGTCTGGGCGCTGCGCTTGTGCTGAAGAGGTTCTTGCCTCAGCCGCCTCTGCATGTGGAAAATGTTTTGGAACGTCATGTCAGTGCCTAGAGGAATCAGTAAGCAGCGCTCAAGGTACAGATCTGAAGCGGCCCGTCTCTCCTTCAGTTCCTGCGTCGATTGAGAAGCGGCACCGTCCCAACTTGGTCGCCTCGACTGAAACAGAAACGGACTTCACCGCCATCTTCTCGAGAAAACCCACAGAGATATCATCTCACTCACAGTTCCAATCCGGCCCCTCAAATACAGACATGCCATCTGGGGACTCCATGGGCTTCAAAGATAATTGCGGCTTCTGCAAAGACGGGACGTACTGCGTCTGTGCGGACACTGCAATGGCAACTCCGGCAATGACACCGACTGAAACTCTCCCTCCGTTATCTCACCAGACACAAACACCTCCTCCATCTGAAGCAGAAATTATTGCACCACCTATTCCCATGGAAATGACTGCCGAAGGTGCTGTAAAGCTACCTAAGAGGAGGCTAGTTGGCAGCCTACCTGGTCGGTCTATGCCTCAACCTAAAACCTCCAGCGGCTGCGGAGCCAACGGGCCAGGCACCTGCGCCCAATGCCAAGCTGATCCAAAGTCTGGATTGTTCTGTCGTTTGATGGCTGCCAAGTTTGACCGCGAAGGCGGGTCTTCCGCGGGTGGCTGCTGTGGTGGCAAAGGTGCAGGAGGCGGATGCTGCAAGTCAGCTCCGAAGCAGGAGAAGATCACACTACCAAGTCTACCCAGTCTCGGTCTGAGTTGCGCTGAGGCATATCAGACGCTGTCTAGCCATCGCAACTTCCAGGAGGCTGCAGATGATATTGGTTCATGGCTGCCGAAGCTCAAGGCTACCCCACAGGATGGTGCTCGAACTGCTCCACCAACCGGGAGAATGCCCATCGAGGTTGAAGCAGCAAGCATAATGAGTGTCTTGAAGGAGTTTGACGTTCGCTTCGGCAGAGAGTGCTGAAGACAAAGAAAAGGGTCACGGTTTAATGAGACAAGATTCAACGGCGTGTATTATATCGGATAGGTCAAGGAGTACGGGTAGCATCGAGCTGTATTCAGCTTAGTATCATGACAACAGTATGTCTGGATCAATGAAAAGTACATATTTTTTACGTTGTGTCTGCTCCTTGTTTTGCCATGTGAGTGTGGCTCTGCCAACGAGGAGAGCGGCCGCCACGGCAAGCTGCAGAAATTATGCGTGTTGGCTTGATACAGGCCAGCGACAAGCTTGGTCACTATGCAGGTATCCAGATGACGGCGGGGGTGAGTTGATTTGTGGTGGAATAGCACCTTGTCAATGCTGTGTTTAAATACTGTGTAGCCACACTAACACTATCAAGGAATCTGCTCGCATCCACCACGTTCCCTCTCCTTCATTAACTTCCAGTCCTCTTTTCCTCTTTGCTTGGCCCTCACCCGTGGAAAGATGGAACATCCAGATTCACAGTCGCCAGTTACTGCCTCTGCAGGCAGCCCAGAGAATCAGAGTGAAGCCGCAGCAGTGCTGAGAAGTCCCGGAAGCAAGGCTATCAAGATGTATCTTCTTAAGAATTCGCCAGCGTTTGTTCGGTGTGATGAGATTCGATTAAAGGTAGCTAGCTACTCAACATAACACCCACTCCTCGTCACCAAACACTTACACACCACAGGGCTGGCAAAGCAAAGACGGCGATGAATACTTCGCGAGGCAGCGCAAAAACGCAGACGAAGCCAGTCCCCGCATGGCATGGATATTCTTCAGAATGATGATTCGGATCGCAGGGGACATACAGAGCGTGACCGGCGCTCTCACCATTCCGAAGGATGCGTCTGGGTCCCAAAGAGTGTTGGACATGTGTATGGCTCCGGGCGGGTTCCTCCAAGCGGTTTTGGATTTTAATCCCAGGGCTGCGGCTGCGGCGTTTAGTCTTCCTGTTGACAAAGGGGGGCATGGCTTGCTTCTGCGTCAGGAGAAGACTGTGATCACGCAGCTTCTGGATGTCACCATGCTGGCGGGCGATATGGGCGCTACAGACATCCCAAATGACCACCCTGACGCAGCGAAATTCTTTACGCAGAAGATGTGCTCTGGCAGCTTTGGCCTCATTCTATGCGACGGCCAAGTCCTCCGCACCCACGAACGCGCAGCCTACCGCGAAAGGGTGGAAGCCCGCCGGCTCAGACTCACCCAACTAGCCATCGGCCTTGAGCACCTCAACCCGGGCGGCACGATGCTCGTCCTGCTCCACAAATTAGAAAGCTACGATAATGTACGCCTCCTGTATACCTTCAGCAAGTTTTCCTCCCTGCGCCTGTTCAAGGCCACCACTGCGCACATGTCTCGATCGTCGTTTTACATGATAGCTCAGGATATTCAGAGCCATGCGTCCGAGGCGAAGGCGGCAGTGGTAGAGTGGAAGCAAGATTGGGCGACTGCTACGTTTGGGACCAAGGAGGAAAGAGAGCTGATGGTGGCAGAGGAGAGAGTTGATGTCGAGGTACTATTGAGGGAGTTTGGGGGGAGGCTTGTTGAGATGGGGAATGATATTTGGAGGATTCAGACGCAGGGGTTAGCGAGGGCGGCATTTATGCAGGGTGAGAGTGATGTGTAACCAAGTCCCCGTCAACGAAGCTCTCCATGACAAGATATTAGGCCGCAGCACAGAGGATAAGGGTGTTTGGGTTTTGATAGTACAGGCTTTAAGCTATGCGACTGTGGTTAGTAAGAGTCAAGATGTGATTCAATAAATGCGACGCCAAATATCGCTCTAAATTGTTCTGTCGATATCTTTGACCGTAGGCAGAGAGGTAATGCGAGCCATACTGAGAAGGAGATGAACGTGGAAGTAGCATGGGGGGGGGGAAGTGGTGGAAGGGAATTAAACTTGGCGGCCGAGGTATTCATGTTCAACAGGCTATATTCCTGAAAAAGAAAGGTAATCTCAGAGACCTTTCTCCTTCGATATAGATGTTTCGGGGAAGAAGTAATAAGTGCGATTGATTTACAAATCCTCAAGTTCCTAAACGCGGACACCAGCCATGCAATCGAAGAAAAAAGATGATGATATATTATATAGCATAAGATGAGCAGAGTAAATACTCTCAAGATCCCAATCTAAATAACGCCCTGCCAATCTACCCAACAGAAAAAGTGAAATTCTCTATTCCATCTCATTACCTAAGCCTCCTCCCACTGATGAATTACATGGCTCTCCCCCAGTGCCTCCTTCAGCACAAGCACCAAATCATCAACAGTGGACAAAAACTTCAAGTACGAAGACACAGCAACACAGTACCGTCTGTAATCTTCATCCCGCACCAACGTCGTGCTCAGCAGCGCGTGGTGATGGCTCACCTCCCACATCTGGTAGCAGCGGTGGAGCAGCGGCGCGGGCAGTCGCTCTGGGAGGGGAGTTCCCGTGCGCAGAGCCGACTCGATCACTGCTAGGACGGCCATGATGTCACCAATGGCACGGTCGTCCAAGATGCCGACTGTTTCAACTAGACGATCTTGCCATTTCTTGGGCAGCGTAGTGGAGAGGTCTAGGAGTCTACCCAGAGACTCGTTTATGGCATCACATTTGTTTTGTGTGTCTTTGAGAATGGCATAGTCGAAAGGTCCAAAGCTTAGCTCAACCTTGAGCAGACTGATGGCGTCATTCATGGCGAGCAGGGACTCCGCAACGTCAAGAGAAATCTTGCCTGTGACCGCACCGAGGGGGCTGTCTTGTTCAGTCTTGCCCCAGTGCGACAGCAATAGAGCATAATGATCGGCTAGAATCTGTACAATATTTGCAAGCGACTTTCGCACGTGGGTTGTAGCAGATGGAGGGCTAGGCAAAACTTGCACAACAAAGGCAGCCACAAAACCAAGGAGAACTGTCACCATGCGCTTCCAGAACGACACATATCCTATTCCAGGGAGACCGTACTGAACGATGTGGTCGTTGTCATAACTGAAGCCGATGATCAGAGCGAAAGTTGATGACGCCATGCCCGTCGCTTGCACAAAGGCTGGCGGCAGGAAAATACGCCACCACAGGAGAATGACCGACACAACGGCTGAGATGGCTGCAAGACCATAAGGATTACCGGAGCCGGTACCGGATCCAACATACCAAGCTATTAAAGCCAGGACACCGCCAATGACGGTACCCAGCGCACGGGAGATGAGCGAGAATGTAAAGTCAGCCATGTACACGAGCAGACAAGTCTGAGCTGTGACGACAGCCCAGATACCCTTCTCACGGTAGAAAAAGCCAGCTGTGTGTGGCAATACCGCGGGGATAGCCGTTGCAACTGTAACGACGACCATGCGCATCGCATACATGCCGGTAGGGTTGGTGAGCCAGGCGTACGTTCCCGCAATAGCCCGGGTGAAGAATCCTCCGCGTCGCTTTGCGCCGTGGGTTCCGTGAGCGAAGCGAAGTCGTCGATTAGCTTCCTTGGCTTGATCCTCGGGTGAAATTGATTCTACCAGGGTGTTATTGTCTGGGTCTTCGGCACTGTCATTTGCCGCTCCGGGAACGGGGACAGAAGCTTTGCCGTTCAGGATCCAAGACAACGCGTAGTGGAGTCGGAAAGGAAGCCAGATGCGGTGCGACGTGCGTCTCGTCATCAGCTGCTCAATGCACTCGAGCAGGCTTTCAATGGCCGTGCAGGTGCCGATTATTCGTTCCTCAGTGACCATGGAGGCGACGATACAAGAAAGAGAGCTCGCACCGATACCTTCCGAGTCCTTGAGCTTACCATTGTCGTCGAATAGATCCGCATGACTGTCAATGACGGCTTCAGTGGTATTTGTGATACAAGCCGACCTAGCGGCTCGGAGAGCCACAAGATTGTCTTGTAGGTCTTTGACCAATTGATCGAACGTTTGCTGTGAAGGCGTGCCAATCCAGCGGCCGCTGTTGACGGTATGAACACACTTCGCCGCGAGTTGGATAGATTGCGAACACAGTTGCAGAATTTCAGCCGTGGTATCCTTCAACGCGTCCAATGCACGCGAGCGCATGTCTCTAGAATCATAAGTGCCAAGAGAGTTGATCAATTTCGTGTTTTGCTGCATGTGATGCTGGCCCACATCATGGCCTCCTTTCTCGGCATCCGCGCTGGGAGTTTTAGCCGTAACGAATTTTTCTTCCTTTTGCAGGATCGAAATGTTGGAAATGTGAACATCTAAAAGAGACAAACTAGCTAGAAGTAGCTTTCGAACAGGTCCATATAGTTCCTTAACATCATCTGCGTTCCACCGACCGCGAGATAAGTCGAGTGGGAGAAACGCCATGTTTGGGGCCATTTCTTTGTATAGGGCAATTGTGTTGCTCTTGGCAGCTATGTAATATTCGTTTTGGACAGGCTCTCTATTAAGGCGTTTTCGAGTTGCATCCAAAGGTATTTCTGCCATACGAATGAGCGACTCAGTCTGGTTCAAAACGGTATAAGAAGTTGACTGCGGGAAGAAGGCGAGGCAGCACACAGCACCCAGGCCAATGCCGATCGCACCAGGCTTCACCAGCACCCAGGCCAGTTTAGGTGTGAACTTGGTCAATGTTGGGCCAACAAGCAAGAAGGTGTCGATAACAATGGTGCCGAAAAGCTGAAGGAGAATCAGTTTCGGGTTCTGCGCTCTGAATCGAGCCAGAACGTAGATAAAGGCACAACACATGACGAAGTATATGACGGTCACTCGCACGTCGAGCATGAATCCATTGTGCACAAGATTCTCCGCCTCCCACGCCGCAGTTCGGTTCGTTTGCTTGGACAGGGCGACGGCTTGCTGCTGCAAGGCTTGCAGAGTGGCCAAGGTGTCTGCATCCGACCGCACCGCCAATGCCGCTTTCATGGCAAGAAGACCCCAAGCCCACGCCAGGCACATTCCAACAAGAAGCGAGAGGGAAGCCAACAGGTAGACCATTAGGATGCTTGCTGGCGGTACGATATACAAGACAATGGCCGCGAAGAAGGTTGCGACGCCGATTTCCTGAAGCGTCGGGCCGATGAACATGAGTATCGTAGCAACCCAAACCGCCACCCAGCAGCGAAACAACATTTTCAAATCATGGGTGTTGAAATGATCGAGCCACGGGGGCAAGGCCCGTTTCTGCTTCTGCGATTGAGGACGAGGAGCTTCATTTTTCAACTCGGCGATGTCGGTGTTTGGCAGTGTTCGCTCTGGCGATACCAGCTCGTCGTCTGGGGCAGCCATGATATGGCTTGGCTCGGCTGGAAACCTCGGGTGTGTTTTATAACCAAGGCATGGGATGGCGACGCGAAAATGAATTAGCTATTCACGATTGAAATACAAAGTATGGAGCGAAGATGACGATGTTTTGTTTAGATGGGGCCATTGTTGACTTTGTATGTGGAATTTCCATCAGGGCGGCAAGGCCCAACTACTGAACCGCTACGCTAAATGCATAAGCCGTAGGGGAAATGAAACACTGCGATAGCGCACACGTGACGCTCAAAGCTCACCTCCAAGACGCTGAAGCCCGCTAGAACGCGGTGAAATTTGAACCACACTGTTCTGCAAGCGGAATGGCCGAGGTCTGAAGTGGTCCTCCAGTGCCACCTCACTAACCCCGTCTGTCGAAGGATTATGGCGCTTGTGTGTGCCGCCAATCTAAAGAGCCGTGAGACAAACGCAGGCATAGATCAGATTGGAGGGAAATTCAGCATAAGCCGGCGTGGCCGCCAGCCGATCCGGAAAGAGTGGCAGGCCAGGGGCCACAACTCTCCCACTGGGACGGCTCGCAAGTCAAGATCCTCGGCAGTGATGAATTTCTGGCGGTGAGTTTTCGGTTGTTTCCCTGTTTCAGCCGACTTAATCTGCATTTAGGTGTGCGGAGTATGTGGCCTTGATAAAATCGAGACGGCGGGTACGAGATCGTCAGCATGGCATCTCGGTAGTTCCCACGGTTTCAAGATTTCCGAGCACCACGCTTTGGCGACACGTTGATTAGCCTAGCCAGCGATGCACTATTGGAGGGCTCGAAGCTACCACCGAGTTGTTAATCCCACGTTCGTCTCTGCAGAAACGACAAATGTTCGTCAAACACGTACCCTCCTCTTTCGAAGCGCAACAATCCCACTTTGGATCGAAGCTTACTGAGCCTTCATGCAGGATAAGGCTGCTCCACAGCACCTTTGCAATTCACCGAACCCTTCCCCATGCCACCAATGGCATCTAGCCGACAGTCAGCTTTGTGTGCCATTAGCTAGCCCGTGTCACACAAGCTGACATGCCATGTTTCCAGAGGACGGAGCCTATTTCAACGAGCTGGTCATCGCGAGACTCGCCATGTGTCCGTCATCGTCTCCAGACTGCGACCAGGCTGCAACAAAACAACTTAGCAAAGGATCATAGCCTAGGCCAATACGTGTATACTGTCTCTAGCTAGTTCAAGGGCGCAAGGTTCAGCACAATTGTAGCTGAAAGGACTATTCAAATTAATGTTTGAGAAGACATCTAACGAGGCCATGTACTATTCCTGCTGGGTTGTGAAGAACCCATTGGGTATAGAAAAAGGCTATATCTAATGCAGGTGTTCATAACCCAGCAGGGTCGTTACCTTCAAGGCCTTCCTAAGACATGTCTGAGCAGTACTCACCTCTCATCTTCAAAAGTTACATCTTCCCCAACCAGGCTGCAGCTCAGGATATCTTAGTAGGACCACCACGAATAAATGGACAAAAACCATTAATCATTCATCATCTCGCCACTATAAAAACGAAAGCATAGCGACTACGGCGACGGCAAGACCTGCCGTAGTCCCAAGCGTCTGTCCCAGCCTGGCTGCACCGCTCCCGTCATCGCCTTTATTGGTCTTATCGTCACCATTCTCGGCTTTCTCATCTCCGTCGTCCTTCTTCTCATCGGTCTGACCACCATTGGCGCGGAGGCACGTAATCGTGGCGTTGATGTTGGGGTCAGATCCATTTGCGAATTTGCTATACTTGGAATACCCCCAGGCGGTGCCCACAACCCACACGCGGTTCAATGCAGCTTTGTAGATCGCGTCGTCGCCTTTCTTGTGGACATCTTGTTCCTCATACCAGTACCAGGGATTGAGGTTCATAAAATCAAGGGGTATTGTCGTGTTCGGTTCTGTAAAACGTCAGTCTCATCGTTAATAGACGAGTCGTCCTTCTCAAGAATGCTAACCAAAGGAGATGAGGCGCGTGTCATTCCCAAGAGCCTCTTCGCAGCTGGTCGGGAATCGCGTAATGGGACAATGTGGCGAGTTAAATTTGTCGTCATATTTATAGTTTCCGTCAAACCCAACCCGAAGGGTCCTCGTCAGATCCTGGATGCACTCATCTGGCAAGATACCAGAACACGCGCCATCAATGTCTTTCGATGACGACGTCAGTTTCATGGAATACCAGAGATTAGAGCAAGGGAGCCAAGACTCGTCAGCCGCCGTAAAGTCCCCTGTGTCGTTGGTCTTGACCTCGACGCCGCTGGGGGGCTGGTACGAGAATCGAGTAACCGTGGTGTAACCGTCATCTCCTACGGGGACATCGGCTTTGATCTCGACGCGCGCCTTCCAGCCCGCGACGGCGGTCCCTGGCCATGGCTTCGTGAGGTCAAATCCAGAAGAGTCCGGGAGAGAAGACTCGCCCTTGGCGTCGGGGTCCCCTAACGCATCATTAAACTGCTTGACGTCAAAGTCGACTATCGGCGACGTGCTATCGGTTTGCGCAGCGCCTAGGTTGCTCAGACTGGCGGCGAGTACGACAGCAAGTTTCCAGTTGCAGTTCGATAACATATTGACAGGCGGGAAGACTTAGAGGTTGTAAAATGTCAGAGTCAAGGTAGGTAGTTCAAAGAGCAAATGACAAGCTGCGCTTGACGGGCCTTCGGGGTTATGTATCATTTCCGCAATACGTCAAATTTACCTATTCGAGCCGAAGGAGCCGCAAGGCACACCCAGTGAGCCCCACGACAGTTGTTATACCCGGATGGATTGTGACATTTGTGTAGCAGCATTGAGGAACTCCTGGCGGATGCCCAGCTGCCAAGCAGACACTATCACAATGTGGCTGGAAATGCTATTTGAGCTCCTTGATTAAGCTTAACCTTTTGTGGGGGGTGAAGGAATAAGCCAGGGATGGGCCATAGTAAATAGCAGGGTTATTAGCGGCTCTTTTCTTTCCTCGGCTGGCCCCCTTGCATGTTTGTCCCGTCAACGTCAATGTGTGTGCAAATTTGCTGGGGGCGGTGGTGCTGTGCGGAACCACATTTAGTGTCAGGTGCGGAATTTATTCCCACTAAGACGAAGAGGGGAATCACCACGATGGAGGCAGTGTTTGAAGGACGACATTACTAATATGTTGAAGCTGCAGAGTTACATAAGGTAGAGAGTGTTCTGTGTCTAATAACAGTGGCAGGAAACAGTTAACTTCGACTACGATGGTCCATGCTCACGTACCGCAGCAAGTGGACATTGTGCGGATCATCTTCGACGCAGTGTTAGAATTTCCCACAAGTGTAATACATAATCTTGTAGTTGGCTTGTAAGCTGCCAGGTCCAAAAAGACAGTCCGGCTACCAAAGAGGATGGCTAAGACTTAAACATGCGGTCTAGGTGCGAAGGACAGAGCATGAGGCAAAGTGTTTGTGAAGCTAAGCCGACTGCACAGAAATATTGCATCGCGGCTTACCCTACACCACATCACATACGTTGATTTTCAAGATTGATGCTGTTTTTAGCGACTCGTCGGCCAATGTATGTGCATCCTTGCCAAGTCGATGCGAGGTTCATCTTACACAACGGTGGGTATTGGATCGGATGACTGGGTTCTCTGTACGTAGGTAAGCAAGCAAGTGCTAATGGCTTGATTCGCAAAGACCGCATCTAAGCCAAGACTCCGCGCCAGCTCTGAGCTCCACGATGAGTTGACCAAGACATAGCTATTGTCTTGCTTGGTTGGCGTGTCTCCCACCAGACAGCTGGTGGGTTTACTCGGTTGGATCAACGACTCGACAGAAAACACATGGCTAGTAGAGGAGGTGGTTTGAGTCGTCTCTGAGAAGCCCGTCGTGGAGGGTGCCAAGTTGTGCGCGTGATTGGGTGCAGAGGTGAGCTGGCACACCTCCTCTTGGTGCTTCGCTGGAGATGCCGCATGGCGTGGTCGACGCGGATTGGACGACACAAGAGGGCGGCGGGCAAGGTCGCTGGAAACGGCGATGCAATGCTCAATGCACAATGCAGTAATATGCAGTGACAACTCATTCATCCACTGACCTCTTGTTTCTCCCATGCCCCTTTATTTCTCTCCCGCTGGCTGGCTGAGAAGACGTCCGAGGGACGGAGGAGAGGTTGGTGGCGGGCCAGTGATTGGAGTTGGGTGCATCTAGAATACCATGTTGAAAAGTTGTCGCGCACCGAGTAGTAATAGTACGGAGTTCGAAGTAGGCAGTCCGAAGGTATACAATGTACATAAATACACACGCTGCAGGTCGGTCTGCAACTTGCTCGCCACCCATCTCTTCTCCTCTCGTGATGCGGCCTGTTGGCGAGCCCTAGTCAGTTTCACTGACCGACTGCGACTTGAACGCACCTAGCCGCGTCGTGGTGGATTGATTACCCCTCCACAAACCTGGCCGCTGGAGGTTGGAGGTGTCTACCCTCTGTGGTCCTCCAGCCTCTACAATAGAGCTGGCTGAAAAGAAAAAGAAGACAAAAAGAAAAAGGGGGGATACATATACGACGTTTGTGCGAGGGCTTACCAAGTACAGTGACACGTAGCACTTCACAGCTACTTGCAAATACAGCAATGAATTTGCTTGTTGCTTGCCGAACTCGCCTGCGCGTCGGACACGTCGGCGGCGCACTATAGAGGCGGCATATGCGCCTCTCCACAGGATCGCGGCTCGACGGACACAAGATAATGCATGTCAGCACCGCACACAACTCTCTTGATTCTAGCACCCAGAGCGTTGGTATTTGTTGTTGGCCAGTGAGGGTACCTTTCATGGATGTAAACGTGGTGTGAGGGAGCCATAGACCCATAGCCGCATCAAAAGCATGCTTGTGCGAGCCTACCAGCAAGGACTCGGCTCTCGTGCATCCACGCTGCTGTCATTAGCAACTCGAATTGGAGACTCGGATTGCGATTCGCGAGCTGACCCTGCAAAGTAGTATGCATTGCGCACTGCGTGCTTTGGATGCGAGGGTGAATCGTGCTGAGAGAGTCTCCAGACGGATATAGAAGTATGAGATGCATGGCGTGAATTTTCTGCATCTCTACATTTCCACTGGGCAGGCACAACCTCATCTATGTGGGGACGCTCCCACTTTGAGCTGTTTAAGAAATGGCGTCTTGCCTGGGTCCCTCTTGCCATTCGCCTAAATGACATTGGCATCAACCAAGTGCCAGTGTCGCACGAAGATTATATCTGCCCAGGTACATAACAACATCGTACTTGCTACTCTCATCTCCCTAGTGTAGACCAAAGTGTAGGCCACGCACAACACAACGCTGCAAAATCAAAACCAGCACTCCCTTTCTTCTCCTGCACCCTCCCTCGCATACCTGGAAACACGTGTTACGAAACATTCGAGCTGGCCAAAGCTTGTTCATCATCTTGCGCAGAGTTGTCTGGTCTGGCTGGTGGTGCAGGTATCGCTGTTCGCTGTCGTGGCCACCAAAAGTACCTATACCACAACTCGTGCGGTACACCGTAGTCTGTAGGTACCTATCTGGTCCCATGTCTTGTCTGTGTAGCACCCTCCAGGCTCGGCACAGCGAAGCCCCTCGTCCCGCTACCCCACACCTGCCAGCTGTAAGACGATTGTTGGATCGACCACATGCTTCTGTCTTGCTAGGGTGACATAGGCGTTGAATGTATCCATTGTCCGCCTTGTAGGGAGTACTTTCTGCTAGTAGATACGTACCATCCATGGGTCTCCCCCATATTGGCAACGGTCATATTCAATCAAGGTCCCCGGCCACCCAAGATTTCATCTCTTCAACTTTTCTTGATCTCTTCTCCGAGTTCATCACGAATCGATCTGCGGCCGTCGAGCTGTTTGGTCGTCGCAGACCTGCTGCCGTCACCTCGGAACTGGCCTTGTGCCAGAGTCCCTCTCCCCTCCCCGCCCGCCACCCCTCGTTCCTCGTCGCTCTACAACCAAAAATCGTGGCACCGTCATCTCTAGCCCTTGCGATCTAGCGTCTCGATAGCGAACTTGACCTTGCAAGGCTCCCTTCCTTCTTACAAAGACTGCGCGACTATACACTGGTGTTGTGTGTCTGGAAAGTTGACCTCATAGTTGCCAGATAGCTTCGTTGGGCTACCCTGACAGGGCCCGGGGCTTTACCCTCGAGTTCCCTCCAGCACAACTGCAACTGTAACGGACCTCGATGTGGACGCTATGATTGCCATGCAGCGCTCCCTCTCTTCGCCAGTCTGCATTCGATCTTCTCCCAAGTACGTCGATGTGCTGCTGTATTGATACTTCCAGCTGTGAAACCGTGCTGTACTGATCCTTTCTGCTGGCCAAACAGCTGTGTCACCGTCCTCGACGTACCATTCAAGACCTTCCAGCCCGTCTCCCCAAGACCGTGTGATCGAACAGAAACCCCGGCTCTACAGGTCCCACAGCCCATCCCGTACCCTCCGTATCCCCGCAGATACCGTCCTCGAGACGCAGTGACGATGTTGCTCGCCGTCACTCCCAACTCCCACATACCCAGACCCGTCCCTCTCCCGCAATGGCAGCCCCTCGAAAGCCCTTGGTAGCACAGCCGGCGGCAACAGTTTCTAACGCGATACGGCGTGGTCCCCGGAGATCGGCCTGTCACACACCAACCACAATATCGGCGGGAAAAGGTACCTCCGACGTTTCCCAGGCCACTTCTACAGGATGAGTCGCTCTACAGCAATGCACATCTGGCCCTGGAGAACGAGAGCACATCTCTCGAGGAGCTAGCGCACGTGGTCCGTTTATCCAAATACCAGGAGCGCAAGCGTGCCAATACCAGGATCCGTTTGCAGAGGACGCTCGTTTCCACGGCACTGAGCTCTCGACTGACCCGATGTGGTGAAATGGCACATCGAAGTCTGGTTGAAAACTTCCGAAAGGACGACAAAGACAGTTTTGCTGCACTACATAACGCTATTCACGATGTTCGGAAGAGCTGCGACGAACTCCGCCGGTACGCACTATTGGAGCCCGAAATGGAAACCGCTTTCTCCTCCCGGTATGGCTTCGATGGAGAGCTTGGACTCATCAACCAACTCGGTAACTGGCTCTGGAACCCTGAGATCTGTCCAGCCATTCCTCGACGAAATTTCTCTATCCTCCCGGGATACATTTCTTGACTTTTTGTCTCAACTCCGGAGCAATCCGGACTATCTGGCTGGTCGTATCTGTTCACTGACTAGTTCTGAGCTAAATGCTTTCTTAAATGTTCACAAGGGTTTAGACCCGATCGAGTCTGTCCTCCCGTTTCATAGTCGATCAAGCAGCAGAGTCCACACAAATGCGACTGGAAGGCACAGCATAAATATCGATATCGAACGGCTATTATCGTTTCAACGCCATGACCCATTATCCACGCTCATTCATACTTGCTTCGGCAATTCAGCAGGGCCCGAAAGCTCCGAAGACCAGCGACGAACTGACATATGGGCAACAGCAATGGCAAAGTTGATTTCTGACCCCAAATCTAATAGTGAGCATTTCTTAATATCGGTTCTCAACGTCTGGACTGCCATGCGCGACTGGTCCGGTAAATCGGTCATGGAGTGGTATCTCATGAAGATTCTCAAGGATGGCGCCTTTCTCCTGGACCGCGCCGAGGACCAGCATGGCACACGATTTAATCTCTCGGACTGGAACCAGTCGGATGAGATTGCTGCAGCAGAATTTTACGACAAGGCCGTTGATGACCTCTTCATTCTGGTTGACGACGCTGACGGCACGGGTATTCCAGAAGGGCCTCCTGGAGCTCGGAAACGCAATTCTGAGCAAACTCGATAAGAAGTACTTGGAAAACACCTCTCGATGGCTCGTATGGCGGTGCCTGTTCTTCGTTTTCTTTGTCGGCGTCATCATTCATCCCGAGTCCTACGGCATGCTTGCCGAATACCACATTACGCCGTATGCTAGGGAGAAGATTCTCAAAAAGGTAGCGATGAAAGCTCATGAGTATGTCTCGAGTATGTGGAGCGGTAAGCCATCAGCCACTTGCGTGCCAATGGACGTCCCCCCAAAGATCAAGTCGCATGTGGAGAGTATTTTGGCGAGGTTTCAAGGATCCCGCTTCAACACTTCCACCACCAAACTCTTACCTGCGAGATCTATCACATCATTGAGAGAGACTGCTGAAGTGCATCCTTTCCTAGTGGTCAGTCCTGCCGACCTGGCAACCATGGTAAACGCCCTCTTCCCCGGAACGGCGACCAAAATCAGCAGCGTCTAATAGCCTACGGTCTGGATCAGTATCTGTCCATGGACTGCCTGTTTGCCTCCCAAACCTTACCCATGTCTCTTTCTAGGAGTAACTTTGAGACAGCTTCTATAATCAGTACTAGTTCCTCTTCCATTCTGAGCGATGCCACGGCTTCTCACGACGGGCTCGACGACTCAAGTACGAATGCATCTCAACGCTACTCACCGTCCTCTGTAGACTATGAGACAACCCGAAACTCAATAATTACGAAGAGGATTGGATTCGATTGAAACTTTCGCTCCCGAGACTTAGCCAAGTCCTTGTCCTGATTTTTTTCTGTGATTCTTGTCATCCTTGCTCAGATCGTTGATGTTCCTTTGTCTCCCCCGACGGGCACCCTTCTATCTACCAACATGACGTATGATTCGATGATGAAAACGATGACGAGGACACTTCTTCCAGACTGATACAGATAAGACCACGATCTCAATGGTGCTGGTCGCTAGATAAGGACTATCCCCCACTACGGGAGCGACCTTCAGTGCTGGATAAGACTAGGAGATACCCCGTAGTCTTGAGCCTAATTCTGAGCGCTCCTCGGCCGCTCAGCCATCGCGCTTCTGGCTGAAAAACAGAAAAATTTTCGAGAAAACAGAAATCCTTGACAAAAAAAACAACCAGAAAAGTACACCCAGCCGAAAGTCCCTACTTTGGCTCGAAGACTCTGGAGAGGACCGCCCCATTGTCGCAGCCTAAAACCCTGCGTTACCAACGCCGTCGACTCGATGTTGGAAATGAACACGCTGAGGCCAGAGCATTTGTTGATTCACAACACCACATCTGAAAGCTGCGTCCGCCCCATTC
The DNA here is from genome assembly GCA_009828645.1 of Calcarisporium arbuscula. NCBI lineage: Eukaryota > Fungi > Ascomycota > Sordariomycetes > Hypocreales > Calcarisporiaceae > Calcarisporium > Calcarisporium arbuscula. The sequence continues at coordinate 1,372,863 of WBSA01000004.1, forward strand.
CAATCCCAGGCCGATTTTTTTCATCCACATACTACGGGAATACGTTTGAATCAATTGAATATTTCGCTCAACCTTCACTTCGCCAAAATGGGGTTTGCTGTTTTGGTCACATATTATATTTGCTCGAGGACCACGCACGGATTCATTTCGAACGAGCCGGCAGCTGCTCTCGAGGAATAAGCTGTTGCTTATCTGGCTAAAGCAGAGCCAGACCGGCATGAGGGCCAGATCAATCGTATGCATAACGGTTAGAGGGACTGCGCGACAAGAATTGTGGTATGGTGACAGACGTTCGCAACTCAAAGAGATGCGCATAGCCGTCCGAACGTAGCCAGGCCGTCTGAAAACTATTGGTATGAGCCCATCGCCGATGGTGCGACTCACTCGTCAACGGTCACAGAGCAACACTGCACGAGGGCCCTAACTGCAGCCTACCTGTACCGCTCAGAATCCCAGATATAGACATCGCTGGCAGCGCCGAAGAGCAAGGGGCCCAAACAAGCTCAGTCGATGACCAGGCAGCAGGACATCAACTTGTGGCTTCAAGCAGAATGGTATGAACATTTTTGCCTGGGAGAAGACCGAATCCATCGCTTTGTTTGGCGAGGTGGACAAGTTCATTTCCAAGCTGGGTCGGTGAACATCAGAGAATCGCCAGTGCTCCTGGCGTAGCGAACTTGACAAACGCCGACAATACTGGTCTAAGCTACGAGAATAACGGGGTTCGTGAGCGGAACAGTCCTTGGTCAGCGCATCGCGACGACAGTTCTAGCATCGCCAGTGATAATTACCGGATCATTCACATCATCATCATCGGGCGACCGACATTCATTTGCCCTGGACGTGAGGATATGTCAGCGCTCCACAATGCGAGGTCAAATATCCCTGGCCTTCGACAAGATATTATACCACATACCCAGACCTAGTGCACCGCACTCTGACTTTAGATGTCATACTACCTTGACAAGAACTTCCCACCTCCAAACCTTGACTCTATCAAAACACTTCTGGTCCGTTTCAGTACTGACCCTTGTCTCCTGGACCGTCGCGGCAAGGGCGTATTCCTCCCCCCAACAAGAGCCTGACGAACCTCGCTCAACAACATTTTCTGGAACAGCCATATCATTCACATCTGCGTCCTAATTCGAGTTTGCTCTAAACCGGGAGACCAGGGCACAGATAATCGGGCATCCTCTAACGAGCTGTTTACACTCACGCAAAAGGGAGAAGATGAGAAGACGCGTTCCTGAATGACTCCGGCACACTCTAACCTAGCCATCATAATTGTCAGATCTGGGCAATCAGGTCATGTCTCAGGGATCAGAAACCGATTCTTGGTTCCGCAATCTTGGTCAACAGTGTATTGAACGCAAGGATGCGCTCGACCGTCGGGCTCGACGCAAGTCAGAGAAGGCAGAGAAGCAGCCCAGTAGAAGCTCGACGAGACCACGGGTTATTGAAAAGAAGAAGTCCTTTGGGAACCTAAGAGGCGCAGGGGAGAGTGCATCTGAACGCCGTTTTGACACTCCAGAGGCTCCTCCTGCAGCCGGCGCTGAAACGCCAACCGGGAACGAAAGTAACCGCTCCCGGCCACGTCTAGACAAGGAAATTGAGTTTCCTTTCAAGAAGACGTACCAGCGGCTCCTCAAACATGTTCTGCGTTCACCCAAACCCCTATGCAAAGTTGAATGCGCTTCCTGAGCTAGAGCATCTGATAGTCGCGTCGCTGTCAAGTGGTATGAAGCGGACAAGACATAAGACGTCTGACGCTAATTTAGCTACAGCCAGTGGTGGTCGAGCTGGATCTCGCCAAGCACCACTGGAAGGAGTTATTGATAACGTCAAGGAGCGGAGGTCGCAGGCTCTGCAGTCGTCTCTCCCTCCTACTGGCTTCACCTACCAGTACAGACAGTCCACCTCAGAGACACGATCTATGGTTTCAGGAAGCGCTGCCAACACAGACGCGATTACGAACGAGCTTCAGAACCTTTTTAGAGATGCTTCTATCCGCCCGAAAGCCCTCTTCCGAGACCTGCAATACATTGCGTCTTTTGTCCCATCGTCTGTCTTGGACAAGCCCGAGCGAGGCAAGGCATTTTGGAATGCAGGGATAGCGGCCCTAAAACTCAAGTCAGAGGTATGCCGTACCATGGTGGAAATGGCCGACGAGGTGATGGCCGCGCACACGCACGCCCGCAAAGCTGCAAATGATACTACCGCTCCAGTGGAGGTAGTTCAATCTTGCCACGGGCACACCTCCGCCACCCTCAACAACCTACAAGCTAGACGACGTTGGCAAGATGTGGGCTATTACGGCAAGAGAGGGATATCCCACCGCCCAGCGTGAGCTGGCTTTATTCTACCTTTCCAACCCCGAGTTTGTAGAGAGGACAACGCTACCCATGTCGAAACCGCGGGGAGATATTTAAGCCAGTGCGGTTATGGAAAAGTCTGGACCGAATGAGAGAGGCACGAGTAACCTTGGCGGGCCTACCGCAAGTGGCATGAGCGGACTAGTAAGTCCACGAGGGAAGGGAACCTGGTCTCCATTGGTATGCGGATGGCCAACCATGAGCGGCAAAGAGGCGACGTAAGGAACGACCCTGGTCTGATGGTGTTGCTGTCCACTGGATGGGAGCAGCAGAGCAAGGGGGCGATGAGCTAGCACGAGCTTCTTCGGCAAAACGGGGTCACGGGGAGGTGAGGATGTTGAATGAGCATGAGGCGACCGAAGGGGATCTCGAGTTCGCCAACAACAAGAAGTTGTCATTTCAAGCAAGCGTACTTTTATCTTTTGTATTTGTCGAGAATATATGCCTGGATTTACAGCGCATTGGGATATAGGCACATGACATAGATTGTTGATATGGGAACGGGGTTGGGGGGTGGGTGAGGGGCGGAACGTACGAAGACCTTCATTTACTTCTCCTGGATGGCTGAGCAATGGCTGTATTTATGGATAGATAGGACACGGCTGGACCTGGGATGGGATGGGAATGGAAAGGATATAGGAGGATCTACCATTTGTTTGACCCAGGGTTTGCCTCTTCTTCGGAATAGACATGTGTTACCTCCTTGTATGATTAGTCATCGCTGCGAAGGAGGTATGGTGGCACCCACACGTGGTGCGGGCATGGTCTCTTATTGCTCCAGTGATAATTTACAAGTAGAGTGTTTCGGAGAGTCGTCAAGTCGTATCAAGAAATAGCGCCTACCACCAAAATCTAGCACGCTTTTTGTTTCATAGCGCAACTAAGAGACGCACAGTCCAACCCAGTGGCTCAGCAATCTAGGACAATAGTTGCGTCTCACTGGGCTGTCAACAAAGACTATTCATGACAGCTCGCAGACAAATACAAGCGGGAAGAGCTTCGAGCGCAGATAACGCGACTACGGTTTGAAAGCCCGATCGGTCGCTCTAGTGACTCAAAAAGGGCAACCGCAACGACGCAACACAATATAACACACGACAGACCGCACACAGAGAGCCGGCTCTGGCGCTCAGGACCAGAATGAGATAAAATGCATACCCCTTCTTTTTCATATGCGTTTTCACAGGAGGCAGACAATGCTTTTGATGCTGCAGACGAACACGTCCGCTGCGGGGAAGAGACGTCTGGATCAGTTCATCTTGACGCGGAAGAGGTACCGCAGCTTGACCTGCGCGACGTCGTAGCAGATGTACTCGTTGTAGTAGAGCCCCGCGCCGACGACCCCGGTGTCTCCCGGCTTGAGCTTTGTATCAGGCTACACGAAAGATGTTAGTATATCAAGGTTTGATTTTGGAATACGAGAAAACTCCTCCGGCCAGGGCCGTGCGAATACACTCACCATCTTGACGCCCTTGAGACTCTCATGCGCCGTGCCAGCGTCCACCCACTTGGTCGGCCCATTGCTGCCCATGCCCCACGTACTAATCATGCCGTTCGCCTTTGCGTCCTCACCAGCATTGTAGCTGGCGTTGGTGAGCTTCTGCATGGGGTCGCCCAGCTCGGCCTCGCAGAGCAGGAGCAGCGCCTCGTTGTTGGAGATGTACGAGCAGCAGTAGCCGGCTGACTTGGACGACATGTCGGCGAGGTAGATGCCCTTGCCAAACATGTAGCCCGACACGGGGGCTTCAGGCGGCGCAATCCGCAGACCCTGGCTGAGGATGCCGCCAAAGTTGGTGACTCGCGAGCCGTGCCAGAGGAGTCGACGGTCAGAGGCTACCTTGGCGTAGGGGGAGTTGTCGAAGCGCTGGTGCTCGCCCCGCCGCTCGATGCGGAAGATCTGCTGCACCTTGTAATCGACGTTGTGCGTAGCGCCGCGGGAGTCGTGGAGGTACTTCTCCAGCTCGGTGAACTCGGTGCTGGCCGAGTCGAGCGTGGTCATCTCCTCGAGGTTCAGGCCGTTGAACTGGCGGTCGAGCTGGTGCACCGCGTCGGCCGTCTTGCGATCCTGCTTCATGATTTCGGCGGCGTCCTTCATGTCTAGCAAGCTCTCCAGAAGCTCTATCTCTTTCTTGAGCAGGCCGTTGTCTGAGATGACGGGCGGGCGATTGCGGCCAAAGGCGTGGGGGATAATGGAGTAGTACATGTTGGACAGGTGTGCCATGGCGTCGGCCATGCTCGAGCCCCATCTGCTGGCGGCGAGGGTAGGGTCGTCGAGCAGCGCACCCAGGTCCTTGAGCTGCTGGAAGCCTCGGGTGATTGTCGTCTTGCTGAGCTTCCCGAGTGGGAGCTTGTTGGCGTCGTAGTTGAGGGAGGTCATGGTGGCCTGGAAAAACTGCGCATTGAAGATGAGCTCCATTAGCTCCTTGATGGGCTGCTCCAAGGTGCACTCGGGTGGTTTGTAGTCATCCCCGGCGTCCTCCTCCTTGGCGCCGTCCTCGTCGTCCTCGTCAGAATCATCCGGGTTGTAGCTGCGTTCTACAAACGCATACTTGCCCTTCTTGGGGTCGTCACCTCGATTTTCCCAGGCCAAGCCAGACTTGTCGCGAAATTTCTTTTCGAAGTTCTTAATGGCGTCTGGCAGGGTGCCGTCGCCGAGGATGGCATTCTGGCCGGGTTCTCCAACGCGACCCCATCGAGTCCACGTCTTGTACGTTGAAGAGCGTGTTTCAACCAGGACCTGGAGGCGGTAGAACTTGTTCGCGTTGTTGGCCGAGTTGGACTGGTTGAGAGAAGCGTCGTAGATCATACCCGAGTCGGGGTCGATGAAGACTTGATAGTTTGTCAGGGGACAGCACTCGTCAATGGGGATGGCGGCATCCTTCTTCTTCACGAATTGGCCCTCTGCGACTACTCTCTCCTCCTTCGTCTCGCCAGGCACCCGTTTGGGCTTGGTCTTGCCATTGGCAGTGCCGTTTGCGCCTTTGGGCTTCTTGGCCTGCGGCTGATCGTCGTCGTCGCCGCCGGCGCCCTTCCCATTGGCAGTTGAGCGCTTCTTGGAGCCTGCGGCTGCGGCAGCGGCTCCGTTGACGGCCGCAGTGCTTCGGGCCTTCTGAATAGCCTCCCAAGTATGGTCGTCCGTGTCGACAAGCCTGTTCTGCTTCTCACACTCGACGAGCCACGTCTGCGCCACGACAGGCAAGTCCTTGGCCTTGCCATCGCGGACCTTGTTGGCGTTGCACGAGTAATCGTCCTCGCTGCATACTACGTGAGTGGTGGTTCTGGCGACGGACTTGGCGACAGTCCCGCCCAGGCTCTTGACGAGCTCGTCGAGCGTCTTCTGGGTGTGTCCGTCGGTGAATTTGCCGGTAAAGGCGACGCCGATGCCTTGCAGCGGTGGAACGGAAGGCGTAGGCGCTGGAGCCGGAGCAGCTGCGGCGGCTCCCCTGCGCGGACGAGCCATTGCTGGTGGGAGCCGTGATGAAGAGGCGGTTCGAGATCTGGCTTGGTTGAATCGACACTGGCGGTGGCACCGACACTGGCAGCACCAGACAATCAATCAATGGGCGTTTGTCTCAGTGCCCGCAACACGACGACGCCAATTCGCAATGTGGACGAAGACAAAGCACTAAGAGCCGACGCACAAAGACGACAATGACAAAGGGCAGCCAGAAAGAAACGAAGGGAACAGAGAATGTCCGCAGCTGGGGGATCCGAGGCGCAGCCTGCGGGTGGTTGTTGGCGCCTTTTTATTTGCCCTCTGTGCCTCTTACCCCCAAGAGGACAATACCCGACGTCCAATAGCTTGAGGCTCAGCTGCAATCTCCACTGCACGGTGCACAGCTGCAGGCGAACCACGCAACAGCGTGCTTGGGGCCTCCACTCCCCTGGAAGGACCCGTAAGGACCCCGTAAGGACCCCGTAAGGCTGCCTGATCCAGTGGATCCCCCCGTCTCCAGCTCCTCTCTTCGCCACTGGGGATCTCTTCCCACAGCGCCTGTCTCGCCCCCGTGTTTCTGCCCAGGCGCTTCAGCGTCGACTGTTCTTCGCCAAGCGCAGCACGGGCCTGACAGGCGTTTTCACTCAAGCTGCTTCCAGGCACCAGCGCGCTAGGGTCAAACCATCGCCACGCGATAATGGCACGACGTCACGTGGAAGTCGAGCTTCTGTCCGTCAGGTTAGGATCCAGTCCAGCCTCTCGTCTTGCTCATCAATGGCGATGGAGCTCTTCCGCCTCTATTGCCTCCTATTGGACTGGCTGCCTGGACAGCTCGGTTAGCGGAATCGCGACTCCATGTCTGGAAAGCAGATGGCTGGGTGAAGCCTGGCGAGACGTATCGAGGTGCTGTCGGCTGGACACCGAGACGGCATCTCGTGCTTGTCAATATTGTGTGGCGGCTCTGTATGGCCCAATTCACGGCATCATTCTCTTTCGCTCACTAGTAGCAACGCGGATTCATTTCAGCGTTCAGAAAATACCCCGATGCATGCATCTAGGCCCGCTCTTCTGCCTACTTCCCAGCTGTCCTGTCAAGTTCACTGGACAGACGTCAACAACACAGCAGCAACAACCACTAACTGCAAGAAACAATATTGATCCAACGCTTACTATATCCAGATTCCGTCCACTTCTGCCTGTCCAGAGAGACCAAATTCCACTCCGACCCCCCAGGCTTGCCCTGCCCCACAACGCCATAGAAACCCATTGACCAACACTAAACGACAAAGGAAAGTCTACCCAGGCGCTCAATCACTTGGAGCACTCGGGAAACTTGCCTGGATCGGCGCAAAGTCGTCGCCGGGAGCGCCATGGCAGCACTTGATAGACGAGGGCCTCATTCTGCCAGGAGATTTTCGCGCACAGGTGGTCAACGTATATGTGTTCGCCCAGGATCCGGGCTGTGTGTTTTCCGTGGCAGTCGTAGTCCCTAAAAACACCAGGAGTGAGCCCAACAAAACCCCAGACAGTGTTTGAACTCGGTGTCTGCTTGTCCCTCCAGGCAGACTTGTTGCTTACTTCCACATGACGCACTGTCCACCCGAAACGCTGATGTCGGGGGAGGTTGTCGTTGAGGGTGGGTTCGATGGCGCGCAAATCGTCTGATGCGTTACACATTCGTCAGACCTCCGTCTCCCGTCTTCACCGTGGATTGAGATGCACCGGGTATTCTTACAGCAGACACCATGGCGGAGCTGCGCTGACTGGCAGGTCGCCGAGTGATTGTACATGCCGCACCACCCAAACGTGATATCCGGGGTGGGCAAGTCATCATGATACAAGAGGCGGTAGCGCTGAGCCCGCGACGACGGCAGAAATAGCAGAAACGGCAGAAAATGCGAGGATTTTCATGATTGTCGTGTTTATTATGATGATGCTTTCCAGCGTCGCTCAATTGCCCAGCGCGTGCGTGTGGGATGCAGAGATTAACTTTGGCGACGACGGGGGCACGACGCCTCTCTTCCCCATAGCCCAATCTCTGCGGCACAAGACCTCCATCATTGGTGCTCTTCCGCGTATTAAACTTTCCCAATGCAATATAGGGCATTACTTGATTGGTTCCAACGCGGTTATGATCATTGTTCAGTAAAAGTCTGCACACTGGCGCAGTTGAGAGCAGTGTGTCGCAATGAGTGCCATGTGCGGCTGTACCTAGTAATTACAATGTCCGCGCAGGCCGGATTAAACTACGACTCGTTCCAGCTGTTTCTATATAATGGCCTTCGTGCGTTCGTTGCAGGAAAGCATGCGAGTTGTTCTCTATGGTATCTGCTCCAGCATCGGCTTCAATAGGAGCCATAAGAGCCGCCACGATTTGGCCAAGACCCCGTTGGCCTTGTCCTGACTTGTGACCTGAAAATTCGTCTCTCGCAAGGTACTAAACTCAAATGTAATCCTTAGACAGATAACCCCCGAAAGACAAAGCGCAGTCATTGTAAAGCTTCGCACCCTCCCCTCCCGATGCTCCTTCTGATGCCCTCCCAGAGGGAGTAAGGGAGAACACAATGGACATACACATAGACGAACGATAGCTATTCCTAAAAATGCCATCTCAAGTGCTATGAGCATTTACAATCCTTGCAAAGGGAAGGCAGATGTCCGGCACCACAAAAAGAGGTATCTGTCACTGCACAACATCTCACTAGTATCAATGTGTACCCGATACAATAGCTTAAACAAAACGTAATCACATTGAGAACAATGCTATGTCCTGCATTCGGACACGACGACAACGAGGGCGAATATGGCCAGGATGGCACTGCAGCCGGCCAGCATTGCCTTGTATCTAGTGGTGGAGACAGCTACAGCAGCAATCGCGATGCCAAGGGCGAGCCGGATCATGGAAGGTACCGATGCTGGATGCCAGCGCAGCTCCAAGCGGTGTCTCTTTGGCTGCCTCCGTTTCTACAATCGCCAAATTCGTGTTTGCGCAGAGAAACAGCGTCACCAGGGCCAGATGAGTGGCCTATAAACAAACATCGTACGTATTAGATGTCTCCGCGGAGGCCTGTGCCGAAAATGACTGGAACGGCCATCTTCCTTCGCGGTAATTAGTTACTTTGACATTGGCGTTTTAGTTTTGGTCTTGGGTTTACTTTGTTTTATTGACAATGCCCAAGGCATTTGCGCATTTCTCCATCCAATTTAGCCAACGTATTGGAGACAGCAGGTACTCTGTACTCAGTAGTGATGACGGGCAAGCCCTACAGCGGGCCAACCACTAACATGGCCGCTGTTGCCTGGACCGTGAACAAGCCCGCCTGTCGCACGTCACGCACGCCGCCACTGAGGATGCAGGCCTCGTCGATATTTAAGAATTGTGTGATTGCCATCGCTCTCTCCATCTCCTCGTTTTCTTTTTTTTCAGCTATACCCTCTCCTCAAACCCATGTTGCAGTGAAGCCTCGAGTCATCCCCCTGCCACCACAAAATTAACAAGTGCAGCGCCGTCAAGTCATCACTAGAGACGTGGCGCCAGGACGCGACCCAATTTCCTCCCCTTTCAGCCCGCCAATAATCAGCCATCCATCATTCTTCACCAGCCAGCGTCGCTCAATCTCCCATGTGCATCTATGAGCTTCAAACGAGACGCATATGAAGTGAGCCCACCGCCAAGCAAGGTGCATCAGGAGGTCGAGCAACCTTGGCCGTCGGGCATAGACAACCAGGCGTCGCCCTGCGCCACAGCGCTCACTGGCAGCAAAGTCATCAAGCAAAGGCCTTGACTGCGTTCCGTTCATCATGGCCACCGCCTCCATCGCATCCGCTTCGCGATCAGCATCAGATGGGCCTGCCGTCATGGACAACCCCGGCAGCTGCCCCATACAGAAGATCCCCCTTGAGCTCCTGCTGCGCATCACCTCTCACCTCAAAACCACAGACCTGTGCAGCATCCGCTTGACCTGCCGCTCCATCGAGCAAGGTCTCTACACGACCTTCACCCACGAGTTCTTCACTCGCCGGCAGTTCATGCTCACCGAGAACAGTCTCCAAGCTCTCATCGACATATCCAAGAGTCGGTTCAGCCAGTATTTGAGATGCGTCTACTTTGGCCTGGACCGCTTTCCCGAGGTTGCCATGCGCCCGCAGCCTGATCTGGAGAAGGAGCTGCGGTTCCGCGAATACTACGCCAACCATTTCAATCTCTGGAACACGGGGTACCTCAGCAAGATGCTGATTGAGGCCTTTCGGAATCTCAGGTCCCTCGAGGACATCGTCATACGCGACTTCAATTCCAGGGGCCGTAAGAGGGACGGCATGCACGTCGAGTGGACCAGCTACGGTGCCAACACGATCCTCGCCGAGACTGGCGTCACCCTCGTCCAGGGCATGTCGGGTATCTGGAACTCGGGCCTGCCACTGCAGTACTGCAGCCAGGTCTTCTCCACCATCACGCACTCCTTGGGCGAGGCGGGCGCGAGACCGCGCAGCATAGAGATCCTCTCCCGAAACAACAACCATCTTCGCGACTTTTCGTTCCAGATCCCCCGTCATTCCGAGGCAGCCCTCGCCCCGGTACTTGACAGTCTTAAGAAGCTGCACCTCTGCGTCGACTTGTCGTGGAGAAATGTCAGCGCCCACAGCGGCCTCAACCACCCGCGACATCAGCCTGACATGTTTCTCCGCAGGTTCCTCAGCTACACCCGCAACCTCGAAGACCTCCGCATCAACGAAAACCACAGCAGTAACCATGGCCTGGGTGAACTGTTTGAGTGGCTCGCCACAGAGGTTAAGCCCGAGGATGCCTCTGCCCCCATACCAACGACCATGCTGTCGCCGCCCGCCATCCAGTTGCCACATCTACGAGAACTGAGCCTGGGCATAATAAACCTCGAGGCCCATCACATCCTCGATGTCGTACGAAAGTTTGCTCCGTCTCTCAAGATTCTCTCACTGCACAAGGTGCGGCTCATCCGACCCCTGGACGGTGTCGATGTCCACTCTCCGCCCAAAATCAGCTTCTGGGCAGACCTCTTGGAAGAGCTCAAGGAGATACCGAACCTCGATCTTCAAGATATCAGATTTACGTACCTGCAACAGCAATGGATAAGGCATCCAATCATTTACCACGTTCACTTCAAAGACGGGACAACCGGATCAGTTCTCCGGCGCCAAGATTGGCGGGCTGCGATCGACGAAACCATTGCAGAGTTGGACGTGGAATGGCCGCGCGACGAGGAGAATTTCCCGGACGGCTACGATAGCGATGAAGTAGACGACGACGGTACGTTTCCTTTCTCCTACCACGGCTTCCATCCTCGCCCACTTAGCTCTCACCAAGCATCCTCCGCCCTGGTGGAAGACGAAAGACTGACCAACCCCGCCCCACAGAGTGGCCACCTCCTGGCGCTGACGACGAGGGCGACGAGGATGAGGATGAGGACGAGGACATGGACGAGTGATGTGCTGATTTTATTATTTTTATTTTTATTTTTGTTGCTGACACGATATTCCTCGTTAACAGGCGGTGCGGTCTTCACGCTATTCGACGAATTTGAGGAGGTGAACGAGGGTTTAGAAGAGGCGCTTTGGGCCGAGTTGCTGGATCTTGCGCCGCAGCATCCGTACTTCTTGGGGTAGGCAGGTGAGTGGCAAGGCTGGCTGGATTTCAGCTTCAAATATATTGCAGCAGGCTGCGTTTAGTTGTTGCTTTCTTTGTATCGCATGCTGTATGAAAGTTTACGATGACAGCAACTGCGAGGAATTGCTAGGTCTGCCGTGTCATAAAATGTGTTGCAGAATACAATGTATGGTAGCTAAGAGGGTTTCCATTTTTCACCCAGTATATGCACTTCTCCAACGCCAGTATGCTTTATTGCCTGTCAAACACAGACTGTCATCCTTTTTTTTCTTGCCATCTCTGCTTTCCTTCCTCTTTTCTCTCCCCCCCTCATCTCTTAGCGCTTGTGCGTAGCAGGCATTGCTTTGGCGGCCGGGTGCGTGACCGGCATAGTACATCCGTTGCCATTCGCTACTCACGTTGGTCGTTGGTCGTTGGTTGAGACAGCATAGCCCTCTCCTCACTAGCTGTATCGCGTGCCTGCACCGCCCTTGACCCTACCTCCGGAGGGTGTGATAGACTTGACTGCGCCCGTTGCCGACGGTGACCAGGCGGAATGCTGCAAGCAAGGCGGCTACCAAGGCGCGGCTACGAAGGCGCGGCTATGAAGGCCTATCTACAAACAGTGGCGGAGCCGTGCCATCCTGTAGCCACATCAGTGCAAGATGTGTCGAATACACCAACTTGCCGTGCTGTGGCACTCATATAGTCTCAGTGCTTGCCACACACCACAGGCAGACACATGCATGGCGTCTTTTTCCCCCAGCGACTGCATGTGGTCGTCTTTCCAGCGCCATGGAGGCAGTGGGTGGTGTTGCCAGTGTCATCTCCATCTGGGACATCACACAGAAAACCGTCCGCTTCGGCACGTCGATCAAAGATGCTCCCGAAACCTGGCAGAGATACTCTGACGGGCTCCAACAATCGCTGCTGTAAGCAACAGCCGACCAGCGAGCAAGATGCAAGCTAATGGATATGGTGACTCAGATTCAGACGACGCCTTCAAAAATGTTGAGGGACCACCCTGAGCTTTGCAAGCTCTCAATTAACGAGGATGGCACCGATCACGCGTTTATCGACTACATCAACCGCAAGTTGTACGTGGTAAGGGACGGTGCATCTGCCGTGCTTGAGAGATACAATAAGATGAGGCCCGACAAGTCCACGAAAAAGTCGTCGCGGTTTCTAGAGTTTTTGCCATGTTTACTACCGCTGGTAAATTCGTGCTCAACCAAGAGAAGATCAGTGGTGTGTTCAAGGCCGTGGAAAGCGCCGAACAAAGTTTTCAGTCGGCATTGATGTTGCTATACCTAAATAGTTTAGAATCGAGGTAAGGCCTCTGAAATCATGACACATGCAAGGTAAACTAATGCAAGGCCGGCAAAGTAAATCGAAGATGGGCGATGTGCTGGACTCGCTCAAGGCTGAGATGCTGAGACACGGCAAAATCCTCGAGGGATTGAAGGACGAGGGCAATAAGTTTCGGAAGGCGGCCCTCGAGGTGTATATCAAAGAGAAGTTGATATCCACCGTCGGTTTGGATGACTCTAAACTATCCAATCCGAAAATTTCAGCGTCTGTCAAATTGCCCTTTTCTTCTTCCAGTTTTGGCAAGAAGAAGAAAATGGGCGAACGAGCAACGGGTGTTTGGCGTTCGGACACTGCCCCGTTCAAGAAGTCGCAGAGTCGAAAGCCACACGCCGTTGATGAGTGCCCTCAGAATAGCAAGGATCTGGAGGAGCTGCGCAGGGAGAGTCTCGATATTCCGGAAAATGGCCATCACGATGCGGCCGATGAGTGTGACAGCGACAATGAACCACCCCACGAAAACAGCGCACCGGGCGGGAAGGAAGCAGTGGAGGCTGAACAAGGGAGTGTCATTGAATATGGTTTTACCTTTGACTCGGCCACCGGCAAGCTCTTCCAGGCACCGGTCAACTCTAAAGACTATCTGATAGTATCTAGCCCTTTTGTGAACCCTGACAACGCCGAGAGCGGTCTCCCACATTCACCGAACACCATGCGCGCCGACGAATTTGTGGATTACATGTCATCTGAGGAGTGGGATGATGCAAAGGATCGGCCAATAGAAGAGGTCATGGAATTGGTAGCCACAGCTCACGGCACAGCATACGCAACAGACGCTGAAATGCCCTCGACTGAGCCATGGGTCGGGGTTGATTTTCACACCAAGAGTTACATTTTCATTGCCGATAAAGTGCCTTTGGAGTCTTGCAGGGCATCAGAGACTCCGTCCTTCAACTTTTGCGTCGAACGCATTTCTGTCTCGAGTGATGGGCAGGTCTTCTGTGTTGAAGAGCCCTGCTCTGTCGATGTCAAGTGCAAGCACATTATTGTTGAAGTTAATGATGAATCAAACTCTATTGAAGCATTGCCGTGCAAGATAGAGCTGGCCGATCTTGAACACATAAGAGGCTCTGAGAGGGCCCTGAACGGCGGCCCGAGTTTGCAGAGCGGCAAAATACCCCTGTTCTCCAAATGCAAGCCCAACGACCAATGTGGACACACAATAGTCGACAACACAGATAACAAACAGTCGCGGTGTTCGTTCCAGCACAGGATCCGTGGCTCCCCCGCTGTGACTGAAAGACCAATGGAGGACTCGGACGACAGTACTGAACGTGCGCCGTCGGAGTCGGTAGGCAGTCAAGCAGCGGGTAGTCCTAGATTTCCAGAGCAGGATCATGGCGACGATGTACTTGCGTTCGGCCTGCTGAAGGAGGTGATGCGGGGCGACGCGGTAGAAGAACCCCCCGAGATTGATTTGGGCATTCTCATCCGATTCCTGTCACTTGCTGAGAAATATCGTCAGTATGTGGGAGACAGACCACTTGAGCAGGCAAGAGTCTGGATGCCGTCTTTCCAGCCCTCAACTTCATTCGATCGAGATGCCATCGCATGGCTCTGGGTCATGTGGAAACTGGGACTAAACAGAGAGTTCAAGAAATTATCAGCAATTATCCAACAGCAAGCGCGGCAACCAATGAGACACTGGCAGGACGGGCCCGAAAATTGGCATCGTATCAAGCTTCCCGAGCGGATGTTAAGTATGGCCGTTGATTGCTATCGCAATGGGAGTTTACTAATCTTCGATGCAGACTTACTTGACGGGCGGCGCTCAGCTATTCCGTCAAGAGTCAGAAATAAGATGTCTAAAGAGATTGAGTCGCACAGCAAGACCCATCCAGAGCCTGCCACGCAAGAGGGGGGGCATATCTGGGTAAATGTATCAAGAAAAATGGCATCCTCGTTTATGTTCGGCCACCTGCAATTAGAGAGCGATAGGTGGCTGAAGCCATGGGGTCCCGAAAACGACCGTCTGACTTTCCTTGGAGTAAGCGTTGCTGATGCCCGTGATGCCATTGATTCAATGGATGATCTGGGAGGCAAGGTCCGCGCTGTGCTAACAGCGGACATATCATTTTCAAAACCACCCATAATGGCGATGCTGTTGCCTGCAGTTGTCGCTGGGAGCTTGAACGTTTAAAAGCATTCAGGTGGAGCGGTTGCTGGTTGACTTCAAGGACGAGCTTGTAAATCTGATCACGGAGGTGGATAGGGAAGGCTGGGGTTTTGATTTAGCCGAAGTACAAATTTGACTTTTAATGCGAACTCAGCAGAGTCGATATCTGGTCAGGCGAAAATACCATTCCCTGGCGAGTTTTGGTTGCCTCTGTTCGATAACCCCCCTTTGGTGGCATTTTCCAAAGTGCCGTGGGCTTTGCCGACTGACGGGACGACATGCAACTGACGACGGTTGTGAAGTTTGCTGCCCTCAGCCCTCTAATTACCAGCAATGGGTAGTACCCCCTGCCTTGACCATATAAATATATAAATATATGAAAAAAAAAAAATGAATGAAAAAAAGCCGTGACTAGGCAGGTGTTTGTGTAAAAGTACCAATCTCAAGATTGTTGGTATTATCCAAGATTCATCCAATGAAACGACTTGTGCATAAATAAACATGTACAAGATCAGAGTCCCCCTAACGAAGGCTAGCAAAATCGGTGTGCATACGAATGACTCTTTTCCTTCACAAGTTAATATAGGATCCAGCAAAAAGGCCGTCTCTAACAGCCTTCCTCAGTGACTTCAACACCGATCCGCGAGCACTAATAGAGAAGGTTATTCGTTGAGTCAAGAAGACAATGAATGGAATTGGCAGAAGGCAGTGGTGTGGATCAAAAGATTGACGTGCGAAAAAAAACAAGAAGAAAATCATCCCGACACCTGCAGGATTCGAACCTGCGCTCCCGAAGGAATTGCCTTTCGAGGGCAACGCGTTAACCACTCCGCCAAAGTGCCTTGACTAATCGGCTCCGAATTGTACCTATAAAGCTAGCCCAAAGTGAGATACGGGATTCAATGGCATGTGCAGATGTGGATGGATATGCGAACTACTGATGAAGCTATGCACAACGTTCAGGTTATTCAACTAACTATTATAATACATACTTTGTATGAATTCGTGATGCGTTGCCTATTTCGGAACCATGTCGCAGGTGTACACTTCCTAGTCGATTGTCTAAAAGGAGAGCCCCTAACTTAGTGACCAGCGTATAGAGACGAACAAAATCCTTCGCTAATGACGGCAGCTGTTTGCATTATAACTGAATGAATTTTTTATCATGGATGGTGAATCAATAGAAACGATTCAATTTTGATTTGTTTGGTCAAATGATTGCGTTAGGATATGATCGCGGGTACTAAGCTGATGACACTGGGCTATCGGGTAGCTTTCTTAATGTAAGCCTCATCATGCTCATGTGCTCCCTCACCTCTGCTGCTCTCACATATCGTTCTTTATACGTTCAACTCCCAATTGTATAATTAATTACTCTGATGAATTGCATATAATCGCCTTTTTATTACGCGTTTAACTGAATTTAATTCTGGCATGGCAGGACCCAAGCATGGCTTGCCTCGCAGGATAGGAGCCGACCACCCGACCTCGTCCGGCCCATCGCATATGGAAGCCCGTTCACACCCTCATTGGTATACTAATACATGCCCATTTGACGAAAGAGTGCCATTTAAACCAACGTGCCTTCTAGGGAAAGACACCAACTGAGGCTTACACCATTGGTAGACACCACCGGCAACATGCCATGGCCTCATTTGTATGAACGAGCAAACATCTCTTCTGTACACATCACCTGATGATATATGTAGCAGACCTGTATGGCTGTCTGCTGCACCATTTCGCATTCTTGACCAATTGCTTCAATGACACAGTGAGCGTCCAAAGCGCCGGCCTCTCCCATTATCCTGTTCGAAAAACCTTTTGTTTGAGCCCGCAGGCCATCACAATCTAATATACAAAACCAATACTCCAATCGCTATGCAATCTACAACTCCTCCTTTTTAGAGACCAACCGTATGGCCCCTTTCTTCCCAAACTCCCACCCTCTCGTCTCCGTCCCGGCACGTCGGCAACCCCTTGGCAACGCACTCTCCCTTTTCTTTCCCATCATCAAGCCCAAGCCATTTCAGTCCCTCGCCCATGCCCATTGCCCACCACAGCCTCCAGTACCTCTCCTCAAACACGCTCATCCAAACCTGCACGACCGGCATGCGCAGCCACACGGCGTAGTACTTCCACCACTTCACGCTGTAGCTCACTACGACAGTCGGGTCCATCACTACGGGAGCGCCGCCCGTCACGTTGGCAATAGTGAGGGGGAAGAGCGCACACTCGGAGATCTTGCACTCTGGCGGGTCTCGGAAGCGCAGCGGCTCAGCGTCCCAGTCCGCGCCTGGGGTGCGGAGCTTTGGGGCGAGCAGCATGTCGGCGTCGAGGACGACCATGCCGTTCCAGCAGGTGGCAACGTCCAGCGTGCGCCCCTCTCGTACGGCCGCCTTGTCTTCCTCCGACGTGAAGAACGGCCAGAACCCGCTGACGGGCCTCCAACAGCGGTCGCGCAGAACCCACGCATCGTATAGCGTCGCGCCATCCATGTCCACACCACACGCCATCCGCCTCTTGCCTGCGCCGGCTGGCCGACCACCATGTGCCCGTGGCACGGCGCCGTCGTCATGTTTTGCACTGATATCATCCCCTCCCACGGCGGCGATGAGCTTGAGCACGTCGGTGTGGTGGTACACGACATCGTTCAGCAGAATGACATTCTCGAACCGCCTGTTGAGGAAATCCAGCGGCTTCAGCGCGCCATTGCGGAGATTGGTCATGTATTGCATCCTATGTTTTACACTCTTCCACGGATTCTCCGGCGGGTCGCCTCGCAGGCCAGCCGTGACGTTTACGCTGTGCGGGATGTTGCGCCTTGCCAACTCGCTATCGAGCTTCATGAGCTTGCGGACCGTCTTATCGGTGCTGTCGTTTTCGGTCAAGGAGACGTACACGTTGGATCTGCCGAGGATGTCGATGAGCTCGAGCATCTGCGAGCCCCAGGAGCCCAGTATGTCGTCGTTGTTGTAGAGAGAGGCGGCGATAAAGTAGCTCGCATTGTTCGCGCGATGCGCCTGTAGTGTTGGGGAGGAGGCTATGATGGACGTCGCGGAAGGGAACGGCGACGAGAGGCCTCGAAGGTAGACCCATGCGGTGAGGAGGGCGCCGCACACCCACAGAACCCCCCTCGCCAGTGGTCTGTCATTTTCACTTCTCCTCCTCCTTGGTGAGGTCCTGCTCGACGGTAGCACCGAGCTGCTGCTCCTCCTCCTCCGCACACTACCTGGCTGTTGGGTAGACTTGTATGCACGCCATGCTGCGAGGACTACCTGGCCGGGTATGAATACGACGACGACAGCGAGGTATATGCTCAGAGGCGTAGAGTTGTGCGTGAGGAGGAAAGGGAAGAAGCGAAAGTAGAGCGCCGGCAGGAGGAAGAGGTAGACGAATTCGCGATGCGACCTGGTGTAGCGGGAGAGAGCTAGCATGTAGGGGTTGTGGGGGTTGACGAAGCGGCCGACGACGCGAGTGTAGTAGTTTTCGTAGCCATGGTTGTACTTGTGTGCGTGGTCGTGGGTGCGATAGTATGCGTCGTGTTGCATGCTATCGTCTATCATCGCGGTGGTTCGAGGACACACATGGGGATGGGATATGACGGCAAAGCCAAGACAAGCAAGAAAGTTTGACTGATGCAGCTGTGTGGCTGCCAAGCACAAGACCGGGCCGGGCGGTAGAGCCTTATAAGGAGCCTTATAAGTGGCGCTGCTCCAGTGCCTCTACCGCGGACGTCGACCCCGTAACTAGTTGCCTCATTCCCTTTTTTTCCAGCGCTAGCGCCCTGCTGTGGGGAAGTGCGTCGACGACACAGCGCTTGTTAGGGTGCTTTACAGTGGGGAGCGGCAACTTCCAGCCTCGAAAGGAGCAAGCCGCCTGCTCCTCCTGCCCATGTCAAGTGGCAACAGTGAGAAACCAGCCGAATTAGGCCGCCTGGCTGCCCTGTTCGAATAGGGGAACCTTCGCGCCCACTCAATATTTGCTGCAGCTGCTCGCAAGCGCCAATGGCTGTGTAGGGTTATTCAATATTCACCGAGAGATTTTGCAGGTCGACGAGGCTGCGACCATGGCCTGCAGGTCAGCGGAGATTGCATATCCCACAAAATACGGAGCACGAACACCTCCGTAATTACCTAGCATACGAAACAGAATCCACTGCTTGCGCGGTCTTTGCCATCCATCCCCGCTGTCGCATGGGATACCTTGAGTGTGCTGCTGCTTTCCCCAGATATGTCAACGACTTTATCCATTCTTTCCACTGCCACATCGCAATCCCCCTACCCCCCTAGTTTTTTGTCGTCCCTTTCACACTTCACTATTGTTGCCGGGTACCGTCATGCACTTTCTACTCCTGCGCCAACGCGGACTCATTTCACTGCAGGAAGGGTGCAGGTGTGTTGATGCTTCGGGGAAATTCGAACTGTGAGAATGATGCTATATGTGGGTATATTATGTGGCTTTAGGCACTGTTTACACTTCAGCGACGACCCCTTCTACTAAATCCATTACATAGTTCCGGGTATAGTATGTCACCCCCTATCTGATATGCTGAGCATTGCCCTCTCCCATGTAAATGACCATGGCAACCACTTGGCATTTCGAGTTCGTCGTAAAGGTCGTCAAGCCCACGGCCGCTCATAACTTGCGGACGAAATGTTGATGCCCCGAGTTTTTCGTGCCTGCACCTATATAGTCGTGTTTAGCTTGTCTTCACGATTCCAGGACTCACACGCCAACTCCGCCGTTCAAAAACTCCGGGCCTATCCAGTCCGGGTTCGGCGTCCACATGCTCAGATCCACGCCCATCGCCTGGTCGAGTCCGTTATCAAGCCCCATACCTTCAAGAGCCCCCTCATAGGCGTTGTTTAGCTCCGAGCTTTGACACTCGGCGCGGGACGCAGTGTCCGCCTCGTCGGGTCTGCTGGGGCTCTGTGAATGCGGCGTCACAAGATGCATGTCTCCATGTGCATGTGCAGGCCGTCCATGGGTCGGTCATCATGGCGGCCGGTAGTGAGGCCATTGGTAATCTGGTTGATCGATATAGGCTGCACCCCCCGCGGGATTGGAAGTGGAAGTCACCTCGAGTTCATCTTCCACATCTATATTTCTCATTACTGCATGTCTGGCTGATGAGTGACTGATGCTTGCGACGCTAAGCCTGTTCACGTCTGGACTGCAAGGTTGAGGCTCTCCTGCGCTCTCGCCGAACCCTCGGTGTATCAACTTCTCTAAATCGTCACTGATGCCAGCCGACGCCGCACCCATGCAGCAATCTTTGATGGTTTGAAGACAGACTTTAGCTCGAGACAAAACGATTTCCGCTGTCAGCCCAAACCTGACCGCATTGGTATGATATGCATATTTGATCATGCGAGCACACTGGTAAGCACAGGTGGCAAGATCTAAATCGCTCACGGGCTTGGCGTTGAGTTTTCTGCATGGAGGAGAATATATCAGCCATGGCAAGGGAATGGTCAACGCACTGCTGCTGACAATGCTCGATGAAGCTAATGTCAAAAATCCCGAGGACAGACTGGGGTAGCGCGTCACGGAACCCTGCCAAGCCCAACCGGTATAGGTCACAATGGCATTGGCGCCACCATACGTGAATCATGACAAAGACGCATATGCGGGGTGAGTAGGCTCGCAGTCGCAGCGAATTTTCGGAGAATTGGAAAGACGCCGGCAGACTGTTGGCGAACTCATCAAGGAGCTCATGCAGCATCAACACCTTTGTTTGAAATGCAACAGTGTTGATGTTGCGACTGACTAGAGTTTCCTTGGAAAGTTCGAGAACCTTTTGGCGAATGTGAAGAATGCGTATGTGGAGCGCCAAGCTGCCGATATCCTCGGAGTGCGGCAGCTGTGGTTCACCAGGGCCAGGGATGAGAGTTTCGGTAGGTTGAGGCAGGTCAAATTCGAAGTTTCTCTCGTTGCAGGGGAGGCCAACATGGATCCTATCCGTTCTCCACAGAGCAAAGTCGGGATGGCCCCCTGAGATACCCGAGTCAATGCAATAAAGAGCCCACATAAGCCGCCTCCGCGATTCTTGAGCCAGGAAGCACAGGCCGGGGCTGTCGTGGTTGAGCCGAAGGGCTGCTGCGAAGCGCGAGGCAATGCTGAGAAGGACAAACGCACTGGGGAACTTGTTGGATAGAATTCGATGCTTGATTATCATGACGAGAGCCTGGACTTTGAATGTGGAGGGGCGTGTATAATCAGCAAATACGAGTGCCTCAGCATCGTCGATGCAACGATCACCGTATTCCCGCATGCCGGATCCCATGTCCGTCAAGCAAGATGTAATACCTACCAAGGCAAGTAGAAGTGCCTGGTCGACTTTGCCTGCGTGGTACTGTTCCACCAGTGAGGCACGATGGAGAAAGGAGTACATGGGTATATGATGAACGTGGCGAAAAAACTTCTCAAAAGTTCGTCCTATCAGGGCATCAAAAGATTCGTCCGGGCAGGCACTGCGTGAACTCACGAAATTAGTAACAAAGAGGGTAAAAGGCATTCCAAAAAGCGGGAAGCAAAACTCACATCTCGTGGTGGGTGAGGATCTTGGAGTTCTGATGCTCACACGGTCGGTCAAGCCCACATCACTGTCATGATGCCGATCGTAACGATCATTGCCGTCGTCTCTGTCATGGCTGTGTCTCTCTCCATCGCCGCTAAGGGGGCTTTTCCCGTCTACGGACCCCTCTTGTAGTTCCCCTGGACCTTTTGCTTGGACGATACACGCAATGGAGGCCTTGAACACGACAGCGATCACACGCTGGCATGTGGCCAGAACATCGAGCTTTGCGTCCGTGACAAGTTAGGCACGCCTGCTTTACACGCCTTCGAGGAAGAGTAACAGCCCAAGCATCCACCTGGACGTCATCGTACGAACAGGGGAAGCCTAGTCTTTGGCAATTGGAACAAACAGGACCACCGCCGTTGCAGCGCACTTTGCGCAAGCGGCATGTTGAGCAGGTGGAGGATGGCTTTTTTGGGCGTCGGTCAAGGAAGCCATCGTCTGGTATAATTTTGTCTGAATTTTCCCGGGAATCAAGTTCTACTCCCGCAGCAGTATCATCTTGAAGGGTTGTGTTGCTGTTAGGCGGCGCAGAAGAACTCGAGTCCATTCTACGGACCTCGCATGGGAATAGGTCTGGGCCAGGCGCCGACGAGCCGAGACGACCAGAAACCGCGGACGGGATAGTGGCGAGAGAGGGCGGTGGCGTATTTTTGTCCCGGAATCAACTCGGTCATCAAAAAAGAGCAGTCTGTCACGGATTCAGCCTAATATGGGCTTGTGGAGATGGTGAATCAGGGCGAGGGTTTGCGAAGACGTTGAAGATAAGAGAATTTGGCAGGAATGAAAAGTGCGACTTCCGAAACCATGTTGGGCTAAGGAGAACCAACCTACTGTGCTACTTGGGCCGGATGTCGCAGTGGCGCTGGAGGGGCTATAAAACAGGGCACTTGTAGTTACAAACGGGCACTTGGCATCACCGCGACAGGGCTATCCGCAATAAAAAAAGGATTGCGGCAAAGTGACATGCGGGGTATCTTGTTGGCCAGCTCTCTCTCGCCGACAGTTCTCCGAACCTTGCCCCCTACATGCCCACCTGAGCTCTTGAACCTGAAGTTATCCTCGAAGGAGTCGACTAGCAGCATGACGCATCGACATGTAGGCCAATTTTCTCCGATGCCAAACATTGACGTTGGGGATGGCGAATATGGTCACCGTTAGTTGAGGTAAGAAGTGGACTGCATTGTTATGCAGGCGCAGATAATGTTTGAATTATTTTATTGTTTGAGATACCCTTTAATGTGCAAGTTCTGGCCTTGGTATTGTTATGCCCAGGCTTTTTAGTGCAATTATTACCGGAGTATTATCCCGATGTGCCGAAAATTATTTATTTACTACGGAGTATTGTATATTGTAGTGTTCTTTCAGGTTGTAGGGACAAACGACCTAGAGAGGGTGAAGATCTACACAGATTTCACTTAGAGCCATGTTACATTACGCGGCGAACCCGCCCTTTCTCTCTACTTAGGATGCTCCTAAAAGCTAGGATAATGAACTTTAATATAATGTGTGTAGGACCTTGATCTGCTTTGCTATCTCGAGTAAAACACAGAGCCACAGTGACTCACCCAGACAAGAAGAGTGGACTAATGGTATATGTGTATTTAGTTGCCTACTCGACCCTTAAAGGAGGTTGTTGCGTTATAAATGTATGCCTTCAACGCCTAGCTTGATACAGTAATAACGCTACCTGCTCAATCAGCCATAAATGAATCGCCACCCCCTGACGCCTCGACATAGCTTTGGCACCATGATGCAATAAAAAAACACAAAGAATGCAAATAGCGAGCCTAACCAGCACTCTCGCAAAAGCGTAACTAAAGTGATGCTGACATAGCAATCACGACCCTCGGAAGAGAAACTGCATGTCATCAGGAGTCAACGACGCCATGGCCTTATCATCGGCGTTTACAGTTGAATTGATCATGTTCGTCTTCTTCTCTTGAATCAAAACCATCCGACTTTCGACCGAATCTTCGATGCAGAGACGGGTAATGGTGCAGGGCCGAGTCTGTCCGATGCGGTGGCAGCGGTCGGCGGACTGCCATTCAGCGGCTGGATTCCACCATCTGCAAGAAGCACCGTCAGTATTTGGAATAATCAAGACTAAGCTGGGTCTACTTACGGGTCGACAATGAAAACTCTGGACGCTTCAGTGAGATTCAAAGCAACTCCACCGGCCTTCAGCGACACTAGGAAGCATTCGACATCGACATTGTTCATGAAGTGCTCAATCGAAGCTTGACGTTGTGCAGGCGTCATGCTACCGTCAAGCATGACAGTTGTGATACCAGCTCGCCGAAGTCGCCATTCAATTAGCTGCAGCATGGTAGTAAACTGAGAAAAGATGATGGATTTGTGCGAGGCATTGTCAGATCGAAGCTTGTGCAGTTCATGAACGAGAAGCTCAATTTTGGAGGAAGACGTCCAGTTTTCCATCTTGATGCGATTGATGATGGACGACTTCTTCACAAGCGTCTCGTCTTGCTCGATTTCGGGCTGCTCCAAGTCGATTGACAGCGGGATATGGCATCGAGGGCAATCTGGCGTATCGGTGGATTTAAGGTAGCTCGACACACACGCTCGGCAGAAGTCGTGCTTGCAACGACTACGAATTGTGTCCTCTGACGGCTCATCGCAAATACAGCAGACTAAGATATTTTGGCCACCTTCAGCGTTCTTTTTGAGAAGCAAATCGGGGTGGTCAGCGACCTGTCGCATCTGCATGATAAGGCCGAAAATATTCGCGTAGTTGTTCAGAAGAACACCTTGAGCGACATAAGTGTCAAATTTACGTTGTCCATTCGTCATGATACTGTTTGCAAAATCATTTTCCTCCTCTCCAAAGAACTGCCGGTCGACATAAATTTCTTTGACTGGCAGCTCCATGGAGTCAGTGTGATCTTTTTTGAGCCGGCGAAGCATAATTCGGTCAGTCATGAGCCGCAATCTGTTGAATGCTTGCTTCCCAGGACCCAGGTGGCCAAATTTTTGAATTGGGTTAAGAAGCTCTTGATTGAAGACTGACACATGTTGCATGCCTGGGTGGTTGCATTCCTTACACCGATTGTCTTCGTCCATGGTCCACTCAATCTGTGAGCAAGGACACTGCTTACAGAGGTACTCTGCAAAAGGGCGAATATTCAGGAATCGAATGAGAGAAAAGAACTCTCCGATTCTGTTCTGCAAAGGTGTACCAGTCAGACACCACCGGTAGGTTGTTTTCAGAGCGAAGCAAGCTTTGGCTGTCATGGTGGTTCGGGTCTTGATGCAGTGCGCCTCGTCTAGAATGGCTCGATGAAAAGTGATGGAGTGAATAACGCTCCGCTCTTTGTGAATGCCGTCTTTCCGTTTGAAACCTCGCTCTTGTTTGCGGTACATTGACTCGAGACTGTTGTAAGACATCATGATGATATCGTACTTCTTCAATTCCTTGGCCGAGATGCCCTTTGTCTTTTGGTTAGTGCCGTGGTACACAAATGTCTTCAGCGTACCGTCAGTGTACGACTTGATTTCCGATTGCCACTGCATCAAGGCGACTGGTGGGACAAGAACTAGGGATGGCTGCTTCGCGGGATAGTCAGACATGATGAGGGAAACGGCCTGTATCGTTTTGCCGAGTCCCATTTCGTCGCCGAGGAGGCCACCCTTCCATTCTCTTGCTTCCATTGCCTTCATCCAGGCTAGCCCCTCAAGCTGAAAAGGTTTCAGCTGGCGAGAGATTGTCGTCGGTTGAACTGCTATGCCAGCTTTGATAACAGGCATCTGTTCCAAGTCGGTCCACATTGTGACAATTTCTGGGTGGTGCTTTTCCAACCGGTCGCGCTCTTTTTTGTGGCGCCTGTTGTTTTCTGGCCGCCTGAAGGCTCGCCGCTGGTTGCCCAATGCTGTCATGGCATCCTCCTCGTTGCTACTATCATTAGGAGTGCTGAAATTGACATTTGCGGACGTATTCAGAGAAGAATCGGAATCCTCCACCATGGCCAAGGGGTTAGAGATATCAGCATTGGAATCTACGTCAGACAGAGCGCTGGACTCGTTGCTTGCATTCGTAGAAGCATTAGCAGCGCCGGATCTCGCTGCTGTACGAGATGTTCTCGCGACCATCGGTTTCGGAAGGGGTTTCAGCGTAGTCACACTTCTTCCCGCTTGAATGATAAATCTGTTAGCTGTAGATCTGGACTTCTGTCCTGAAGATGGTATTGACTCACCTTTCACGGAGACATCAGGTACATACTCCTCCTCGCTAGCCACATCAGACTCATCGAAGGAATCATCTATCTCATCCTCAGTAGATATATTTCCAAGCTCGCCAATGTTTAGGCCGTCAGCAGCCGCAATTTCCGCGTCGATGTCAATATCTGACTCTAGTGGATCTTCCGAATCTGGGATAACCTTCGTTTTCTTCTGGGGTCGGCCGCGCTGACTTGAAGATACAGTTAATCCCCTTGCTCGTTTTGTTCTGACGGGGGACGAGGATGCGGCTTTAGCAGAGGCGCGTCTACTTTGGCGACGGGATGGCAATGGCGGCAGCGTTTCTGTCATGGACTTGGCATATTCCTCTTCTTGAAGCTTGCGAGCGACTGTTGCTCCTAGAGAGTGGTCTGAAAAGTCATCGTCTTCCTGATCAGAGTCATCAATGATCTGCTGCTTTTGCTTCGACATGGGCTTGAGAGACTGAATACTGTTGCGCAAGGCCCCATCTCCATTTAATCTCTTCTGACGGGTTCTAGAAGGCAGATGAACTTCAATAGATGATTTGTTCTTTTGGGCCTTGATGGATACGTCGCCATCTACAACTGCAGGTGTTGCGACATGACTAGTGCCAGGTGTAGAATAGTCGCCATCCGAAGACTCCTCAAGGGTCGTTCGAGCTGATGAAACAGATTCGCTGCCAATGTTTGATACTTTACTCAATCTGCTGCTCTTGCGGCCAGAGAGAGGCGCCGCAACACCTATTACAGACCCGGGTTCGGCGGCAGGGCATCCTCGGTTGGCTTGCAGAGAAACTCTGCCTGCTCGTCCTCGGATGGGCTTCTGCTTCTCAGGGACGTATGGGCTGTTAGGCGTGTTGACGTCTCCAAGAGACGATCTCGAAAGAGCTCTGACGGAACTAGAGCGGGTAACCCGGCCGCTCCCACTTCCCGAAACGTTTGGAGACTCTACTTATTGACCATTAGTGGGAATATATCCACCGAATGATTAGTCAAATTATTTTGCCTACCAATTTTCCCATTTGAAGGAGTGCCAGAAGACCGCGCAGTTGGGCGGCCGCGAGGCATTGTGATGTTCTGATGAACTTTCAGGTTGCGATGACGCCTCGATCAGCTGGCGGGGCTTCCTTTCCAGCTGAGTCCACATACAAATGCTGCCGAATCTTTGGTTTGATGGAGAGTGAGCATACAAGCTTGTAATTATGCCATCCGATATGACTCTCTGAAAGCCTGTGTGACTGCAGGCTGCCAATTTGACACGGGACTGGAAAGAGGGAGAAGACAAAAGTTGCCACCCAGTGCTTTTTCTTTCGTGAATGGCAGCACCAGTTCACAGTGCGTACTCGACAGCGCTCCCCCCAGCATACATGATTTCACTTTACACGAATGCACGTGGGGCGTTCAGGGGGTTTAAGAGGCCGTGCAAAGCAGTGCATACACTGTACGCCGAGGATGTCTTCGTGCACCATCCGCCTAGCTCATTTACGGCAGCACAGTGGGAATTGATTTGAAGAACTGCTTGATTAACCACGTGACACCGTGTAAGCTCCGCGAAATCTTTGCGACACGCCACCTCGCACTGGGCTGCGGATTGTGAATGAACTGTCACCAACGCTCTCACTTGCCCTTATTTGTTTCATCACTCATCATTCAGCTCAACAAAATTAGCAGGTCTTTGGCGCGCACCCGTTGAATGCGGATCTTCTTTCCCGAATACTTAATTCTACTCGCACAAGCATCGCTTTCGCGGCCTCTATTTATATTGCTTCTCTCACAGCTATCTCATTGAAACGCTTGTTCAATTCCGGGTGCCTATGCCGATTGCCCGACAATCAAGAAGTGGAATATCTTGGTTGGTTTATCATGTATGCTGCATCATTTTCCAGTTTTCTTCTGCCATTTTGGCGCACCCAATTTCTGATGACTGACCGGTTGGGTAGGAGCCAGCAAAACCAGGGCCAAGGTCGACAGGGCCGACCAGTCCGTAACATCACTGGACCGTAAGTGCGCGGGGAACCATCAGATGGAAACTGTTAACTGATGCCTTTCTAGCCAATCCGCATTGACAGACTTTCTTGCCGTAAGTGCACCATGTTGACGAGATACTTGCGCCTGCTAAGATATAAGCCTAGTCACACAACATCTCGGCACGACAAATTCGTGATGACGCAGATCGTCGTCGGCAGCAAGCAGCAACACAGGCCCAACAATCCGAGTCTGAGGGCAATGTGCAGTTGGAAAGCAGCTTACCCGAACCAGTTCAAAGAGGCAGCTCGCGACGCACGTCTGCTCGAACTGCGGATGTTTCTGAAGAAAAAGTGAAGAAACAAAAGGATCAGGAAAAAACCATCGAAAAGATCAAGTCCAGCAAGTCGTTCAAGAAGCGCAAGAAGTTCGCCGGCGATAGTGATGACGAAAACGAGATTGCCCGTGCAATCTTTGAGGAAAGGCACGCACCGCTTCCAGGGCAAATGGAAAACTGTGCCATCTGCGACAAGCGCTTCACTGTCACTCCATATTCTGTGGCGGGACCAGGCGGGGGACTCTTGTGTGCTCCTTGTGGGCGTGAAATCGCAAAGGAAAGACAAGGGCAACCTAAGAAGAAACCACGAAAGCAAATCTGGCGGGGTTGGTGCTCGTCGTGCCATCCAAAGCAGAATACTTGATGGTGATGTCGGAACAAAGAGCCTTGCAACTCTTTGTGTGCAGACTTTGGCAAAGAATGTAGCCCTAGCAGATAGTTTGGGAGACCTGCCAGAACATCTCATCGACAAAATCGCCAGAATATTCTCAAAGCGAAGACTTCTCAAGTCGGAAACACTTCCATTATTCGCACAACCTAGCACAGAGACTCTTCGCATCTACGATGGGGCGAGACTCAACGGACAGGACCTCATGAGCATTTTTCAAGTCGCCCGAGGCCTGCGGAGACTGAAGATTCGCAGTGCAATTCAGTTCAAGGACGAGGTCATGGACTACCTGCTGTCGCGAGACATATCCCTCGAGAGCTTCTACCTCCATGGAGCAAACTTACTGAGCGAGCAAAAGTGGCACGAGTTCCTCGAGGCAAAGGGCGACAAATTGAAAAGTCTGCAAGTATACTACACCGACAAACACGTAGGGGACGACACTGTGGTCACACTGAAGAATCACTGCCCCAATTTAAGACGACTCAAGATTGCGAATAACCAGAAAGTGACAAACAAAGGCATTGAGGCTTTGGGAGAGCTAGGAGGGCTGGAGCATCTTAGTCTGCAGTTGCAGCACAGTGTTTCGCCAGCAGCCATAGCTACGGCTATCTCAAAGATAGGAAACAACTTGCAGACACTATCGCTCAAGATTGTGCCGGAGACTGATGACAGCTTGCTCCGAGAAATCCACGACTCCTGTCGATCTCTCACGAAGCTTCGCATAACAGATAGTGAATGGATGACGGATCAAGGGTTCGTCAACCTCTTCACCGACTGGGCGAATGCGCCGCTCCGATTCATCGATTTCCAGAAATGCCGACATATCGACTCCACCCAAGCGCGCAACAATGCTGAGAATATCGGTCTCTGCGGCGATGGGTTCAAGGCTTTAATGGCACACTCTGGGAGCAAACTGGAGAATCTTAATGTGCACGCCTGCCGTCACATTTCTCAGCAGGCGTTTGAGGAAGTCTTCAACAAGACCGCTGTTTATCGGGAATTGAAGTATCTCGAGATTAGCTTCTGTGAGGCAGTCAACGACTTCATCCTGGGTTCCATCTTCCGCTCTTGCCCAAATATCAAGGAGGTCAACGTTTTTGGCCTGCATGAAGGTGAAAGAAGTGCGGGTTGCCCCGTGGTGGTCATCTTGGTAGGCGTGCCAAACGCACAAGGCATGGTTACGGAGGGACTGGATTGAGCGATGCCGCATGTTTGATGCAAAGCCGTAACGGGACTGGCGATAGGGAAGGGTTTTTATGACAAATGGCATTCTCCTCAATTTCTCGGGGAAACGGGGTAATCGGGCTGTACCACCATCAGGAGTTCAACGGAGTCATGTTCAACGTGGGACACGAGACGCCGCAACCAGGGTCAAGAAATTCTATCACTTTCACTCCATAATCAACTAACCCTAATACCTAACCTCAAGGACTTCCTATCTCCCTTGATTCAGTGAGCCGCCTTTTTAAATCGCACAATCATTTCACGACGCCCAATGGCTAGTCAAGCGATGATAATACTGCAGGTTATGTTCAATTGCCAATATGCTTATGTACAAGGTTCCAATGTTGAACCCAAACCATGCTATGCACAATTTCCTTCCATCACCCAAACTCATGTGCTCATCGTGACTTCATTCAATGTATCTCACAAACAGCACGTATGCAGGAAAATGCAAAATTGCGACAAGTCCTCCACGGACACCAAACTCCTTTCAGATGCTGGACGTCTCCACCACGTCGTGCAGCAGCTGCGCCAGTTACTTTTTCATGTTCTTGACGTATTGAACATCAGCCTCACTCCACCTGTTGAGCCTCTCCTCGAGGTCCTCGTTGGAAACATCGCGCTTCTCGTTGTCCTGCTCCTCGTCGCGCTTGAACTTCAGAGGGAAGCCAGAGCAACCAGATACGTCGCCGAGGTAGTGCAGATGGGCAATGATATCCAGACCCTTGGTACCACCATTGCAGTCAGTGTTTGCGATGCCAGAGCATACCCTGACGTCGGCGGGATTGTAGTTGTTCTGGGTGTTCTGACCGTTGGACAGCCAAAACTCGGGGGTGGTGTGGCGGTAGCCGAAGATGGAGATTGGAGGTAGACGAGGCACGGGGTCGGCGGTATGCGTCATGCGATACTCGGCGCCAGCCTGCGCGGTGACAAAGTTGGCGAAATGGTCGTTTCCGGGGCGAGGGGAGCCGTAGTTCCAGATGTCAATGGGCAGGCCACCACGGCGGAGGTATGCGGCGCCGATGGTCGCGACAGCAGCACCGAGAGAGTGGCCGGTGGCGATGATGCGGTAGCTTGGGTTAGTCCTGCGAGCAGAGTTCAAGGCGTTTGTGGCAGCGACGCTGATCTCGTCCCAGGCAGTGGCAAAGCCCGTATGGACTTTGCACTCGTCCACCAAGTCGCATCGCTTGAAGGCGAAGACGACGTCGGTGATGAAGTTGCGGATGTTGTTGCTGCCACGAATGGAGAGGACAATCTCCTTGCGGACGTCATCGACGGACACATAGCCTCCAATACCTGTCGCCCAGCCACTATTGACAGCGTGTTAGCCACCTGATTATGTTGAACTGGCCGAATAGTTCGCGGTCGACTTACGTGAAGGAGTCAACGACCTTGACCTTGTTCTTCTCGACATCGGCGCAGTTGCCCTTGCAGGTGATTGCTTTGCCGGGGGCGGTGTCGAAGTTGCAGTAGGCGGCGGCGGCGTGTTGGACGTAGAACTTGAAGAAGTTCATGTCTTGCGTGCTCAACGCAGCTGAGGAATCATGTTAGCGTCTGATGTCGACGATGACGGTCCGAGGTCATGCACTCACCCCTTTCACTAATCATGGCCCTGGCATAGTCGTCAACGGACATGATGGGGCTGGCCACCGCAAGGGCGGCCAGCGCGATGAGGCGGAGAGCCAACATTCCGAGTTGGTTACAACCTTTGGAGTTGAATGAAGAGAAAGATCTTGGCTGGCAAGACGGGTCTGCTCGAGGAGAGTAGACGAGCGGCGATGAGACGGAAGAGAAGAAACGTCTGGCACCAGTCCAAACCGAATCCTAGAAGGCGAAGCAGATGGGGTCAAGAAGAGTCGAAGAGCAGGATGCCGTCCAAAGAGTCGGAGCATGAAAGTTTCAAGTGGCGGCAAGTAGGCTCTTATAGCTGACAATGGTGCGGAGAACGAGGCGAGACGAGATGAGATGGGATGGAATGTTGCAGCTCCAACATCGTGGCCCCACGAACCACACCAAGAGAGAACTAGAG
This sequence comes from Calcarisporium arbuscula, assembly GCA_009828645.1. Classification (NCBI taxonomy): domain Eukaryota; kingdom Fungi; phylum Ascomycota; class Sordariomycetes; order Hypocreales; family Calcarisporiaceae; genus Calcarisporium; species Calcarisporium arbuscula. Next base: position 1,404,512 of record WBSA01000004.1, read on the forward strand.
CAGGTCAATCGCCAATGTTCGAGATTCGGAGAGATGGGAGTAATAGTATCGACAAGGCAGAGCGTGGGCTGGGTTTGGACAGGTATCGTCATCCTGCACTCCGTATTGGAAAGGTGGTTGCATGGCTGTGTGCGTGCGGTGGGTAGTGGGAGTGGGTGGTATCAAGCGAGGGCAGAGCCGTGATGCGCAACTCGCAGTTACATCCCTTCATGACACCCCTCCCCCAGATCTGACCATACCCACCAGGTACAGCCGCATGTGGCAATCCAGCTGTCTGAGATGGCGTGTGTCGTTGACAGGCAAGGATCGAGGGAGGCTAGGAGGGGACAGGGGTGAGCCGGAAAGTCTGGAGTGCTGACGATGTCTGGGGTTGCGACCAGGGGTGGTCGGTGGTGTTTCTGGTTGTGAGTGGCATTGGCCGCCTTGGTTTTGCAACGTGAGCAACCCACCCGTCTAATACGACCAACTTGGCAGCATGGAAGAGACTAACATACCGCAGTGTACGGAACAGCCTGTTGCTAGACACCGGGTAGCGTTGCTCCGTCCTGTCCAGTTATCTACGCATCAAGTTACGCCCACTTGGAGATGGGTCTTGCTCGGGTGCTGTCCATGGCTTCGACAGGGATTGTCTTACACAATGACGCCTAGCGAGACGAGAGCAACACGCCAGCACAGGCGCCATTCAGCTACTACGCCAGCACGGCGGCGGCCAGCTTACGGTAGGCCGCCGTCCCAGCCAGCCATTCCACAAAACAATTGACTGCCTGCCAAGAGTGTCCAAAGAGTGGAGGAACCGGTCCATTCACCAGGCCACGCGGGCAAAGACGCCTTCGGCAGAATGTCCCATAACGGAATGGAGTGAGCTGGCTCAGAGCACGCCCGGGGGCTCGAGAGGGCCCGTGTCGGGAGTCGGCGCCAGAAGAGGCAAGTCGGCCCGTCTGCCGTGCCCATTTGGCGCCTAGCTGTGACAATTTGGCAGTGCCGAAAGCTGGGGGGGAAAAAGAATGAGGGGAAGAAAGAGGGCTTTCCGTTCCCTCTTGCGTTCTGTCTTTCTTTCTTGGGCGTTTGCGGGGTACAGTATGGCGTGGGGGTTGCAGTGGTGCTATTTTTCTCTCGCTGGGTAGGGCAACATTGGTGTAGATGGTGGTGATGATGACGGTGGTGTTCACGAAGTGAGCGAACGTGAATGCAATTTTGAAACCGACGAGACAGATCCAACTCGTTCCCGCGAGCCCAAAGCATACGCGTATACCAACACTGGCATTATCAGCCCAGCTATAGCCTCAAATGCGGAAATATTCGCACATTCGCAAAACCAACCCAAAACCACAGCTCCATTCCCGCCGCTCAATCCGCGCCTACCGGGCCCCTGCCACCGTCAAAGCGTCAGGGCGTCACAGGTAGCGTGGGGAGCCTGACACCATTGGTAGCCCCGTCACTCGAAATGGTGCCATGGTGCTTGACAGATGGGCATGGCTGTGGCTGAGCCTTGCCTTGCCTTGCCTTGCCGCCTGGGTTCGGGGACGGCAATCAGGAAACAATTGCCAAGCGTGTAGGTCGCGAGGTGCAGAGAACTGCTTTTCGCTTGGCGACGACGATCGTGGGCAGTGGTTCCCATGGCATCCTTTCTGCTTGCTTGGTAGCATTTGCATGGGATGGGCTGTGTGATTTTCGTTTTCGGCGCCTGCCGCTGAGGCTGGAGAGTATATCGAGTCGGCGGGTGCATATGGGAGCTGATGCACAACATGCTTCGCCCATCCCACAGCGCTACCCCGAAATACACTCGTAAATAGCTTAGATTCGCCCAATGTTAATGCCCAAGCTTATACCAGCTTCCCCCAATTACACCCAATGTATTACAGCCTCGCATCCACCCTGATGTGAAACCAGCTTCGGCGTAGACGCCCACCTCGCCGCCATAACAAACTGCATCGCTCTCGACTGCGAGTCTCCATAGCCGGACACGTCTACGGAGTTACCCCAACACTGCTATCCCTATACACCGGCCCGTTTGGAGACATGCAGTAGATAACTAGTTCCGAGTGCGCACTGTCCGAATTAGGCAAGACTTGTTGTGTAGGCTCACAGCTTCTAGACCTTCTAGATGCTGCGGACACCCCTCGGCCCTAGATGATCTGTATGTCGCGAAGACATCCCGACATGCAGGAACGCAATAGTCGTACGATGATTCCCTCGGCTCCAGCGGGTGAAAGGAGGCAAACCACACTAGATATCGTGGCATGTGCAAGACCGTGGAGAGGGGGAGCTGCAGAAGTGATGAGAGGAGGTGGGTATCGTGGGAAAGCATCACTTACACCCTGTCGACTACTGCGACTACTCGTTACGCCATGCTCACATGGGTGCAGAGGATGGAACTGCGATGCGCGCGTCAGATAAAATCGTGGCAACTTACGATGTGCGTGAGGCTGCTTCTCTTACCTGCCTGCGTGGTGGCTGACGCGAGTCCGTATACTCGGAACTCGCCCGGGAGATGTGAAGTATCCGACTATTGATGCTACACACCCTGCCATCGCAATTTATTCCTCGGGGCACAATGATACATGATGCCCAGAGGGACCAGTATAATAAACGTGGCTTTGCGTCATCCGGCCTGCTACTGGTATGGCCAAGATTGGGGGGGGGGGGGGGGGGCTGACACCTTCAACAGACACCATTTATTAGTCAGTAGCTGAGCAAGCATATCTATTGATTTTGGGTTGTATTGACGCCAATTATGGAACATTGTCCGGTGCGAAAATGCAGATGATACGCAGTGTCTCCGTCGTGGGCTTCATTAGACCAGCCTGTAAGCAAGCCATTGCTTTCATTGGGCATGCGTACATCCTCTTTTAGGTAGCACCTCGTTGAAAGCACGGTAACTTCCGACATCTCCGGTAGCCATGTATATTCAACCTGTATATTTGGGGACACAAAAGAAAATGGCTGTATTGACAAGACCCATGAATCAGTTCCATCGTGGCCCCAATAGTCTCGTCTCAAGTGAGGTCCTCACGTGCCTGATCTTTGACGGCATGAATGACGGCATGAATGACGGCAGCACGGCGGTTAATCTAGGATTGTCTTGCGCTCGAGGTAATTATTCTAGCACCGCAGCATGGGCCGGAGTATTTTCGTGGTTGGTAAAGCGAGGCAAGGCCTGTTGAGGGTTCGTGCATTGCCGTGCTACTTCTCGATGGCAATGTTGACGATGTTCCAAACTTCGTAAACGTCAAGGCCAACAATGGGATCCATAATTCACCAACCATTTCTCATGAAACTATACCTAACATGTATTGTCTCAATCACACTGTGACGTAGAAAGAAATGCTAAAATAGCTTCCAAGCGCAGTGCTACACCCGGCAAAGCACAACCCCGACCCCAACCCCCCCTTACATCGCCCTGTCACTCGTCCCCTTTTCCCCCCATCTGTTATTTATTAATGTCATCATTTTGTGTCTACTTCATTTGAAGCCTTTAGTTCTCCCTCTAGAGTATTTAGAAGCAACCGAGCTCTTGAGGCGGGCTCTTGATGCCGACCAAGCTCAGCGTCCTCTGCAAAGCTCACTCTCCCCATCCACCAACTTAGCCAAGACTCCACTCTCACACCATCACCTTCAAGCAATCCGACACTAACATCAATAAGTTGTGGCCGTAATTTCCCGTGCCAGAAAAGCGTAGCACCGCATGTCGGACAGAATTCGCGCATGACCCCAGGGGACGATTCGTAACCGCGGATAACACCGAGGTCGTGTAAGTCATCAAAGTCAAGAATAGACCAATCCGCCTCACTTCCGGGGCTCCCCTTCTGGAACAGGATATTTGTCCGGGGAATGAATGCCCAGGACTGAATCTCAAATCCTGATGTTAGGCGACACGACTTGCAGGCGCATAGTCCAGCAAGGTATTTCGTGTTGTTGTCTTGTAGCCACCATTTTACGTCTCGAGGATTGTTGATTTCCGGGTCACTGGTATGGTATGGTATCATCAAGTCAGGGTAATATGAGGTAGCATCTAGACTGGTGTCGTTTGGGCGACTTATACGGACATCAAAACGCTTGCAGAGACACGAGGCTGCGAGGAAGTTATGCCCAACACTCGTAGTTGCATCAGACGACTTGTTTTGTCTTGATTGTTCATAATGACCGTGATCAAGGGAATCGCTATTTTCGTGATGAAAGACTTGCTCATTAGTCATCCACTTGCTAATTCCTCCATCCAACGCTGATTGCATGTTAACGTGTATGCCGAATTTGTCCGGTGCGCATTGTTGGCCATATGGGTCCCTGGTTCCATGTGTAAGCGTTCCCGAAGCGACTTCAACTGTGAGGTCTTGGGTTGCCTGGGAAATGGTGCGGAAGACGTGACATCCACAAGTGCTACAAAAGTATAGGGTAACTTTGACTTTTGAATCGCCATGGTCGCCTTTGTGATCCTCATATTCTTTCAACTTGCCAACAGACACATAGTCAGTCAATCCTCTGCCTTGGACTAGTTCAGTAATGGAGGCGTTCTGCAGCCTGTAGTAGGACGCATATAGCAGGCCTGTCGAATGACGACAGCCGAAGCAGTGGCATAACTTCAAGCTACCGAAACCGTTTGGCGCCTCGCGTAACTGACAAGGCTGGTTAGGTAAGGTCTGCCGCACTGCGCCGCAGTGGCATGTCATCTGTAGGTGTTTCATGGTCGACCGAATGTGTCTCAAGACTAGGTGAAAGCCTTTGACTGAGAATCTCACACCCTCCTGGGATACTTCTTACGCTCAACTATTGTCAACTCATGATGGTCAATCGAGATGTGCTTCCTGCCCCGTTGTCTTGCCTCCTTGTCTGCTTATCAAATGGTGAATGGTGAGATGCTGCGGGGTGAGCTCGGAGTGATCGGAGTGAGCGTCTTGAGGCTCAAAGAGAGCTGTGGCGCTGTCAGTTGACCATGTGGCTTGTCGCCCTGGTAGGTATAATATCGTCTCAAGAGTACGTTTTGTGAATGCCCCCTGGGCGTGCTGTTTGAGAGCTGATGCTTCCTGTAGTATCCATGTGGCTCGGTGACGTAGATGATCAATCTCATAAGTCTAGTGGCTGGGATGTGGAAACCCACCAATCTTTTCCCTTTTTGATTATCGCGCTTTGCAGAAATTCCACATCAAACCCACTTGTCCATTCAGCGTGATCCCAAAAAGAATTTGGTCTCGTGGGGCGTCTTTGTGCGAGGAGTCGAGGACCTTGGCGGCGCGCGAAAGGTCCCACGCCGATTATGGAGGAAGCGAAAGGCACCAACTAGACAAGGTCTAGACAAGGCACTACCATCTAGCAGTTCGGTATGAAACCCGAGATGCCTGTTTAAGGCGAATGCGCCGATGCAAGGCTTGAGAGGCGTCTACACTTGCTCTGCTACCGGCGTGGGTTCTTCTTACCCATGCGGGGAAGGCAGTCTGGGGTAATTCTGCAGATAAACCAGCGGTGGGTTAGGGTGAAAGCGGATAGGCGAGATGGTGGGTTGGCGGTGAGTGTTGGATATGAACGATGATGAGGCTGGCGAGGGCAATTCCGTCCACGGCCAAGAATGGGGATCATGCGGTCTAGATGCCAACCCTTTCCCACAAACCTATCCCATCAGGCGAGCTGAAGACGAGGAATGCGAGACGTAAGTGGACCGTTCATCTAGACGCTGTGTAGTAGGCGAAGTTCCGTTGGCAGTGTTGCTGACTTTCCATTATCGTCAGTTTTTTTCATCTAATTGAGAAAGATGAGCGCTAACAGTTTCCTGTCAACTCATGTCTGTACCTCGAACTCATCGGTCAAGGAGCAGGAACAAAATGTAAACACTTGACGAATCAAGTCTCAAGATAGCGCCCATCTGGCACACGGCCAGTGCGTGTGTCAGACTCCCCTGGGGAATCGGCAATCGGACAGGATCAGTGGCGTTCCAACGCGGTAGTTTGTGCTTACGAATAGTCTGCACAGCGTATCATACTGAGTAACAGGTTTACTTGGAGTGCAAAAGTCAACTTGCAACAGGGTGCCAAGTTCGCACTTAGTAGTAATTCCAAACTCGGATGTATGGGAGACATCAGTTTGGTTCTTAGGCTGACCCTGACTTGCTCCTGCCACGTCCAGTACCTTCCAATCTTCTGCGCCTACAAAGTAGACATACATAATATGTCTAGGAAGGGGCGTAGCAATTGACTAGGCTGTGGAAGGAACTGCTCGGAATTACGTTCGCAGGTAAGGTAACTTCTTCTCGTATCTCAGCAAACCATCTACACTCTTCACTACAAGCTGGGGTTTCATGAGGCGCTCAGCTGCGCACGCCAACGACTACATCCAGCATGTCATCTTTCCCCAAATTTTCGGAGGTGTGGGTGGTTTCCATGGCGCCCGTCACTCGCTGTCCCTCGATGCCACCAACCACCGTCGCTCTGACTCCTTTGGGGTCACACACATACGTATGCCAACGCAGATGCACCAGCGCAGGCACAGGTGGACAACCGCCCATTTGGTCCCCATCTTCTCGGCTATTTCTCCCCTAGGCAGCTTTGACTTCGCACTAGTCAACGCACGATGCGATGTCTACCGACTTTTGGAGTCTTGGAGAGATGTGAATGAGGGGAAGTGGCATCTGGGCCGAGGAGCGTTTTGCCAGCTTTGCCTCTGTGTCATTTCCTTGTGATAGTGCCTAGACCAACACTGCTCAGCGCACCGCCCACCCAGTTTCCCAAGAGGGCATCTCAACTGGTCCTTTCTTACTTCTGTCATTCAACTCATCATGAAGGCGTCGAGAAGCACTGCGATGTTGTCGACATCCTCACGGCGCCTACAACCCGGCCTAATCTATGCCCAAAGACGGTCAACATCGCGCGATATTATAAACGCCGCGAATAAAGTGTGCGACACAAACCATGTTGTTTGGACCGACCGTCAACAATGCAATGCTCAAAAACCAGAAGTTGGAGTTGGCGGTCCTCCTTTACTGTACATTACCGACCCCCCAGGAAGCCATCACGAGGCTCGATATGTGTTGCCCCGAACTGCCTCCGGCTTGGCCAGCCAGTGGCCACGACAGCCACAGCCCGCCGCTCGACTATCTAACGCCTCCAACGACTATTGCTAACATGTAGCAACTCGCTAATATGACTACAGAGGGGAGAATAGAGTCCTGTGTAACCGTAAACGCTACGGCAATACAAAGTACAACTATCTTGCTACGTAGTACGTACTATGGCTTCTCTCCCCTTTAACAGTGCCCAAGCTTTTTAGAAAGTCCACAAGCTGTGTCTGGCGCTACCCACAAGTTTGCAACTTAGTCTCTGAGTGCCTACCTATGCAATATGACAAGAGGATAACAAACGGTACCCCATTGTAAGGGGTATTACTAGAGAATTGGCGGCACAGAAAGTCAGATTGCTGGGGAGTGGCATCACTAGCAATCATCCTCATCAGACAGAGTCTTAGGTTCCAGTCCTAGGGCTGCAATCCTTTGGTGCAGTCACCCACATGCCCCATATCTACCAGCACGCCCATTGGGCGCGGGTCGGCACGTCCTGTGCCGGAAGGCCCTGGTCCGAAAGGCATATCGGCTCCATGCAACCAACGGCAAAGGTCGATGCAGTTAGAGAGCTGAAGGAACCTGGCGTTTGATGGGGCGTGATGCCCATCTCGTGGTCTAACGGACTTCCGTCCGCACAGAACGTAACATCACTACTGGATATGGTACATCGGTTGCGCAAGGCAGAAGCACGTATTAAAATGATAAAAAGGAACGTCCCGTGTGAGGTTTGTTTTTGCCGAGAGGCGGAAACCGTGAATGAGATAAAGTCGGCAGGTGGGAATTAGTCCATGTGAATTATTGAGATCTGTGCATCTCATCTCTGGCATCCCATCGCTTCCATTGATTGGTGAATGCTTTGTCGCACTCTTCATATACCTCCCTCTCCATCACGTTGCTCCTCGAGAAGCGGAGTGGAAATAGCCTCACCAACAGGTGAACTGGGCTCGTTACTCTGAGTGCCTGTGCCGATTGAGTCCTGTCTTAAATCTGTAGAGATGGCACCGATGATGAGCCTCAAGGTCACGGCGTGTTCTTTGACGTGTCTTGCCACGCTCATCAATGCCGGCCCAGTCGTGCAGGGCAGATCGTTTGTGCCGGATGGGTTTTACGTCCCGGCTTATTACCCTGCGCCATACGGCGGGTGGGTGGCCGACTGGGCAGAGAGCTACAGCCGAGCCAAGAAGCTGGTAGACTCGATGACACTGGCTGAAAAGACAAACATTACATCTGGAACTGGCATTTTCATGGGTAAGTCGCGGAATGGTAACGGACTCAATGCGGGTGCAAGGTGGAGGCGGGCACATGAGACGTCGTTCATTATTTGGAACAATGAAATGAAACACTAACATCCTACCAGGGTGAGGACGCCCTCCTTGGCTTCAAGCATGATGGGCAGTGTTGCAATGCGCTGCAGTTTGCACAAAACAATAATTTTCAAAATAGCCTCACACTAACACATCTGTCTTTTAGACGCTGCGCAGGCAACTCCGGGTCCGCCCCTCGCATTGACTTCCCACAGCTCTGCTTCGGCGATGGCGCAAACGGCATCCGCCAGGCTGACAATGTGACCGTCTTCCCAGACGGCATCACTGCTGGGGCGACGTTTGACAAGGCCCTCATGTACGAGCGCGGGTCTGCCATGGGCAAAGAGGCCCGGGGCAAGGGCGTGAACGTGCTCTTGGGACCAACGGTCGGGCCCATGGGACGAAAGCCTAAGGGAGGGCGCAACTGGGAAGGTTTCGGTGCTGATCCCGTATTGCAGGCTGTCGGTGCGAGAGAGACGATCAAGGGCATTCAGGAGCATGGGGTTATTGCGACGATTAAGCATTTGGTCGGGAATGAGCAGGAGATGTACCGCATGTACAACCCGTTTCAGTATGCTTATAGCTCCAATATTGGTAAGTGAGCTTCATGAGGCGAGCGAGGGGGTGGGTTGAAGTGCGTGGGTAAGAGCTTACATGTTGACCATAGATGATCGAACATTGCACGAGCTTTACCTGTGGCCCTTTGCTGAAGGCGTCCACGAGGGTGTTGGCTCCGTCATGATGGCGTACAACGCCGTAAGTTGCATCATGACAATTCCCATTCACACCCGAATGCGTAACCAGCTAACATCCCGTCAAAGGTCAACGGCACAGCCTGCAGTCACCACCCTTCCCTCATAAACGGCATCCTCAAAGACGAGCTCGGCTTCCAAGGCTTCGTCCAAACCGACTGGCTAGCCCACATGTCTGGCGTGGCCTCCGCCATCGCTGGCCTCGACATGAACATGCCGGGCGACCAGCAGATCCCTTCTTTGGCACCATCCTTTTGGATGTATGAGCTCACCGCGGTCCGCGCTCAACGGCTCCGTCCCCATGGAGCGCATCAACGACATGGCGACCCGCATCCTCGCGACGTGGCTCAAGTTGGGGCAGGACAAAGGGTTCCCTTCTACCAACTTTGATACCAACTCCAAGACGAGGATCGCGCCGCTTTATCCCGCTGCTTGGCCGGACTCGCCACAGGGCGTGATGAATGAGTTTGTGCAGGTGCAGGAAGATCACGATGTTATTGCTAGGCAGGTCGCTCAGGATGCCATTACGTTGCTGAAGAATGACGGCGACTTGCTCCCCGCTTTCAACGTTGCAGAAGTTGAAGATCTTCGGAACGGACGCGCAGAAGAACCCAAACCCGAATGAGTGCTCTGACCGGAACTGCAATAAGGGGACTCTGGGACAAGGCTGGGGTTCTGGGACGGTGGATTACATGTATCTGGATGACCCCATCAGTGCCATCAACAGCCGCGTCCAGCAGCAGGCCAAGTTTTACAACACAGATAGTTTCCCCTCGTTGACGGATAAGCCTGCGGACGACGAGGTCGCCGTGGTATTCATAACCTCGGATGCCGGCGAGAACACGTACACTGTCGAGGGCAACCACGGCGACCGTGATGCTTCGGGTCTCTATGCCTGGCACGGCGGCGACACTCTCGTCCAGGAAACGGCCAAGAGGTACAAGAACGTGGTTGTCGTCATACATACGGTCGGGCCTCTAGTCCTCGAAAAATGGATCGACCTCCCCTCTGTCAAATCCGTCCTCATCGCGCACATGCCCGGCCAAGAAGCCGGCAAGTCTCTCACCAACCTGCTCTTCGGCGACGCATCCCCCTGCGGGCACCTGCCCTACACCATCACGTACAAGGAAGACGATATGCCCAAGAGCGTGACAGACCTGATTAACACGGAGTTTCTGAACCAGCCGCAGGACACCTACACTGAGGGCCTGTATATCGACTACCGCTACCTGTACAAGAACGGCATCAAGCCGCGGTACGCCTTTGGCCATGGATTGAGCTACACGACTTTTGCGTATTCCAACGCCACCATCGAGCGTGTTACCAAGCTCGGCGAGTTTCCGCCCTCGAGGTCGGCCAAAGTTGGCGTTCTAGACTACACACAGGCCATCCCGGATGCGAGCGAAGGCAGCACGGTTCCCAAGGGGTTTCACAAAGTCTGGCGATACCTCTACTCGTGGCTCACCAAGGATGAAGCCGAAGCCGCAGCTAGAGACGCGAACAAGAAGTACCCCTACCCAGACGGCTACACGACCAAACAGCAGCCCGGGCCCCGTGCCGGCGGCGCCGAAGGCGGCAACCCTGCACTGTGGGATAGAGCGTACACGCTCTCCGTAAAGGTGACCAACACAGGGAAGAAACACGCCGGCAAGGCCTCCGTGCAGGCGTATCTCCAGTATCCTGAAGGTATATCCTTTGAAACGCCAGTGATCCAGCTCCGCGACTTCGAGAAGACAAAGGTGCTGGCGCCGGGGGAGAGCACGACGGTAGAGCTGGTTCTTACGCGGAAAGACGTGAGCGTCTGGGATGTTGTTGCGCAGGATTGGAGGGTCCCAAGCGTTGATGGTGAGTATAAGGTCTGGGTTGGAGGTGCCAGTGATGACTTGGGGACGGTTTGTTACGTGAAGGGCTTGGAGTGTGAAGGCGGTGTTGACGGGCCAGTGTAGCTTGCTTGCCTTGGCTTGGCTGTGACGTGCTTTGCTTTTTGATGCAGATATTTTAATAGGCTATGATGACTGTTCATTCATCCAAAGTCTATCCTTCGAAGATGTGTGTAGTCCAGGGGAGGATTCGACTATAGCAAAGAGTAGTTGATTTGACGACCTCGTTGGTGGTAGTACAGAATACAGATATCATCCAGGCCACGCTTCGTCTAAACCCGGCTTTCCCGTACACAAAGTCTCCCCAAACATTGTCGGCTCCCAGGGCAATACATCTCCTCTCCCTTATAAACGAAAAATCCTCGCATAGTATACAGGTATCCCAGCTCGCCGCACTACCACGCAACATGTCGCCGCCCCTTCATCTTCCTCCTCATGATAATCCGTCGCCCGGTCTTGCTCCGCATGCGATACAGAAAGCCGTGGCGGCGCTTCTGGACGAGCCGCGTGTGCCCGTTCATGGTGTTTCGGGGGCCGCAGCGCAGCTGCATACCCGGCCCCATGGAGGGATGGGCGGAGAGTGCATCTCGAGGGACGAGGTCGAGGGTCTGCGAGGTCGTGGGCGTCGGGCGAATGTGGCGGGGGTGTTGCGGAGGGGCGTGAGGCTTGGTCGGAGGGGAGAGAGCGTCGTAAAGGTTCTGTGTCGTGTGGGTTAGTTTGGTTTGTGCGTGGTGGTCGGCCGTTGGGTGGAGGACGAACCTGGTGGTTTGGGAGAGTGGTTTGAGGAGGGGGCGCGCAAGGCGCGTGAGAGATTGCATTTTGGAGGTCGGTGTTCGCCGGGAGTGTCGGTTGAGGGTGGACGCGGCTGCGACGACGCAATGGCAGGATGACGATGAAGGAGATGATGCTTTCATTCGCCGATGATGGGAGGCGAGCTTGGAGTTGGTGGTTTGATGGCAGAATTTCTCGGCCGGCTCTGATTGGCCAGCGCTCGTGCTGCACTCAGCACCGCACGTACAGTGCGCATGCACCGCAAGTGCAGGGGCTACAGCGGCGTGCATGCGCTATAATGGGCTGCCCACTAGTGCTTCAGTACCCGCTATGACAGGTGCTTTCAGGGCTCCGTGCATGGGGCCAAAGACAATAGCCTCGAAAGGCAAACAAGGTTTTGGACCACGGATGTGATATCGCACAAAACCATTCATTCATTCATGCATGCTCAAAGCAAACCTTAGCCATTGGGAGCAAACGTGGAGAAAGCCTCGCCAATAAAAAACGAAGACATGGCGGAATCACATATCACCATCCGACTTGACGAGCCTATGGCAGGACAGCAATAGATGGGACCCAATCAAACTCTCGACATGATGAGTGTCACGGACGAGGCTGCCCGCGCCAGACTTGTCACATTTTTGTCGATGGCGCCTTTCCATGAAATTACTTAACGGCCGTAGGCAGCAGAGTCTGCCTACTTGCCCATAGCTCGACAGATGAGCGGGTGCGCATCACGGCCTTTACTTCTCGATCAGTTATCCAAGCGCATGACCTGGGTCTGGACGTGTCCGGCAAAACATATATTGGCGGTGCACTCGCCTGACCTTGACACCATGTCTCCGTACTCCTCCCGCCATTGTTGAGCTCTGTGGAGAATAGCCAGAGAACGACCGACGCACAAGCATGGAAAAATACGGGTTTGAGCTGTCGTGGTATCTCATCGCCGCGGTGGTGGCCCTCTACACTGCCTGCGTCGTTGTATATCGCCTCACCTTGCACCCACTTGCTGGGTTTCCAGGCCCAAAGCTAGCTGCTGTGACTCTGCTGTACGAGGGTTATTACGATTGTGTTCGGGCTGGTCGGTATACCTTTAAGATTGCAGAATTGCACATGAAATACGGTATGTGGATAGTTCAGGGGTAGGTGGACAACGTCCTACTTACCATGATTATCAAGGCCCCATCATCCGCATCAGTCCTCATGAGCTACACATCATGGACCCGTTCTTCCATGAGAAGCTCTACCGCCACGACGGCCGCTGGCATCGCTACCCCTGGACCTACGACGCCATCCCACGGCCGTACAGCATGCTCTGCATCACCAACCACGACGAGCACAAGGTCCACCGCCATCCCTGGGCAGCTTCTTCTCCAAGGCCAAGATACGGAAGCATCAGGGCTTGATCCGCCACCACGTCGACAAGCTGTGCCAACCGCATACAAAAGTTTGCCGAGTCCAAGGCGCCGTTCGACGTGGGGGCTGCGCTCAGCGCGTTCGCACGCGACGTCTCCTTGGAGTACACGGTTGACGAGAGGTACAGCAATCTGGATGAGCCCGAGTTTAACAAGGGCCTAAGCACTATTCTGGCCAAGAGCGGCTGGATTCTGAGGTGGACAAAACAGGTTCGCCTCCTGTATCCTGCTGTGATGATGCTGCCGGCGGGCCTGCTCGCCAGGTATGCGAGCGGTGCAGTGCAAAGCTACTATCGCTATGAGCAGGTGAGCCCAAGACCCCAATCAAGCCCTACCCCAGCTCGCAAGCATTTCTGATCCAGTCGGGGGGCCCCCCCAACGTCAGCAAAACCAAGAAGTGACAAAGCGTCTGGTTGAGAGCTTCCACGCATCTGCCAAGGATGCTGGCGCGACTCCCAACATGGTCCATGTCATCATGGCGTCGAGCCTTCCTGCCTCCCACAAGACGCTCACGTCGCTTATTGATGAAGTTGCCGTCGTAGGCACAGCTGCATTCGAGACTACGGCAAGTGTCCTTAGGCTCATCACCTTTCACATCTTCACCGATGCGGGTATCCTCAACCGCCTGCGGGACGAGATTGCAGACGCTGCTCTGAATGCTCCAGACTCTCTTGACTGGGAGGCTCTCGAGCGGTTGCCGTATCTAACTGCCGTCATAACAGAGGGCCTCCGGCTCAGCCCAGGTGTCGCGACGCGTCTTGCCCGAATATCCGACAAGGAAATGGCATACAACGGATGGATGATACCAGCCGGCACACCGGTGAGCATGACAACTCTGCTGATGCACATGAACGAGGACATCTACCCAGAGCCATCGCGCTTTAAACCCAGAGAGATGGACGGATTCCAGCCGCACCGCAGGGCCGCCGGACAAGACGTTTGCCCCGTCTCAAAGGGACGAGAATATGCAATTGGCATGCAGTAAGCAAGCACCCGGAGCGCGCAGCACATCACATCTGATAGGGGGGGGGGGAACACGTACTGACTTTTGCATGTTAGTCTTGCCTGGGCGGAACTGTATCTACTGCTCGCGGCACTCGTCGCACGGTTCGATTTCCGGTTCCCAGATGCGACGGCCCCGCGGATTTCGAGTGTGTGAGGGACGACTTCATCGTCGGAACTAGGTGCGGTGCAGTTTGAAGGCAAGTAGCTAGTGTCCGTGAGTCAGTGGACACACGTTATTGACGAAGGGCGTCTGCGTGCCACCAAACTACGCTACTGCGATGACGGGTAAGAAATAGACAAGGGGCTCGAAAAGAGGACCGTTCGGAAAGGAAATGGCCTCATGTCTCCGGGCGTATATTGCAAGGTTGTCACATACCAAGTACATTAACCGGCCATGCAACGTGCCCCTAATGAATAAATTATCACGAGTCCACGGGTATTCTTTCTGTAATCGCAGTTCGCGCCATGGCACTCCAACGCAAATCCCCACATGGTAGCATTTTCAGAGCAACTCTCTGTTCGCCCACCCGTATCACTATTTCCCGTCAGGCCACACTGGCGATGTGTGTCTGGGGGGTACATACCAGGATAAACCTGCCATGTCAAGCCCCATTTTGACACGCAGTGGAAACGGGGTATTGTAAATCTGGCCATCACTTCACTCAGAGTCGCAGCAGACCACCAAGTGCCCCCTACCTGCGACACACCAGCCACCAAGGATGTCGAGCACGCGAATGCATGTCGCCAGGGCACATATGTTCATAATGTCCAGTGGAGGCAACAGTAGCTCCGGTATCGCAACATGCCTCCGCACCTCATTGCGCCTATTTGCACTACAAGTGTACAGATTCCCATCGCTCCGTAGGGATTTATCGGCAGTTCGCGCACCTAGGCTTGGTAGGGTGCACGCAAACGATCAGCCGCCAACGTAACAGCAGCGTCAGACTTACATCACGTCGTCGATGCGACAGGCGAACGGCGCGTCCAAATAAACAGCCCAGTCGCAATCAACCTACCTTCTACTTGTTAAACTACACTTCACCTTCCAGGTAACCATCAATGTCCACCATGTCTCTGTCAAGAACCGCAGCGGCCATCCTGAGAACCGGCAGCCGGCCGGCCGGTCTCGCCCCACTCCGGAAGCCGCACGTCCGGGGCCTAAAAGAGGATCTCGGCGGGCCGGGGGGTCAGCAGCCGCCACCAAAGTACCCCGGCGGCATCGAGTTCTTCAAACGGAATTGGTACGCGGGGTCCCCCATCTGTCCCTCCCTTCGGTTACGTACAATGAAGTCTGGACGACCACTCACAGCCACAGGGTCGCCGCCGCAGCAGGCGGCCTAGCCATAGTGGCCGCCTTCGCCTACCTCCAGCGGGAGCCGGACAGCAAAAAGAGCAGCCGAGACAATCGCGTCTAAAGCACCGAGAATGGGACGCCTCGTCGGTGTAGTTGGTAGAGAGCGGGGGCTGGGAGCTGAACCGGCGGGGAGTTGAGGGAGGAAAGGCTTTCTAGCCCCAGCTAATATCAGTGTCATCTTGTTCTTGCTTCTAAAGCGGAAGTGGTGATAATATCGTGTCATTTGATGCCATCGACTCTGTGGGAATAGGAGGAAAATACCAAGTAGCTCGTGTTGAGCTTGCGTACCATGCATCTAACCGAGTGCCAAACAAACAAATAAATAAATAAACAACTCCATTCAAGCAAAGCCCTTTCCAGCTCTTCTCTCTTGTCATCTTACAGCAAGCACTCTCGCACGCCTCAAATCACGACATCTTCTCCTGCTCTACTTGCAAATCCCGTGTCTCCCCTCCGCCAGCCTCACTCTCGCTCTTCCCTTTCTTGAGAAGGTAATCCCCGCCCTTCAAAGTACTGTAAATCCCATACACCCCCTTCAGAGGCCAGATCCCCCAAACCGCCGCCTTGGACCTCGTCTTCCACGACTTGCGCACCGCCGCCTCCTCCGCCTCCAAGTCGACCTTTACCTTGTCGTACACGGTGGGCAGATACCCAGCCTTGTACTTGACGCGCAGGGCATCGTACGACGTGCGGTCGTAGTGCGCCCAGAACTCCTCCTCGGTGTAGTACGCATGCGCGTACAGCCACTTCTTCCCGCCTAGCTCCTGGACCTTCCGCTCCAGCGCGCGGTTCTGCCGGACCACCTCGCGCCTGTCGCCCCTGACGGGACCCCAGACGCCAAAGTTCATCAGATCCGGCGTGCTGGGGTCGGAGAACTCGGCGTGTGAGGCCGTGGCCCGAGTCCGGGTCGTCGCGGCGGATGCGCAGGGGACACAGCCAGAGCGGGTAGATTTCGAAGCTCTCGTGCAGCCACGCTTGGAACTCCTCCATGCGGTCGAACGGCACGCCGACGTCCTGGACCAGGTAGAGGTCGCCCAGGCCGCTCTTGTGGAGAGCGCGGTACATCTCGCATGCGTGAAGAAAAGGGTCGAGCGCAGTGCGCGTGATGCGGTTGAACGGGGTGATGAAGTATCTGAACGCATACTTGGCCACCCAGAATCCCCCACGGTCGTATCTGAAGAGGTAGTCCACGAGGGGGATGTAGTCAGTCACGGTCTCGGCAGGCGATTTCCGAAGCTGCCTCTGGGCCTGCCTGGCGCGGATGTAGAACCAGGGGTCGCCCCGGCGGGTGAATCGTCGCAGCCTCGCGCCCTCGGGCAGCTCGTCGGTAAGTTTCCCGGTGCATACCAGGGTCGAGTCCATGGAGAAGACAACGGCATCGACAAAGTCGTTGGAGTCGTCGCCACACGCCTTCCGCATCTTGGCCAAGGACCCGCCCGCGCCGTCCGCGATGGAGTAGGACAGCCTCACATACTTGCTTGCGTCCTTGAGCTGCACCTCCAAGAGCGTCACCACGCCGAGCGTGCCAAAGGCCGACGCAGCGCCCCAGAACAGGTCCTGCTTCTCCGTCTTGGAGGCCCTCGTCACGGTCCCGTCAGGCAGCACCACCTCGATGGACAGAATGGTGGCATCGAACGCGCCGTACCGAAACGAGCTGCTCTCTCCAGACGTGCCCGAGAAGCCTCCGCCGACGGTGATGCCGGGAAACTCCATGACGACGGGCGGCATCAGGCCGTGCTTGAGCGTCTCGCCGACGAGCCTGTCCATGGGGACATTGGGCTCGACAAGCGCCGTCTTGGCCGACGCATCGACCGAGAGCACATGGCTCAGCCGGCTGGTGTCCACGGTGTTGTCTGCGCGGCGGGATGAGTGGCGCGTGCTGTTGGTCGAGCCGTGGTAGAGGCGAAAGGGCTTCTGGAGCCCGTAGAAGTGGTGGACGCGCGCGGCGATGCCGGCGACGACGGCGTCGTGGGTGTCCATGCTGGCGATGGCGGACGTGCCTTGACGAGAGCGTTTATCGGGTGCGCACTACGAGGAAGAGAGCATCATGGGATGAGGAGTCGATGAAGTTTGGCACCATTTCTTGGCCACCTTCCAAGCAAAGTTGAATCGGGATGGCTCTGGACTAATTACAGAGTACGCGTGTCAAGTACGGATACAGGGGACCCGTAACGGCATCGCGGCGCAGTCCAGGGGATGCTGTGCGCTGACCGAGGCATCCGGCCGCCTGGCTTAGCGGGCTTAGTGGGCTTGGCTTCCTCGTTGATGCTCGCAGGACCGACTGCCATGTTGAAGCAAGGGAACTCACTATTGAACACTTGAAGGCCGTTTCGTCCTTTGGTTCCGAGTTTGACGGACTGAGAGTCGCCGTTTCACAGGAAGCTGACCGTTCAAACAGTGTATGCGAACTCACGAGATGGCTTCCCGCTCCACCGCATCATCCAGAGATGACCACCTGTTCCGGAACCGTGTTGAAACAGGCTCTGAGCTGTAAGGAAAAAGACGAAGAGCACAAGATGCTAAGTCGGGCGGGGGCCTAGTGGGACACCCCCCCATCTGGGACACGCGTTTTTTCCCGTTCTAGTCTCACCACAATAACAACACCAAAGTGTAACTTGCGAATTCTCGCGTAACCATTTATTAATTTTTATCAAATTTTATATCAAAATGAAGAGAAATGCCTAAATATTCTGAGTCTACAATTCTTTTAGCTATCCAAGATATAGAAAATGGTATATCTTTACGAAAAGCTGCACAACGCTGGGGAATTCCCCGATCAACGCTACACAACCGTTTAAATGGCATTATTACGAGAAATGAAGCCACTGAACACAATCAGCGTCTTTCTAAGCAGCAGGACTCACATCTCGTTAATTGGATTATATCACAAGGTGCCCTAGGCTTCGCGCCAACGCACCAGCAGGTCCGAGAGTTTGCTGCCCGGATCGTCAAAGCCGGCGGCGATGATCAGCCACTTGGGAAAGCGTGGATTGAAGGTTTCCTTCGACGAAACCCGGAAGTTAAGACCGTCAGAGGCAAGCCCTTGGATTCCTGCCGCCTCAACGGAGCTACAACTAAGATTGTGAAGGAATTTTTCGCTCTTCTGATGATCCCGGAGATCAAAGACATTCCTCCCGAGAATCGTTACAATATGGACGAGACGGGGATCCTAGAGGGCCGCGGCAGCAACGGGCTAGTGCTCGGGGCAGCCAACAAGAGTCTGATGATAAAGAAACAACCTGGATCACGTTGTTGGACTTCAATCGGCGAGTGTATCTCAGCAACAGGTCGGATCCTTCCCCCGTTAGTCATTTTTAAAGGCCTAAGTGTACAACAACAGTGGTTTCCATCAGAAGTCGATTTCCTAGCTGATTGGGTATTTGATGCGTCAGAGAAAGGCTGTGACTAGTGATGAGATCGCTCTTCGATGGCTCCGAGAGATCTTTATACCATTGACCAAGCCGAAGAAGCCATCACGGCGGTTGCTTATCGTTGACGGTCACGGAAGTCATTGTACAGATGATTTCCTTTACGAATGCTATGTCAACGATATCTATTTGCTATTCCTACCGCCGCATACATCACACGTCCTTCAACCTCTCGATATCTCAATTTTTTCGCCTATCAAGACATATTACCGTCAAGCCCTAGCTAACTTCCTAGAGCTTGACGATTTCTACGCCATACAACAAGATAGTCTTCCTCCGTTGCTATTACCAAGCCAGGAAGGCCGCCCTTACCGAAAAGAACGCTCGCGCTGGGTGGTTTGGATCAGGGTTGTGGCCAGTTAACCTATCAAAGCCGCTAATGAATCGATTCCTTATCCTAGAAGATGAAGGCCAAGCTAGCCAAGCAGCAGCGCCCCGGACGCCGTTGCCGGCGGCTAGGAAGAGGAAAGACCTAGATTCTATTATCTTTAACACACCAAAACGGTTGCAACAAGTCCGTACAGTCGTTGATTCAATTGGTGTTGCTAATCCAACTGCCCGGCTGCTTTTTCCGGAAGATGGGAAGTCATCTAGACCGCCAAAACACTAAATTAGCAGCAGCAGAAGCCCAGATTCGAAATCTACAGCATCAATTGATAGTCTTAGGCCAAGGAAGAAGAAGAAGGTAGAAGAAAACCCAAATAGCAGATTCATTAGGATCGAGGAGATAATAAACACAAGAAAACGGTTTAAACAACAAACTACACCCTCAAATAGCATCACAAATAGCTGCTAAATTAGAATTTGAAGACTTCTGCCACTCATGGCAACTAGAATAGAAAAAAACACTAAGAAAGATATAGAATAACGTTGTTGTGTTGTTTTTCTCCCTTGCTGTTGATCCAGAATTTGACCGATTTGAGTGTCCCAGACGGGGGGGGTGTCCCACTAGGCCCCCGCCCGACTTACTGCGAAGTCGTGTTCTTATACAGACATGTCTCAAACGCTATTCTAGCATGCATGTCTCAGTCCCCCAGCGAATCAAGCAGCACCATGCAGCCTCACTCTCATCACATTCACGCTCAGACAGCTCACGTCATGGCCCGCCCGAGCCATCAGCAGGTCCCTCGTATGGAATCTCGCGATACTCTGTCCCTGCATCGCCCATCCAGTCTCTCTCTCCGTGGTCATCTCGCTTCCAATTCATCACCATGAGCACCTCCCCAAAGTAGTTCACCTCCCCTCTCTGCCTGAACCCCAGCTTCTGGAACAGCGCCCGGCTCCCCGCGTTCCCCTCCTTGATCTTGACCATTAGGCCCCTCAGGGCTGTGGCCTTGCTCTCGTCCTTCGAGGGAGCGTGCTCCTGTAGTATCTCTCCCAGATGCCTCTGTATGTAAGCTAGGAGCCCCCGCACGGCCGCCTCTCCCAGCCCCTGACCCCTGTGCTGCGTCTCGGCAATCATGACGTCCACCTCGCCAATTAGATCCGAAGCGCGACTCTCTCCATCCGCATCTTCGTTCTCTTCATCGGGGTATAAGAAGAAGTTGATGTCGCCTCTCATTTTCTCGCCCGCATCGCCATCTCCTGCTCGGATGACACTCACCGCCGGCTCCGGCGGCTCACACACGATAAAGGTGAGCTTGTCGTGCGCAGTCCGCCATGACAGCTGGTTCTCGTACTCCTCCTGCAGACTCAATGGCTCTGATGCCGTTGCTTCCTGAATGCCCTGGATGAAATGTCAGGGGCAGATTGATCTAGGGGTTCAGGGTATCCGTACGGGATCCTGCATCCATCCGTGGTACTTGAGCACATGGTGTGCCTCGTAAGGGACGAGTAACACCCGCTTCGTGGAGATGGCTATCAGTTTAGCGATGAGCCCACCACCTCGGTTGTAAGACCTTCACTCACCTGTCTTCTCGTTGACCTTCATGCTGCTAGAACAAGGTGAGGATTTTGTCAATGACTGAAACTGAATCGTTTATATCAGGCCGCTGTGGGTTGCAATACCCCGCCAAACCACAACCAGCCGCTCTGTGTATCATGGACTTGCAACCCTAACCCTACAAGCTACCACGCCTCGCCGTGAAGGACTCCCGCCCCAGTAACGATTGTCCTCGGGCGGGAGGCTTGCTATTGTAATAACAGGAATTAGACCCTGTGCAGTGCAGTTCCCGTGGGTCATCCTTACGGTATTGAGATGCGGGCTCTCGCAAATACGAACGAGGGCTGAAATGGCACACCCACCAAGTAGTAAAGAGTGAAGATGTATTATTAGACCCTTCAAGACAACCGCTTCACTTACACAAGACCACCAAACTAAAGATTGCTTAAAACCCGGGTCTCCCCATCATGGTGTCTCTTGCTGCAAGGCTGTGCGCTAGTAATAGTATTCTTCAAGCCGAAAGGGTAGACTTCTTAATTAGTCACCCTCGGAAGGCATTCCCACACTTCACCACCCAGAAATGACATCGTACTTTTCCCCTTCACCCTGAGCGGCTCACCAAGGGTGCTAAACTTGCGCCTTTCGTCGCAATAGAAACGGTGGAGCGAAGTTCCATCTCATCAGGAACTACTCTGAATTAATAGGCGAGGCAGCACCTGATGAGCAATTGGTATCCTAATTGCTAGGGAATCTAAGTCATCTACGTACAAATCGCCTTCGGAAGAGTGAGTGAGAAGTTATTTATTTTATAAGCTTAGCTTTGATTCTTTACTGATACACGCAAATAATACATGGGGTAGAACTGACAAATCGCGATGAGCAGCGTCTTTTATGAAGAGTAACAAGTGGCAGTCATATTCGTGCATCTTACAGCAACATCAACTTGGTACATCTATCCCGCCGTCTTGCTCCCCTGGGCGGCCAGCATGTCCGCCACGGCCTCCTCTCCCATCCGCGCCTCCATGGCCAAGAGCTCGGACATCTGGTTCATCCTATTCTTGGTCTTGTGCGCCAAAGCGGAGCTCAGCTGCTCCACGAGCTCAGCGTCTGACGTATCGGGATCGGGCGTCGGAGGGAAGATCGTGTCCCATTTCTCTGGTCGCTTGCCCCCTGTGATTTGCGCCTCTGTGCCGTAGTCCGGGTCTGCTTCCTTCTTCGCGAATGCGACGGTCCGCCTTTCCGGCTTCACCCCTAGTTCGTTCAGTAGCATCGCGGCCTTGGTCGGCATGATGGGCTGAAGAAGAATGCCCGCAATGCGCAAGGCCTCGGCACTGTTGAAGATGACCCAGTTGAGAAGAGTGCGGGATTCGGGATCGGACTGCTTCACCAGGTTCCAGGGTTCGGTATCCGACACAAATCGATTCGTCTACGAGGTACGTCAATACAGCATCTTACCGTTCAGGCGGCTAGGTACTTACTTCTCTCAGAAGATTGAAAAGCTCCCTGATGGCTGCGCTAGGATTATAGTTGTCCATTTCAGCAGAAAACGCATCGGGGACCTTTTGCAGGTGGGCCTCGAGACTGAGGTACTTTTCATCAATGGTTGATGTCTCTGACGCCAGCGACTTGAACCCTCCCTCCCGGAAAGCCGTTGCAGCTTCCAGGGTAGACCACTTCGCCGACACCTTGGGTCTCGCTATTCTATAGAATAGGTTGCCGATATTCGCCTGCAGCTCTTTGACGTAAATCGATCCTATCAGCTGGTTTGAATAATTCATGTCCTTACTGAAGCTGCCTCCGCGCATGAGAAAGTAGCGCAAGGGGTCGACATCCCATCGCTGAAGAGCAAAGATCGGATTGACCACGTTGCCGAGGGATTTCGACATTTTTCGATTCGACATGATCCAGTGATTGTGGCACAAAATGGACTTGGGAGGAGGGATGCCGACGGCTATGAGAAGCGCTGGCCAATAGATGGCGTGGAAGCGGAGGATATCCTTCCCGATAACTTGTATGTCTGCCGGCCAGATGCCCATGTCTTCAGTGCCAGATCGCCACTTGGACCCGTAGCCAGCTTTCGTGATGTAGTTGATGAGAGCATCGACCCAGACGTAGATTGTCTGGCTCCTGTCCTCTGGATCGGGAATGCCCCAGCTGAGCCTCGTCGCAGGGCGCGTAATGGACAAGTCTTCGAGATGATTCTCCACCCAGTTCCTGACCTCATTCATCCTGTGCTGCGGTTGCACCCAGCCTGGATTCTCGTCGTAGAACTTCAGTAGGGCGTCTTTGTATTTCGTCAGTGGAAAGAACCACGTCTCCTCCTTGACCCATTCGACCTCGTTGTCCGTCTCAACGCTAACCATAATCTTCTTTCCGGTCTGGGGTACTATGCTCGGCTGTACCAGGTCCTCGGGGTAGAAGCACTCGTCGCTGACGCAATACCAGCCCTCATGTACGCCTTTATACAGTCCCATGTTCTCGGGCAGCCCGTATTTCAGCTGCAGCCAAAACTGCGCAACAGCGTCCTTGTGATCCGCGTCGGTCGTTCGGATGAAGAAGTCGTTGGATATGTTTGCTGCAGCCGCCAGGTCCTTGAACTTTATGGAGTTGTTGTCGCAGAATTCCTTGGGATTCATGCTCTCCTTGGCTGCTGCGCGCTGGATCTTCATGCCGTGCTCGTCGGTGCCGGTGCAGAGAAAAGCCTGTTTGCCTTTGATTTGCTGCCATCGCTTTAGGACATCGGTTAACACCAGGCTGTAGAGGTGGCCGATGTGCGGTGCTTTTAGAAGTCAGCTTGAGCAACCAGCAGGCTTCAAGACCATTCCTCACCTGCATTGGCGTAGAAGATGGGGGTCGTGGTGTAAAAGGGTTTCTCGGCTGCCGACATCGGGCTGGTGCTGGAGCTATTGGAACTGTTCCAACGAGAGGTTGACACAGCCCGAGGTTGACAGGTTGGGCAAACCCATCGAGATCTGATCCGAGCTCCCGGGCAGGCTTCTCTCCAGCCCCAAAGAGGGCGCATTCCATACGGTCTCATTGTGGTTGCGACAGCTAACTTGTCTGTGTCGCGTCAAGCCAGGTCATCAGGGTCCAGAAGAACTCCGATAAGAGGAATAGATGTACAGTGCGAATTGAACAAACGATAACAGTGCAATATTTAGCTTCACGTCATACCCAACTTATTCCACCCTCGCGACAAATCGAACCACCAACTTTGCGTCGCCGTGTGCAACTGAAACATAGCTTTTAACTCGTCGTAAAACTCCTCCAGCTGGTCTTTGCGATAGTTTCTTGTCAAAATGCCACTGCCAGACGCCGACACACAGGTGCGGGTTTCGGGCGAATGTATGTCCCCCATCGCCTTGCATCTCCAGGACGGTCCACTAACCCAGTGTCCAGCTGCTGAGATATTCGTCAACCACTACTACCAAGCCATCAACAGTCGCACCGCCCTATTACCATTCTACATCAACTCATCTACTCGATACTCCATAGGCGCCGACATCTCCATCAATGGTTCCGTCGTACCAACACCAAACGACTACTCAACTCTCCTCGAGTCACAAGGCCCCAGCGTGCACTACGAAATAGAATCCCTCGACACGCACGTCACGAATCCCTCCTTCCAATACGGGGCACCAGGGACCGTATACGAGAGCGAAAAGGTAGAGAAGAATGGAGGACGAATGAGCATCGTAGTTACAACCATGGGCAGAGTGCAGTTTGGCAAGGGGCGTGAGGCGCCGCAAAAGATGTTCAACGAAACGTTTGTGCTCGTGCCGAACTGGGATTCCATGGCGAAGAATCCGCCGAGGGGGATAAGGAAATGGCTGATCATGTCGCAAAACTTCCGTGCGCTATAGCTGTAGCAAAGCCGCGATGCGATCCTAGGACCAGCCATGGTGCGTGGGGCCTTGTTTTACGAATGGAATTATGGGTGTCAATGGGCAGTTTAGGTGTACGGTAGAAGCGGAAAAGTTGATGAATATCCAAGGCGACAGTTTTTATGCTACTGTATCAAGGTCATGAGCTCACACGCTTGCCTAGCATCTTAGGTCTACTCAGATCTTGTCCTTCTACAGTGAACTCCCATACTTCATACATCTACCAGTATTTAACAAAAACGAATAGGCTATTTTAAATTTACAAAATACTCATTCAACTACTTACAGCACTCCGTCGTAGATTGAGTTTGTCAGTCATGAGGCGTGTCACTGGTGAGGTCTACAAACTGGTGATCCATCCATGGTGGGAAATGGCGGGGCAGTTATTGTCTGACCAGAACAATAGCTCTGCTTTCCGCCATGCATCAACAAGCCCCGCCATCACACCTCCAACCATGCCATCCAAAGCAAAGGGCAGCGCAAAGGCCACCGTTTCCGAGCCCCAAGGTTTGTCTCCTCCCCCGGTTCACCATGTAGCCTCTGCCTCCGATCCTGAGCTAACGAGGATGCAAGTCGTGCCGGAGCCACCCCCAGAGACGCCCAACGAACGGACCAGACTGCGATACTTCCAGACGAATCCCATCGAGAAGCAACGGGAAGAGGTCGGACTTTCCGGACTAACGCCCAGCGAAAAGAAGACGTATACGCATACAAAGTTGATCTCGCCCGTTGCCGACCACAGGATACCCTTGACGGCCAAGACCGAGCGAGACTTCTGGAAGCACGTCACAAAGGAGGGCCTACCCATAAGGCGCTTGCGCAGAGACTACAGCTGGGGCAACGATAAGAACGGGCGGGACATTGGCACATACAAGCTCCAAGACTTCGATCAGCGTCGCTTGAAGCAGGCCAGACTAGCGATTCTAGACATTCTTCATCGCCAATTCTTGGTCAAGAGAGATCTTGCCCAGAAACAAGATACGGACATATCCCCACAGGACATCGACGACGAGAAGAAGCGAAGAAGAGAAATGGCAACTATAAAGCGCGACCTCTACGGAGAGATTACCGGGTCGTTGGCCACCGACCCCGAGTGGGACGACGTGATACCGATTCCTCAAAATGAGACGGAGGGTGCGCTTGCGCAGATTGCGTATCCTGACGACTATGCCGAGGGTAAGTCACACACTTTTGCCACGAGGGAAATGCAGCTGACCCGGCCTAGGCGTATCCTACCTACGCGCCGTCATGGCCAGCGAGGAATGCTCCCCTCGGTCTCTCCGCTTGACCGAGCATGTCATCTCCATGAACCCGAGCCATTACACGGTCTGGCTCTTCCGCTTCAAGATCATCTCAGTGCTGAAGCTGCCCGTGGAGGAGGAGATTGCTTGGCTCAACGAGGTAGCGCTAAACTACCTCAAGAACTACCAGATCTGGCACCACCGTCAGCTGCTCATAGACTACCACTACCCTTCCATCTCCTCCGACAAGGTTGCCCTTAAAAAGCTGGCAAAGTCTGAGCTGGACTTTGTCACCGAGATCCTGGCAGAAGACACCAAAAACTACCACCCTTGGTCCTACCGGCAGTATCTGGTAAACAAGCTTGGGGTATGGACCCCAGCCGAACTGGGGTCCACGCAAAACATGATTGAAGACGACCTGCGCAACAACTCCGCCTGGTCGCATCGCTTCTACGTCGTCTTCTCGGACCCCAAACATTCCACACCTGGCTCATCACCCACGGAGCACGACCCCAAGGTCCCAAGCCCCATTATCGATCGCGAGGTTGGCTATGCACAGGAGAAGATTTTGCTTGCGCCGCAGAATCAGTCGCCGTGGAACTACCTACGAGGCGTATTAGTCAAGGGCGGCCGAAAGCTAGGCGAAGTCAAGGACTTTGCGTCGCAATTCATATCCAACCTCGGCAAGGAAGATGAGGCAGTCAGGAGCTCGCATGCGCTGGACCTGCTGGCAGAGATTTATCAAGAGGAAGGGAATGCCGAAGCAGCCAAGCTGTGTCTGCGAAGACTCTCGGAGGAGTGGGATCCGGTTAGAGAAGGATATTGGAAATACAGGGCATCACGGCTTGGTGGAGCCAAGTAAAATGCAACTTTTCTCTCCAAGAGACGGCAATCTTGAACAAAGTCACCAACATGTATCAGCTAGCAATCCAATATATTACGTCGCACTTCCCTCCAACACAAGGGCATAACCGTAGATTAAACCAAGGGTAATGACTGTACAGGTCACCATACCTTCCGGGCCTTTTAATCATACGAATGCGACTTGAGAAACAGCACTAACCTTGGAATACAGTACACCTAGGACAGCGCATATCCTCTCATATTGACGACGCCGTCATTTTCTCACCAAAATGTTCTACAGAACCCCCCCTACATTGAAATGACCAACATCACTCTTTCTTATCTGTAACTGTAGTGAGGACTCCTGTATACCAAACTAATTAAAGACCCCTGGCTACCAGAAGACATCAGGGAGCCTATCTTACCATGATTAAGGGTCTCCTAGTGCACTACTGTGAACAGTCAGCCCGGCACTTTGCCCCTCGACCGGTTTGATTTCCCAATTCAGCTGCTATGGCTATTCATTTATATCTACTAGTTGCGGCTGTCGGCCTGGGTCTGTTAGCAGCTCTGGGTTTACGGGCTACTAGTTTTGAGGACCCTTGCGATGATCCGGGAGCAGGAAGGGATCTATAATCGGAACCTGGCGTCGCGGAACAGACCTTAACCTGCTCTTGTTTTCTTTTACCGAACGTCTTTGTAACGTCTAGCCCTTGTTCTGAAGCGACAGTCTGCAAGGTTTGACATAGAATGCACAGCATGTACATCGTTTGGCTCCATTGGAAGCTTCAAGTGAAGGACAGCCAATTCAACGTTCTCCTTCGGGCAATTCGAGTCAATCATAATAGTGCGCCACTTGCAGTATCAATTATACGATTTAAGGGTTAGTGTCGTCAAGGAACCCACTGGCAGCTTACCGTTGTAAACCTTCTCATCAGCTTTTTTCAGCTGTGAAGTAATATTTTAGAGCACACAGCTCACTTCATCCCTAGTTAACTAGGCCTAAGCCTTTCTCTTTTCTTTCAGCATTTAGACTTGTATTCTTATTTAACCGCGCGATGAATAATGTATGTACTAGCCCTTGACGATCTTGGAGCACTCATATAACAGACTTGCAGATTAGAGGCCCTTTCGAGTGCTAAGGGCAATACTTTGAATGGCATATTTTATCTAGCGTATAAACTTCCACTTTCGGCGACCAGGATCTCCACAGCATGTCATGACCACTGACTGGAGATGGCTCCTCAGAACATCAGTAATCTGCGAGCGACTTGCGGCTTCCTCTGCCAGACATTGAGCTCCGTAATAGGAGAAGTTCCAAGGCAGTGGATCTGGCGAGATCTTCTAAGCCTGACATGAGTCCATATTCTCACCATATGCACATACTAGCGGCATGTGTGCGGTCGGGACTGCTCCATTTCATTTCAAGGCTTACCCACAGTGTAAGCCGCTGGCGAGGAATCTTGGGAACGAGGTAAATGGCTGTAAGGGAGGAAGCCAAAATTCATCAAGACTGCATTGCCCTCAAACACTTCGTATACGGATAGGTGTTATAAATACGATAGATATTCCACCCGTCTAGTGTACTGCGCTGTAGCACCTTCCACCACAGCCTCTTTACCACCGGATCGCCGCTCTAAAAACAACATAGTGTTCGCAGCTTCTTCCGTACACCATCATGATTCTCACCAAGCTTTCCTTGCGCGCCATCGCCCTGTTTACATCGCTGCCCCTTGTGGCAGCGGCGCCAGCCCCAGCAGAAGAGGTGGCTGCGACCAAGGTGCCTGACTATGCTATCCTTGACGTTGTCCCAGTCGGGGACCACAATATTACCTTGTATGACAACCACCTGATCAGCTTTGTTTTTGTCTTTGACAGGAAAAGCTTCCCCATCACAACTTTCCGCTAACAATGCAAAATCCAGCTACGGCATCCCTGACGAAAAACCGTCCGCCGGGGCAGCCCTCCCGCTCAACAAACGATGTGGAAGCAATGCACTGCACTGTGACGACCAATTCAGACACCCCGCCTTGGACGCCCGCTGTGTGGACCTCATCAACTCATTGAAGGATCCCAGGTTTGCCAACAACCCTCTTCCCGCCGGCCTGCGCTCCAGCTGTATTGGCAATCCTCGTCAAGGCAACTGCTGCTTGGCATTTACGCAGAGCATCACGGGCACTAATGCCCGGTGGAGCGACTTGGTGGGCTCCGCCTATGATGTGTATAGTCGATGCCCAAGGTATGGCGGCCAGTGGCTGTCCGGTTGGACCTCGGACACTTTGCTGGGAGGCCAGTGCGGGAACCAATGCCTTTCGGCTGCCAGTTTCTGTTAACGCAGGTCCTGACGGAAAGGAGGAGGAAGTCTTGGTGTTGTCAAGCCAAGTAATCTGCCGACCTAGATAAGATAGTGTTAGTGGGTAGTTAATAATAGGCTTAGATTGTCACAGACCCATGACATCGTCACCCACATGCCGAATTCCGTATCATATGTGACAGCTCCTTGTTCCTTGCTCTGTCTTGACCCTGGTTGTGGGCCAACATGGCCCACCCTAGAACCGTTGTAGCACTGGAGGGGAGTGCGATATACTCGAGAACAGGCCAGTCATTTATTCGGCGACATATATGTAAGCAAACCACTTGTCACTGGTCAATATGTGTCATGCGCGAACAAGTATCGTCCTCTCTTCATCACTAGGCAGGGATAATCAAAGTCCAGAATATCAGTATACGGCGCTCAACGTTAAAAACCTAGCTACAAGAAAGACTCTTGCTAGTTACTTGACGTGAGCATCTAGCTTAGCCCATCTCCTCCAACTCACATATGCTACCCTCCTCGGCAATTTATGGCCTCTTGCTTAGATTTGACTGTTTCTATTCTAGTTCTGCTACCTGCTAGCTAGTGTCTAGATCTACTCTAGTTTAGGTCTACTTGTCATGGCAGATCCCGATTCAAAGCACTCCTTATTGGGGACCCTCCCGAAGTCTCATATTGGGTGCTTGATTCCCTCGATCGGCAAACTCTCTGTAGCCTATGGCTCTCAAGTGAAATTTGCCCTCTGGAAACGGTATTGTGGGATCTTGCGCCACCCTGTAGTGGTCCTCTTGCGGATACGACTTGTGCAGCATCAATAAGCATTGAGTCCATTTTGATTCTGCGTCTTTTAAAAGCTCTACGGGCATATCAGCCCAAATATCGACATGGCGTTCACGTCCCCCCTCTTGCGGAAAACCCGCCAGGGTAATTCCGCTACACATAGACGTCGCAATTATCTCTCCCTCAAATGGATCCCAGCAGTACGTCTCCTTAACCAGCTGCGTTGTGTATCTCAGATATGCAACGACATGACAAGCCTGGCATGCTTTCGAGACCTTCTGTCCGGGTTGGCACATGTAGCGAGCCGGATCGACGTCCTCAGGATTTAGCAACTTGGACTCCGCGTTATAAACAATAAAGGGGATTTGGTGTTCACAGGAGATGGTTGACGCGGCAGCTCGAATAATGTACGACTGACACCCGGGGAATTTGCACTTGACATCCTCCTTTGAGTTAGCCACGGCCTTCAGGCATGTTTCGCAGTAGATATGACCGCACGGGAACCAGATTCGCTCCGTCGTGATGGGGCTTGCAGGGCAGACATCGCATTTCTCAAGTGTTACGAGACGAGTCAGATGCACACTTCCAGGTTGAGACGCTTCTCCGGATAGGCGTTCTTCTGCAGACGACATGTTGGAACTGGCAGCGCGCAAGCTGCATCTAGACGGGGTAGGACAGGGAGCGCTCGATCTGAGGATTTGACGTAAACCTTTCTCTTTCAGTATCGGGAGATTTGGGAGTGGCTCTAAACAGCTCTGATCAGTCAATGGAGCCAAGGCAACTGGGCGGTGCTGACCTAAATGGGGACGGAGAGATTATTGTTAATTATTATCTCTGTAGTCTGAGGTGGCACAGAGAAAAGAACGCTGGGAGGCAACTTCGCTTGAAACCAGAGCCCTCGAGCCTGCTTAAATATTTTGATCGGGCTTCCCTATATCAACCATGATCAAGGAGAGGACGGCTTAGAACTCTTCTGAAATCCTTGAACAAGTATCATTCGTCCTAATTCCATTCAAAGTACAGCAGTTTGTCATGAACTCGCCCATCGTTCACATCCCACAAGCAACGTCTTCATTTCATACATGGAACGAGTAGACGTCTAAAACACATCACCACTTCATACACAGCCCACAAGATACCATGTATCAACTACGACCCAAATACCCTAAACAAGCTCACTCCCTCATCCCATCGAACCTCGCAGGACATCACTCCAGCCGTCCCCAACTTCAACCCACAGTCACGCCTCTTCCAAACCACCACAGACATCCTCCCAAGAATACCTCCCCGCTTCGATATCCCTCTTCACCATCTCCCCCAGCACATCCCTATATCTCTCACGAAACACTACCACAAACCGCCCATCATGCACAAAGTTCGGCTCCATCCCCAGATGCCCAACGTAGCTCCTCAGGGCATCGGTCAAGTTGGCTCCCCGCTCCCCAAGCTGCGGCACCACCTCGTCCCAATACTCGATAGCCATGTCCTCCTCCCCGTCCTCACCCAGCCCGTACGAAAACGACGATAGATACGATGATATTCCTCCCCCCGCAGTCGTCATCCCGTGTAGCTCGACGCTTCCCCCCTGCACGCAAGCATACGCAAACCTCCCCTCCTCCTCCGCCTTCCCCTCCCTCACCGTCCTTGTATACCCTCTCAGCATATCCACAATCACGCACCTCTGGCAATTCTTCCCAATCTGCTGCCCATCAGAGAGGAACCAGTCCGACGCAATAAACGGCAGCGTGTCCTCTCCCACACGGTACGACACTGTGGGAACCTGGTGCCCACATGTATACCGGTACGGAGGACGCCACACATAAGATTTGCACTTTTTGCACGTCCGCCGCGGACTCGTCGGGTTGTAGAGTGCCACCCAACATACGTCGCACGCGATGTGCCCGCATGGAAAGACGTGGAGTTTCGTGTCCGGAGAGAAGGCGTCGAGAGGAATGTCGCATCTAGAGCAGGCTTCGGCGTTAAGCCAGGTTGATTCTGCCTCTGATATGTCCATCTAACCGAGCAATATGCAATCGCCAAGGTGAGATTCTGAAGAACGCCGAGGAACCGGGCTCAACGCAGGTGCGCAAATGCGAACCTAGACTTCGGCTCCATACGCCTTTATGTTCGATTCATTTTGCCCCAAGAGAAAAAGGATCAAAGGGCAGCAAAATTTTACAAGTTGGTCATCTTGGCGGCTTGTTGCATCAGGCTGGCTGGCCCGTGTGCCACCAGACAGGTCTCGTGAACAATCCGCGGTTCAGTACAAACAACCGGCAACAATGCAGTGGCCCGTAAATGGAGGAGCCCTATCTCTCTCCAGACATCTCTCGAGCATTCCCAGGTGGTACTGCGGAAAGCTCATAACAACTGAAATCATGGGAGGATGAAGTATCATCTGCTTGTATTAACTCGTCAAGAGCACCGCAAGGTAAAATATCTAAGCCCTAAAAGTTGTCCAAGTCCATCGGAGATTCCCAATAACCCCCAGCCAGGCTCCAAGCCCTCTCAGAAACAATCAAAATAAAGTCGGCACATTGCATGTGCGTTATTTAAACCCGTCCCTCAGACCATGCCTCAATGCACGATTGACAGCCTCACCTCCAAGAGCGGTTACTGACTCTCAACTCGCCAAAACTTCCAGCCTTCTCGCTCTCCGGTATCTCCATGTACTCCCACAAGGCTCTCGACTCCTTTTGTGCCTTGTGCATTGAGAAACTTGTCCACGTCAATCTCCATTCCACCATCCTCATCTTCTTCAGTTCCATTCTTTAATACGGCCGGCCACAACACACCGACTCCGTCTCCACCCAGTGTAGTATCGAACTTTTGGAAATTTTCATCTTTGAGCTTCTGATCCAGTTCCCGGAGTTTATCCTTCGGCGCATCGTGTCGCATGAGAGTTATGGAGCACCCGCCGCCTCCAGCTCCAGTCAGCTTAGTCCACCCAATGCCCTCATGATCGACAAGCTCGCGGATTCTCTCAAGTCTAGGATGTGATACACCCAAGGACGCCAACAGCCCATGATTAATCGACATGAGCTCTCCAACCTTTTGCAGGCTCTCATCCTCCTCAGCATCGAAATCTTCGTCGGATATGAGTTCGCCAGCCGCTGCGGTGACATTATCCATTGAGTCTAGGATGGTGCCTACCAATTTGGGGTGGGTTTTCTTGAGCTTAGCCACCTTTGCCACCTCATGTGCTGTTGATTTGGATTGCTTGGTGTCAACCAACAAAAGTGGGAGTTCCGGGAAATCCCACAGCGGCCGCACCACTGGAGGCTTGGCGTAGTCGAAGCGCTGGAAGACGACAGCCTTTCCTTGTGTTGCCACAGTGTTGTCGACAACCCGACGGGTTTCCGTGAATGCACATTTCAGAGACAAAAGCCCAGCGATTGATCCTTTCAATCTGGAGGCGCGCTTCCTCGGGGGGCTGGTCAGGGTGGGGCCCAGAGAGCGTTCGTAGCTGGATCAGCAGGGCGGAAGACAGGCAGACAGATATAGAGGCGCTACTACCCAGGCCAGCGCTTATTGGAATCGTTGAACGTAGTGTGTAAAGGCATCCTGGGAACTTGGGCGAGCCAAGTGACAAGAAGAGGTAGAGGAACGCAGAGGCGGAGCTCCGATGAACCTTTCGAATCTCTTCAGGCTGGCCAGGTGAGACAACATTGATATTTGGTTCCAATGCTTCGACAAGTTCGGGGTCGAGCTCGGTGACCAGAGAGTAGTATGATTTCTTCTTATCTGGCCGGTGGAAGATATCCCAGGGAAGCGAGTCTATGTCCCAGGTGTGTGTAAAGTCGATATCGGGAAAGCGCAGGGAGACTGTTCGCTTGGATTTGGACAGGGTAGTGACGTGAAGGTAGGATCGGAGAGAGATGGCAGCAGCAATTGCGGCCTGTAATAGAAGACGAAAATGTTAGCCGAAACAACCACAGGTAGCCAGTCGCAAGGAGTAAGGGATCGTCTTTCAGACTATTTGGGTGAAGACGGGTCCGAGGAGCAGGAAACCAACCTTGCCGTAGACGACAGAATGTTCGCCGAATACAATGACCTTGCCCGGGGCAGAAACCATAAATGGTGGTGCCATGGGCGTGGACTGCTTGCGCTGCTGCATGTTGACGCGATGAGTCAAAGGGCCATGGCCGTTGCTGGCATTACCATTGACGTAGGCGACACCATTAGAGCCACCATTCCGGTTGTCGGTGCCATTCAACATGTCTGCCTGTTGGACCGCCATTCAGGGGTGATTTTCGGCAAGTTTTGCTGTATACGAGCGTTGACAATGCAGCGAGGCCGCGATAGAGGGTGTTGAGGAAAATAGAACTCCTATGTCCGGTGTCGGTGCCGGTGTTGCTAGTCGGGGCAGGTCTGTTCTGGATTCGGACGTTGGTTGTTCGTTTTCTTATCAGTGTCGGCGGTCGCAAAGGGGGTTAACGGCAGAGGAGTTCGTGAAGAGCCTCATCTACTCCAAGGAGAAGCTGAGTATATATCTCGGAAGGGGGAGAATGGGGGAGAATGGGAGAAGCTGAGTGCGTGTCGTTGCTAAGTCTATTTGTGTGTGAAGGGAAAGGATGATTTGCACAAAGCCGTGGCTGAGCGTAGGTAGGAAGGAGTGAGACCATCCTCTCAGTCACTATTGGTGACTTGGGTATGGGCCTGTTAGTGCCCTGCGCGGGGCTGCAACACCACTGCGCCTGCTAGATGGTGTGGTAGGTTGTGTGAGTGGGTGCATCCGGTGTGCTGGCCCCCATCTAATTCCAAGTCATCGGGGTTGATGAAAGCGGCAAGTTCGGTCTTCGGGGCCCCGGACCTGGCCAAATTGGGGGGTTCGCAATGGGTACATGTTTACGATCTCGTGGAGCACTGCAGGTTCATGGTATCAGTGTCCATACGTGCTGAAGTGTTGGAAGAATCATGCCCAAGTTCCAAATTCCATTGTTTCAACTCCCAACGCGTGTTTGTAAAATGGCCAGATTCCTATGCAGTATTACGTAGTTCCCTTGCGATTTGTGCGCCGCAAGTGCGACATCCTGGCCCAGGGGTCCCTACCAATGGCAATTGGGTACCAGTAGCAGCAATGCAACATGAATGAACGGAATGTTCTTCAGCCTCAAGTATGATGTCTGTCTTTTGTATGCAAACACTGGCTATATGATGATTGATAGGAAAGGCAAAAAACGCAGTAAACCCGATGCCATTGTGACCCAATGATTAATATTGCGCCCCCAATTGGACTAGACGGTACGGCGGCCCCTCCTTTGGCCTATTGGGTCTGGCCTCCGCGGCACATCGAAAGGTCAGACATCAGACCATCTCCACCGAAATTTCTTTTTGGCAGGAGCCTCTCAGCCACTCCTGCCTACCCTCTTGCAAGTTGCCTCGAAGACACGCGGGAAAGTGCAATGCGCGGAGCCCAGCGCCAGACCGTATTATAAAGGAAACGTCTATTCTGCAGTGCGGTAGGTAGTGGTGCTATTATGGAGTTGGATCTAACATCAGCAACGCAAACTTGGAAGTTAGTGCTCCGTATGTAAATGCATTGTCATCGGAGTCTGATTTTGTCCTCCGACAGCCCTAATCCCTGTAGGCAAAAGGAACATGCCGAACCCAGAGAATAGAAATCCACTATCGATAGGCACAGAGACACTATCCCTCTTTTGTCAGCTTCATTCCGACCAGCTGGCACCTTTGAGTTGCACTTGACGAATCAATAAAACCTCATTTATAGTATCCCAGCGTTACTACAAGTAGTAGCGGGTTAATCACATATTACGGCTTATATTACCAGTTCGCAGCCATACACTGCAGGTACGGAGCCTACGAGGATGAAGTCGTTGCTTCTGTACCAATGATTCCCTCGAGTCGAGCAAATTCTTCAATTTGGGTTATAAGGCTGCAATATAGAAAACCTATGATTGCCTATCTATGCCCAGCATGCGACGGACTGTTTCGTGGCTGGCTGACCCGTTGTCACTAAATAGCTCTCTTATTACATGTGCTCTGCAGAATCAGGCGGTTGTATCAGCGCAACATTGCCAGCGCATTCTACATCAAGGGTGGTAGTGCATTCCCAGTAAGTGAAAATTACTAATGACAATATATGATATTTATCACATCATTTGTCGCCTCAAGCGTCCCTACCAGGTAGTGTCTCGGTTGTTCCAGCATCCAGGTGCCACTGCACTGGTTTTGCTCGTTCGCAAGTGTAGACGCAAAATCAACACGGCAACGACTTCATTGACATAATTCAACGTCAATCCATTAGATAATCCGGTGTCTCTCATTTCCAGATACAGTTGTCATTTACGTATTTACGACCGCCACTGGTCCAGTTATGTTAAAGAGTCCTCACTCCGGGATGGAAGTAATGGTAAAAATGAAGTATGCTACAACCCTTTTTCTCCCTCCCTACCCGATCCGGGTCTACCAAATCCTGGGTAACAAGCAGTTACATATCACTGGAACACTAATACTTCATTGGCGGGTTCTTGAAGTGGGTGAGATACAAGCGTGTAAGTCACGCGCCACCAAAGCTTGGTTCTTTGTTTTGCGATAACTCCTGGCTTTTCTACCCTGTAGCCCGCATCAAAACGTTGGCTGTATTCGTCAGGCAAACTCTTAGTCAATTCACAGACGAAATGGTCTGCAAATGCTCAAATTTGGATTTTACAATCAGGTGAGCGACACATTTTGTCGTTAAGTAAACATCCATGGTTTTTGAGCAATCATTAGGCGGTCAACTCCAAATTAGGCGTTTCGTACATATTACCCAAATAACATCTCGGTCTGATACTACTGAGGCTGACAGATACACTCCACTATCAACGACAAACAAGGCAAAACGATGGCAATGCATCAATTTTTTTTTTTCATCACCCCTGCTTTATTTTCCCTTCTGATTTATAGTTGAAAACTGCGGAAGACTCGCATGCTTCCCCTGGGACACTCTGCAGTGTCACCATGAATCTAGCACTGGTGCAACATCGTGGTGCCGTAGCGACGATTTAGGCCCTTTTCTCTGCATTCATTGATTTCCACCAATCCAGTTCAGGCTGAAATAGCACTAGCCGCCCTACAACGAAATCCTACAGCGCTAACGAAATGGCCTGGTCGCTAGTTAAGTGCGCAAACAGCCTAGACACCGCCGAGAGCAGTCGGAAAAGACTGCCGGACCCTCTCACAGGTGTGTGCTTCAGTGAGGTACACCGCTGAAGAGAGACACAGTCCACCACTGAA
The DNA here is from genome assembly GCA_009828645.1 of Calcarisporium arbuscula. Lineage (NCBI taxonomy): Eukaryota > Fungi > Ascomycota > Sordariomycetes > Hypocreales > Calcarisporiaceae > Calcarisporium > Calcarisporium arbuscula. The sequence continues at coordinate 1,441,649 of WBSA01000004.1, forward strand.
GCGCCTCGGCACATCCGGATCCTTGCGTGCTGAACAGCGCTAAACCATACCCAATGCTCGATAGACTAGAGTAAGGCGTCCCGGTGGGGTTTAGATCATAAGGCAAGAAGCGAAAACACCCACGATGGATGGCACTGACTAGTGATCACCTCGCGAAGCTAATGTAATGAACTGTTTCCTCTCTTCATCTCATTCCCCTCTCCCCAACACTCTCTTTCCCCTCCTCTCCCTCATCTATCACCATAATTGTCATTCTCGCCAGGGCTGTGACGTCGCATGTGGAGTGAAGGCATAGGCGCCGATCATCATCCACGACACAACGACTTCGTCGCGTCTGAACACCACCTCACCCTCAGAACACCTTTCCTACATTACTGGTGACACCAAGGCGTTTCGTCAGACACCAAAATGTCTCTCAGTAGGACTCGATCTAATGCGCTTGGCCACCTCGCCATTGACGCCGCCAAAAACAAAGAAGCCACCACTGGAAGCGTTGGCAATGATGGCCGATTCGATATGCGATTCCATTCCAACGTACACTCCCTGTCGTCGTGGTGTCGCCATTTGCAAGAGTCCAAAACGAAGTCTCATAAAGATGGCTCTGATACCTCCTCCATCGCCACCGAAAAGCTTGCCACTGTCCCACGTCTCAACATCGCCATTCACATTGTTGGCTCTCGGGGTGATGTCCAGCCCTTTATCCCTATTGCTCAGCTGCTCATGAAAGCCCCTTTCCACCATCGGGTGCGTATCTGCACGCATCCCGTTTTCAAAGACTTTGTCGAGGGACAAGGCGTCGAATTTTTCAGCATTGGTGGAGATCCCGAGGCTCTCATGGCCTACATGGTCAAAAATCCTGGTTTGTTCCCTAACAGGGAAAGCGTTAAAGCGGGAGATATTGGGCGACGACGAGGGGAAATGTGGGACATCATCAACGGCGCCTGGAGAAGCTGTATTGAGGCTGGCAATGGGATGAACGGCCCTATCAAGGCAGCAAATGTCCGCACTGCGGAGGAACTATTCCTGGCAGATGCCATCATCGCCAATCCGCCGTCCATGGCTCACATCCACTGCGCTGAGAAACTAGGCATTCCTCTGCACATGGTCTTCACCATGCCTTGGTCCCCAACCGGGTCATTTTCTCATCCGTTGGCCTCTTTGAGTTATGGTGATACAGAGGCTAGCACTGCTAATTATCTCTCATTTGTCATGATGGAGCTGTTGACCTGGCAAGGGCTTGGAGACTTGATCAACAAATTTCGCCGCCAAAAGCTACACCTCGATCCTATCAGCCCCATGTGGGGATTCCATCTACTCACAAGGCTTCAGGTTCCTTTCACGTACCTGTGGTCACAATCTCTAATTCCCAAGCCCGCCGACTGGGGCTCATATATTGACATCACGGGATTCTCCTTTCTAGAACTAGCCAGCTCATATACGCCGCCTCCTGATCTTACGGCATTTCTCGAGAAGGGACCTCCACCCATCTACATCGGATTCGGCTCTATTGTTGTTGACCACCCGGAGGCGCTTACGACTCTCATTCTCGAGGCTGTGAAATCAGCAGGCGTCCGCGCCATAGTTTCGAAGGGTTGGAGTGGTGTCGGGGGTGACGATGTTCCGGATAATATTTACCTCATCGGCAACTGCCCTCACGACTGGCTTTTCCAGAGAGTGTCGGCTGTCGTCCATCACGGAGGCGCTGGCACAACAGCTGCTGGTATCGCAGCCGGGCGACCCACGGTGGTTGTTCCTTTCTTCGGTGACCAGCCATTTTGGGGTCAGATGGTGGCGCGAGCTGGAGCTGGCCCTGAGCCGGTGCCGTTCAAAGAGATGACTGCAGAGAGTCTTTGCGCTAGTATCACCTTTGCCTTGAAGCCCGAGGTACAGATAGCTGCGAAGAAGATGGCCGAGAACATTGCAGCGGAAGACGGCGCGGAAGGCACCGCAAAAGGCTTCCAGCGGCGACTAGCAGAGGAACATCTCGAGTGTGAGATTTGCCCCGGAAGGCTGGCTACCTGGAGGCATAAGAAGACTGGTGCCCACCTGAGTGGATTTGCCGTGACTTGTCTAGTTGACAAGTGCTGTATCGAACCTCATGAAATCAAGCTCATCCAGCACAAGAGCTGGTATGTCGATGAAGGCGCTGAACACCCCGTGGTTGGCGCCGCAGCCTCGTTCACAGGGCTAGTCAGTGCCATCGCCACCGCGACTTCAGACTATTCCCAGGCATGGAAATTCAAACCAGGGTCAAAGCAACCCTCAGACACAGAAGCATCGGAGGGATCAGCAAACTCGGATCCACAACCTAGCGAAGACAATACGCTGACCTCCGAGTCTCTACAAGAGCCTGTGAACCACGAAGGGCGACTGAAACACCTCGTAAATCCAATTCCCATCAACCCATCAGAAATGGAGATAGTCGCTATCAAAATGGCCAAAAAGACGCTGCGCGCTGTTGCACCCCCAACGCCCGGCATCAAGAGAGCGCCTACATTCCATGACAAGCAGAAGGCTGCTTGGAAGATAAAGGAGCAAGGTTCGCATGGGAAGGCATACTACCGCACCAGAGCCACTGGCCGATACGCTGCGGAACTTGCCAAGGCCGGCCTCAAGGCGCCCGTTGCATTCTGGTGGAACACGGCCAACGGGTTCCACAACTTCCCCTCCTATGGATTCGCAGGGGTCGAGGTCCGCCGCCGAGACCAAATTACTGGCCTTGGAAGCGGTGTCAAGGCATCGGGCAAGGAGTTTGTGTTGGGAGTATGGGAGGCTCTGAGCGGAACCGTGGCTGAGCCGTATAAGGGAATCAGGGACGAAGGCTTCAAAGGTGCAGGGAAGGGCATTTGGCGAGGTGGAAAGGGCTTTTTCTCAAATCTGGGAGCCGGTAAGTTGCCCCTGATGCCGTGTGCTTTGTTGGTGATGGTGTGCTAATGATGTGACAGCTGTATTCGGTCTACCGGGGTATACACTCAAGGGAATCGAAAAGGAGCTCTCAAAACGCCATCTTACGAAACTAAAGGCAGAAGTGCTTTTGATACGATTGAGGCAAGGAATTTCAGACTTCCGAAATGCCACTCCGGAGCAGAGAGAAGATGCTGTGCGGAAATGGAAGGAGCTTCATTAAACAGGACCTGTCTTTCCTTTCTCCATTCGACTGTTATATTTGCTATAAATCACTTTATTTAGAAACTTTTTAGTATAGAGGAGAGCGATCGCTAGATACGGATATACCCATTCCATTATTCTACCAGTGTTAGCACAACGTGTTGGGTGAAGAAAGTTTCATCGGTAGTCAAAAAGCCTTTCCACAAATGACGACGTCGGAGACTCGACAGGCAAACAACACCCCCTGCTGCCTTGCTAAATGATGCCGCCCAAACCTGAGCACTGCGTAATAAATACAAGAGTTTGCATTGGAACTACCCCTCAGACAACGCCATCCACGACATTCCAACCTGTATATCACCTATCCGGGCCAGTCAAACGGCTGCCCAAGGGATTGTCATACGAACCTTAAAAGTCCAATGTTGCAACTATGACGATGTGTGCTTCTCCGAATTTCATATAACTGCTGTCGATCCCTCCAATTCCTGGTAGGATCCTTCAACACACCCATTCGTTCATGGCTATATCCTCTTTGGTATCCTGGTGAATGATCCTTCCACATTAAGTATTTAGCTGTCACTCCTAGGCTGAGATGATGGCGTAGACACCAACGTCACATAACGTTGCCTACGCCAACCTCATAATAGATGAACATACGACGAGACAAATCACAAGGTAAACAAATAAAACTCATCGAATAAGACACAATTCACCATCATTCTATAAACACATCCTACATTTCCACACTCCAGCCCTCAACCACCACAATGCCCGTTACCGAGTTCGCCTTCCTCACCCTCCGCGACGCCCACCCCAACCTCGAGTTCCTCGAAACCCTCATGCAATGCCAAGAAGCGCAAGACGAATGGACGCGCCACAACCAGCCGCACAACATCGACGCAGCGTCGAACCTCAGCAGCATGTACATTGAGTCCCACGCCGACGACCCGCGCTCGCTCCTCATCACAGCGCCGTGGGACTCGCCCGATGCGCACGGCGACTGGATTCAGAGCAGGGATAACCAGGCCGGCATGGCGAAACTGTCCGAGTACCTTGCGCCGGGGTGTGATTCCGTGCTGCTGTTCCATGCGGCTGCGGCGGGGAGGGAGGAGCAGATCCGGGGCGCCTTTGTGCCCAAGGGGGAGTTTAACGTTTGCCGTATTTCGGTAGAGGCTGGTGAGAAGGAGGCACTACACGACAAGTATCGGGCGCTGGAAGATGAGCTGCGCGGGAAAGCGCCCGGAGAGAGGATATGGGCGGGGTGGAGGATTGAAAAGACGGCGAGTACGGAGGATTTGATCGTTCTTTGGAGCAAGGGCATTGCGGACGAGGAGCTGGATGGGTTGATGGCTATGTCGGACAAGAAGGACCGTCGCCACTTCAGACACATAATCTAGTCGCAATGTTGGAGTTTCATTAAACCCGCATTGACTTGATAAACCCAAAATCACGTACAGACATCTTCAAAGATGAAGTTGCATCCGGAAGTCCAATGGGCAACGCAGGAATTGTGTGGCGCGTCAAATCGTTCTCTTGTGGACTCTATTCGAGCGCTTTCTGAGCACATGAAATGCAAGATATCCCTAGACGCCCATTCGTGCATGAAGAATCCTTCCCACCTCAGCCCTCTGGCCTGCCCCCTTCCTATGCTGCTTGCCTCATAACCCGTTCCATTTTATTGTTTGCCGTTTTTTTAGTTCTTCTTTCCAACCTCGGAGATCTGCAGGTCTGTAGCAAAAGCGTTAGTTCTTGGGTCCGTTTAGAGTGATTGAGGCGGTCCAGTCGAATTGACTGGGGCCATTGTGAGGGCGGCGGTCATACTGGGAGGAAGGCTCTGCTTCAGCTTCTCGGCCTTCTCGGCATCCTTGAGGACGAGGGTGTAGAGGTGGCGCTGGCAGCGGACCTTGAACTTGACGTTGTTGGAGGTCTTGTTCTTCTTGATCCGGGCGGCTAGAGAGTTTGGGTTAGAATACGTGATCTTCGGTAGATAGTGTGACCCCTTCCTCGCGAGGTGTAGTAATTCCAATTCTCATGGTCGTCGCTTGTCTCATGGTCGTCGGGGTGCGGTACGGGGGTTGAACCTACAGGAAGCGTCGCTCCGACGGCAGATCTCGATGAACTAAAAACAGAGCAGTCAGTAAACGCATTCTGTCGAAATAATCCAGCGCGACGGGCAGCAGCAGTTCCACATACCTTCTTGATATCAGCAACCTCCCGAGGCATGTTGGCGGTATTTTCAATGGACGGATGGGAGAAACGGAGTCTTGTCAGAGTGTCGAAGGGGACGAAATTAATGGAGTTTGCAGGAAATATTATTTTTGTGCGCCAGGTCTCGCGGGGCGGACACGCACGGGCCAGTGGTGGGAATGTGTGGCTCGGTTGCGGGTTCGAAGCGGTCCCAGCCACGGTGGCGGTGCTGGACCACCAGCCACATGGAACTGTTCGCTTGTCGCCGCGTCAGTGGTGATGTGGCGGCGAGTTCGGGAGTGCGTCACTGATATAAACACCTTGCAAGAAGAAAGTTGTAGATCTGTCCCTGACCATATGGGTACATAAAGTTTTGGGAGTAAAGATCCTCGGAACTATTCAGCTTCGATATTATTTGATCAGGTTTGCTAGATTGCAGCATTCTTTGCGTAGGATTGAGAGGACATCTTCAAGATGCCAACACCACTGGACAGCGCGATGAAATCCAAGGTATGCATTTTTACGAGAAAACAGATTAAACCTTTCTGAGCAGTTTTTTCCCCAAGGAAGGTGAAGCTGACACTGCGGATAGAACATGGTATTAGGTGAGACGACATGATGCAAACAATCACTTCCATCGCTTACACCAGCAAGCCTTTGGCGGAGTCGTGGCGGCGGCAGCGGTTTTCACAATATGGGGCGGCGACATGTTTCCCGCGCAGCCAGACCCCAAGGGCGATCCGGAGACGTGGACGAGGGAGGAGTTGCGGAGATGGTTGGCGGCAGTAAGTTCAATGATGTTTCTTGCTGCGTGGTCAGTGCATAGGCGACTCGGTGCTAACCTGCGCAGAGGAACCTGTTCCCGAAGAGCAGCGATACGAGGGAAGAGTTGTTGGAGCGGGTACAGGCGAATATGAGAATCCCGAGGTCGTGAGATTTCTTGGATTATATTGCGGCTGGTATCCTCCTCGAGATGCTGTGTGATATTTGTATAGCGAGATAGCATTGACGTCTCTAGTTCTCTATTAGCACCTACTGAAACACCTTGAGCATGAACAGGAGAGCAAGATGACGCCCAGACAATCGAGCCACAACGTTGTGGCCCGAGCGAAACGTTGATTGAAAGGGCCATTAAAGCAAAACTCATTCCGGCATGGTTTGACTTGGAAGTAGCAGCCGTTCATGGTGCGCCTGGAGGTTACTCAACCACGAGTTCTTGTCCTTCGTACGGGCTACCCAAATGCGGCTTGAAGAGAGCCTCCTCTTCACGTTCAGGGTTGGCGGATCCCTTGTAGCTCAATGCGGATGTTTGTTGAGTGCCTATCCAGGCTCTGCAGGCAGAGCGGGCTCGCTATAATACAACCGAAGCCCCTATACCTTCCATTGTAGGTACAAGGCATCATCACCATCAATGCCAAGGCAAAACAACCTTTACAGCATACCATGTTCATGTTTCTTGTTGCCCCCTTGTATTATTTCGCTTTTTTTTCTCTTTCGAGAATTCTCCTTTCCTCTTCAATCTTACTCCTCGTCATATAGTACTCCGTACCACTGAGGTTACTCCGCAGCCACCCCAGGCGGAAGTTCCAGCCATGTGCCAATAGCAGACGGCGCAATGACATGCAGCTCCGTTGCCCGCTAAAACGCCAAGCTGCCCCCAACACATGTCACAGCCTCCTATCCCTACCACTGAACCTCATCGACCCAGCCTCCTCTTACAACGATCCCCTCTCTCGACGATTGATTCTACGACCGACATCCAACAACACACTTATCGCCGATAATACTCAGGGCGCTGCACTTTGCGCATCGCATCGAAGTCGCTTCGCGGTCATGGCCCGATAAGCCAATTGCGACCTCACCCACGATCTTCGACCAGTACTCCGCATCTGAAGGGTAGCCTCTCCTCTGGCACATGCGACGTCATTCGATGCCCTCCTGGTCGCGACACATTCCCACCCTCCACCATGGCGTTTCTCGAGGATCCACGCCTTCGACAGCGGTGGAATCAAATCACACACGATGCTGAGGCAGCAACTGAGAATGCTGCCGCTGGCATTTGGTCCTTTCAGCACAACTACATCTACCCGTGTTTCGGCTCCATTTTCCACTCGATTGATCAATGCACCAGCGTCTGCCTAGGCGATGCCGAAGAGCGCCTTCGTCGACGCCGCGAACGCGGCCGTGCACCGGATCGCGCCGAGTACAGCTTCGACTTTTATGACGACTGGTATGACGAGGATGGGGAAACAGGCGGCATGTTGGGCGGTTGGGGCGGCGAAGACTGGGACCGCCTGCTGGCTGGGACGGGGAGCCAGCGTAAGCACGCGGCCCGAGAGACGGCAGAACAGCCTCATAGGAAACGAGGCATGAGTTACGGGACGCGAGGCACCAGGAGGAAAGCCAACGAGGAGGATCCTACCATAATACCCAGCACACAGCCGATCGGCTTCTTAAGCAAGTTGCCATGGAAAATGGGCGGCACATTACGATATAAACCTAGCGCGGCAGATTTACAGGACCATCCGGGCAAGTCTGGCCATGCGGAAGCGGAGCCTCTGCTTGGATCCGACGACGAATCTGACTTTGGGGAATTGCGCATGCCGCGGAAAAGGAGTGGCACGACGGGCTCTGGCGACACCTCGGACTCTTATCGGTCTCGGGGTGACTTGTTCCCCAGCGATGGAGAAGGGGAGGAAGACGCAGTACCGCTTGACGACGAAATAACGTATGACATGGTTCGGAAGGACGACCGTAGTAGTGGCAAGACGCGGAGTAGTAAAGGCAAAAGACCAGCAGGCTTCTCTGGGTCAAGAACAATATCGAGGACGACATTAGGGTCGTCAATGTCCGCAGAGTCACTCCAATCAGGGCACGTTGCGAAATCATTACCCCCAACCCCCGGCGCTGAGAATATGCCGTCGTTAGAAGACCTGGAGATGGAAGAGGCTCGGCTCCGAGAGGAGGAAGACAGAGAGCTCGCCAAGAAGAAAGAGGCAGCGACGCAATTAGCCGCGGAAAGGGGTCTGAACCCAGACTTGCAGGCCATACCATTACAGGAGTCCAAACCAGAAGTGGCATTAGACGAGGTGTATCCACCCCCGGGCTCGCGCCAGGGATATGCAAGACGGGATGCAGCGCAACTCAGCCACAAACCTTTTGTTTTACAAGCAGACAAACTAGCGAAGCGGGATAAGAGCACGTCAAGACCAGGACAGGAGTTTATGGCTGCACGGTTACCTAACTTTGGTTAGACGGTTGATAGCGCGTTCATGTATATTCTTTGAGGCATCTTAGGCTGTGCGTTGGGAGGGGTGGAGAGAACTGTACGACTACACAATGCATATTCCATGTACGACTGACGAGGGGAATAAATCCATGCGCAATGAATGAGCTACATGAGCGGGTGTCCGTTGAAGTCTGGGGGTGTTGAACTTCCCACTTCACCGTCACAGCGATTTTCTGAGAACGCTGCCGAGGTCCTGTCATATCCCTAGCACCTCGACGGCCACAATCGGTGCAAATACCAAGATAGTGTTTGAAGATATCACATGAAAGTCTTTTGCGTCACCTGGTCTTCCTTGTGCAGGACTTCGAGGCTACTTGACCGTGATGCGTTGTGCATACACGAACTAGAGCGTAATTTATCGTTGCCGATCTCCCTGTGACCGGGTATGGCTGAGAGCTTTTCTAGGCCCTTCATGGATTTTGCTATTGATCTAAAGAAATCACGATCTTCGACTTTTCAGCCCTGCAAACGTATTATTGTGATTATGTACGACATGGACGATGAGAGCCCGGATAACGAACCGCCGTGGATCGTGGCCAGGTGGCTGCAGAGAGTGGACGAGGTGGCTGCTTGGCCGTGTAGACACTGAAGCTCTCGCCCAAGGGCAGGCTGCAATTCAAGGGACGGAGCTGGCGAAAGCCTTCGACACGGTCGAGCAGAGAATAGAGTGCATAAAGAAGCACAAACCTATATCTACCTGTATATATTGTATAACATGTAATGGTAACTAAATTTGAGGTATAATACACACACTAGATACATCATTGACAATACCTAGTAGCTAGAGCATCAGGAATCACATCCCGCCAATCATCTGAAGCTAAAATTTCAAACTTGAAGATAGTGTATCCTGCTGCTAAGCTGATAATATTGGCACCATATGTGCCAGAAGCTGCTTAGGCATGGCCCTGTCTTGACGATGGCTTGATGCTTTCGAACCAGATGGATGTACTCCATGCCTATTATAGCAATGCACAGACCAAGTGACATCCCACCTTGACCACCATCAAAGGTGGGGCAAACATTTTTCGCCAACGCCAACGGTGGGCGGACAAGCCACACAGTGCAGCCGATGCAGAGAGGCTGGACCAAACTTTTTTTTCCTAGCCGATAAGATTGTAAGAAAAAGTTACAGGACGGTCGAGATACGCTCGCACGACACACCTCCACCGCCACGACACGCCCCCCCGTCCATACGCACGAATATCTCAAGGCATACGCACAGCAGTATTCAACATGGATACTTCCATTACCAAGAAGCGGAAGCGTAATGGCGTCGATGCCGCCTCTACCGCCGCGGCGACTGCGAAAAAAACCAAAAAGATCAAAGAGTCGGCCAAGTCTAAGCGAAAGGCCGACGAGGACGACAGCGAAGTCGAGGAGGAAGACGCTGTCGATGAAGACGGTGAAGAGGGAACGGCGGACAAGCCCGACGACAAGGAAGATTCAGACCAAGACGCAGAAGACGACAATGTCCACCTCCCCGTCGACAGCGCTCCCATTCTGCCCCCGGCGGCCAACACCGAATCCTTTGACGAGCTTAAGCTCTCCGACAAGACCATGAAGGCGATTGAAGAAATGGGCTTCAGCAAGATGACCACCATTCAGCGCAGCGTATGTTGCTTCCCCCGGAGTCTTCTCACTGCTCAGCTGTCCGACTAACGTTATTGACTAACAGGCCATCCCACCTCTTCTGGCCGGCAAGGACGTTCTCGGTGCCGCCAAAACAGGTTCGGGAAAGACGCTCGCCTTCTTGATCCCCGCCATCGAGATCCTCCACTCCCTCAAATTCAAGCCCCGAAACGGCACTGGCGTCATTGTTGTATCGCCCACCCGAGAGTTGGCGCTGCAGATCTTTGGCGTCGCCCGCGAGCTCATGAAGAACCACTCTCAGACCTACGGTATCGTCATTGGAGGTGCCAACCGTAGGGCAGAGGCGGAGAAGCTGTCCAAGGGCGTCAATCTCCTCATCGCCACCCCCGGTCGTCTGCTCGATCACCTCCTCAACACCCCCTTTGTCTTCAAGAACTTGAAGTCACTGGTTATTGATGAGGCTGATCGCATATTGGAAGTCGGTTTCGAGGATGAGATTAGGCAGATTGTCAAGGTCCTATCCAACGATGACCGCCAGACTATGCTTTTCTCTGCCACCCAGACCACCAAAGTCGGTATGTGGACATGTTACCAACTGCTCTGTGTATGCACTCATTGAATCGTGCTAATGTGCCATGCAGAGGACCTTGCCAGAATTTCCCTCCGCCCCGGACCCCTCTACATCAACGTCGACGAGGAGAAACAATACAGCACAGTCGAGGGCCTGGAGCAAGGCTACGTCCTCTGCGACGCCGACAAGCGCTTCATCCTCCTCTTTTCCTTCCTGCGGAGGATGCAGGCCAAGAAGAAGAAGGTCATTGTCTTCTTCAGCAGCTGCAACTCGGTCAAGTACTACGCTGAGCTGCTCAACTTCATCGACTGCCCTGTTCTGGACCTCCACGGCAAGCAGAAGCAGCAGAAGCGGACGAATACCTTTTTCGAGTTTAGCAATGCCACCAGCGGCGTGCTTATCTGCACTGATGTTGCTGCTCGTGGTCTAGATGTGCGTGTCGCCTTTCATACCCAAATGCTCAACATCTCACTAACTGCATTAGATCCCTGCTGTGGACTTCATCGTCCAGTTCGACCCCCCCTGACAACACCCGCGACTACATCCACCGCGTGGGCCGAACTGCCAGAGGCGCGGATGGAAAGGGTCGCAGCCTCATGTTCCTCCAGGTACCTAGCCCATCCCACCCCTCCCAACATTGCAATTGCCTACTAACACACCCCAGCCCAACGAAGTCGGCTTCCTCTCCCACCTCAAAGCCGCGCGCGTCCCCGTCGTCGAATTTGAGTTCCCAAGCAACAAGATCAAGAACGTCCAGTCCCAACTCGAGATGCTCATCGGCAAAAACTACTACCTCCAGCAGAGCGCAAAGGACGCCTTCAAGTCCTACCTCCACGCCTACGCAAGCCATAGCCTGCGCTCCGTCTATGACGTCAACAAGCTCGACCTCACAAAGGTCGCAAAGAGCTTCGGCTTCACGACGCCGCCGCGCGTCGATATCACGCTGGGCCAGAGCATGAGCAGGGATAAGGTGCAGGGGCGGCGGCCGTACGGCAGCCAACCTAGGCAGGGGAGTGGTAATTCCAGGAGAAGAGGTTAGGAAGTCTTAAAAAAAAAAAAAGAAGAAGGTGACGGGGTAGAATTTGTGTCTTTAATAGTCTCATGGCGTCTAATGTGTCTCTTGAGTATGGGGAGTAGCAAAATGATGAGGTGTCCGATTATCTTGATTATATCGTGTCGACGTTGTATCCTCAGTTTAGAGGGAGTGATGGCATGTGATTTCCTGGTATGTGTACATAGCTGAGGCATGCCGTGTGTTTACAGCCAAATCGTATGGAAGTAAACCACAACAATGACATGGGTAGTCAGTGAATGAAGCCGCTACTGTAAGAAATTGCGAATGCACTGCTTGTAAATGGCCCCGAACAACTGAGCACAACAGGCCAAGGAGTCACAAGCGAAGAAAAGGTAAAGGGGAAGTATAGCATAAACTTGATATTCCATATACTAGTTTTATCAGATTCATCGTCTTGGTCATAAAAAATTGTGTTTAAAAATGCCGCTGCCCCTAGTTACACTCCGATTGTGACACTCCACCAAAGCCAACGTGTTGGATGATGTGAATACACTAACAGTTGCTACAACTATAGACAGCTACCCCTTTTAGTCTTTCAGAAAGAAAATATAGCCCACCTTGGCCTTGATCAGCCGAGTTTGACGACCTAAAGGCTCAAGAGCGCTTTGGCACCAGGCTCGCTGCAGACGTAGATGACGTCGTGCGAGTTGGAAAAGCCGTTGAATTGCGTCGCAGAGCACTTGGTGTACGCCCCCATGTCCTCAAAGTAGAGCCAGTCGCCCACATCAAGAATGGAATGGAAGCGGATGCTCTCGCTGATGCGATCAATGCCGTCACAGGTCGGTCCCCAAATGGAATACTCGACGCCTTCCCCAGCGGGGCAGGGGTGAGCAGCACGAGTGTCATACATGGTACGGCCACCAGCACGAAGAATCTTGGCAACAGGGTTCTGATGGTCGAACATGATGCTAGAGAAATTCCCGTACACACCATCGTTGATGTAGGCCATGAAGCCTTTGCCGTCCAGCGTGGGATCCTCCACGGTGCGTCGGGCGATGATGTTGCAGGCAATGGTAAAGGCCTTGGCGACGAAGTATCGGCCAGGCTCAGCGATGAGGTCGACGTTGCAGCCAACGGGGAAGAACTCGTCGAGGGCGTCACGGAGGACGGCTGCCATGCTCTCAAATGTCTCACTGCAGAATCCACCGCCGACATCCAAGGTGCGCATGGAGAAGCCAAGCTCCCGACCCTGCTCAAAGACATGGTGGGCATCCCTGACAGCCTTGTAGAAAGCCATGGGGTCCGAAGCTCCGGATCCAACATGGAAGCTCACGCCAACAACGTTGAGACCAAGGCTCTTGGCCAGAGCCAGCAAATTCTCAGTAGTGTCCATGGCAGCACCAAATTTCATTGCTGAGGCGGCACAAGCTGGAGGTGTCGTCGGTCATGATACGGAGGAAGAGCTCCGCTTCAGGGAACAGCTTGGCGATTTTGTAGAGCTCGTCGCCATTGTCAAAGGTCATCTGCTTGACACCCTTGGACTTGACGAAGCGAACGTACGAGTTGGTTTTGCAGGGCTGGGCGTAGATGATGCGGTCAGGGGTAGCGCCCATGGAGAGAACTTGCTCGATCTCAGTCTTGGATGCACAGTCAAAACCGGTGCCGAGAGCGGCAAGGAGGCCGAGAACCTGAGGGTCAGGGTTGCACTTGACGGCTGGATGAGTCATTGTTAGCAAACGTCCGAGCATAAAACTTGCAACAAGTTCAGAAGGGTCCCCACTCACCATAAAAGGGCTTGACGCGGGGCATGTTCATCTTCCAGCGGACAAACTGGCGGTAGACGTCGCCAAGATCGGCAACGTAAAAGGTATCCTCGTCGCCAGGGTCGCAGATTTCATGATCGATGGCCTCGACACGCTGGTGAAGGGCATCGCCAATCAGTTGCTTTGGGTCAATTCTATCATGATGCTGGAAAGATTCCACAATATGTGGTCTCTTTAACATATGATTATGATTGACATTGTGTGCATAATTGTGATTGACGGCCGTAGGCATAACCATATCCGGGGTGGAAAACCTGAGGTATTTGTAGTTCCTGGGCTTAGGGCTATGAGATCGAGATGGTGGTGCCGGATTGATCGACTTTGTCTCAACAGATGTCTGTCAAAAGACGAGACACAACAGTACTTGACGATATGTGGGATGAAAAAGCTCGACTAAGACGTCAAGCGGGTGTTAAGGTGGTCGGAAGGGATAGCAGACTGCTCCTTCAATGGACTGGCGAGGCCTCCTCGACTCTCCCTCGGCTAGAGGAAGAACCGCAGAAATCCTCCTATGCGGCAGCTGGTCGGAGTTGGAAAACAGCGTATGGGGGGGTGGTTGAAACAGCGAGTAGCCGAACAACGACAAGAGATGGAGGAGCTTAAGAAAGTCCAGAGGCCGGTGGGGGGATTTGGTTGATGATGTGGGTTGACTTTGTAGAGCTGAAATTTTTGTCACTGAACAGGGTCACGGCCTGGGGAGCCGTGGTGTGCGATGATTGCCTTTGTAAAGACCAAAGGCAGCCGTTGCAGTCGGGTTTATAGGGCGATTTTGAAGCGTTCGAGGGCGACTGGGATCTGTGGAGAGGAGAGTGGTTAGAAAATCAATAATTGTTTTTCGAGTGCGGTGAGCGATATGCCGAGTGCAAGTGAGGATTCGGCGCAGCGGATGCGACGCGAGGTAAAAGCAGTAAAATCTAGCAATGCGAGGGGGGAATCACCAACCTGGAGATACCCAAAGTGCAGAGGGAAGCGTTGTAGGCTGTTTATGTTGGATGGAACTATTGTGTGGCGGATGCTCGTTGCAGTTGTCCAAAGGGGAAGAATTTGGCAAAGCAAGCTCACAGAGGTGGTTGTGTGGAATGTGTGACGATGGAGGGGCTGAGGATAGGTTTTATCCGTCGCATGGGGTATAGTGAGACATGTTCGGCGGGAGGAGGTACCTGGAGGTACGTCGCCATGGAGCCATGCGTAATTGTTCTCCACCTGGTTGGCGGCGAGGAAGATAGAATTTTCTGACCCCCGCTGTGCTTGGGTCCATAGTACTCTTTCCCTGCCTTGCAATATCTACTCCACTTCTTTCTTCCATTTGAAAAGACGGCACTCCGTAAATTCTGTAGTTGATCTTCTATATTTTCTCTTTTCTCTTTTCTCAACACGTCAATTTGAAAGTATCGATTCAATATTGCTTACTAAATACATGTACTATTAAGTGATTATAGTGTAAAGCTGAAGAAGGGTTATGAAATGATGTACTTATGCTCGTAGTATTTACTTATCAAATTTGAAGAATGGCAAATTTACCTTCCAAGCTACTATAGCCGCTGCGCTTACCCGCTGCGGCGTCAAGTCCCCGAGTTAACAAGTCCCCTCTCTCCCCCCTGGCAAACACAGTGTTGGGACTCGTCGTTAGTGGCAGTCGATGACCAACTGGCTGACTGCAGAGCATATCGACATGCCACGCAAAGCATCGTACAGAGTATCCGGACACTTGACACTCGCGGGCTGCTTTGCATTGTCTTGATCCACTTCATCACCACCATACCAGCAGGTCACAACACCACCTTCTGCAAGCGCTACTGTATAGATGTCGGCGAGGGCGCGTGCCTCGATCTAGGGAGGAGAGTCGAATTTGAACGTGGCAACGTAGGCAAGAAAAGGCCGAGAAGAAGGGCAGTAGCAACAAGGTGCTTTATAAAACCCTGATAGACGGATACTGTTGAGCTCTGCTGTAAATTGGTAAACGGCAGTGTTTTCCCGATGAGATTGCGAAGCCGTAACAGCTTTCCTCAAAGTCGCAGACCGCTCTCTTGAACCAGACGCCTTCCTCAGCACCCCACTCGTACTCCGCCTAGAACTGTGCAGCAGCTCAAGCAGGCTGGCACGCATTGGATTGGTACATGAATGCACACGATCCGCTACCGCCCACTCAACCACTGAACTTGGCACGTCAACCACTGGCCATGGCTGCTTACATAGTACATGCTAATTACTGCGTACTCCCTGCAGACTACCACGTAATACAGGCTGCAGGCTATAGCGCACCACTAGCCCCACGACACCGCGGGAGACTATCTTCGGCCCACGATCCACCATCGCAGCCACTCAGAACTCTGAATTGGACTTGAATTGGCCTCTCCTGTGTCCAATATCAAAATCCCCTCGCAGCAGCTCTCCATGTCCGCCAACAGCCACCCGCCATCGGCTCCCGTGCCGCCCTCCTCCAGCCCATGCAGTGTTGGGACCCAGTTGATATCGGCTATCTGGCTACTCAAAAGACCCCCCGTGAGAATACCAAGCTACATATCCCGCTGAAGCCCCCTTCTCCTCCCACAACTGCCAGTTTGATGCTCACTTCATCCCTTTGTGTCAACACAACGCCAATCTGCGATGCGAGGTAAGCCTTACCGAGGAGGCAGCATGTGCTCTTTTACGCCAGGTGTTTCTACACCTTGGTTGTGTAGCCCCCTCCTTTCCCATGTCCACCTTCGTGAGAGCACATCAACTCCTTCCAGAGGCCTCGGGCGTCCAGATATGATTCCGCATCCGCCTTCATGCATTGGATACGACCCTGTTCTCGTACAAGCGAGCCGTGTGAGACATGCAATGACACACGGGAGAAAGGTCATTGCATCATTGCGACCTGCATTGTGCTCTCCGCTAGCGCAGAATGATCCAAGCTCCCGTGGTACAAGACATGTCTGTAAAATCGCACCTGTAAAATGTAGCTGAAGCATCTACGACAACGAGCTCATACTGGTTTTCGGATGGGAAAAAGCCGAAATTGACATGCCAATTCTGCCTTGATTCGTTTTACCTCCACATCAATATCGTGTACAGTCCAGTACGCAACACTTGCAGCCACGCCGCCGCCGACGCACTTCCTGTCATGTACAGTGAACACCGTCCTCACCTTTCCGTTAGGATGGAGTCGTGCTACCCAAAGCTCACTTCGGAGAGGATAATTCTTGTCATAGCTACCGATGATGATTAAATGGCGCACCCTTGTTCTCCCTGGCAGCCTGCCAACAGTTGCCTTATTTGAAGCGAAAGTAGCGCAGCTCAAAAGAAGTCCGAAGCAGCATAGTAGGCACATCAGTGGATTAGAATCCATAACAACCTCCGTCACTCTCCAGAATACGAAGCAGACATCGGCCGCCTCCTCTGCCAGTGCAGTCACCGACTCCACGCCCTGCCAACGTGCCTCCTATACCGCCACAACATTCAGCACTGATCAAGTTCAGCCCGTATCTGGGTTGCAAGAACCATAGAGCATGCAACGGTCAGAACAGTGCTCGCCCACGGCGCACACCCAGATATGAGTCTTGCGGCCCATCATATCAAGGACAGAGGGACTACAGGGTCGCCACCTCAAGCGAGGCCTCTTTAATGCCTCCCACTTAGCAGCAGCTTGTAGATGCATCTCAGGGTCAAGACAGCTACTCTAAACGACGTCTGCACTCAAGACGAGGCAATGGTTGGGTTGTTTCTTGACTACGGTGCTGATGTATACCTTCTTGACTCCAATAGTAACACGGCGCAGCTACTGGCTCCATAGCATAACGACGACGGCACCATTTTGGACCTGCTGCTAGTCGCGGTGCGGGACTCGTATGGGAAGAATGAGAAAGGACACACATTTTCTAGCAGCGGCACGATTCGGATCCCTGGCGACTGTCAAGCTGCCGCTGAATCAAGGTATAGATGTCAACTCTGCGGACGTATACAGACAAGCGGCTGTGGTGCTTGGGACAGCGTCTGTGAACACCTTTCTCATCTCCAGAGCCGATTTGGCCATCAGAGACAGCATGAGTCAGATTCCGCTCCTCACAGTCGCAGCGAGAGCCAACCATCCAGCTATGAGACGTCTCCTCAACGTAGGGGCAGATTCCAATGCTTGCGATGGCGGAGAAAGGTCAGAACTATGTATGACTGTAAACAACAGGTGCGACCGGACCGTAGAGACTGTTCGACTTCTGCTAGACAGCGATGCCCCAAGTAAATCGCATGGCTGACTTTGGACGCATCCCACTCTTGTTGCGGGTGGTTCATGGCTCCCTTCCCGCCATTACCCTTCTGCTCTACCACGGAGCCGATCCACATGTGAGGGACACGAAGGGGAAACTCCGTTGAGCCAGGCGATATGTAATGGGCGAGGCGACGCTGTAGAGCTGTTACTCAAGCGATGTCGGGATTGTCTATATATGCCAACTTCGCCTGTGCCAGAAACATTCTGGAAATACCAAGCAATACACAATCTCCCTAAGGTAGCGAGGCAGCTGGTCGGGGTTGACCTGCGAGATGACCAAGGGATTACACCGCTGTCTAATGCTGTTCCAAGGCATCACCTAAAACTAGCTCAGCTACTATTGATGCTGGGCGCAGACGTGGACGTGGCTGATGACCGGGGGGTCAACGCCCATGATGTGGGCATCAAGCGGAAACATTGCAGGCGATTTGCGGGCATCTACTGCGCGAGGGCTGTACAGAGTACTGCTATGTGGTATTTGGGAAACATCGAAACGCTTGGTAACACGTAGATGCGGAGGTATGAGATCTGCAAACGAGTTATTGCAAATAGCCATATACATGCGAGATGGACTATTGTGGTTCACCGGCTTTTCGATTACGAACTGAGTTCAACACGTTGCTCTGCCCCAGCAACACATGCATGTGTCTACTTCATCGATATGGACCAGAGCGTAAGTAGAGCCCGTGTGTACAGCCAGCCACATCTCGATAAAGCCTTCCAGCCGCATCTTGTCTCGTCTTATATATCATCGTGTCATCGCTTGATTGGCCTCGCATTACAACCCCACCTATTCCGCCTGCATATTGAATCACAATCACATGGCATCACGTAACGCGTCAGCATGTACTCTGCTCCTTTAGTACCAGTAATCCAAGGCTCAGGGACTCCGGTTCTGATTAGAACGACCTTTGGCAATCTTTGTCTCTCGTCGTAGCGTGCGCTTGGTACTCCCGCACCGCAGCTGACATGCTCCACGAGACGTATACAAAAATTGCTTTTGCTCTTGCGTTGCTCTGTGGTCTCCCTGCCATGGAAACGAGCCCGTGAGACTCGGCAGGAAGACGTATCGTATCTGAACGCGTTTAATACTTGCTTATGAGGGCATATGTATGCTTCACGCGTGGTAGAGACGTCCTTTTGTAAAAGTTTGTCTACATCTGTCCTGGAGGGGGGTCGTCTATATGTCCTCTAATGCTGAATACTGTACACATGTCATAATATTGTACATCTATGCTCGGTACAGCATCACTAGATCGTCGTCATTGCTGTCCAGCTTCACCCTCAATTTACCTTACTGGTCGGCGCCCTTGACGTTCATCTCCTGGATTGTCCACTTCTCGTCAACCCAAGCTTGCTTTTCGCCGAGGAAGGCGGTACGTTCGTCTCCCTTCTCCATAGCCTCAACAAGGTACTTTTGTGCTGCCTCCTTGACCTGGCTCTTGGTAACATCGAGGAGTTGCTCCCTCTTCTTCTGCTTCATCTCCTCAGTGATTCCCGAAAGGAATCTTGACATGCCTTCCTGGTTCACAGACTTGGGAGCATCCACGCTCTGGAACACAGAGATCTTTGCCTCCTCTAGATCTCGGTCTGTCCACTCCTTGTCCACGGCCCATCGGCCGGCATTTGCGCATGATATTCATCGTGTTCTGTGGATTTGGGTCGCGATACGAGTAAAAGCCAAAGAGTCCATCCAAGGGCTTTGAATATGCACCGCCTCCATACGCTCCACCTTTCTCACGGATTTCGTGATGCAAGTGTTTTGTGTGTCAATAATTGCGAGAGGATCTGTAAAGGTGCCCCTTCGGCGGAAGTGTAGGATGCAGTTGGAACTGAAAGACCACCGTAGTAGACCTGATAGGGCAACGGGAAGAACGTCTTACTGTTCCTGGGCAGTTGGCGGGGGTTCGGATTGGCGAAATTTGTCACACCTTGTGGCAGGCTACTGACGAACTTCTGCAAGGAGTTGGCGTTGTCCTGAACGCTCTCGCTGCCGCATGTTACGGCCGTGCGCATGTTATCGCTCGCCAGAGCAAAGCTTTGAATCCGCTTTAGCTTCGCAATAACATCCTCAAACTGGTCAGATTCTGGTCGGCCAGCAAGTCCTGTCACCAGTTTTACCTGCGAGAGACCGAGAAACCTGCTGCCTCAGCCAGGCGCCACGGGTGAGAGTTGATTCCGCATAGGCCATGGCAAACCGGTGCCCCGACGACGCGATATCATTGACCGCACCGTCTGCTGAAGCTTGCATCAGTTGCCGAATTCGAAGTGCCGCCTCGGGGCTATCAAAGTTGGTGTCGAGTACAAGTCTGCGAAGCAGATCAAACATGACGGGGACATTTCTATCAAGTGCCATTCCAGTGAAGATGATGCCCTCACTTGACTGTTGGAAATCGGTAGGTGAGGGCGTAGAGTGGTATCCAACAGAAACACCACCTGTCTTGAGCTTTATGAGATCCTCCAACTGCTCCATAGTCATATCCTTTGTGCCGAGTCGCATAATGCTATCAGTGAAAAGAGGAACCAGCTCTCGCAGGTCATCGGGAAGGTTCTCCAAGGTGTTGATGGCACGGAAGTATGTGAGTCCATTGGTCGGTGCCTCTCGCCACTGCGTGGTGACATCGTTGGCCTTCTCATCTCGGAAAGTAACAGGGTCCTGAGATCTTGGGATATCCTTAACGTGCACCGTGGGTAAACAGCTGAGGTCCTCTGTATTAGTTTTGTTCTGTTCCACAAGTAAATCCTGTTCCTTCTTCTCGAAATCTTTGCGGGCAATTTCCTCGCCTCCTGCCTTTTGCACTGCCTCGTCAATTTTCGTAGCTAGCCGTGTCTGCTCTTCCTTGACGAGCTCCTCGCCAAACGTAGCAGATGGTGCCATTGTGAACGTTGGGGTGTTGTCATTGAGCAAGTATTTGTCGATTAGTCCTTCAAGATAACCTCCTTCGGCCAACTTTGCCTGAAAGGAATTGATGGTGTCGTTCCATGCCAAAGAATCGAAAGGATCCACGCCGTTGAACCACTTTGGCTTGAGCCTATTGAGCATGGAGAACCCGAAGTTGGAAGTCTTGTGCTTAAGCGAAAGCTCCAATTGATGCAGTGTGCCATCAATCTTGGTCTGGTCAAAGCCATTGTCGCGGGCTTCTCGCAAGATCTCTTGCACTCTACTCTTCAACTTGGGTACATCAGCCTCTTGCACACCAGTAAGGCCGATTGAGAAGATTCCACGCTTCGCCGAGCTGTCGTAACCCGCATTAGGGCTCCAGTCGGCACCCATGCCAGTCTCAACCAGGCCTCGATATAGTGGTGATCCATAGCCATCCATCAACAAGGAAGAGAGAAGAGCGATCGAAAAGGACTCAACAATATCAGTAGTGTCACCGGTAATCCATGACACCGATGTCTTGAATTGCCGATCTGGGGCCACCAGGGGATCAAGTGGGCCTTGCAGAGAAATATCCCGAGGCCCGCTCAGCTCAGCGGGTTCATGAATTTTGGTGTCACGTTGAATTTTCTCAAACGTTTCGAGGCGCGCGTTGAGTTCCTGTAAGTGATCCGCCAACGGCATATCTCCGTAGGTGAATAATTTCGCATTGCTTGGATGGTAGTGCTCGGCATGGAAGTCCTTCAATTGCTTATAGGTCAGATCGGTAATCTTTTGGGGGTCGCCTCCGGAGTTGTTGATGTCAGGGAAAATATGGTCCTGGAAGCGAATGTAATAGAGATAGCCAGCATCGGACATTTGACCTTTCATCTCGTTGTAGACAACACCCTTGAAGACCAGTTTTTTGCCCTCCTCACTCTCTGCTAGGGGGTTCTCCGGTCCGATGCGCCAGCCCTCTTGCGTAAAATCAGACTGCTTGAGGAGCGGGTGGAGAGTCGAGTCAAGATAAACAGACATGAGGTTCTTGAAATCTTGTGCGTTTGTCGTCGCAAAGGGGTAGAATGTGTGATCCGAGGCTGTGAAGGCGTTCATGAAGTTTGAGAGGGTCCGTGGCAACATCTTGAAAAAGGGATCACGGATAGGATACCTAGGGTCAGGTAAGCACGTGTTCTGACCATGCTGTAAATCATGACAATATCACAATTAACTTACTTCTTACTTCCACAAAGGGTCGTGTGCTCCAAAATATGCGGGATGCCAGTGTCATTAGGCGGGTTCGTCTTGAAGCCAATCGAAAAGACATTGTTGCTGTCATCGCGTGCAATGTGGAGATAGTCGGCGCCCGTCTTGTCGTGCTGCAAATGCAGGGCAGTAAGCTCTAGCTCAGGTACATGCTTGGATCGCACAAGAGTGAATCCATGCAGCTTGTCGCCTGACTTGGGATATTGTGAGAGCTCCGTTACAGCCTTGCGCGCCGAGTTTGCTGCATTGCGAAGCATCGTGAACGAGGAGCGAGAGGGAACGAGGAGATGAGAATATCGAGACGAGGTTAATTAAACATTTGTATAGAAAAGAGACGGAATACTCATAGAATCCGAACCCACGCAGAGGAGATAGGGAAACGGGAGAGATGTGATGTCGGGGCGAATGAAGAAGAGACGAGTCACTTCAGAAAATAATGGTTGTTTGTCAGGGACATGGTACTTCCACAGTGACGTTGGAGAGTGCAGTTAATTACCTGTGGCAAGGATCATTAGTCAGTGTGGATCACCGGAGTGTACTACGTTCAGACTCAGACTTTGTACTACACACCATGAGTTTTCGGAGTATCTACCTACTAGTGCACTAACTGTGAAACACATATGAGCACGCTGGGTCTGTTAGTATACCAGCAAATTGGGTTCCCACTGCAACTACGTACTAAAGCAAACACTCACCACCGCCAAACTCTAACAAACATACCTTCAGAGTTGGTAGGTTGGCCGCCCGCAACCCAAACCTCGATAACCTCTAGCGCAACCACGTTGCACAATACTGGCGCTGAGCCCATTTCGTATTGAGGCACAACACTACGCTTTGCGTGCTAGCCGCTGCGGATGCTCCAGCTATCTCTCTTCCCTAATACAGGCCAGCTTTATTCATTGTATTTTCAACGTCACCGTCACTGTCATCATTACCGAACCGTCAAGGTGTCTTTGCACCACCGTATCCATCTCTTGACGCACGCTTCCTTCCGCCTTGAGTAGCCACGACATACTTGACGCCTGCGACATCCATACACTATATACCTCGTCATCACATGGTCTCGAGTTCTGGATGGTATTTAACAGTTTCCTCGATTCGACACCGTGACGGACATCCTCAGCGATGCCTGGAAGTCAGCCAGATACTGCACTGACCAACGGTCATGACGGCAACCATCACCCGGCGCCCGCGACGGGCAAGAAGGGCAAAGGAAAGAAAGCTGTCGACTCCAACGAGGCATCTAGGCTGTTAGCTGCTCGCATTTCTCAGCTGGAACAGGATGCTGCCGGAGAAAAGGACCAGGAACTCGAAATAGGTTCGTCAAATACTTGACACGATATCTGGTTCAAGCCGCATGCCCGTTCTTGGAGACACGGTTTCTAAACCCCAGGAAACTGATTTGCATTCCCTTTAGAGCGAGAAGTCAAACGCGCGAATCGAGATCTCATGCAGCAGGTTTCCAAGATGGACGATATGCAGAAGATCGAGCACCTGACCAAGCGCTCCAGCGAACTGCTTGCCGATATGCGACGATTAGACAAGGACAACCAGAAGAATAAGAAGCGGGGTGATACACTTCAGAAGGAACGAGACGCCAATCGTACCGAACTAAGCAAGACGATGGGCCTAAAGGAGAAGCTAGAAAAGCTTTGCCGTGAGCTTCAGAGAGACAATAATAAAATGAAGGTTTGTTTTCACTACGGTGCTCAGGATTGTCTCTCAGATCAGGTCAAGCACTGACACCTTTTCCGCCAGAATGAAAACAAGGAACTGCAGACCACCCAAAAGCGAAACAACATATCCTGGGACGAGAAGTACGCCATTCTTCTCTCAAAGCTAGAGGGCTGTCAGGAAGAAAAGGATACTCCACGGAAGCAAGTTGTCGACATGGAAATAGACGAACTGTAAGAATGAGCGATAGTGGGCAATAAGTGGCATCGGCAACTAACGGCGTCAAACAGTTTCAAGGTTCGCTTTAAGTCCTTTATCGAGCAATACGAGCTGCGCGAGTTGCATTTTCATTCCCTTATGCGCACGAAAGAGCTCGAGGTCAACTATTACCTGGCACGTTACGACCGAGAGAAGAAAACTGCAGAGTCCGAATCAGCCAAATCTCGTCATCTCCAGGCGCAAGTGCAGGCTTTTACAAAGACGGAGGCTGAGCTGCGAAATCAACTGAATGTTTATGTCGACAAATTTAAACAGGCAAGTGGTGGCGGCAAAAGTATAGCGTATATCAGCGACACTAACCTTGCAGTAGGTAGAAGACACGTTAAACAATAGTAATGACTTGTTCTTATCTTTCCGCAAGGAGATGGAAGACATGTCCAAAAAAGGCAAACGATTGGAGAAGGAGAATGAAGCGCTCAAGCGACAGAAGGAGGCCACAGCGGCAAACATCATACGCATGGCTGAGGAGCGCCAGGAATGGAAGAAACAGACGGACACAGCCGACAAGAAGACTGAGAAGCTGATGAGCATCATCCAACAGATGCAGCAACAGGGCAGAAAAGTCCCTCCCGGCGCGATGAATACAGTGGAAAGTTGCTACTCGGACAGTCACGGCGGTGGCGACGGCGACGAGAGTGACTACTCGGACGAGGTCGATGAAGAAGAAGAAGAGCTCAGTGAATTCGACGACGACACCGAGGAAGAAACGCAGCCAGCTGAGCAAGGACCACCGGTAGCATATGGGCCGGAACGTCCGCCTCAGCCGCCACAAGCCGCCACCAATGGGCATTAGGAGGCCGTTGTGAGGTTAGCAAAGTTGGCTACAAGGGCGTCAGGGAACCTAAGGGGCAAGTTCGAGGTGAAGTTGGATTTCTCGGAGATGTTGCAAGCGCCTGAGACAGAAGAGAGTGAGAATGCGGCCAAACGAGAGGTTATCGGACGCATCCTAAACCAGATGAGGCCAGACCCAAGATTTCCGGGTATGCTCAGGATGATTCTGGATGAGCCAACCACCACCAGGCAGCTCACAACCCGACTTCTCAGTCCTTTCACTTGAGCAGCGGCAGGTTATTTACGAGGATCTGACCAATGCCCTCAATGGCGGTTTGTAAAGACGCTGCTAGGACCTGTCTTTACTGCGTGTTGGCTCGTGAAGGCTTGTACATTAGCGAGTGGCCATTTTCGCCCACTGTGCTCTCTGCTGTTTCCTGGTTTCCCTGTTTCCGTACTGCACCTGGATTACCGGTGTGTTCTGTATCTTTAAGCATCTCTGGATACGAAGTGTAGACGTTACAGGGTATCAATGAGATTTCGCATTCACTTTTCTTAAAAGACGCTGTCCAAGCCAGCGGTCGTGACGTTGCAGGTGCAGTATCAAGCTATACCGTCCTGCGTATGAATGTTTTGGCATAGTCCTTTCCACCATGCATGCATCACTTTAACAGTCTTTTTCCCATATCGATATTATTGATTCCCATATCCTTAAAACCCCAACTCCAAAATGACTAGGCTGTACGTTGGAGCACAGCTCATCTATGGTGCACACTAAAAATCACCTTATAGTGTGTATTAGCTCAGCAGAAACACAGGCGCTCCAGGATAAAGGGACACCCTGTCATTGTACGTCACATCGCTCCCACGTCTCGCGCCAACCCACTTCCAGAGCACAAGCTGTTCGCTTCATTCCTCTCCTTCTCCTCCCTTCCACACGACAAATCTCCAAAAGGCATACGTTGACGAGGCAGAAGTCACATCACGCCCCATCGCACAATATGGATTTCCTCGAGGTATGTCAATATGCCATCATTGCGTTTTTCAGCTGCTTGACTCTGCTCCCCGTACTTCACAATTGAGCAGCCGTCGTTCATCTCCCTGCACTGGACCAATTCTCATTGCAAATGCTAACCGCCCCCTCCCACAGCGCCTCTCGCGCGCCCTCGACCGCCCCCCTTTTCCCTTGGAAGAAGCTCATCCTAGGCTTCTCCATCGGCCAGTACCCTCTTCGAGACCTTCCTCACCCTCCGCCAGTACCGCATCCTCCAGCAGCCCAAGCCCCCCGCCGTCCTCGCCAAGGAAGTCACCCAGGAGACGTTTGACAAGTCGCAAGCCTACGGCCGCGCAAAGGCCCGCTTCGAAATCATCTCGGGTCTCTGGGCGCAGATCCAAAACACCGCCTTTATCCAATATGACGTGCTCCCCAAGCTGTGGTCCTGGACCGGCGACCTGCTTCTCAAGCACGCGCTCCGCGCGCTTCTCCGGCGAGATCTCCCACTCTATTGTCTTTGTCCTTAGCTTCATCGTCTTCCAGCAGGTGCTTAACTTGCCAACGCGCCTGTACCACACGTTTGTCCTCGAAGAGAAGTTTGGCTTCAACAAGCAGACGCCTAAGCTGTTTATTACCGACATGATCAAGACTAACCTGCTGACCGTTGCTCTCGTGCCCCCCATTCTTGCTGCCGTCCTCAAGATTATCAAGCAGACTGGAAACCAGTTCGTCTTCTACCTCTGGGTCTTTTCTGCCGGTCTTCAACTCTTCTTCACCACCGCGTACCCCATCTTCATCCAGCCTCTCTTCAATAAGTTGTCTCCCCTCAAGGAGGGCGAGCTCAAGACCAAGGTCGAGGAAATGGCCAGCAGCTTCAAGTTCCCTCTCACGGAATTGCTCGTCATTGACGGCAGCAAGCGCAGCGCTCACTCCAACGCCTATTTCTTTGGTCTCCCCTGGAAGAAGCATATTGTCATCTATGATACCTTGATTGAGAAGAATGAAACCCAGGAAATCATGGCCATTCTGGCTCACGAGCTGGGTCACTGGAAGCTCGGCCACACAACACGCCTCTTTGGCATTGCTCAGGTTTGTACTTCTTGATCCGAGAATTTTCTATGTATTGCTGACATATTCCAGGCCCATCTGCTCTACATCTTCAGCCTCTTCTCCCTCTTCATCAACAACCGCTCCCTTTACTCCTCCTTTGGCTTCGTAACCCAGCACCCCATTGTCATCGGTTTCATCCTCTTCTCCGACGCACTGTCCCCCATGGACACCCTCATCAAGCTGCTCCTCAACATTCTCTCCCGCAAGTTCGAGTTCGAGGCCGATGATTTCGCAAAGGGTCTTGGTTACCGCGCTGAGCTGGCTAGCTCGCTGATCAAGCTTCACGCCCAGAACCTCAGCACCATGGATGCTGACTGGATCTACGCCAGCTATCACTTCTCCCACCCTCACCTTTCGGAGCGCCTCAAGGCTCTTGACTGGAAGCCCCAGAATGCCGTCATCGAGGAGAAAGATAGGGTTGTCAAGGCCAGTGGTCGCGAGGAGTTGTAAATGCGTTGTATTGTAGTTCGGGCTTTTATTATTTCTCCAGACTTATCGCATCTATAGAAAGCCCAATATCTATAGAAATACAGGGCGGGAGAAAATGGTTGGGAAAGAGTGTAAATGTTATAGTGAAAGCATTTTGGGATTGATGCGGATTCTAGGCGGAGGTGGGGTTACGAAACCATCGAATGAGACAGACGTGAAAAGTCTAGCTTATACAAATGTAGTAAATCTTCGTTTAGTGAAAAGGCGTCCTTATTTTACAAGGAATTTGAAGGCTAACGTAACCAGATTATTCAACTTCTTGCTCTGTTGATTTCCTTAACGATTTCAAGAGATTACGTCTAGCTCCTTTCTATCAGAAATATGCTTTAGTCTTCATCAGATTCCTCCTCCTCGTCGTCCTCAGACCCCTCGTCGTCATCGTCTTCGTCTTCGTCGTCGTCGTCATCATCCTCTTCATCAGCTTCATCGTCTTGCCCTGTCTTCAATCCGTAATCGTCATGAAAATAGCTCAGCTCGTGGGACTGAACCTTATAACCCATGCTCTTAAATGCCACCTCCATGCTCTTCTCACAGTTAGTATATTCCATTCGCCCCGAATAATGGATGTCAAATGTGGGGGGGAAATCCGACTTACCTCTTGCATGATTTTCGCGCACGTCACAACGACATTACTCTTCCCCGGCTCGAAGCAAGGCAGAATCATGTCCGTCATGGCTTTCCTGATCTCGTCTTCCGTGACGGCCCTCACACGCTTCAACACTTCCTTATCCCAGTCCTTGGGAAGGCCGCGCACCACGCTTTGAACGTAGTTTTGCTGCGCTGCGCTGGGCATTGTTGATTGCTCGTCCGCGAATTGAACCACAATCTGGCTGATGGTACCCTCCAGGAGGTGTCGGTCAATATCGGCAGTGCCGTCAGCCAGTTTTTTAATCGCATCATAGGAGGCTTTAATAGCTTTGGATGCATCGGGAGAGCGGTAGATACGGTATGATAAGACTCCGGAGTCAACGCTGCGGGAGAAGTGGCTGCCGTAGGCGTATCCGGCTCCTCGGACTGCGTTCCAGAGAGGACCTTCGACGGTTTCTAAATAGCCAATGGCGACCATGAGGGCTGGGAATCGCGGGTCCGAATAGGATGAAACTCCTGTACTTGTGCTCACCGAGTACGAGCTATCAAGAGCAGTCATCGGAACAATAGTTGTGCCAACAGAACCCGGATTGCGACCCTCGGAGTTGAGAAGACTGACGAGCTTGGGAATAGGAATCATGTCGTCCTGAGCCGTTAGTTGCGATGACAATGTATCCCAGGAAGTGATTGGGTCCGGAAGTGTCTTCATATTCGCGGTTACAAGGAATCGCATGTTCTGGAATGTGAATAGAGACTTTCGAATGGTGTTGAACCACTCCACGACCTTGTCGGGGTCGCTCTTGAGGAGTTTCTTCAGGCGCTTGAGGTAGACAGCTCGGACTAAGATACGCTTGGCAACAACCAGAGATGATCTTTCTAGGTGGATAGCGGCATCAACTTCACTGGCCATGTCGCGTCCATCCCGTTTGCCCTCGGGTATATCTGCCAGCGCCTTGTTCACGGCGGCTCCTAGCCGCTGGGGATCGAATACTGAATCAAACATCATTGTACGAAGCCAGGTGACAGCAGCAGCGTACTTGTCGGGCTCGACTTGGAACTGAAGAAGAAGTCCGTCGGCGTCTCCAAGCGATCGAGATGAGCTAATCCCGTAGCCAATACTGTCTCTCTCGAGCTCCATGACAACTTGTTCAAAGTTTACCAATTTCCCATCACGGTTAATATGAGTGTTGAAAAAGTTGTCGCTGAAGATAGGCATCAGTGGCTTCAGGTCAACGGGCACCTCGGAGGTACCGAGGTGAACGGTTATATGGACAAAATTGGTCGGCACGTCCTCAAATTGAATGAACAATGGCAGCTTCCCCTGAGACGCCCCATCAATGGTCTTCTGGGCAATCCCGGATCCCAGTCCCACAGACCTAGCGTGACCACTTCGAGCAGTGTCAGATTCTATGAAATGGATTGATTCCGTACCAGGGACAGGCCAACGATCGAGGACTTCGGGAGGGATGGGCTGGTCATTCTTCGTCTTGGCTTCTTCCAGACGCTTCGCTAGTTTCTCTAACCCTTCAGTTCCAAGTTCCTCCTTGCGCTTTGCGATGCGTGCTTCTTCGTCACTCTTCATTTTCTCAGCCATCTTTAGTGATGGTTTTCCGAGAATGGTAACATGGTGAGCATCAGCCATCCACTTCCTAATGAAAGCTCGCCAAGCATCGTCAGTCCACTGCTCCAGGGTGTCATACTCTCTTAGCGTCTCGAGGTCTTTGAGGGTTGACCCGTCCCGGTTACCGAATAAATAATCTGTAATTATATTCGTAGAAAAGAAAGACTCGGACGTCTCGGCATGGAACTTGACTTGGCGCTTTTCTCTGCGAATGCACTCCTTCATGTATTCCATATCCAGGGGGTTCGCCGCAACTTGACTCAGAAGCTCAAAGAGACGTTGCTCGACTGATTCCAGCTTTTCCGTCGCAACACCGGTGAGTTGTAACCAGATTACGGAGTTTGGTCGGGATTCCCACCAGTGTGTAACAGAGCTCGCCAGTTCTTCCTTTTCGACAAGCACGTTCTCGAGGATAGATACAGAAGATCCACAAAGGTAGGTCATGAGGATATTGAGGGCAGAGGTAGCAATGAGATCGATGCAGTTGGGTCCGAAGAAGCCAACCAGAATCTCGCCTACGGACTCATCCTCTTCAGGAAACTCGGCCGTTGTGATTATGGTTTCCTTCAATTCTGGAGGCTGAGCCGAGTCGATCCATGGTCTGTAAGCGCAGAATTAGTGCGTTGAATTCAAATATGAGGAGTACCAAGTGCTAAGTAGGACTTGCCGTTGGAAATCCGAGTCAAGCGAAGGGATATCATCCTTGATACTTTCTTCAAACTCATCGAGGATCTGTAGTAAATTTTCATGATCCGTCTCTCCAACGATAACGAGGCACAAGTTGCGTGGCTGATACATGTCGCGATGAAACTGACGGATGCGTTCAGGGGTAAGAACTCGCAAGGCCTCGGTCATGCCGCCAGTCTCATAACGGAACCCAACATTCTCCGGGTATAACAGGCGACGAGCCTTAAGGTCCATGATCTCAGCGCTTTGAAATTGTACAGCTTGCATCTCGGAGTACACAACACCTGCATCATTTCCTTCCCCATCAATATGCCAGACCTCGGTGACGATGCCATCATCGGTAATGGTGGGAACAATGAGATGCTCAAGATAGACGGGTAGGATCTGGGCAAAGCCGTCCCAGCCAGCGGTCTCCAGCGTATAGGCGGTGTGGTCTGTCGCCGTCCAGGCATTTGTCCCTGAATACGCGCGAGACGACAGCTTGTCGAGGAGTCCCTTGTATTGGTAGCTTTTAGAGCCCATGAAGACGAGATGCTCCAATGTGTGCGGTGCGCCAGAGTCGTCGAAGATTTCGGTGGCCAGAGTGAAGTAGCCATTGATCTTGGGTCCCTGCCTATCGGCAACTACAACGTGCATGCCGCTGCGTTCAGACACATACTGTGTGATTTGGCAGGGAGCATAATCAGTTTTGAAGCTCAGAACCTTGCGGAACTGAGATTTGAGCGTTTGGGAAGGCATGTTGAGGACTAGACAGGGTTTGAATCTGATCCGCGAGATGTGATTAGCCCGAGTGCGTGGTTGGCCATTCGTGTTATGTTGAGATTGGCCATCTTGATCAATCCGATGTGAACAAGATCAGCTGGGGATGTCATGTACAAGGAGGTGTGGTGAAAATCAACATGTACAGGATCTAACAGACACCCCCATGCAACGCAGTAAGCCGGTCAACATTACACGAGAGCGCTTCAGACTTACAAATATCAGACTTGAGATATAGAAAGCCTCAAAACCGACCCGGTGAAGACTGCAGCAGCGGATTGAATTCACAACCCAACCTGTGTGTAGGGTAATGAAGAGGCTATCCTCAACTACCCCGCCATGCAGTTATCACCAAGGACAGCACAGTGCAAAACGTGGACGACAATGCAAGGGGCTGTGTTTGCTACACAAGCCAATACGAGGATACGGTCGAGCTCGCCAAGGATCGTTCGCACAACAGCGCAGATCAGGAGGCGACCGGAGTTGGCGTATTGCTGAATTGGAATTTGGGGTGATGGCGTTGGATGTGAGAGTGAAAAGCGAGGGACTGGAAGAACCCCACCATGTCGATTATCAAGATGGTACGTACCTAGTCGCAGAAGCAGGACAATATTAATTAGATAATGGTTAGGTGGAATCCACCAAGCTCACAGCGGTGCTATTGTCCTGGACTGATGGAAGCATTCT
The DNA here is from genome assembly GCA_009828645.1 of Calcarisporium arbuscula. Lineage (NCBI taxonomy): Eukaryota > Fungi > Ascomycota > Sordariomycetes > Hypocreales > Calcarisporiaceae > Calcarisporium > Calcarisporium arbuscula. The sequence goes on from WBSA01000004.1 coordinate 1,473,263, forward strand.
AGTGTACTCTGTATGCATGGGGCCAATGGCTAGTGCTGTTGGCAGGGACTTGGGCAGCAGGCGCCCAGGGGTCAGGGGTCAAAGTCAGGGGTCAAAGAAAAGGCTAGCGGTGATGCTAAATGGTCTCTTACAGGAGGAGTGTCTATTGATGGCTCAATCATCCCGAAGTAACATATTAAATAGTGTTTCTCTCTCACTTATATAGCATCCTACCATCTCTACTCTATATACCCCTACGCTCAATAAGGTCTAGAGTATTCTAGGTACAAAGCTTGAATCTGGGAAGAGGACTAGACTATTTAGAAGTACATAGGTACCTTCTTAAGAATGGAAGAAGCCAACAGCAAGGACGTATCTGTCGTTCGAACTACATGACTGGACTCTACCCTGTGAATACCTACAGTACAGAGGACCACGTGAGTACCCATCTACCTACGGACCTATGTAAGGGACATGCTTTTCCTCGGGTGGGGGCTCGGGAAATCTACCTTCGTCGTCTTGCATATCTAGAGGTGGCAAAATCCTCAAACACTATCAATTGCCGTTCGTGCTGTTCGTCCCCTGCCGTGATGCCCTCCGAGTTGCTACCGGTGGATGCTGAACCTGGGACGTCGCGGCACTTGGCGCGCTGTTGGCCCCACGCAAGACGGTATTTAGCCTGGCCGTCTGCCGCCGTTTCCTCTCTTCCTCCAACTCCTTGAGCAGTTCGGTGCGAGTGTCATCAAGAATTTGAGCCTGTACTGCTCTCTCTCGCTCCAGAGATGCTTCAGACTCAGGTCAGCAGGGACTCTCAGAAAATGAAGAATCAATACAGTCTGAACTGGACGTACTCCTTGATTTGCGCGGTCGCGCCGCGACTTGCACCTTCTTCGTCCTCTGAGACGCTTCTTGAAGAAACCTCCGCGAGCACAAGACAATGTCGCAAGGACACCCCGGCACAACCAGAAATTCTGTCCTCTTCATCCCGCCGTTGCTCTGACGTGACCATTCCAGGGAGATGGTATATTTGGGCGTATACTCGGTGCCTTCGAAACCCGTGACTGTCGCCTGTTCATCTTCTGGAATTGGCGTGAGGGCGCTTAGATCAAGCCCAAGGGTATCAAGGAGGAAGTCTTGCGAGACGTGGTCCACATCGGCACCACTGTCAAGCTTCATTTCGGCAGGGACGACGCGCAGTCCTTGCCGGGAGGTGTCTGAGAGATGGTCGGCTCGGACGTAAGCAATGGTGAAGAATTGAGAATTATGCAATTCGACGAATGACCGTGGGAATCGGCGCCGGTTTGCGTCCTGGGCGTTGTTGTCGGGAGGCAACTCGACGAACTCGTCGTCAAGGCGGGCCATGGCTGCACTATACGCAAGTCAGCAAGCGTTTCTGCTTGACATCAGGACGAAATACCTTACAGCATGTTGCGTAGCTGGGTTCGCGTCCATATACTAACTCACACCTTGTTAGCCTCAACTTCTAGACTGCCATGTCTTGTTTACCAACAACTACGTACTCGGTGCACAAGTCCCGAAGCAGCGTCAAAGAGCCTTTATAAAGCCCATACGCCTTCTTCCACTCAGGCCCATGTAGCGCCGTTCTCGTACGAGCAAAAACAGTAAACTTCTTGTTCCTCGAAATATGGTCCTCCATCGGAATCAACAGGGCGTGCAGCTCCGACCGGTGGATGGTGCAGATATCCAGCGCGACATACACGGCCTCTGGGACGTCGTCGGCGCTGTTGATGACATCCTGACACTCGGCGGCGACGAGGTCGAGGGCCCTAGATTCGGCTTTCTGCATGGCGAATTCGCTTTCCGCCATTTTGTACCTCGTGGCGTAAACATTGAGATTAGTGGCGATGGACATGGCGCTGCCAACGAGTGCGAGAATCGCTAGAGCGACTGAGAGGGGATCCATGTTAGTCGATTGAGGCCGGCCGGACGACTAGTCTAGCGCTTGGAGATTCAACTTCTGTGTATTAGATCGTATGTGATCCAAGCTGGGCTAGTCGTGGGCTTCAAGCTCTATGATAGCGGTCCTGTCCCCTCGCCCCGCTCTGATGTCAAGTATGCGGGACGCCGTTCCATTATATGTTTCTACCTTTGACTATATTGGTAGCGTCGAGCGGCCTCATGATATTTGCAGTTCAGCACTTGCAGAGCAGCCCAATGATGCCAACCTGCATGACCGCCCCGACCCACTGGCGCTTCAGCTTCGCCTCGACCACCTCAGGCTATCCAAGGGCGCGTACTTGATAGGCAGCAAGCCTCGCCAGTTGCCAGCGCCACCGCGTTTCTTTTTCTTTTGTTCAGCACGGCGCATCACATGGCACTTTCTGGGTTCTAGATAAAGCTCGAAGGGGCCTACCATACCCTACCAAACGCAGCCCAAGTTAGCTGCACCATATCCGCCACACACCTGTGACGAGCCTTCCTAGCGTCCACCCGATCTCTCACCGTACATTCTCGCCACCAAATTTCACAATGGATCCCTCGAAGGAGTTTCAGCAGCTGGGCTACCATCGCCTCGCTGCTCTCATGAGCGGTGACAAGAACCTAGCCATATTCCGCAGATTCGACGACCTCGATATCCTCTGCCTGCTGAGTCTGCAGGCGGACATCATGAAGCTGAGGCGGGACTTTTACTTTACCAGCCACCTTGACAACACCATGGGGAGCGCCGACGAGAAGCTATTCTCGGCGAGTCTTCATGCGAGCCGGGAGAAGAATAGTCGACAGTATCAGCTTCTAGAGGAGATTAGAGAGAAACTAGAGAAATATAGTAGGCTTCTTTGTACAGGCTTCAGCACGAGACTGAACTGGGTTGACTGAATGACTCTAGACGGCCTCTTACTCCAACGTAAGTTGGCTCTCCGCGGAAAAGCATCCTGAACAGACTTACGCGACTATCTAAACCCGCTAGTCTCACAGTTGAACGACCTGCACCCGCCCCGACGCCGCCAGCTAGAATACCTCCAGCACTGGCTCGGCGACCCAAAGGGCGGCAACAACTTCCAGCACGGCGTCGAGATGACCACATGGCTCGGAGAAGCACAGTCTGACCCAGCACTCTATGTGGCCCCAAAGCCCGGGCTAGCTGAGACCGACATCTTCACCAGCTCCGCCCTCGACTTCATATCTGGCCCGTTTCATCGCCACATCGGCCAGAAACTCGGCATGGGGCGCGTCATTGACGAGGACAGCGACTATGTGTCGTACGAGGACTCCAAGATATCCAGATTCAGCAGTATCGTTGTGACAATCATTGCAGCCATGCTTCCGCCTCTTGCCATTCTCGCGTTGAATAGCGTGAGGACGACGAACCAGCGGATTGGTCTGACTGTTGCCTTCACCGCTATATTCGCCGGGATACTGGCTTGCTTCAGTGGTGCGAGACGCGTGGATATTCTGGTGGCTACTGCGACGTAAGTTTGAAATGACCGGCTCTCAGTGACGAAATTATGGGAACTGACCGTGGAACTGTGCTGCAGTTTCGCCGCGGTGGAAGTCGTGTTTATCGGGAGCGCTGTATCTAGCCCTGGTCAGTCCAGTTTGAAGGGGAACCTCACTCTGCTTGGAGCTGCTGATGGGCCTGTGCCGTTGAGGGTAGACCTGACTGCTATCGATGGATAGCGTCTGGACGACTGAGATATATCATCACTATGGACTTCGATGCGATCTCTGGCGTCGATCGCCTGTCCTCTGCCTTTGAGTCTATAATGAGTATGGCAACTAGGCGATCAAGGAAATGTATATTTGTCATGAAACGACAAACAATCCTTTCCTATTCACTTCTATTCACCAAATGTCCAAGGTATCGTACGTAATGGAGTCGTTGGTAAGGGGCAAGGGGCAAGCTCAAGCTGTGCGAGTTGCCAATCCCCAATCCCCAATCCACAATTGAGAGATTATGTGAGCCACTTCCCTCAAGTGTCGCCACGTAAGTTTAGTCTGTCTAAAGTCAAGAGGTATAAAATACGAAACAGCAGCCACGCAAAACAACAGGTCTATATGCCCTAGATGAGCCGGCCATCTATACACTCAGAGGCGCTCCTTAGTGTTACCCACTCTTCATGGCTGTTCGCAACGCTGCCCTTCATATGAAGACGTGCTTCCGAGAACCATTGGCCAAAACCTCCTTATCCAGATCTGTCATGAAATGTACGGAGTACCGCCTCGTCAATTACTGCATGAAGTGGCTCACTGTCTTCCTGACCGACGTCTACTAATCTACGTTTCCAGATGCGGATCATGTGTAGTCACATCGCTTCAGCTCAATAGCAGTGAGGCGTTTCAGCAGTGTGGAAACGAGTCATAAGAGAATGACAATGCATTAGTCTCTAATAGAGAATGATTTCTGATGTAAAATGGAGGCGTCTACTGCTATTCACTTCCCGAACTCCTGAATCCAGAAAGGAAGAGAATCTGGGGTCTAGTGGACAGGTACAGTGGTCGTACAGTGCGGGGTTCCCGTGCGCCTTTGACCACCAAATAATATCACGCCCTGGTCCCGCCTGGGTGTTAACTACAGAGGCTCCGCACTGTCCCAGCCCGGTCGCTAAATGACCTCACAGCTGGCAAGTGGACAGCTTGGAGCCACATGCAACTCCACCGCCTTTGCGCTGCTTCACCCCAACAACCTGCTCGCCCAACTACCACATCCTACGCAGCGCGATTGAAACACCGAACTACGAGAAAGTACAAGCATCTGACAATAGATATTGGCCAGCATTCATCCTAGCTATCGCGGCAGACTCTTCCAAATCCTACGCTGCCACGAGGGACGTAGGTAGCCTTGACTGGCCTTGCTGTTCTCAGCTCTCCCCTCAGGAGCTACCAGGTGGCCATGGCGCACCCCCAGCAGCTCAGCGATGCCCTCTTGGGCTTCTCAACCGCCGGACGCTTTCCTGACGACATCGCCTCGCTCCCTGCCGTCTCCGAGACCGATCTGCAACCCACCATCGATGTGCTGAGCCAGGCGAGGAGGGAGCTCGAGGTATGCCCGTGGTCGTGTACAAGAGCTCAGTATTTGTCTAATTCGAGAATATTCAGGCCGATATTCACCAGATCAACGAAGAAACAAGGGACGACGTCAGCTCCTGGGTTAAGAACTCCAAGCAGCTCCAAGAAGACATAATCCGCTCCAAGGCCATCGCGAGCGACATTGTGCGCCAATCGGAGGCCCCAGACGTATCTGGCGAAGCGATACAAGATGCCGAAGAGAGAGCAGAATTTCTCAACCGAGAAGTCCAATACAGCCAACAGTTACGTGGTGTCTTGAAGGGCATACGAGACGCGAAGCTCCTGCTTGGAGAGGTTGAACAGGCCAGTGCTGAGCGACGCATCATCGATTCACTGCGTCTCCTGGAGAGTAAGTGGCTATATTCACGACTGTGTCAACGTATTTCTCGCTGACTCTCCCAGAATATTGGGTTGCGCTCGACAGCGTTGGCGCGAGCAAGTCATGCCGAGTAATGAAGCTGCTAGATACCCGAGCCTTTGAGCTCAAAGCCAACATTCACGGCATATTTGATCAAGTATGGAAGAAGCTCGTTCATGTAGACGTGGATGCTGGCAAGATGTCGATTTACGGCAGCCTCACAGGTAAGCAAGTTTTATAGAAATACCCCGTGGCATGAGCTAACTAGCCAAGACGAACAAATGACCCTATCCGAAACGGTCATCGGCCTCAAATCGTTCAAAGAAGTAGATGAGCGCATGGAACAGCTCTGGCGTAATTTGGATGGCGCAATCATATCCCCTCGCATGGATGCCACGTCTGGGACCGTACCAGAAGTGCGGATTGACGAAAATACTCTACAAGTTGGCGGACAAACCGAAGCCACTGTCGACTCTCTACTATCTGACTTGGAAAAGATACTTGTCTTCTTGGTAGAAAAACTCCCACAAGCCCTGCTCCAGTCTCTGAGCAGCTTCATGATGGGGGATATTATCCCAAAACTTGTCCGAAACTGGCTCAACACGGCTGTCCCGTCATCACTGGAGGACATGACGAGCTTCCAGAGAATGACTCAGAGATGCCGGGAGTTCTGCGCCAGACTAGAAGAGAGCGGATACACTGGGTTGGAAGAGCTAAAGGAGTGGGTGGGCAAGGCACACATGACCTGGCTGGGGAAGTGCAGAGAAACTGCCCTCGACAACGTTCGCTCGCGTCTCGCCAACGGGATTGGCGAGCCTAAGCAAGTCGAAAAGGTCGAGAAGCACATGGTCTCCTTATCTGAGGGCAAAGAATTAGCCAACACGGGCGCGGGAGCGGCTGCTGATACCAACGATTGGGGCGACGATTGGGGCAACGCTTGGGACGACGAAGACAATGATGGCAAACAAGACGCCACATCTAACTCAAAAGGTAGCATTCCTCAAGACGAGGCTGCTGCAGGTGAGGAGGACGAAGGAGCGGATGCTTGGGGCTGGGGAGATGACGGAGAAGGCGCCGAGAAGCAACTAGAAGCCGAAAATAACGACCGGCACAACGGTAGTGATGACGACGATGGCGGCGAGGCATGGGGCTGGGGTGACGCCGATACCACGGAAGACCCAACCTCTGGGCCTAGCCCGAAGAAAGCGCGAAGAGACGAGACGAGAGAACTGATCCTGAAAGAGACATACAACATTTCCTCCATGCCAGAGCCCGTCCTCGAACTGATCTTTGCGATCCTCGAGGATGGCGCGGCGCTTACCAAAGGGCTGGACGAGTATAGCCTTGTAACGGCCACGGCCCCTGGTCTCTTCAGCCTGCCCACGTTTGCCCTGGCGCTCTTCAGAGCCATTTCGCCGTACTACTATTCACTGGATGTCGGCGGCAACATGTAAGCAGCTACCTGGCTTGGTGGTGATGGGTGATTCTAACATGTGTAGGTTTCTGTACAATGACGCCATGTACCTTGCCGAGAAGCTGTCAGACTTTTCCAAAGCATGGAAAGAGCGCGAGGACTTGACCGACAAGGCTCGAAACATGCTCCGTCTGGACAACGACATCAAAACGCTCCAAAGCTTCGCCAACCGCAGCTATGCGAACGAGATGAATGTCCAGAAGACGGTGTTAAACGACCTTCTTGGGGGTTCGCAGAGCATGATGCAACAGGACGACACGGAAGCCAGCGTCGAAGGGGGAACCGCGCGCATCAGAACCATGGCCGAGATGTGGGAGCCCATACTCGCGCGATCCGTGTGGTCTCAGGCCATCGGCTCCCTAGTCGAGGCACTGGCAACGCGTTTGCTGACGGACGTGCTGGATATGTCGTCAATCGGCCAGGAAGAAGCATACAGCATCGCCAAGCTCATCGCATCGGCCACGGAGCTGGACGACCTGTTCCTGCCCAGCAAGCTGAGAGGCACGCCGCCGTCAGAGGGCGAGCTGCCCGCAACGGCACAGTACGCGCCCAGCTGGCTCCGCCTGCAGTTCCTCAGTGAGTTCCTGCAGAGCAACCTCAACGAAGTGCGGTATCTGTGGGTGGAGAGCGAGCTGAGCGTGCATTTTACGGCGGAGGAAGTGGTGGACTTAATCAGGGCGAGTTTCGAGGACAACGCGCGGACGAGGGAGACGATCCGGGAAATCAGGGACAGGGCCGTACCCGTTGGTGCTTAGACGAGTGAAGCGCCATGAAGGAGCAATGCGGGTGTATCGAGAGTGATGTTGAATAGTTGGTTGACGCGGATCAGCGAGATGATCATGTTTCTTGTACGGCTTGCAGGGGGCGATACGTGAGGGCTTGAAAGACGGACGGGCGAGGGTTGGATTTCGTGGTTACTGGACGTAGACAGCAAATCAAGTCACACCCCCCCTCATCAGCACACACGCATTTCACTACAAGCGGCCTCAACAACATGACAGCTATAGGAACTACTAGTCACAAGTCCGACTCCAAGCCGCTGATGCGTCTCCGTACGGGAGGGAGGCCCGCCACAATCCTCAAAACTCGGAGGCGGCCCCACAGGAGCTCCGGACCCGACGAGCCGAAGCACTCGCACGAGGTGGTCACGATTGCCATTGCTCTCCTGCGTCTGCTTCCGCCTCTGCCTCTGCCTCTGCCTCTGCCTCCCCGAGATGTTGGCGTCTGTAGATTGGCCGTCAAGTGGCCCTGCTGCCTCTGCTCTGCCCAAACCCTTTACAGGCTGTCCGTCCGTCCGTCCGTCCGTCCACAAGTACCAATGGCGTGCTACACTCTACGAGAGCACAATCTTCACGAACCAACATTCACCACGCCTCACACATCACACCATGCCATACACGAGCTGCACAGAGTCAATCTGGCCCCAAGGCAACGCCGGCCAAGGAAGGCTAGGCGTCCCGCAAGCCGCGGCAGCACGCAAGAGCTCGCAACAGCTCGCAACCGACCAGCTGGCTAGCCAGCTAGCCACGTCGATCACGACACGTCGACCAAACGTGGCGCGGAGCATCATTGGCGTCGACAAACCCGACAGGCTAAAGTGGTTCCCCCCATCCGTCGGCCCACGATCCCCCGGCGTGCGGCGTGGTCGCACGGCGCGGGGCCTGCAGCCAGGGCGAGTCTGCTGATTCATTATTGAGAAGCTGAGAGATGGGCCACGGGGGAGCACCAGACAAAAAAAGAGGGAATGCTGTACGCGGGGGGGTCAAGCGGCGCCGTGCCGCCGTTATTGTGTCTTGGGTGGCCGGTAGCTGGGTTCTCATTCCTGCGCGGCTGCCTCTCTCTCCAAAGGATTGGGAAGAGAGAGCTGAATATGACAGCTCGCCTGCATGCAGGCAGGACAGCAGACAGACTGTACGGTGCCAAAAGCGTCCGGCGTGCATACGATAGCTCACGGATCGCGGCCAGTCACTCGCTGGTGCGCTTGGCTGGGTCTCCGCAGGACGGGTGCCAGCGAGGATAAAGGACCAGGAGGAAATGCAGGACGAGTGAATATGGACCATGGTGGAAGACGCACTTCCCGAATCATGGGCCAGGACGCCAATCGTCCAGCCGCCCTTCACCGGCTTCGCATTCCGTACCATATCGCTGGGTTTCGGATGGCGCACTCAACTCATCGGGGCGCATCACACCTACGCACCACATCGCACACATGGGCACATGTCACGCACATACATATATATACAAATACACATATACGCATATACACATATACACATGCACACATGCACACATACATACACACACACACACACACACACACACAGCTCCCCTCACGCACGTAGCACACACGCATCGAGGACATCACACCACCCACCACCACCGCCGCCGCCGCCGCCGCCGCCGCCTCCACGCATTGAAGCCGGCGCACGCGGATAGGCGAATGAATGCATGGATGGGACCCTTGAAAAATGGGATACAGTTCCGACAAGATCATAGAACAGCGCGTGCCCAGCCTGTGCAGAGACGGCGGCGCGCACGTAAGACCCAAAAACGCCCGCTGCCAGGGCCCTGGTCATCGCATCGCCTCTGCAGCTCCGTCTCTGGACCTGGACGCCTTGCCCCAGCGCGCCGAGCCTGCCGCTGAGAGAGGGCCATCCGACCCTCGAGCCCGAGGGTACCGCGCCGCGGCAGCCTGTGAGACGGCCAGCCCTGCCGTGTAACGGTGGCGCAGGTAAATGGCATGATGCATCGGCGACTTGCAGAAGGCGTCCTAGGCAGATGGATACAACCAGAGGCAGAGAGGATGAACGGCAGGGATGACTCGAGAGATACCACGGCCGATTGAGACCGGTGAAGGAAATGCCTGATCTGGCATCGGGTGCTCACAGAGCGGCCGGACCAGCAAGCCACCGGCTGAGGGGCTGTTCCTCCGTGCCTGTCAGCCCTTGGGGTCGCTCGTCTTCGGCATTGCATCAATTGGACCGCCTCCGGTGCCATTCCTGGCTGATGAAGAGAGGCGACGACTGGCAGCAGAGGAGCAGAGGACGACGCGGGAGAGAGCCAGAGATTCGACGGATGACGGTTTGTAGGAGCTACCCGACGGACCGGCTCGCAAGACCTTCTCCACACACCCCCCCCAGCTTACATGGATGTGCGAGCTGCGAGCTGCGAGCTGCGAGGGAGCGGGAGCACGGCCGCGAAGAACGCTGCTCGCCTCGTTGTTGGCACAACCGCAGCTGCAACTGCAGCTCGACTGACGTCGGTGCCGGGCACTGCCGTGTAGTGTCGTCGACGACATCGCAGTCCGCAACCCGTACGCGGGGAGCACGTCGTCGGCATCCCGCGCAGCGACAGAGGCATCATATCATGCAGAGAGAGCCGTAGCGCAGCAGCTCTCGCGCGCAACCACCACCCTGATCGCCGATGCAGCGAGACGCAAGCGATGCTGCACTGTCCTGCACCCCTCCCCCAGCCCTGCGTGAACCCCGAGGGCATGGGATGGGCTTCAACGTCGAGGCGTCGAGGCGTCGAGGCGTCCAGCTGCAGCGGCGGCATCGCGCGTTGTATCTCGCGGTAGCACCTTGTACTCCCAAGGTCTCTCCGCCGCAACGTTGTCCGCGCAGGGAGCATCGTTGCGAATGTGACGTATAACTCTCTCCCGTGGAGGGAGGCGGGCAGCGGCGCCGCTCCTCGTCCTCTGCGCTTGACGACAGCCTTGTCGTGTCCTGTCGCGATGCGTCCTGGACAGCCAGCCCATCGCTGCATGCCTCTCCATCGGTGACACACGGCTCACCTACCCTCCCGCCGCCTTGGCATCCCCCCCCCCCCCCAAACATGATGCTGCAGCCATTCTGCTGAAAAAAGGCATCCATCGCATTTCCTCCCGCCGTCTTCGCTCGGCTGCTCCATGCCCATGTGTCGAGGACATCCTGTCACCAACCCCCCTCCCACTCGTCCTGGTCAGCAGGCGCCACGTCCCAAATCGCCAAAACGCGAGCAGGGTAGGCAGACGGGTTTTGATGCGTGCTGCAGACTGTGACATCGTATGTGACGAGTTTTGTCTGCCGGCGTCCAGCGTGGACACGTGAATGGACCCCGTCGAGGCACATCCGCTCGACCTGCCCATCCATCATCCACACGGGGAAGGGCGGGCCATGCGGGCCTCGCGGGCCTCGCGGCGTTGCCGTGCCCTGGCTGAGGCTGGAGGCGCTCGTGTAAGTCGTACGATGAGACTCTATACAAAGGTGGCAAGGCCATCCCGGAGTTCCCAGTCGCAAGCAATCATGATGGCTCACTTTTCACTTTCCAAGGCTCCCCTCCTCGTACCGATTAGGGTTACCCTACGTAAATAAACATCCCTACCGCGCGGAGTGCCGTCGTAGTGGCACCCACGGCACCATCGTGAAGAGCGACCTTCTCTACAGGATCGCCGTGCACACCACAAGTATTATCCTCCCAAGCGCTGTAGCCTGCGTCTCGGCCTGCCGTCAGTCCATCCATCGCATTCCGCCCATGGGCAGGAAGCCGCCGCCATAACTCAGCCCTCGACCATCGTCCGCTGGCCAAGCGCACGGCGCCCTGTCGTCAAACCGTGACAGTCACACCCCCTCGTCATCCACTATCACGGACAAAGAAAAGGGTATCCCCCCCTTTCCCACCTATAAAATTGCATGCCCAATGCGTCCGATGGCGCTCGTTCCCACCGCAGGGTCTCAAGATGCTGACCCAGACAGGCCGAGGCCTAGGGCCTGGACCCGTAGCGGGACCGGGACCCGGGGGTATCGTGACAGCCTGACGAGTCACTGACGCTCTCTGTGCTCTGGGGCATATGCGCAGCCCAAGACCGAGAGGGTAATTAGATCATGTCTGTACGCCCTCACCGGCAGGCGGCGGCTAGACGGTAGGAATGCGAAATGCGGACAGAAATGGGAGCCCATCACCCCAGCGCAGATGGCAAGTGGTTGTCGCAGTCGTACCACACAGAGCAGCAAGTCATTGGATCGGATCGTTCTCAACCCTAGCCCGTAGGGCCTTTCTCACCATCGCCACCGACGATGGCACCGTAGTAGTAGGAATCCGCGGATGGCCTCAACATGTACCGCACGTACTTTGACCAAGCAGAAGGCGCTTCTGACCCCAGTGAAATGAGAAATAGAAAGACAGCGTACGCCTTTCGCCCGCTCGCGTCGCCACAGTCCCCTCGCCGCATCAGAAGTAGCACCATCTCCCCCCGACACCATCTGCAATCGGGCTGGGGGACGGCGCGGCGGACGGGAGATCCCTCCCGTGCCCGACGAGCTAGATGGGAAAACTTTGCTTATAATTCAATCGTACATTGCGAGAAGAAGTGGGAAAAAAGAAAAGAAGAAAGACAGAAGAAGAAAAAAACCGCCCCCCGGGGTCCAAGACCCGGGACTCGCCGGGATGAAATGAAACATCGCGACTAGCAACACTTTTTGCCTCTCTTTGGACAATGACGATTGCGGCGACTGAGCCCGGCACATAGCTTTCCATGGTGACACCGCATGCAATAGTTTCGCAGCCTGAGCGTTCCATCGACCTGGTCCGTTTCGTGCCAGTACAGACCCGTGGGTTCAGCATGACGCATCTGTCGACGTGGAATCTGCTGGGCTGCACGCCCAAGAACCTGGTTTGCGTGTAAGTGAGATTCTGTCAAACCACGAGTCAGCACCACCCCCAAAATATAGGAATAAACTCGATACCAAACAGCCTTCACTCAACCCGCTCACTCCCTCGCAATCATTTCATCAATCGCCAAAAGAGCGCACTCCAACTCAACCCCGTTTGATCCTCCTAGATTTTCCCATCCCCGTGAATCCGCCATACCCACATGTTACGCCCCCAAAACACCATCATGCCAAAGACCAAGACCCTCTTCACCCCCCCCCCCCCCCCGGGTTGTGTCAAAACCCCGTCCCAACCCTACTAGTAAACCACTGCCCGAAATATCGGTCCCTATCCCGAGACCCAAGCCACCGAGTGAGCGGGTGACCCAGGGTCTGGGGACAAAGGATTCTAGAAGCGCCAGCGCATCTCCGTGTCAGAGAGGGGACTCAGGAGGATGAATGATGCACCAACGGCGCAGCATACAGTGGGGTTGGCAGACAACGAGGCAGACACCACCCAGCGTATAGGATACGGTTGATGCCCTTGGCTAATCTTGTAAGAATATGTAAGTAAGATGGCGTCTTCTTGTTGTTCAGGCTCGGTCGGGCATGCGCCATGCCCGACGAATGACTACCTGCGTGCGTGGCGTGGGCTGGGTTGGGTTGGGTTGGGCAATGGCAACATCGGCATCGACGTTGCAGAAAGGACACGGGGACAGCGCACGACATCATCATGATCACAGAGCAATAATAATCAGCCTCGTACCACGCACGTACTTCTGGTAGACAGACAAAGGCGGCGACTGCCATGACTGGACAGGCGTGTGTGTACGCATGCGCGTGCTCTCCACAGCCCACACGCCGGAGTCCACGTTTCTAAACAACACCACCATCCATCCATCCACTTCCACCCGAACCTCCCATCCCGTGGCCAAGCGCCCCCCAATTGACCACCATCGGGCATGTCGCTGTGCGTGCGTATCAATCAGCTCACACTCCCTACATTTCGAGGCTCGACGCAGCTTGATACTCGCATGCCCCCTCTTTTCATCTCTGCTGGTGAGCATCACACACCACCCTGCGCCCCTCTCCACAGCTATCTACATTACACCACCATCATCGAGTTGGAGCAGGGAAACGAGTGGTTGTACTCCCTTTCGCGAAACAGTCTCCAACAATGGGGCCACTGCTCCTTACACTTGCTCAACTTGTATGGAAGATGAGGAGTCGCCACCACGTTTGAGACGGTGCTCTGGAGATTGGGGATTGTTGAATCCACATAAAATAAAACAGGGTAAGGGGGGGGGAATAACCTCCATCTTGTCATGCATGACATTTTCCCAGTCCAGTACAGCCCTTGATACATTTGAAACAAATCAACCAATATCTCGCCAGCAGTAACTCCAGATCTGTAAATGCAGGAAACTCGCTTCGCTAAAAGGAACATGGGTATATATATCAGATATGAAAAGATATCCATCCTACAAAGAAGAGATGAAACGGCTAAAGAACCCTAGTGCTGGGACAAGCTAGTCAGGCAGACACTGCTCTTTTGCTTCCCCATGGGGCCAGGGGTCTCGCCTAGAACAGCATGTGCAAGAAAACAGTCAGAGCTTTCTAGCGCCGCAAGAGTCATGTTTTGCTTCTTCCCATCTCATCTTCCTCTAGCCTCAGCCGAATTGATATTGGGATTTGCAGAGATGGGACAAGTTGGCCGGTGCCTAGCTCTGCAGGGGTGTCGTCAAAGCGTCCTGGATATCCGGTTCTTGGTCTATGGGCGTCTTCTATTTCCCTTCTTCCTAGGATTCGGGGGTTATGCCTATTGAAGATTATTGTTTACCAGTCTGCGAGGATGAACCCCCACAAATACTTTGTACGGTTTGTGCGTATGATGCGTAATTCGAAGGCTGAGCAAAAAGGCGAAGTTGGCCGACAATATCGTGTCAAGGCTCTTTCTTCCACTGTACTCCGTACCAGATACAAGTATACCACATATTGCCAAATGTGTACATCCGCCATAAGCATCTCAGCCTAGGCCATCTACAAAATAGGACTTTCTACACCAATCCTAACCTCAGCATCCAAGACGTGCAGAAAACCATCCCAACACCTTCGTGTTTCTGCTTTTGGGCAGGCAGGAGGGTTCGGCGAAAACCCGACAAGTCGGCGGATTGTCAGCTCTCACAAATTATGCAAGCGCCGCTGGGTTGGGTCTTGAGGCGTCAATGGCCTGTCTAGTCCACATGGGCTGCGCAGAGATGCAAGTCATTATACCCCTCCCTGGTGTAGGTATTATGCAGAGCGCGACTATACCATACACGCGTCAACGAGGATGAGGGAAATCAGCAGTCTGTGTTTATCATCCTGTTGCCTTGCCGGTCGGCCAAGGTGCAGAGGGATCCGATGGAGCTTGGCTGTCACGAGTACTAGCCCTTCCCTCTGTCAACAATGGCAATTTCTACGGGCCTGCTTGGACATCGAGACTCAAATGTGAGTGAGCATTACTCGTCTCACGGGGCTACTCGCTTTCAAACTAGAAAATGAAACAGCCGTCATGACTCGTTCCACGAGGCCCGAATCGAGCAATCCTCAGCTTCGATGACCTCGGCCGGCTGACGGGATCAATTTCGTTCTGCACAAGCCATGCAAGCGACGTTGTTTATCCCACGTAGGCCGTCAACACAGCAGAGTCGACTGGAAAAGGTGCCACCCGCCCTTGGCGCCGCCCATATGCCATGTCTAACAGTGCTGCATCATGCACGAGACAACCAAAAAGATGGGTACAGATGCTCGTCCTCAATGGGTGGTCAGGCACAGCTCCTCGCCAGCGCATCACAACCATCTTGTTGCGTTCAATCCACCTCGACCCAGTTCTGAAAGAGTTCGTCGACTTATGCTTCTACACGTTTAGCTAGATCCCACGTAGTAGTTACATGGGGGGCAGCGGCACCCGCGGCGACGCAACGGGGCTTCCCGTCTGGTCCGCATGCAAGTCGCTCATTCCGGGTAACTGATGAACGGTTGTGATCACGACCATGGCGGCGCCATATCGCGTGTCGTTCGCAGAATGGATGTACCTGTCCTGTCGGTGTTGTATAATTATGTACGAAGTGCCGAATCCTTTCCCTTGTTGTTGGGACACTTATAAGAGAGGAGTATGGGATTGGGAGTTGCATGCCCGTTGGGTTATGAGCTCATAGTACTCTGTCGCCTTGTAATCCGGTGACCATCTGGCGAATTGCGCCAGCAACTCACTGCATGAAAGCTGGCCATCGAAAGGGGCCTTAGTTTACCAATTATCATTGCAGCATATTTTCGGTGGGTCCGTTGCGATCAAACCAGCACACGAAGAGGGTGATGCAGGTTTGCAGCTTTCTTCTCCCTAGGGTTGATAACATTGGTGGGTTAATGCATTATGTGACAAGAGATTGTATTGAGGAACACGACGGGGGAACAAATAACGCAGACATGGCCGCTAGAGAGTTTGCCTCCAAACAGAAGTCCTTATGGCCAAGATTTTGCTGGATATCGCTCATTTTGTACGCAGTGCACCCACAAAAGGTCCCGTCGTACGGAGGGTAGAATCGCGGACCCATGTAGCTGTATTGGTAAACAGTGTTGCAGCCGCTACTCCGTACAGTCGTCCTGATATGCATGTACGCACAGGCACGTCGAGTCAGCCCATCTTGTTGAAAACTCAGGTCTTGTTATGGGGAGGACGCCGATCGTGGTATCAGGGCCGCGAAGAACGGGCCAAGTGACGCACCGCATGTGCAGCCTCAAAGACCAAAGGCATATTACTCTGTAGATGCAGAGCAAATACGGATTACTGTCTTGGTTAGGCATAGAGCGTTACCAGTGGCTTTGATTGGCGTGCTGTGAAACATTCTAAACAGCCGGGCCGAGTCGTGTCCGCGCTACAGCCAGGCAGGACCTTTTGACCGGGGAGTTTCTTCGTTGCCATCTATCAAAATATGTTAGGTAGTCTTACAAGACGCGCCTTGTGCAATACATACTTTTAATTATTAGGGTTGAGTAATATCTAGGCGAACGTATTGCCGAGGCGTGACAAACTGGAAAAGCAGCTCTGTGCCGCTCACCAATGTTAATAACATGGGGCAGAAGTAGTTGACAGCGCCTTAGCGCAGGTTTGCATGTCTTGGCAACAGCTCTGGCGAGGTGTCATTTGACAACGAGCAAGGGACGAGCAATAGTACCCAAAATTTCAGAAGAGACGGGAACTTGGGTCAAGGCATGGTCAAGAAACATACCTGCTTGTGTCCAGAACCAAACACTGGGCCTGGAGCAAATAAACAAAGCCCATGAGATCAAATCAGCCTGCAGGACATCAAGGGAGCCGTGTGACAGTAATGATGTAACTTGCGAGATACGACTGAAGAACTAAGATGTAGGTTACGTGGAATTCCACTAAGAGTTAACGACATGGAGTTTATCGGGTAGAGCTGAGGCTCTGAGAACACGTCAAAGTGTGTGCATCTGGGTAGTTGAAGAGCAACAACAGCTTATTACACCAACACTCAACGCAATATAATACTTCGACATCGAATGAGAGCAGCAGAGCAAGTTTCGGCGACTCGTTGTCGTGGTGTGGCATGTCTGTGCGCATCTTGTTGATGTGCCCAGCAGCGTCCAAAGTCCTTAACCGCCCCGCGTGACTCTCATGCCTTGGGGGTCGACTGTCTTTGGATCCGGCCGTCGCCACCTCAGTACCAACCACAGTTCCACGCGGGTTGTCTTGGGAGTCGAGCCCAAGCGTCATCATGTCTTGTCATATTTGATGATTCCTGTTGATCGCTTCGACTGGCTACTTGCGTCTTCTTGCGTCGCCAGCCACACATCTTTGTCGGCCTGCTCCTTGGCTTGATCGACCCGAAGATACAAGCGAATGCTAAGTAGCCCCTGACAGCTTTCGCTGTTGATTCGACAGGCGGTCAAACCAACCCTAAACGACGTCAGCCGTGCGAGCACAGCACTGCCCCATGCATCCCATGGAAACATGGCTGTTCAAATACGGATGTACCTGTTAAGCCAACTCGTCGGCCACAGCTCCTGGACATAACCGATTGGGTGCTTTCGGGACGGGACGTCATTGCAGCTTTACCCGACTGCCAAATTATTGGTTCCCCAAGGGCGCCTATGCCAGCTAACACGTCCTTCCTGGCCAGCGTGATCCAAATAGTCGGTGCCTGTAAGAATGTTGCAGCCCCCCGCGTATTGTGCATTGACGCCCTTTCAAAGACCAATTAAACGTGGGCTGCGGTGTGCCAGGCTCCCTTTGGACTATAATTGAATAGTGATAGTGCGTCGAATATTCATCCCTTCACAGTGACCAACCTACCCATGGCTCCAATGGGAGAGGAGGAGAGGGGCCATGGCCAGACAGCAACGCTGCACACCGCATCTGATAGGCGCTACCATCACAGCCTGTCCATGTTCTGAGGTCTTGTGCTCATCACGTTCGCCTCGTCAAAGGCACAATCATTCGTTTTACGATTGCTAGGCACGATAGGAAACTGAAAAGTCGGTGAATTATCGCTTTGCTAGTGGCAAAGAGGCGAGTGTGTCGTCAGCGCTCTCTGGTTAGTACGCTTGCCGTGAGTCGAGTCAACAATATGACACACCCCGCACTTCGCAGGCTTCCTTAGTGACGGTTCATCGCAGATTTGTTAAGTTGCCAGCTCCGTCCTTGCCTGCATCTCCAACTCCAATTTCTACTCCAACTGCACAAGCACAACTGCAATTGCCCCTGCTCAATGCACGTCTATGCAACCTGCAAGCCTCGCTGCTGCAAATCACGAGGTACAACGCGATGGAGAGGATTACCGGGGAGGGCTGGCAAGGCTGCAGATACGGTCGAGCAAGGGCTTCCTGTCCAGACTCTACTTCGTAGTAGGAGGAAAATAGATCACACATCGCACTTGTGAACTAAAGGGTATCTATCGCCCCTCGAAGAAACAGAGGAGGCATGGATGGGGCTCTCGGCAAGAGCAAGCTTGTGGTCAAAACAGCGTCGCTTACTGCCCACTTCTCGCACGTTCCTTCTTCGCTACTTCGGAAATTTACTGTACTAGTACTAGCTAGCACTGGGTACGACTAGTAGTACTAGCACACTGGCTGGGTACGAGGACTGAGAATCAGTTAACCTACTGGTTCGGATCTCCGAGAACGATGTACGTATAGCTGTTCGGGACCATGCCTTCCTTCGGCTTGATAATTATTACCCTTTAATCTGGGTGGTAGTCTACATTGGAGAGCTCACGACTGCCTGCTTTGTGCCTCATTACATGTACCCGGGAACAGTAGTACGACAGTGTCATGATTTGGTGCATTGAGCGGAGAGACTCAATAAACTGCTCGATGGGACATCAGGCGGGCATCTAACGAGCGGCACGCCACTTGTCATCCAGACCACTGGTACGCGAGCTGGAGCGCCACGCCCTTTAGCAATGTGGCTGTTGACTGTAGCTCGCTCCCAGGCATCGCGTATCATGTATCGTGGCCCCGAAATAGCACCTTGGCTGGCGGCTTTATTGTGTCAGTTTGCTTTGACAGCAAATCACGGTGAAAAACAGGCGATGGATAAGATAACGCTTGGAGCCTCTCGACGGACGGATGTAGGTAGATATGGGTTGGAATGGTGGGGTGTCTGAGGTTTGCTTGGCATTTCGGAACAAAGCACCTCCCCCAGAAAACATGGCGCATCGAGCTTGGTACATGATACCAAGCTGGTTACAAATATCTAAACATTGCTCTTATTTCTTTAAATCTCTAAACAATTTTCCAACTTTCCATATTTCTAAATACTTACTCTCACTTCTGGGATCATGGCAAGATTAAGTAAAGCTAGATACTCGACTTGAGCAGGTTCATTGCTCACCGATCCGTTGTTTCTTCCCCTTGGACTTCTACCAGTTAGCGCCTTTTTGGCTTCTTTTGCGCTAATCCTCACTTCTCCCAAACATTGAATACGGAGTACGGAGGACGTGCGTACGTACTCACTTCTCCATACTCCGCATTCTCTCCCCTTTTTTGGCCCATTCGACCTTTCTGTCTCCTGTTGGCGCCAGACCCCTTGCCCCCCTGCTATCCTGAGGCGCTGTACTGATCGAACAGGGGTTACCTTGGAGTGGGAGATGAGATTGGGCAAAGAAAGTTTCAAAATGACGATTGCAATCCATCAGCCCGGATCGCCCGACCGAGTGGGCTGTTTCTGCTCACTGGCCCTGCCCATCCCATTCCCCACAACGCGAAGCGTATTTTTGTCGGCGCTAATGATGGGGCTCTGACGTAGTGGTCCTCTTGACATGGCCACTTTCAGCATGCATGCATGGCAACTCGCGCCACGTCCTAGACGTGCAATTGGTGCACGCACAGTGACAAGGCCCTCAAGTACAGAACCTTTTGGGTACGTACCTCCACGGAATCCCTAACCCAAAAAGGTGGTGTTTTTTTTTAGGACGAGGGGGAGGAATAAATTCCATGTTTCTGGTACGTACCTGCGCAGTCTAGCCCTATGATGCCTCTGGCGTGTACTTTGCCTACAGGAGCACGAAGTACCTGCACTTCTACTCCGTACTTCTGTTGGATTGGTGCCTACATGATTTTCGGACTGCCTTCACGGATTTGGTACCTGCCTGGCAAGGGAGAGAGAGGGAGAAAGATGGCCGAGATATGAACCCGCCAAGGTAGAGTATCTAATCTCAATAGTACCGTAGTCCTTAAAATGAATACAGGCAATGTAACTCGAGTAAGCTTCATATACCCAGCCGAGCAGCTCAATCACGGTATTTTATTCGGCTTTAAGCTAGCCCATTCAAATGATTGTCTATCGTTCTAATACAGATTGGTTCTTATCCTGAGCCCCTCGACTTCCCAATGTGATAGGTGAGTGATCATTTTGAGACACTGAGGAGGATGTGACTTTTAATGCGTGTCATGGCCTTGCCTGCTTCTGTGAGCTGCCCGATGCAGATTGGTGCAACATGACGCAAAGTAACACATAACATTCAAGAAACACGGTGTTGCGTTTTCTGACTTCTTGGCCTGTGTCTCGTCCTCTCCCCCCCTGCTGTATCTCAAACCTGATCAACAACGTTTTTATACTTTCGTGCTACTACTTTTAAATGAGCCACTACAGGACCAGCTCTGAGTCCACGACATTGCAATACACAAAAAGACTAGCTTGCCGCCGTACCATGGGTATGGTTACTTGTACAAGGTGGGCCGACGGGTCCCTGACGTCTTACTGCTACGTTAAAATCTCGTGTTGCTCAACCTAGGCAGACCTTGGGCTGCTTGCGTCGACGTCAATAAGTTAGGTAGAAAGGGTTACACGAGATAATGGGGCTCCGCAGTTCCCTAGTCTACCAGTCCGTTCCCCGACAATCCTCCCTCGGCATGCAGGCATTGTAGTGTGGTTATTATGCACCCCCGTCTCGTAAGACTTCTGCACTTGCAATGACGATGCCAACCTGCTCTACCTAGAGTCTTGTACTTTGTAGTAACGATGGCTTCTAGCTCATATCCAGCCTGTTCTCAATTTCCACTACGCCCTGATTGCATATGTCGACTATGCTCTATTCTCAGGAAGGTTGCAATGTTTGACGAGAGGCGACAAGGGAATGAATGAATTGGATGGTTGGATATCTATTTTTAATCCCCTAAACTATACAATAGACTCTGCGAGCACTGTGTGACTTGAGATAAGCTGCAGCTGTACATATAACATGGGGAACAGTCATTATCGCAAGAAATGCCAGGTCACGATATCCGAGTGCCTTTGTTTCGCTTTGTGCTTGTCAGCATCATTATTTGTCCTCGTCCGTTACGGTCAACCCTCCTCCCGCCTCCTGCCTTACTTGAATGCTCCGTCCGTAACCAAACAACTCGCCAAGGCCAGCGGAGCCGAGAACACCGTCTTGGTATGCACCGAGTCTTGGCATTGCTGCCTCAAGATGCAGTGATTGGGAAGGTCATGACCCACCAAGCCTGGAGTAGAGCCTTGCATTGGCTGTTTTCCATTTGGGGACACGATACTGCCCCCAAGGCGCGATGTTGATAACGGGGTGTTGCAACCAATATTCGCGGGGTTCGCGCACAATGCTACGCACTTTCCGTAGGTAATATTACTCTTGGTGTCCAGCCCACCCAGGGAGTGCTTCGGCAAGGGGGTTGGTGGGTTGGTCCTTCCCTGTGCCACTCTCTCAATCAATGAGGGACGAAGCTACCTACCTGATGGAGGGGCAGGAAGGAGTGAGGGGCGGCCCCAGTATGAAAACGGGGGCTACGTGTGTGAGGGCACTGAGGGGAAGCAGTGCCTTTTGCGCACAACCTATCTCTCAGTTAATTACGGCGATCGCCTACGGTCTTTGTGTGTTATTTGTGGCAGGTGTCCTCTAAGAGTGTCTGTGGAAGCTGCGCACATTTTTTGGTGATTCACTGCATCGCGAAAAGAGTCGGTGAGGGTGAGCACCGACACACTTTGGATGGTTTGGCAACGGGGCTGTGTGCCAAATGGTATTGATAGGTAGGGAGAATGCAGGCATGTCACGCTGAGGTCATGAATATTATCCATGACGCTAGCCAAATTTCCAGACGAGGGCCTGAGAGCCTTGTAGGCCGGCTGGTATTGAAGGAGCGCGGTTGCGTTGGCGTTTGTTGTTCCGTTTAATATTGGGCACTTGGCTCAATTTAGTGAACGAGTGAGAGCACACGCCGCGACACGTTGTACTCGGCATGACTACACAGAGTAAAAAGAAGTACTTTGTCTGAGGCACGATCTGTGGAGATGGTGAATTCGCTTCAAACATCTTGTTTTCGGACGATAGGTTGACGAAAGCCCTGGATCTAGTGCATAGGCGTTTGTGACTCACTATCAAAACGTTGGCAGTCACTCATCTGATTGTTTGACCCCTCTCTTCTTTTCGTTGGGTTGCTATTGTTGCCAGCGTGTCTGTATAGTGCCTGGCCTGTTGTCTGGTGCTGTTATCGGTGCTGCACAAAACGTTGTGAGGTTAGGAATACGAAGCCCGCAAACCCTTGTAGGCAGATTGGGTCGCCGCGCTAAATCCAACTTACAAGTTTACAAGTGATGGGCAAGCGTCGCTGGCTGTTGTAGGTGTAATTACATTGTTAGGCATACGTACCTGAGTACAGACTCCTTGGAACGCTGTCCAAGGGTTTTGAACAAAGGGCGCTTCCAAAATGAACCTAGAGAACTCATACTGTATCATTGTACACAGTACGTTGCCAAAGCTTCCCGATATTTCCGTCATTGCTATTATTATTCCGCACCCCTGATCGTAATTTTTTCCCTTTGGCTGTTCCTGACTCTCACACTGTCACGCTTGTGCTTTTTCTTCCCTCTGGTTGGGTGGCTTTTCGGCAGCCTTTTGTTGCTAGGCGCACCCCTCTCTGATCAGAACGTCACAGCTACTCCGTACAGAACGTTGTTCCGTTTCTGGGCGACGTATTTATTCTTGACAGAAATTGACGTATCTTGCCCATCGCTTCACAGCGCATGTAATTTGTCCTGCAGCCCACTGTGCGCTCGTTGACTTGCAAGCGGCTGACTCAAATACGACGCAGTCATCAAAGTTATTAATTAATCGACAGCTTGGTTGGTCAATCAATTGCCTCGCAAGGCCCTCCCTCTTGCTCTCAGTGAGATAATGTTGAAACTCCGGGCTTACGTCGTACGCGTAATGATGGCGTCGAGAACTGGGCCGACGTTGGGCAAGTGTGCCTTTGTCCTACACCACGAGTGGTGTGCTTTGTTATTGTGCTACTTAACAAAACTCGGCGCTAATAAGGAACACGGCACCATGAGGTGCCTACAGATTGTGGACGAGTAGGCTTTGGGTTTGCATCCCCATGCCTTACCCACACGCACCATTTTGTCAGGTCTCGCTCCACTGCCTATTCCCCCAGAGAGCTGGTCAATGTTTTCCCCTGGGGCCGACCAAGCTGTTGGTTCACCGCTTGCATTCGCTCCCCACTGGGTTTGGGCTGTTTACAGAGGCTCCGTAGTGGCGGCTTTGCGTGGTTGGTGTACACCTGTCAACTCAGCGCTACAGCTCAGGGTGAAAAAGCACTATGCCACTCACTATTTTCCTGGTTTTCTCAGTGACAGCCTAGTGTCACGCCCTCCTACACAGGAATTAATTACTCATTTAATTACTGCAGAGTTCTACTAACAAGACATGAATGTAACTCAAGGGGTGGAAAAATACTTGCTACTCCCTGTTGGAGTACAACTTGCTGGCAAACCTGCCTTTGCCAGCATGCACATCACGGGCGCCAGCGGGCCTAGGCCCCTAGAACAGGACTGGCTGGGCTACCCAGAGCGACCCTGTCAGTGCGACGTAATCAACAATGAAGGCGGTACGACGACGACGGATGCCTCTGTTTGCCTGTGACCGACGTCTGGTATTTCTGGACCTCGTCACCTTTAATATCATCATATTGGGCACGCACCATGTATTATTGACCTTACCTTAGAAGCGGTGACGTGCAGCAACGAGGTACAAGTACATAAACGGCAGGAGATGAGGCGGTGATAAGGCAACTTGTAACACCACCACTGATATTGCAACACACGCTCCCTACATGCTCTGTGCGAAGCAAATGTAGAGAAGCGAGTATTTCCGTCAGTTTGGGAATGTGCCTGAATGGTGTCTATGATGTAGTAAGGATACAAACAAGCACCCAGTATCTGCACTGAACTTCGAGGATTACTGCCTTGTTCGCCGTACTTTGGTCACAGGTAAACTCGTCAGGCTCATGACAAAAACTTTGCCCCTGTAAAAAGGAGAAGGGGTCGGAATGAAGACTAGAAAGAAAAAAAAAACACGGACTTGGAAGTAACGGCACTAGAGGCGCTTGTCTAGAAACAAGACACCCCACTGCCGAGCGGTCTTGTTCCTGCTGTACCCGCTACTCTGGCACATTGTGTTAGCAGTACTACTTTTGGGGGGGGAAGCGAGTTACATCGGCACTAGGAATGCCGCATACAACCACTCCGAAGTACGTAACTACTCCGGGTTGCGATGGTACCTTGACATTCGCAGTTCGTGCTTATTTTAGTCCTCTCTTGGATTTTCTTGTGCCCACAGGGCACACGCCTCTCGCCTTCTCCCTACTCTCTTGCGGCCCTGTGCTGCTGTCAAGGCCTGTGGAGTACCTCAATTGGTGGATTTCTCACACGCCCCCCCACCCCACCCTCCCCCCCCCCCCCCCCCCCCCCCCCCCCCCCCCCCCCGAACTTTCCTGACATTACTACAAGGCCGCCGCCGAGCCCGCTTGCTCAGCCCTTTGACTCAACCTTTCCCCTTGATAGTGAAGACCTTAAGACCCTTTTTCTTAACTTTAGACTTTCGACCTTTGATCACCTTATTACAAAGTTCACTGCAACCACTCACTCTACGCATCGCCAAAACGTCACAACCAAGCGCGCCTGCCGACTCGCCTTTCCATCCACGATTCCCTACCGTGCTTAAGCTGCTGATTCGATACCGCCTGGTTGGTTCTTCATCAGGGTATAAGTACTTCCCGATATATATCAGGATACGCGAAAATCTACAAGCACCCAACTCGCAAAATTCGCAAGCTCATTGCGCCTGAACTGCTGCCTGTCACTCTACGCCTCAGCACATCTTGTGTCATTGCAGGACTTCACCCGCCTTTGACTTCACGAAACTCCACAGGAATCCTCGTTGACCGTTTGCTGGCCTCGGATCCCATGCACCCAGTCGGCCACTCCAGCCAACAGCTACGACTTCGAAGACGACTTGTCGCCCGACGCTCGCACAAGGTTAATAGACACCACCCCTGCAATTACCTCTCACCAGACGTGCCATTCGGCGCTTGACAATCTCGACGGCCGCATTCTCCAAACCCGGTAGCAGTCGCTTGCGCTGTCGTGTCTCGAGTTGCTTCGTTCTGGGGTAGATGCCCAAAACAGCCACCTGCATTAAACTACCACCACAGCACACTTGCTGCCTACGGCGAAAAAAAAAAAACTGCCACCTCACCAACCCTTCTTGACTGCGACCTTGTCATATCTCGACGGCGGCTTGCCCTCAGATCTCACACCCTAGTTCCCGCGCTGTCAGCCATCCACACAGGCGACCTCTCGCACAGGTGGTGCAACAGTACTTCGTGCATACTTGGTACTACACCCTTCGACTACGGTCCACACGACAGGTTTACTCTGCATTCTCCCGCTGCCCAAATCGTCTGCAGGTAAAAATAAAACCCTAGTAGCGTTTAGCTGTCTCCCTGGTCAGCCTCAGGGTACAAGAACTCATCAAGCTTCCAAATACGACAGACACCCCTGGCCGGACCGGCTACTACACCAACCTTCTCTGATCAGCGGCTGTGACTCTTCGGCTTAACAAACACTCGTCTGACAGAGAAAATCGGTTCGACACCTTTCCCCGCATTCTTCTCCCGTCCCGGGCCGTTCCAACATGCATACCGGAGCTATCTGAGAGACTGTATAAATGTCGACGTTACCTCGGGAGGTGCTGCCCCAGCTCGCCCCGTAGTGCTTCCGTCATACAACCACAGCCATGTCCAACCATTCAGAACCAATTCAAATCCTCAATTCACAGACATTGGATTACACAATGTCATCCTCACTGTCTGCGCAGCTGCGACGTGCTCGCCCCAGCCAAGTCCAGACCAATTTTCAATCACAACCTGCCACTATGCCAGCCTCTGCCATAAGTGCTTCCTCAGTTGCTTCTAGCTCACGCCAGAGCTCCCCAATAATGTCGCCAGAAACAGCCGTCTTGACGACAAATTCCTCTGTTCAGGTTTCGCCTGAGGCTATGCGACCAAAGGACGACGACCAATGCCCGACTAACTTCCAACTTCCCGAGTCCATTCTAGCACGCAAAACCAGCGCTAACTCGCTAGGCCATAGCTGGATGAACACAACCAGTCCTATAGCCGAGGCCGCCAGCAACCTGAGCACTACCGCCCCCTCTACCATCACCCCAAATACCACCAACAACAACAGCAACAACAAAGGCAACCTAATCCGCCGCTTGTCTAGCCGGGCATCGCGACGGATTACCAGCAGAAGACGCCAATCATCGGCAGCCCCTACCAGCCGAGATGGTAGTGTAGGCCCTTGTTTCCTACGACGTCGGAGTGATAGCAATAATACTGCTCCACCGGAATTTGCATCCGTAAACACCGACTCCGAGTCAGATATAGACGACAAGGACGAATTCACCGGCTTCCGAGCCATCTTCTATCTCGATGGCGCGCTGCGAGACTCATCCGCCAACAGCATCACTGGCTCGGTCAATGGGAGTTCTAATACCATGGATGGTCCCGTCATCCCTCTACAGCTCCAACAGGGGACTTGGATTAAAAAGGTGACCAAAAATCGCCTCAAGAGAGTCCGCCTTGTATATGAACCGGATGCAAACAAACTCATCTGGGACAAGGCACGGCCTCACAAGTTTCTCCACGTTGACGAGGTAAGGGAAGTACGCTTTGGTTCCGATGTTCACCAATATACTCGCGACTACAAGATGGGCGAAAGCGAGCGGACCAAATGGTTCTCCATCCTCTACTCTATTCCAGAAAAGTCCAAGAGCAAGTTGATTCACCTCATCGCTGATGATATGGAGACTCGCGACATGTGGATTTCTTTCCTTGACGCCATGTTGAAGCATCGACAAAATGTCATGACATCGCTCAT
Organism: Calcarisporium arbuscula; assembly: GCA_009828645.1. Classification (NCBI taxonomy): domain Eukaryota; kingdom Fungi; phylum Ascomycota; class Sordariomycetes; order Hypocreales; family Calcarisporiaceae; genus Calcarisporium; species Calcarisporium arbuscula. The sequence continues at coordinate 1,500,466 of WBSA01000004.1, forward strand.
GTCTTTCAACGACAAAGCGATTGCTCAATTCTGGCAGTCTGAAATGTCCAAGCAGTACGGTGATCAGGCCCGCGCCGAGCAACAGGCTGAGATGGACATATTGGGTGTCATGCGTGTGTGCCAGAACTTGCATATCTACAGTTCGCAATCAACGCTTCAAGCAAATTTCCACATCTCAGACTCCCGGCGCCGTGAGAGGCTTAATTTCAATGAATTTCTGGAATTTCTCCGCCGGATGAGGCAGAGACGAGATGTGCAACGTATTATTCGTGGTATTGCCGCTAGGCCTGAACTTGGCATCACCGTTGACGAATTCTTGACATTTCTACGTGATGTCCAAGGCGAAGATGTAGATTCCAACCGTTCTTTGTGGGAGAGATACTTTGCTGGCTATGTTCGGAAACACAAATCTGACGATGCCGAAACCATTGAAACCGGCACCAACGACATCAGCTACATGTCAGAAAACGCCTTTGTGGGATTCCTAGCATCTAGCCACAATATGCCTCTGACTGAGGAGCCCCAGGAGTATATTCTTGATCGGCCCATGAACGAATATTTCATCTCCAGCTCGCACAATACATACCTGCTCGGCCGTCAAGTCGCCGGTCAGTCTAGCATTGAAGGGTACATCAATGCCCTTGTAAGAGGCTGCCGTTGCGTCGAGGTTGACTGTTGGGATGGCTCAGATGGGCAACCACAAGTTGTTCATGGCCGCACTCTCACAACTGCTATCAGCTTCAGGGAAGTCATGAAGACCATCAACAAATACGCTTTTGTCAAATCCCGCTTTCCACTATGGATTTCCCTTGAAGTCCACTGCAACCCAGCGCAGCAAGCCATCATGACTGAGATTATCAAGGAATCTTTTGGCTCTCGGCTTGTTACCGAGCAGCTGGATCCCGAATCTACCAAGCTTCCATCTCCCTCAGAACTAATGGAGCGAATTCTCATCAAAGTCAAGAAGCCGCAAAGTAGAGAAGAGGCTGCGACTACGGAGATTGCCGGTCGCAGGCGAGGCAACAGTCTCAATTCTCCGCTGATGAGGCCCATACTACCTGAAAACACCGTACTAACACCTTCACAATCTGTTCCTCAAAGTCCATTGCTCAGCGCAAGCATCTCCTCCCGGAGACTTGTTGGCAAGAACCGAGTCAATACCATCAACGAAGGCGAAGTGCAAGAATTGATGGGTAGCAGCAGTACCAGTGATACGGAGAGCGGTAGCGACATCGTCCCAATGCGAAAGTCATCTAATAAAACTGTCAAAATTCTGGGCGATTTGGGCGTCTACTGTGCCGGAGTTAAATTTCCTGGATTTGATGCGCCAGATGCTAAGAAATTCAACCATATCTTCTCATTCATGGAGTCTAGTTTTGCCAAACACTCTCGCACCAAGGATGAGAAAATGGCGCTCGACATCCACAACATGCGATATCTGATGCGAGTTTATCCTGACGGCATGAGGCTCGGATCGAGCAACTTTGATCCTCTAATATACTGGCGTCGTGGAGTTCAAATGAACGCGTTGAACTGGCAGACGTTTGATCTCGGCATGCAGCTCAACCACGCCATGTTTGAAGGCGGCAAGGATGCAGCTGGTTATGTCCTCAAGCCGACAGAGCTACGAGACATTCGGGTCCTCCCATACAATGTGGATATTGCTGAGGGCAAAAAGGAACGCTCTGTTGTGTCCTTTAGCATCGACGTCGTCTCTGCTCAGCAGCTGATGCGAACCGGCCAGTCTAGCTGCCAGTAAATCAATGGATCCATACATCGAGATTGAGGTGTTCCACGCAAACGACAAACGCGACAAGAAGGAAATCCACTCCAACTTGACCCACGAACCTGATTCGCCCCTCAAGGTCCAGACTGAGGTAATTCGCGAGAACGGCTTTAATCCATTGTTCACCAATGGACAGTTTAAGTTTAAGGTCACGACGAAGCACCCCGAGCTTATATTTGTGCGGTGGTCTGTTCGACTCTCTACGGACGGCGAGAGCTACAATAGGCAGGACCGCCCTGCAATTGCCACCTACACCGCCAAACTCACCAACCTCAAGCAAGGCTATCGCACCTTGCCTCTCCTCAATCATGCTGGCGACCAGTACCTCTTCTCTACCCTCTTCTGCAAGATCAAAGTCGAAAACATTGAAAAGACGCTTATCGATGCACCGCGTCAAGTGTCTGATCGCAGCAAGCTAAACCGTCTCGGCGGCAAAGTTTTCGGTCGCGTGAATACAAGCCCCCGAGGCACAATTGAGAAGAGCAGTATGGAGAAGGCCAGCTTCGAAAGTAACTGAGTTGCTGGCCTAGGATATTGTCAAAAAATCCTTTCGCTTCTTTATATATATTACTACTTTTGGGCTGGACTGTACCAAAGACTGCGTCTTTCACCAAGCTCAACACAGCTGTGCCTCCCTGGATCTGGAGACATTGCTTGCTGTTTTTTAACACTTTTTTTGGGTCCCACGGTCTCATGTGATCCTGGCGCATACTGCGGTGGGATGGAACCAAAAACTTTGCGACTTGTCCATGGCTGGTTCTGCCCATGTTTTCAAGTCTTCTACTTCTATCACCGCATTCTTCTGATCTGCCGGTTGTTGCCTCTACTTTTGTTCTCTGATCAAGGAGAATTGACTCACCTTTTCCCCATTTCTTTTGTTCAACCAGGCGCACGAAAATGAAGACGGATAAAAATACCCCCCCATCCTTTGAGAGGTTGATTTGCTTGCATACTGCTTTTACGGATTGGAATACAGTGATTGAAAAATGCATCAGGGGACAGCATATACCACGTGGATCGTGTTTGGTTTTATGGGATAGCATGCATAGCATTTAGGAAGCATGAAGGATGACTTCTACATAGACAGGCCAACTAAGGAATTGATGTCCTGTTGCACCACATTTTCTTGCATTATGTTTGGTTTTGCATCGTTTTTTTTTTTCATTTGAATCTGACTCCTGTTTTGGATATGACGTCTCATGGTGATGATATATAATCACGGGAGGCGTCGATTGCTACATCACTAGTTTACTATGTTTTCGGTGTCTATCTTGTTTCATCAGATGGGGGTTACTTTGCTTCTCCAGTCTCATGTAATTTAATGGTTTTCTTCCACGGCTTGCTGCTGTGGTTTTCGACATTTGCGCAAGGATTTTAGCAGTAAGCACTCATCATGGCAGCTCTAGGTAGCGAGAAATGAATTCATGCAAGGGAGGAGGACCTAATACCCCTAACTTCGATTGCTAGAAACACTGCTTGCCTATCTGTTGACTCGTGTTACTGGCCTTGTCCATCCGTCAGACCATCCAGAAATACCACCGAGTCCCGTAAATCCCGACAGCGCAACTCTCCAAGTCCGTAGTTTCGTAACCAAGCTTGTCCGTCCCCATTTAATTCATCCCATCACGCCCAAGACAGGGCCCAGTTCGCGTGGAGCGCAACCCCAAAATTCGCCGTTTCAGAAGTTGCGCTTTGTGGGGAAGAAACCGGAGAACAGCAAGGGGGCGGTAGTTCAACTGGGTTGGGGAATGGACAGGCAGGTCGGTCGGTCGGTTGGTCACGAAGTGAGTGGCATGTACTGGTTGTTTGCCTGTTGATCTTGGCCGAGTCAGTAAATTGAACCGAGGTTTTTTGCTTGGGGATCACTTATGAGTGCCAGGCACTTATGAGCCTGTTTGATAGGCATGCTAGCTTGGGCCATCAGAGCAAGTATCTAGACCTCTTTTTTTTTTTTTTTTTTTTTTTTTTTTCCCAAGGGATGAAGATCTGGGGGAGTGTGCGTATTCATCCCCAGACTGTTTCGAGACAACCTAACAACCTAGGAATGCCCGAGGGATGGGTATGGTGGAATGCATATTGCGTCACAGAGTATTGAGTAGGCTAGATGAATAATGGTTTAATTGGACGATTGGGTAGAAGCAGCAGGTACACTTTCATATTACACATCAATACTATCCAACACGCCCTGATTACAAGTCCAAAAACATATTGACATCCAAACACCAAGGCGAGAAACAAACTCCAGTTTATGCTCATGTACCAAATACAACACGGCGGGGTTCTTCTTCTCCGCTGTCTAGGCCTTGATCGCTAGCTTCCAGAATTCCTGTAATATTCATGTACCTTCTCAGTCAACGCTGTCGTCGTGCGGTCGCGGGCTAGTTGTATTGCTAGCTTGGCCAACGCTATGAGAGCTGCCATTCCGCAGCATCCCGCTTGCCCCGCCGCGGCTCCATCCACGGCCGTTAGTCACGACGTCCATTGCTCGGCGCTCGGCCTCTTCGCGACTCGTGATCGACCCAGCCAGTGTTGTGTCATCAAAGCCGTCATCACTGTCTTCGAGGTCATCCTCGAGGTGGCGGCCCCGGCTGTTGAGCCGCTGCATCTGCATTCCCGGTGTTGAATCTGCGTAGAGATTTGGGTCTCTGCCCAGCACACGGTCCGCCTTGCTCATGACCTTTCTTATTCCGTTGGTTGGCTCGGTCGGCCGCTTGCTTGACTCCCAAGAGTACGTGTCTGGCTCTGGGGAGTCATAGCCACCCCACCCTGCATTAATCTCTCGGAGACGCTGCTGCTCTCGCTCATTCCTTAGTCTCTCTACAGTTTCTGTCCACTTGGGATTCGTCTCCCAGGACCATCCATCTCCAGTGGTGTTACAGATGGGTACGAACCACAACATGGGTTTTGGGCCCAACAAGTGGCGCAGGTTGCGCTTCCAGCCCAGGTCGAAAGCATTAGGCAGCTTCTCGGAGTCTTGCTCGTCCAGATATTCTTCATAACGTCGTCTGCTCTGATCTCGCTCGTATTGGTCTTGCGAGAGGTGGACAGCGCGAGAGCCGTCAGGTGGGTAGGATTGAGGCATGCGATGCTCTTTCGCCTTCCTCAGGTCGTGTGATTCCAGGCAATGAATTTGCGTGAACGTCAAAAATTTGCTGGGCAGCTTGCGGTACATGGTTCACCAGGTTCTGGGCGTGGTTAAACGACTTCCGCAGAGGAGAAAGGTACCTCGTCTTTTCGAGGCATTCAATGGTGGTCTGGCCCCGAGCCGCCAGCAATATATGCCAGCCAGTGAATATACCAACCACAAAGCCAATGATGCCGCTTATAACCACCAGCATAATATAGTTGACGGGCATCAAAGGATCCAGGTCTGACGGGGTATCTAAAATCTCCATCCATACCCAAGCGCCACTCAGCGCAAAGTCGTACAGACAGAAAATGGTGGTATATACCAAGAACAACAAAAACGCCTTGTGGTTATGCAGCCCAATGCATGTAGCCAGCCAAGGGCAGTGGTGATCCATCTTGAGGACGCATCGACGACAGGTCGAGCAATGATGTGCGCGGTCGGGCTTTCGAGCCTGGCATTTCTTGCAGAATCGGAGCTCGCCGTTGCTTTTGACGGTAAGGGAGGAAGTATTTGGTGTGCTCTGTGCGGTAGGAAGGAGGCCGTAGCCGTTATCGTTGGTTGTGGACCCGGGGTTCGTGAACACGGCGGTAGTATATGACCAATTGAGTAGCAGGTAGAGTAAAACGCCAATGACGGAAGATCCGGTGCCTAAACATCGCATCAGCCTGATGATCGCCACCAGTGTAAATCAACCGCGAAAAGCCAATTCATTGCCGTAGCACAACGTCAGATTCAAAGCACTTCTTACCTATGCATTTACTCCTCGCTCCCGAGCCTCCGATTCTGATGACAACCCAAACCGCCCAGGTCGTCATTCCATAAACAAACGCCAGAGGAAAATATGTCGCACAGGTGCAGCACATGCGCTCCATCTTGCGCGCCCACCTACGGGCCATCTCTCCCCCAGGCTCCGTTATCGCCAAATCAGTCGGGAGTCGCTATCGTCTATTGTTCGAAGTCGGGAGTCGCTCCGAGACACTGCTCAGTGAGATAGGCACCGATGGCTTTAATACCGATGGGATCGTGCGCCCATCATCCGCTTTAAAATCTGCGTCTCTTCAATGGCGCAGAAGCGGATCTGTTCAGTTATGAGGCGGTGTGACGAGTATAAAGATTTGAGTCCAGGTGTTACGTGGTGCAAATGAACCGGAGGACTGCGGCCTCGAGGTTAGCAGATGACGACGGCCGAGCTTAGGTCATCCAGGGGGCAGTGCTTATTATGCCTTGGCTTGGGTCAGGGGTCCTCTCAATTAGCTGGTCACCTACCCTACATCATGATTTTGACATGATCGAAACGGTAGACCTATCATCACATTGTGATGGCAAAATATTTGTTTCCTCCTGTTAATACTGGCTCATATAGAAATACGTCACCAATTTAATAAATATGCAGCATTTCAGTAGGAACCAATGTCCATCACTAGAAACTAACGCTAACTCTTTAATTCGATGGTCCAAAATGTTGTCAGCAGTCGATAGGGCTTCGTCGAGAACAACCCCCTTGGCTACCTTAACCCACCTTGATCCCCTAATCATTAGCCACGGGGCAGACCTATCGACCATATTTGGACTTTGTACTCTTGAATGTGACGGACTTCAGAAGCTGAAGGCGTCTGGCTCTGATGGTGACCATGGTGTAGAATACCACAAAGCGGTACATATTAGTGATGCATTGATTTATAATAGAAACCGGATAGATTAATTTAAGGACTTGTTTCTTTGTAAAGTTTAACTTGCAAATACCTAATTTCAGCCCGGTATCTATTCGGGATAGTTTCTCTCGACCATCTAAGCTCCGAGCGCATCCACGAACGCGTTGCGGCAACATTGACATCGTGTAATTATTGAATGGAAAACCAAAACGCATCAAGAGATAGGAAAATAACAAAAATGGGCGTGGCACCTTCGTCATGGGAAGCGCCCACCCCAATATTACCAAAAGTTGGCGTCGGGTATGGCAGCGGGAGGCTTCTCGAAGGTGGGCGAAAAGGAGTTGTCCGTCTTCTCGAGCAAGGCCAAGTTGCCCTTAAAGGCTAAACGGGCAGTGTCGGGAACTTCGTATACAACAGTGCCATCTAGGTGACGGTTCATGGATACAGCCACAAGGCCCGCGGTGAGCTGGTCGAAGTAGACGTCGTAGTCTTTCGAGTCTCGGATTTGACATCGGGTTGAGCTCGACTCAACGTGGGAGGTGATGGACGCCAAGGATTTGAAGATTTTATGGCAGCTGGGGCATTCGTACTTGATCTTTCCATGATACGGACCCTGTAAGTGGCCGATAAGGCCTTTTGAAGTTTTGAAGACCTTTCTGAACTGCATTTAGTATGTAGACCGCCCTCATGGTTCAGGGGAAGAAGTAGATCTTTACTTACGTGCATCTAACTTTAGGGCAATTCCATCTGCCACCGGCTAGCGATTCATATCTAGCTACATTGAAGCCAGGGTGGCTCGGGTGGTCAATGTCCATTGAGTCGTGTTGCATTCTAGCACTCGGAGCCGTGACTGATTTCAGCTCTGCCTCAGCTGGCCCTTGGGTTGGTGGAGCGTCGGGAAACAAGTTGACTGTCTGCTCCCAAACGTTCCATTCGTCATTCTCAAGCTGGGTTTTATTTTTACGAGCTTTAACCTGACCCCCCTCCTCGGGTAGAGTTGGGAAGTCATCCGATGCCCAAGTAATTGACTCATCTACCACTTGTTCATGACCCAAACTAACTTCTTTTACTGGGAACACATAGTTTGGCATGTACCAGGCATAGTCCCCTCTAATGGGTTGTTTTGTCAAAGCCTCCAACTTTCGGGCAAATTCGAACTTCTTTTCTCGGATCTCCTCGATAAGCCGAATGCTGATGCAGGTGCATTGACCTCTCTCTATATGAGCCATCAAGGCCCCAACACGGGTAAATGGGCCTTGTCCACATCCAGGGCAGTTCAATTCCTGCTCTTCTGGGTGTTTCTACTCGCTGTCAGCACCCCGACGCCTGGTCTGTTGCTTCTGCTCAGAAAAGGAGGACGTTCTACAAAGGAGGATCAGCTTCAACTTACCACCTGAACATGGTCGTATTCGGCTCTCTGAGTCACAAAGTCGACACCGCAAAACTTGCAGTGATAGTGACGCCAGTCTCCTGCTGCTCTCTTGGTTGCCTTATGCTTCATGTAAACCTCCCACTTCTTGAAAGTTGCCTTGCAAGGCTTGCAGTAGTAGGAGCCGTCCGACTGTAGTCCGGAATGCATGTTGAAGTCCAGATGAAAAGAGGCGCCTAATGTTTCTTTGGATGAATAGGTGCTTCTTTGCTGCTCTACTATAGAGAATCTGAACAAGAGAGCTTGCCAAGTTCAGTAAACGAAGAGAGCTGGAACGAAAAAGGAGGGGCGCTGGATCGAGCACGATCAGGAGCTGATTGTAAGTCGAGAAGGTTCTCGAACGGTCTGGCAGGTGCTAGGAGTTGAGGTTGTGAGAGCAACTGTATATTTGGCTGATGTGAGAGGAGAGGGACAGAAGAATCCGGGGGACGAAAGCTGGACCTGGGAAGCGGGCAATTTAAGGACTCAGGCATCCATCAGGGTGCCACGGTTACGGTTTTGTATCACGAACACCAGCATCACGTCACAGGATGCTGCGTGAAGAGTCCATGATCTGATTTGCCTTTTGTGAGGAGATGATCATTGAATGAACGAACGGAGAGTGATGCTCTCCGGGTAAGAGAAAGGAAGTCAGTACATGACGCACTGTTGGGCAGTGACAGAACATCAAGGAACCGTGATTTAACCTGTGTGAGTCATTGACAGTGCTGTCTCAGTGGAGAGTTTGCCATTGCGTTGCACTGGGTACCCTACCTATATAAGTGGATGAAGCATTTGTAAGGTACCTGGGGCCTAAGTACAGGTAGGCGCAGGTCGGCGCCTACCAGAAACCTGGAGATACCTGCGGACGACGAAATATTCCTCACTTGTTGCTATGAAAATAAAGTATCCAGGGGCATGCAGGAAGCAATTGGCTAACACCTAACGCACATTGTTCCCCTGCTTTCGTTCGATTGAACCTCGTCGGGTCTGAGCCTAATCCGCGTGCTCCTGGAGGCGCCTGGAGGCACCTGGTTATCGAGTGCCATTACGTACACGTCGCGCCGTCATCTAGTCCAGCTCAGGATACACCACCGCGTTCATGTCTGTCAAATCATCGTCCACATCCTGCTCGTCGTCATCATATACGCCCTCCTCCGCCATAGCATATCTCGGTGCGTGATGTAGTGGGGGTTGACTTGGATACCGTGGCGTGTCCATTCCCGCCGTGTCATATCCTTCCGCGGCGCCATATGCTGGTTGCTGCATTGCAAAGTTTGGCATTTGTTGAAATGCGTCTATACGTCTGTCGTTGTTATCGTATTGCTCTTCCTCCAACTCCTCGTTTATGTTCTTCAAATCACCGTCTGCATCGTCGATGTCTCCTCCCGCCTCGTCTTCTTCTTCATATTCCTCACCCTCCTCATCGTCATCTCCGTCTTCACCGCTGCTGGCTCCAGAAGTATTGTCGTCATCCCCATTGACTCTAATGCCCAGTGTGGCACTTTGAGATTCCATGGTGGTAGAGGATGTACGAGTTCTGCGCGAGGCTTTGCCAACACCACCGAGATGAGCATTGTATCCCGTCGACTTCTTCTTTGGTGGATCGTGACCACGCAAAAGTTTCAGCTCAATATTAGTCAAGTTTAGATTAGGCAGAGGAATATGAAATGTAGTTCCAGTTGCGCGTGTCGGTGTTTGGTCCCCGCAGTTCAACGTTGACGCAAAGTCCTGTTTGGTTAGTCTCCTCCCAAACTGGATCGCCACCAGCTTAGTCTTCATGATGGCCTTCACCTTTGCCCACAACCCCCCATGGTACCAACCGCTGCTGGGGTCCCACGTCGGGCGGATCTCTGCATTATCTAATAGCTCCTTCAGCAGAGGATCGGTAATATCGCATACTTGCCAGACCTTGCCGTCTGTTTGATAGCTTTGCCCGTCAAAGATGTGGCTCTGAGACGTCTCTTCGAGGAACTCCTTGGTTGGACCTTGTTGAGTCTTGCGAAGGGAATGCCAGCTCTGGTCTTTGTGGGGACGCTTCTGTGTGGGAAGCTTGAACATGAGTGTCTGGTAAATGCGGTATTTAGGATCCAAACGTGGATCAACGCCATACGGCAACACCCCATCGCGCCAAGGCCCGCCCTTGAACTGGTATGCCGTATAGCTCAGATACTTCTTCAATTCGTTCCAACTGCGCAGCTTGCCACCAAGATGATTTAGTAGCGAACGACGTGTCCAGATGGGTCGATCCTCAAATGCTTCTTCTAACTGTGCTATGATTTCCACCAAACGAAGGTCCGTTAGATTCGGGTGTTCTTGAGGCCCATGGGGTATTGGGTCTTCAGCGCCGATGAAGTAGCCGATTTGTTTGACTGCAGTGGTGTTGATGGTGTTTCCATCTTCTGTTGCTCTCACGTATGGGTTTTGGGAGTAGTAATAGTTGAAGGGGAGACTCATGTGCGTGAAGATCGGAGGGGGGATTATGTCGACATTAGGCCCTTTGTCAACCCCTGGCTCAAACTTGAACTCCTTGAGTTGGGAGACTGGAAATCTAGGTTAGCAAAGCTACATTTGGAAGAAAACCTACCCTTGGATTGATATTCTCAACTTACCATTCCCCGGTAGTACTTGGTCGACGTATCTCTGTGCAAATGGAGATTTGGACATGTCCCAATAAAAGTCTGCTAGGCCTCTGAACCGGTGCGTGTGCTTAATGACCCCCAACGGCTTTTACCTGGTACTTGTCTACGTTGTCTTGCATCTTACGCCGTAGAACTTTTGGTTGATCAATACGAGCGTAAGAACAGACCTTCTCAGCTTGGGACGCCGTATCGACATCAACAATATCTATATCGCCCTCCCAGGGACCATCCGTTCCGCGTTTCCTCTTCCTACCCGTGCGCTTGGGCACCGTGATCTTGAGCACGACATTGTGGGATATTGCCTTATGAGACATGATGGGCAGACAAAACGGGCTCTCTGGATTGAGGTAAAACGGAATTGAAGTCCTGTTTGGATCCAGAGTCTACGCCGAGAATTGTGTTAGCTCTTGTTTGATCTCGTGAATTAGATTCTTTAGTGGGGAGGGTGCCACGGACATGCTTCAACGTTAGGTTTCGTCCGAAGCCTTTCACGGCACGGTCGACATTTTCGACAATGGCGGGAATTTCGACGGCAGCAAGCATTCGAGAGGGGACGGTATATTTTGGAGCACCGTCTTGGGACGAATCTTGTGGTGGAGTACCGCCACTCGACTCAGGAGCCCTGCCATCACCCGTTCCTGCTTGTAATTCATTGACTGGGTTGACCCCAGAGGCTATTGAAGCCATCATGGGTTAGGCAGAGACGTGACGTGCTCTTGAGAATAGGCCGCACCGCCAAATGTTCCCAGCCCAACTCCAGGCATACAAATACTGAGCTGAATGTTGAGATGGACTAATTGTTATGAGATTTGAATTCGATGAGTCGCCTCTGAGAGGTCAACAGAGCGCCTCGACAGGATGCTGTTAATTGATGGAGATGGCACGACCTGGTGATGCCTTTGAAGGCAGTGTTTTTTTCGTAGAATATGGAGTGACCTTGCCGACTGTTCCGTCTATAGGGTCTTTAAGTCATCACAACTAAGAGGTATTTCCCTCTGCAGAATGTTGTCCAACAACGGCCCCCATCAATAGATAGAATTGATAACTATTGTTGTTATTCCTCTATCGTCGTTGATGCAAACCTCACCCAACACGGGACCGGACGTTGCTGTGGTTGGATTGCTATGACACTGAAGCATTCTAACCAGTCAGAATCGAAGTACTATGAGCCAGGTAGAACCACATATATATGGTGGGTGACGGTACTTTGTAGGTACCTCCAGCCACGAGATAAGCGGTTAAGATACCTATTAGAACAAGTATACATTTTTTTCAACCACACAGGCATGGCGGCATCCAGTCCAGGTCAACGTGGGAGGGGTCTGATAGGCACTGTACAGGATGTATCACATGGCCAAATTTTAGCGGATTACAGGGCCCAATGTCGTGGCTGCTGTTCTGGATATGGTACCTTGGTTGCTTTGCTTTGCCTTTACCTGTATCCCGTACTTTCGTACATTTTGGCTTGTCTCTTTACTTGACTCTAGGCTTCGTTACAATAACAAACGAACGCCTTGAAATACAGCAGCAAGGTCAGTGCCACTCAACATGTAGAACATCCCGTCTACATTGGAAGAAAAGGTCTTATGTCGCAGCCGCACCTCAGTTTAATTTCGCCCCTCGTCAAAGCCAGTGGCGGACACACCCTCGGGGAAGCGCTTCCCTCATTGTTTAGGACGGAGTAGATTGCACCGACGTTACTGGTTGAGACTGGATTAAGTACCAGGTAGCTGCTATCCTCTCTCTTTCGCAGGGTTATCATTTGGGCTCTGCCAGTCTGTTTAATTATTTCTTACTCTACTCCATACTGCTTGGTTGATTGGGTTTTGTCTTTCCAAGACGCCATTTTCTATCTAAATGACTATTAACAGTAACTCGATAATTGGCCTTCCTATCCCTTGCGCCTTTCCCTCATTTGAAACTGTAGGTGCGGCGCCAACTGCCATGGCATCCGCGACAGCACTGACCAACAAGCCAAATAGCACCAGCGCCCTGCACAGCCCACCAATTACAGGCCGCCAGCGCCAACCACCAGCCCTCGTCCACTATTACAAGTCGCCCCCAGGGCGTCCTCTCTAGTGACTTTACTCTCTATCTCAGGGCGACCCCTGCTTCTAGGTTATTAACTAACTGCCAATGCCACTCACTACCACGACCACAGAGTATCTAACCAACGCAACTACTTCGCACTTCGAACAGCTCCGCGTAGTCGTCGTGCCTCTTCTCTTCCTCAAACGAACCGCTAACCTCCTCTCAACATCACCTTCCAGCACCACCTCCTCCCCCCCGATTTAGGTCCGGTTCTCTTCATCTCTGCTGTCGCGCTTCCGCGATCTGGAGCAGCCTGGGCCCGTCCGTCCCCTTAGTGTTGCTCCCTTGCCGCCCTCGATCGCTCGACATCGCCGTCGTTACCCAGCTACCCCACCGAGGTCAATCGAGTCGACAACTCGACTTCACGACATTAGACACGCTGGCCGACCATAGCAGGGCCAACTGAACATGAAGCGTTTTAGTCAAAGAGTTGTGAGTTTCCTCACCCCCTCATCTCTCCCCGCACTGCGCTCCCACCTCCAGAACTGACCGTCACTCGTCCAGCTGTCGCGCGGCAAGGACGCCGGCAAATCCTCCAAGAAGAACAAGGATCCTAAAGATGGCACCGCATCTCCTTCCTCACGAGACTCCTCGAACCAATCTCCCGTGCTCACCCCAACATCATCTACGTCCAATCTGAGCGACATCCGCAATAAGCCCTTGCCTCCCAATTCTACCGGCATTGGAAGCGAACATGGTGGTCAGTCTTCGAGTCTGTCCAGTATCGGCCAGCAAGGGGCAGGAGTCGATCGTTTTGACGCCTCAGGCGGCGCTTCTAGCCCCAATGGCGGCAGTGCCAGTGGAAGACTGCCGCCCACAGTCGTGATCAGTCCCACCCCAGGCGTAAGACACCCCAAGCTTGGTTTCTCCCGATTCATTACTGGCGACTGACTCTCTTCCCTACAGCATATTCCACCTCCTGGTGCCGCCGAGACGATGCCCCATGATCTTGCACCGCCCAAGGCCGGCCAGAAGTCACTCTTGATGCATAGGGGAATGGACAACCGCGACGCCATACCGGATGGCCTGCGGACGCCAAAGAGACAGCATTCTTCTCGTTTCGACATCTCTGCGCACCGCGAGTTAGAGAAACTGCCAGGTTTTTCATGAGGTACCGCCCAACAGGCGACAGGAATTGTTCATGCAAAAGATTGAGCAATGCAACGTCATATTCGATTTCAACGACGCTAGTGGAGACATGAAGGCCAAGGAGATCAAGCGACTCGCCCTACACGAGCTTCTCGACTATGTCGCCAACAATAGGCAGGTAATCACAGAGCCCATGTACCCGCGGGTTGTGGACATGTTCGCTAAGAACCTGTTCCGACCCATTCCACCCCCAATGAACCCCCAGGGCGAGGCATTCGATCCAGAGGAGGACGAACCTGTATTGGAGGTTGCTTGGCCACATATACAGGTGGTTTACGAATTCTTCCTGCGATTTATTGAAAGCCAGGACTTTAACACCAACATCGCCAAAGCCTACATTGACCACAGCTTTGTCTTGCAATTGCTTGATCTCTTCGACTCGGAAGACCCGCGCGAGAGAGACTTCCTGAAGACAACACTGCATCGAATTTACGGAAAGTTCCTCAACCTGCGATCCTTTATTCGACGGTCCATCAACAATGTGTTCTTCCAGTTTACCTATGAAACCGAGAGGTTCAACGGCATCGCCGAGCTTCTTGAGATTCTTGGCTCCATTATCAATGGATTCGCGCTGCCCTTGAAAGAAGAACACAAGATCTTCTTGACTAGAGTTCTGCTGCCTCTGCACAAACCCAAGAGCTTGAGCATGTATCACCCTCAGTTAGCATACTGTATTGTTCAGTTCCTGGAAAAGGACGCGTCACTCACAGAAGATGTAAGTTACTTCGAACTTCGGCCTTCTGGAAGTGAACTAATAGTCACAGGTGGTTCTCGGACTTTTGCGCTACTGGCCTAAAGTTAACAGTACTAAGGAAGTCATGTTCCTTAACGAAGTTGAAGATATTTTCGAAGTGATGGATCCTGCAGAATTCGCCAAGGTTCAGGAGCCCCTCTTCCACCAATTGGCGAAATCTGTGGCCAGCCCGCACTTCCAAGTCGCCGAGCGTGCATTATACTTCTGGAACAATGAGTATTTCTGCAACCTTGTCAGTGACAACGTTGAGATTATCCTACCCATCATGTTTGCTCCTCTTTACGAAAACTCTAAGGGACATTGGAACAGGTAAGTTTAACGGTGAAAGAGGCTTTAAATGCAGCCTTTTCACAGAATCGCCTCCCTGAGGCATGATTTATCCAATTGCATACTAACGAGATGCAGGACAATCCATGGTATGGTGTATAACGCCATGAAATTATTCATGGAAATCAACCCTCAGCTATTTGATGACTGCTCTCACGAGTACACCGAACAGCAAAATAGTGCAGCTGAACGAGAGGCAGCACGAGCACGCAAATGGTCTATACTTGGAGAACAGGCAGATCAGAGGAGAGCCTCACTCGGTGTAACAGACGGCCCTGGGAGAATGCAGGGGGGGTCTTTGCCGAGGGTGGACGAAGTTGACCCTGTGACCGAGGACAACCAAAAGCGACTAGACTCATTGAAGCTGCAAGATGGTTCTGGGCGCCGTCCAAGCATACATGAGCGACAGAGCTCGGTAGGCTCTGCTAGGAGCAGGTAATTGTGACGCCCACTTTCAGCGATCGCCTTTGTCACTTCGATACATGGATATATCCCTGTATGAACATTATGGCGTATTATGCTACTGAAAGTGGACAGCACCCTCATCCTGATAGATGGAGAAGCAGACTTTAGTTCTGTGTGATGTTCTAGGAGCACGGAGGAATGATTTCGCAGGTTTTATGGCCCGAATTGGGAGGGGGTTATGTGAGATGGCGGGACTCTAGCACATACTAGGTTCTCCATGCCAATGAACGATACTCCTTAAACAGCGGCATTCAAGAATGCAATGCTGGAGCTTGATATACTTTGCGCACTCACTACAGAGACACCACAAAAGTAACAAGCCAATATTCTATATACGAATGTTTGTTCCGTGTGGTTTGAATACGGCAAAAAGCGAAAAAGGGGAGGGGGCGGCTTATACTTGGTCAGGCTGCTGCTCTGCTTAATGTGGATCTTACATCTTTTTTTCTTCACTTCGCGGTGTCATCTCTTACTATATTTCACCTGTTTTCTTTTATCCCGACCCTGGACCACCTGTTGAGTGGGCGGTCTCGGCACAGGATTGCCCGTGTAGCCACGGGTGCAGCGGGCGTGGCAGCCATGAGGTGAATGGTGATCCCAGATTGCTGCGAGTGGAAGCTGGAGTGTGGACTAGTCGCTTGGCCTTTGGGGCACTGATGTAGATGATGAGCAAGTTAATTGTTGAATCGAATAGACTTTCTTTGTTTTCTCCTTTCTAACGCCTTGATTCTCCCCTCGGACCACTTGATCATACCATTAGATCACCTAAGTTTGAATATGATACGCAAAGGAGACTTGTCATCTCACAGGTGTAGAGCTGACGTCATTACACATTATAACTCAAGTTTTAAACAATATATCTTGTCACCACCCTCTTCCCCTACCTCCACGAGGAAAGCCACCTCCTCTACCCTGGCCTCTGGGTCCTCCATTATATCTACCGTAGCTATTATTAGCAGGGGGAGGGGGCGGAGGCGGGGGACCAGAACCCCAATGGCCGGCCATGTGAGGCGTCATAATCGGATCTGGCATCCAGCCACTAGGCATTTGCCCCGGATGCATCATTGGCGGCGGTGGAGGCGGCCACGGCCCTTGATAGCCGCTTGGGGGAGGCGGGGGAATCGGATAGCCACTCGGCATCTGCGGTGGTAAGTTATGGCTAGCAATGAAGTTCGGTGGCTGTTGGCGGTAGTTGTCATGATGTGTGTTCTGGTGAGTAGACGAATCGTCTCTGGGTCGGGATCTTGATCTTGAAAGAGACCTAGTTCGAGACCTGTTGTATCCCTCTCGACTTCGGCTATGGTCGCGGTGATAGGAACGGTCTCTGCTGCGGCTTCGTCTGGGGCTCCGGCTCCGACTGCGGCTATCGCTTCTTGAGCGAGAATAAACACGGCGTCGTTTGGGTGATCGGGCAGATGAGCTCCTCGACTGCCCACGTGAGCGACTAGTCGATCTTGACAACGAGCGGCCGCGTTCTGAACCCTTTGCGATTTTCTTTTTTTGATCTTTCATGCGGCGGCAGAATGCTTGTGACCAGCCGTAGTACGTTTCTCCAGTCACAATATCGCCCGTAATCTCATCCCGAATGATCCGCTCGCCTAAGGCATTGAGATCTAGCTTGGAGGGATCTTCCTCAATACGCTTGTCCCTCGAGTATATACGCTCTGCATCGGACAAGAGTTCCTTCACAGCCGCTGCGAGTTTCTCATCTGCGGGACCGGATGACAGCTGAAGAGGTCGAATGAGACTAGGGTTCATGGGTTTTGTTGAGTTCGGTGTGAGTTGTTGTAGCCAGCTAGCTGCGGGCAGATCGTACCAGGGGGTCGCATGGTCGCCGTGGAATGAAGGTAGGTTATATGGGACATCCTTGGCAAGCTTGATAGACGCAGCTGGCTCGAGGTTTTCATTTGAGCCTGGAGCCTTGCCTTCGGTGACGGCGACTCGAGACTTTGAGATGATCTCCGGTGAGAAATATCCCTGTTCTTCCCATAGTCCCACCAAAGTCTCGAGCTTATTCTTGTGTTTGGGAGCTTTATCAAACGCAGCGGCCGTTCCAAACATGCCTGGCAAGACATTCTGCCATGGGTCGGCAAAGCTTCGCTCGCCCTTTCGAATAACAACATGATATAGCGCGTCGCTGAGCGCGTACAGAAGATGCAGGCAATCGCCTTTTCACACTGGGACGTTTCCCATCATACTCCTTCACCATACTCTTCGAAACCCGCAGCAAAATATTTAGCCAGAGCGGTTGTGCGGCCCTGCGAGTGGGCTACATTGTCGACGATCCAGACCTTGCATTTCTACAACCCAAAAAGTTTAGTGCTTCCGCCAACACAAAACCCAAACACACGGACCAGGAGGGGTGAAAATCATGCGGGCGAGCAAGTGCAGTGCTTGGTTTTCTGTCAAGTGATGAGGCAAACCTGAATGTTGGGGCGCGAGCACTCGCTGAGCGTCGTCGTCAGTATCGGGAAGAAGGTGTCGACTTCTGGGCGGCTCAGAGATACGGGGTCTGCGCGGAAGAGTGAAGCCGCGAGGGCTGCTTTGGCAATGGCTAGCTCAGGCGAAGCCATTTTTGTAAGAGGTAAGAGAAGCAAAAGATGAGTTGGTACCCTCGAAGGGCCTAGGGGGCGGGGTTCGATGTCGAGTATGCGAAGACGAAGTGAATGCATAAAGTCAATTACAAGATCGTCGCGAGGTAAGGTAGGCAGGAGTTAATAATTAGCGGCTAAGCCTCGGAAGCTATAGTGATAGGTTCATACGGTTCAACCAACGAATGATAATATCGCAAGGACGTTTTATTTACGTTGAAGTGTTAAAAGATATAATTTAATTATTATTCTGTACAATATATTAATGCGGAGGTTGAATGTAGTCGTTGTACGATGTGGGAATATGTGTATGAGGGTTTTCCTCGATGCCAAGCGCCCAGTTTGCAAACAAAGCTGAGAATGTAGCAAGCTGACAAGAGAAGGTTATAACGGACATCAATGGCAAACGCTCATGTAAGTATTCCGATCTAATTTATTGCCTAAATTCCATACCTATACATATATTGAGTTCAAGGAGAATTTCCGCAGTGGTTGCATTCATCTCTCACGTAGTCTGATTATCTCGTACAGTTGGCCGCCTGCTGTCCGTGCCTCTTGCTGTAGCATCTAGCTGGTATGTAGTTTTATAGCCGATCTCCTTTCGGACTTCGATACGCTGTACTGGCTTCGTACTTGCTCTTCTCGCCCAATCGCTGCGCTTCCGTGGCTGGTGCATGGCGGGTGGCAGCTGGGTCATTGTTTGACTCGCGACTGGGTGACCCAGCACTATCGGTTGTGGCCGGGCTGCTTTGGAAATTCGAGGTACTGGAGCCTGAATTTATCTGCGAGTATTCTATCGTTCGTTGGGCATCTTTGGCTCTGCGTTGGCTATCGAGTTTGGCGAGTCGATCTGCGTTGATTTCTTTCTTTGCAAAGTAGTATGCGCCGGCTCCGGCTGAATCGTCGCCATTAGCAAATCAAGGAGATATAGAGGAAATAGACGGTAGATGAGACATACCAACGCATACAGAGCCCCAGCCAAACCTATGGTTCAGATATCAGTTGTTGCAGCATATTGGCCGTCTCGACGAGAAACTCACCAAAACGATCTAATCTATACGAACATTAACACCCAGTAAATAAATAGGATACTAAATAAACGAAATGGAGAAGTTTTGTTAGAATAACTAACCGTATTCATCTTGAGTAATAGCGTAAGTAGAGAGGTTGTTAAGGGAGTTTAAGGAGGATTGAAAAATAGGTGTTGTTTCTGGTATAATGGCGTGAGGATGATGATACCTCGACAGCTGAAATTCAATATGGCCTGAGTCATTCCCACTTGCAACAGCCAGCCCGCTTTGGCGCGCTAGTTGAGCGGCTGCGAAAGCCAAGAGCTCTCCGCAGCAAATGCTACTACTCAGTGTTCCACTGGCAGGTAGAAGAAGCCTGTACAGGGCTTAGAGGGGCAAACTTTAGCTCATCGAGTGCCGCAGCGAGGACAGTTTAGACATACGCACTGTATTGTGCCTTGTCTCTGTGTGAGCATATACAGTGTGAATGCATAGCCTCGTCGGTAGATGGCATGCCGATCCTGTCACGAAAACGGGCGCAGTCAAGATACGAAGTACTTGTAGGGAGACACGCAAGCCCTCCACTGACGATCGACATATAACGTTCAACAAGGCCTTTTCAACCCCAATTTGAAGCTTCTGCAATGCATCGAACACCCCACACGTTTCAGTTCATGGCAGCTTGAGGCTTATATAAGCTTCAGTATGGCTCAGAGCTTTCTTCTTGATCAGAGCCAATCGACAATCTTCTGCTTTCAAGCCAACGAAGCAACCACCCACAGAACCCTGACATATTTGTTGTCCAGAGCCTCAACACCCCGTATACATACTCAGCCTCAATTCATCTGATTCCTAGGGCCACTAAGCTCAGTACGAGCAAAAAAAGACACATCTCTGGTCTAACAACGCCTCAGAATATCACAACGTGCCTATATGATCAAGTTTAGCTGGTCGTAGGTTTAATGGATCGTTGCCCGCAACCCCGCCATCGAGAGATATGTCATCGGCAAACATGGATCCTGGCAAAAGTGACGGGCCTGATGGCTCGTCTATCGTGAGTTTCTGCCACTACGAGATGCTCTGTGATGCATGCAGCTAACTTGCTCAGAAACCCGTCTCCTCCCTTCTTGCCCGGTTCGAGAACATGAACAAGTCGCAACCCTCCTCGTCACAGTCCCAGCCCCCGTCACGACCCATCTCTCCTAGACCGAAGCCGGAGAAGCTGCAAAACTTTAGACCCTCACAAGATGCCGCGGCGCCTTCATCTACAGTTCCGCCCAAAGCCTTGAAGCCACCTGAGACCCTTTCGCTGACACCAGTTCCAACAACCACCCACGAGGATACCTTGCGAGCGCGGCCCACGTCACTTCGACCACCGCCAACACCTAACTCGAAACCACCAGGTCTTACAATACAAACTCCGTCTGTATTGATTCAGCCTCCACAATCTCCTCCTAAAGGTGCAGGGTCAGGCTTGGCGGGAGATCAATCTCCCTTCCTCGATCCTCAACATGGATTCCCGCCAACAACCCCAAAACCGCTTAAAATACCGCCGCCACCACCATCCAGCCGACCTCGAACTCCTACACCTAGTTTCGCAGCTTCACGCTCACCGCGACTAGGAACATCGCTACCACCATCACCGCCGCCCCCTAGACGATCTGGAGAAATGAAGCGCGATCGTGACGGAAAGGTCGCGCCCCCCTCTCCAGTGCCACGCACTGAAAAATCGGATGTTTCTATACTGCAACCCTTTAGTCTCCCTGAACCACGTGGGGGGCGCCCCGTTAAAAGAGGGGATGTATCGCAGGAGACATCTCCTTTCAATAGCCCACCTGGTAGCACGAGGAGCGAGGAAGATGAAGTGCCTCCAGAGCTTCCAACACGGCCAAGACCTGCTCAACAGAAAGAAATTCCGAGCAAAAATAAGGGTTCTGTGGCTGGATTCAATCCACCGCCCGTGCATCACATTATCGCAGATAAGAGGCGAGGGCATGAGCAGAGTGTAAACGGCATATCCCAAGGACATATCACCTCGGATCTCAATGTCGATTCAAGACCAGCGCTGCCTACGAGGCCAATTGCTCATGAGCAGTCACGTCCACAAGCCCCCATACAAGGAATAAAATCAGCACCAAAGCCACTTCGAACTATCCCTGCCAACAACAGCCATATATCCGATGCCTTGACGTTGGCGGCACCAACGTCCCGTATCGTTCCCAGCCCTCAGTCTCAGCAGCCACATCTCCCACCACCAACGAGGCGTCATGACCAAGCCAAGATCTTGGACAAACCGTTAGATCGAGCGTCTCACGATGTGGGAAGTCAGCGAACACCGATCACTGCCACCACGAAATCAGTCGAGCCTGTTTCTGTGCCCGACACGTCAACTACTGACGGACTGTTGACGGCCAACTCGGCGTCGTACCCTGATGGGGCGAACACCAATCGCCGGCCTCCATATATCAAGAGCGGCGGTTATCAGCTCCAGATCAAATATGACGCACGTGTATTTGATGTATGCGGAGAGTTGGTATGTACCAGTGGGCAATTAACTAGAGTCTGGAACCTTGTGGATGGTGAGCAGCTACTGAGTCTAGCTCATACGGAGGGAACCAAAGCAACAGCTGTTATATTCAAACCTGCTTCAGACCCCGAAGAAGAAGGTTCAAAGTTATGGATTGGAACCAACCTTGGTGAGATTATGGAGGTGGATGTAGCTGCCCGGCGCATCACCTTCAGCAAGCCTGGTGTACATGGAAGACTAGAGGTTATACGGATGTACCGAAATTACAACGAACTGTGGACTCTCGATGAAGGAGGTAATCTATTGGTTTGGGGTCCGGATAAGGAAGATGCGACTCCCAACCTGAAAGATTACCCTGCGCAGAGCTACAAAGTACCTAGAGGTCACACATTCTCCATGGTGATTGAGGATCATCTTTGGCACGCAACAGGGAAGGCAATTCGCATATTTGCACCAACGCTTGATGGTCGTGGTACATTCCAAGTCCTGATACGCCCCTTGGCCGTGGAGGGCGCTGGAGATGTCACTTCAGGGACCCTCATCAAAACAAAACCAGGAAAGGTCTTATTCGGACATGTCGACGGAAAAATCAGCATGTATTCGACCAAGGATTTCTCCTGCCAGGGAATTTTCAATATCAGTAGCTGGAAGATTAATGCCCTCGCCAGTACAGGTCAATATCTCTGGGCAGGATATAACACGGGGAAGATTGGTGTGTACGACACTTCGCAGTCGCCCTGGATTGTCATGAAGGAGTGGCAGGCTCACGACAACCCGGTTATAAAAATGAAGACGGATTCAGCAAGCCCCTACAAATTAGACCGTTTGCAGGTCGTTTCTCTTGGTACTGATAGCAAAATTAAGGCCTGGGATGGTATGCTACAGGACGACTGGATTGAAGACGAGATGAAATCTAAGGATACCAAGTATTGCACGTTCAGCCAAATCTCTACCATGGTCATGACATGGAATGCTGGGGCAGCGACGCCATACAACCTTCGTTATGCTGAAGAGGATGTAAAGTTTGTGCATGACTTGCTCCAATCGAGTGGGTCACCAGACATCTTGGTGTTTGGATTTCAGGAACTAGTCGATTTGGAAGATAAGACAGCCACAGCTAAGAGGCTGCTGAAATCCAAAAAGAAAGAGGGGACAGATCAGGAAAAGATGAGCCATCGCTACAGAGACTGGAGAGATTTCTTGCTCAAAACATTGGATGACTACTTCCCAGCCGATGATCTATACCACCTGCTACACAACGCCCCGATGGTCGGCCTCTTTACCTGCGTGTTTGTCAAGGCCTCGATGAGGGAGAGAATTCGAAATCTGAACGGAGCAGAAGTGAAGCGAGGCATGGGCGGTCTACACGGCAACAAGGGCGCCATCACTGTCCGATTCCAAGTTGATGACAGTTCACTTTGCTTCGTGAACTGCCATCTAGCTGCAGGCCAGTCCCAGGCCAACGCTCGCCACACCGATATCGCAGCAATTCTCGAGACCAACGTGTTTCCTACCGAAAGGGATCCTGATGTGCGAATAGACACCTATACAGGGGGTGGAGACGGTAGCATGATACTTGATCATGAGCTGTGCATCATCAATGGTGATCTCAACTATCGAATTGACACCATGTCTCGTGATACGGTGGTCAAAGCGGTCCAGGCGGACAATCTCCCAAAGCTTCTCGAACGGGACCAGCTCCTCGTGGCTCGGCGTCGAAACCCCATGTTTAGACTACGTGCGTTTGAGGAGCTGCCCATCACCTTTGCACCGACTTATAAATATGACGTGGGAACCGACACGTACGATACCAGTGAGAAGAGGCGAAGCCCCGCATGGTGCGATCGTATATTATACAGGGGGCGTGGGAGGATAGAGCAGCTGGATTATAAACGACATGAAGTGCGCGTGAGCGATCACCGACCAGTCAGTGGGAACTTTCTCGTGTGGGTCAAAAAGGTTGATCCAAAACAGCGAGCCATAGCCTGGATGGAGAGTCAGCAGAGCTTTGAAGAAGCGCGGCAGCGAGAAGTGGCTGATGAAAAGTAAGGCTCTACATGTTAGCTGTTTTGGTCTATGACTTCGAACTAACCAAGTCCCCAGACTGACATACTTGACGCACACCTGGGGGTTTGACGAAGAAACGAGTAAACGACTAATTAAAGAGAGATCCTCGAAAAGAGTTCAAAGAAGCCCTAGCAGGAACCGGGATAGATAGTGAGTGGTATGTGGCATACCATGGATGGGCGAAGGAAAACGATAGAAGGTGTTTATACAACGGCTTTACGAGAGGGGAGTGGTATAGTCTGATTGGTATTCTATGCTCTGATACTGGGAAGGTGTTACAACGGGAATTGATGTGGACGGGGTGGAGTTGATAGCATTACGGCCTCTAGGGTAATTGGCAAGGCGACTACGCAATATCGCTTCTTGAATCGAATGAGGAAGACATGCTAGCGCCGAGGGACGAAACGTCATAGAGCCTGAATAGCTAGACATGATACGGTTTTGCTTTGATCAAACACCTGGCTTGCGGTATGCTGTACGCAACTGGTGTGCAAAGCGATATTCTGGCTGGGGATACTTGTGAGTTAGCGAGGCTTGATTGCAGAAGTTTTGTCAAGCGAGAACTTTCCATAAACTCTACGGAGGCTGGATGAGACGGAGACACATATTTTGGACATTTGCATCAGTTCTCTTAGCAGAGGCTTGTCGAAAGCATCGATTGATCTATTACTATAACATGTCTCTCTACGCGAGCACTTGAACTGTACCTGCGGTTCAGGGGTCAAACAGAGCTAATTAGTGGCCCAATCTCAAATGTCGGCTAGCAGCCAGAGTACAGTCAAACCGCCCGCTGGAGATGACCCGCGGACTAATTTCCAGCGGGTCCAGCCGCCTGTGATAAGCACCGATAAGAACCATCTACATCATGTCATTTCCTCCTGTCTTCTCCTTGACGTCCTCTCGCTCCCAGCGGGCTATTGAGTAGCAAGAGAACTGCCCGATTTCTTCAAGAGATTGCAAAGTGGACATTGATTGAGGTCTAGACTCGGGTGTTGAAACGGCCAGGCCGGGGACTCTATTGTATCTACATCTGTCTGGCGAACTGCAAAGGCCAGAGAATAGCTATCAAGCACCTTCCCTTTGTCACGCTCACAATCACCTGGAAGAGGTTTCGCCAGAACATCGCCAATCGCCAAGTGGCCAGCTCAAAAGTGAAACCGCCCCCGGCCGCAAGAGCCTAGAAAGGTCGGCCCCTCATGCAATCCAACACCAGATAGCAAGCCAACAACCTAGGGCCGTGAGCTCACCGCAGACCAAACGGCCAAGTACGACGCCCTGCTAGAAGCACGTGAGTGGCCTTCACGAGAGATCAATGCGAAAAAGGAACGAGAGTCTGGCTCCATCAAGACTCCCGACGTCTCTGGGCTCACTCGGGATTGTATCCTCCGGTACTCCTCCGAGCTCCAATGGAACTTGATTACTTCCCGCAGCGTCTCCTCCGCAGCTGTCCTGGGCACGCGAGTATGGCCTCGAGGAGTTCACTCCCGAATACATCTCCCCGGAGCAGGAGACAGGGAAGCAGATTCTCGTTGGCTTCGACAAGCAGGGTCGCCCGTGCCAGTACTTGAACCCTGGGCGCCAGAATACGGATAGCAGCCCCAGGCAGATTCACCACTTGTTCTACATGGTGGAGCGGGTGACGGATATGATGCCGCCGGGGGTGGAAATGCTGAGCCTGATGATCAATTTCAAGCCTAGCAAGCAGCGGCAGAACACCAGTGTGCCCATCTCGACGGCCCGGGAAGTGTTGCATGTGCTGCAGAACCACTACCCGGAGCGACTGGGCAAGGCACTCATCATAAATGGTAAGTCTGCGCCAACAGACGCACGGGTCTCAATCCAAGGGTAAACCGCCACGCATGTAAGAACAGCAAGCTGACCAACGTGCCAAAGTCCCCTGGATCGTGTGGGGCTTCTTCAAGATCATCACGCCCTTCATCGACCCCGTGACGAGGGAGAAGCTCAAGTTCAACGAGGACATGAAGCAGTACGTCCCCGCAGAGCAGCTGTGGAGCGCCGACTGGGGCGGCAACTTGGACTTTGAGTACGACCACGACGTGTACTGGCCCGCGCTCAACGAGCTGTGCAAGCAGCGTCGCGAGGAGAAGATGCGGCGGTGGGTGGCGGCGGGGAAGCAGGTAGGCGAGTCGGAGGTATACTTGGCTGGTGGAACGGAGGTGAGCGTCTCCGGATTCAATTACGAGGCCGGTGGTGGTGAGGTGGACGTGGTGGCTGAGAAGTTGGGGGAGACGAAGCTCGAGGGCGGCGAGGCTGTTGAGGCGTGAGCGTAGAAATGCCCTCCCTTCACCTCTCGATAGATGGGGATGCTTGTAATTGTTTCGAGGTAGATTTTACTTTACGCCCGTTTCTGTTAGGGGCGTGGCTATTTAGAGGCAAGATGCTAATACGCGCAGAATCCTGATAGGTCATGCGTTCGTTGCCATGTAGTTAATACGAAGACATGGTCTGGTCCGTCATGGTGTGAACACTTCAAAGGCAGCACGTGTCGGTCAAGCCTAATTTCCCAACTTTTTTTTTAATTCATCTTGATACAACTTTAGTTAACCAATGGCCCCAACGCCTCAGAGCCACGGTATGCCTGCCTGTCTCACCGCATGCGCTATGATTCGATACCAAACGCTCGGGATTGGACGACGACGGGCGACGTGTCTCAGCTGCGTTTGTCGATATCGGCGGGGGGACGAACGACACACATTCTACCTCGTCACTCCCGTTGCGCGACGTCCGAGCAGTATTATTTGTTGATGTTGGTGTTGTTGTTGACATTCAGGCAGCAATGAGGTTGAGAATCAAGCGGCGAAAGGCGCGGGCCGCAGTGAACTGCTGCTGCTGCGACCGCCGTCTCGTTTTCGTCACTTCTGTTTGGCCGGGGTGAGTAGTTCGCACGCAAGATGCTGGGTCTGATACTGGTCAGGCGGCGGCGCGGACGCCTGATGAGAAGGCCGGCGGAGGGTATTATCAGGGTGAATTGGGGTTGCACAGCAGCTGGCTGGACCAACGGCATGACGCACCAACAGGGAGATGCTTCACCCCGCTGTCCGGAGGTCTGTCTGCCATTGGGAAGGGGGAGGGATTAGCCACTGTCTTGTTGGCCGTTGCGTTGTTGTCTTGGGGGCTGTGTCTGTTGATCGTTGATGGGCGTGTGTTGTTGTGGGACGGGGGTTGGAGTGAGTGTTGCGGCCGGATGGCTGACTGTGCCGTTCTTCGTGCCGGGTCTGTCCGCTTGCCTGGGCAACATAGTTGCATATATTGATTGAAACTGACGCTTGGTCATGCCATGTCAGTCGGGCGAGGCATTGACAGGACGCCGGCCCGGATGTCGCACCCAGGCGTGGAGACGCTTGTGTCGGCAAATGGCTGTACTTGCAGTGTTGCACGCACCATCCCGAGCCATTCGTCTATCCACCTAGCCACCCGCTTGCAAGGCATTGGACAACG
Organism: Calcarisporium arbuscula; assembly: GCA_009828645.1. Lineage (NCBI taxonomy): Eukaryota > Fungi > Ascomycota > Sordariomycetes > Hypocreales > Calcarisporiaceae > Calcarisporium > Calcarisporium arbuscula. The sequence continues at coordinate 1,527,524 of WBSA01000004.1, forward strand.
CTAGAGCCGCACAGGGTGAGCACTGGGGGTGGCTCAGCCGAAGAGTGCATCTCAACCCGCATGAGGCATCGCTGAGTCGGAGGGAGGCCAAATGCAGGCGACGGGGATGACTGGGGGCTGTGGGCTGGTGCCGTGTATGAGAGCCGATGATGGGACTTGGGAGAGTGTGTCTGTTGGGAGCGGACGAGGAGGCTGCAGGAGCCCCAAAGAGGGCAAACTCTATGCGCGCGTGTTGTGCATTGCATGGCCAATCTAGACAAAACAGGGACTGGACATGAGGAGAAACGAGTCGCAAACGGCGGGCAGCGATTCGCACTCGGTGGGGATGATGCCGTCGTCGACTGCCGCATAACACGTTAATATATGCGCCAGGCAGCATCACGGCCATGGTGCCATGCCTGTGGAGCGGCGTCGCTCTCCGTACGCTGCCAATAATCGAGGAGGCGAGCGTTGGTTTGGCGGACGCAGACCGGGACAATCGAGAGTAAATAAACAGTAGACAGCTTCTTCGCCGGGTGCTGGTCTGCTGGTCTGCTGGTCGTCGCGTGCGTGTGTGTGGGCGCATGGAGACGCGGCATGCCATCTGTCAGTGTGTAGCGTGGGCTATAAGAAGCTGGCGCATGTCGTTTACTCGCTGCTGACCGTCTGCAAGATGACGGGTGCATTTTAACAGCTGCTGTCATCGCGGGCTATACCGATACCGATACCGGATACTGGCAGCGGTCCTATTTTCATCTATACGAGCCTGTGTTGTTCATCGCGATTCGTGGATCCTGAGTATTGCCTAGTCGAGCCGCCGTGAAAGAGTCATTCACACGCCACCTCCCCCTCTTCGAGTTGAGTCACGACGCGGACGGGCACTACTGGGTGGAAACGCGAAAAGGAATATCTGTCGCCTGTAAGTTTGCGAGTGTGTGAACAGTGGATGAGCGGATGGATAGATGGATGGATGCCTGGAGACCGTCGGCTGCATTTCCCAGCCTGTGGTGCCGATGACCCGGTGCGCATTTTGTACGCCGTCGTGCACCACTCACTCTCAACCTCACTTCTCACTCTCACTCTCGCTGTGGACTGAGGTGCGCGTACTCACCCACCGCTCACTTACACAGGTGGCTGGCTGGATCACCATCTACGTCCATCCGCTACACCATCGATTTTCGTCCCCACTCCCCTCCTCCTCTTGTCCCGTCTGCTGCTCGGCTCTTCTTTGCCTCCTGCTCTCCGCCCGTTCACCATCATGCCCATTGCCATTCGATCCCACCTTGCTTACACGCCATTTCTTCCATGTTGTATTGACGCGGTGTGAGACAGCCTTACGAAGCGACCCAAGATCGACGCCATCAGCCAATAGAGGGGCGACGTCCTACATCCGTCAGGCCGTGGCTGTTCCAGGCAGCAAGGAGGGCCTGCAAGCTCCGATACGACAAATCGCCTCCCCCGTTCCCTATATTATTCTCTTAGATCCCCGATTTTCATTTGGCGAAATCTTGAGCCCCAACATGGCTTCTGTGATCGACTCAATAACCAATATGGGCATCACTCTGCCTCACCTCTTCCAGCCCGCCGCGGTGGCCGCCAGCAACGATTCATTCAACGCCTCAAGCCCTGGGAACGGTACGAGTCCGTTCCCCCCGGGCATCGTGGATACCTTCCTCGTCTCGGCTGGCCAGGTCTCGCCCCTGATGCAGCTCTTCGTTTTCATATACCGCCTTTTGGTGCCGCAGCTGGCCTTGATCCGTCCGTCATTCTCACCATGCTGGGGTTTATCTGGGGTCTTCAGAAGATTGGCACACAGGTCTACAACTACATCATGGCTTTTGTAGACAACTACTTCAGTGGCGCCATGTTCATTGGAGAGTATGACCACATCTACAGCCAGCTCATGAACTGGCTGTCCCAGCAGCCTAGTATCCGCAGGAACCAGTATCTCATGGCGCAGACGGTGTGGAAGAGTGCCTGGGAGGAGGAGGAGAATGAAATGGAGAATGCCGTCTTCTACACGGATGCTGGCGATGGCGATGATGAGGAGCAGAGATACCTCAACTTTTCGAGCCAGGCCGCTAGATCCGTAAGTGCTACTGGCGATGCATCAACGAAAGGCCAGCTGCTGACGCAAGGATGCGAAATAGAAACCCCGGTATATCCCCGCCATGGGATACAGCTCCTTTTGGCACAACGGCACGTACTTTCACGTCTTTCGCAAGAAGGAGTCGTTTATGAACACGTCCGGTTGGGGGAGGGATGAAGGACCTGGAGGAGGTCAAAATCTCGTGCTTCGGTCGGTCTATTGGTGAGTGCATGGCAAGCCGTCGAATGAATCTGTAGCAGCGATACTAAGCGGCCGATCAGAACCCATCAAGCAGCTCTTGGCAGACGCCAAGACGCTCTACTATCATGACACTCGTCAGAAGACTACCATATATCGACCTAGGTCCAAGGAGACTCGTCGCGACCATAACATGTGGCAGCAGGTTGCCCGCCGTCCTGTTCGACCTATGCGAACTGTTGTCCTCGACTCCAAGGAGAAGCACGAGGTTCTCGGCGACATCAACGAGTATCTTCACCCGGCGACCCCTCGCTGGTACGCCTCGCGAGGCATCCCCCTGCGCCGTGGCTACCTCTTTCACGGACCACCGGGCACGGGCAAAACGAGTTTCTCCTTCGCACTGGCTGGTGTCTTTGGCATAGACATTTACGTCATTAGCCTGCAAGACGTTAACGTGACTGAAGAGGACCTGGCTTCGTTGTTTACGAGGCTGCCTCGACGCTGCATCGTGCTCCTGGAAGACATTGACACGGCCGGGTTGAAGCGTGACTCGGACGCTGAAGAGACGGATAAGGAAAAGACTGAAGATGACGAGGAGAAGACTGCGGAGGAAAAGGAAAAGGACAAACAAAAGGAAAAGGGCGAGGGTGACGAGGAGAAGTCTGAAGCTGACAAGGAAAATACTGGAGATGATAAAAAAGAGATGAAGAACGAAGCAGCTGAGGAAAAGGTGGAACCCAAGGTAAACGGCATCAAAAAGGGAGACGCCACCGAATCAAAGAAGGCAAAGGCAGATAAAGACGCAAAGGATGCAAAGGATGCGGAGGACGCAGCAGAGTCAAAGACGAAAAAAAAGAACAGGAAAGACAAGAAGAAGAAAAAGAGCAGGAAGAGCAAGAAGGACGACTCTGATTCCGATTCGGGAAGCGACAGCGACAGCGATAGCGACAATAGTAACGATGACGACAGCGACGATGACAAGAAGTCGAGGAAGAAGAGAAAGCATAGAAAGGGGTCAAGACGCCATCGCAGCGGTGGAGGCAACAAGGTGGTATCTATGGAATCCATTTCACTGTCTGGCCTGCTCAACGCCATTGATGGAGTAGCGTCCCACGAGGGACGCGTTCTCATCATGACGACGAATAAGCCCGAATCTCTCGACGAAGCCCTCATCCGCCCCGGCCGCGTGGACATGCAAGTTGCTTTCCGGAATGCCACGAGCACGCAGGCGCAGGAACTCTTCTACCGCATGTACGAGGCGTCTGGATTGCAGAAAGGAAGCGACAAGGCGAAGCAGCTGACAGACGCGGCCGAACCAACCGATGAGAAGGCCTTGGGGGTCGTGGCGGCCACGGCGGCCAGGATGAGGCAGCTCGATGCGTCGGCGGAGGAGTTGAAGGGCATTTCACACGAGTTTGGGCGGTGCATACCGGAAGGCATGTTGTCGCCGGCTGAGGTCCAGGGGTTCCTGCTTAAACGCAAAAACAGCCCGCGAAAGGCACTCGAGGAGGCGCCGGCCTGGGTGGAGGCTTCGTTGAAGCAGAAGGAGTCTAATTCTAAGGTGGCTAAGGTGCAGTAGACATTGCGACGCGCGGTCATAGGTAGATGTACTCTGTACGTTGTGTGAGATGCGTTTTGGTGACACGTGAATATATGAGGGTCATGGTTGGATGTTTGCGACACCCCTCGTCACATTGGGCATTGAGAGCCAGGTTAATAGGGATGGATTGCACGGGTGGCCCAGCAGCACGCATTGAGGCCTGTCCCGTTAATATGAAGAATGGGCATCACGACTCCCCACGAGAAAGAAACATATTAGGATAGAGCGGGTAGCGAGAGTCCTAGGAAGCGCGAAGTGATCCCTGGAGTTCAGTGCACACGTGTCGCCTGTGACATTGTCAGTGTGTGTTTGCTTCGCGGGCGGGATTGAGTAGACTGAAACTGTCGAGGAAGTTCAGGCTAGCGGCTAGCCTACCTAGAGCCATGGGCCTTAGTTATGGCATATCGCCAAGGGAAGTAGTGCCGAAAGCCAAATTACATACAGTAATTAAAGCATTGAAACGGTAGAGATGGTCCCAACTTGTTGTATGATTTTGCGTAGCTCTCTTCTTTTCCTACCTTGGAGTACTATACCTTGACAATACAACACGCACTTTTTTTTATTTTTTATTATTTTTGTTAACGACAAAAATGAGTATTTTATCCCAGGAATTACGGAGACTGCCACTAGATCAGAGGTTAACTATGCGAATGCGGTCACTAGCCTGCTGGTGTCGGATTATAAATATGCCGGCGGATCAGAGCTCCCAGAGCTCCAGTCCAGGCAGCCCAGACAGGCGGGGCCAATCGCTCAGCAACAACCCCACCATCCTCATCATCAGTCGACGAGCTCAAAGCTCTCCCCGAACACCAGCACCAGAACATTTCACGTCCGCTCAGCACAGCATGGCGAGTTCCCTAAACAGCACCCCACCCCAGGCGGTGATGGCGCTCGTGCAGAGGCTGGGCGATGCGGACCCCGATTTCCGGTTCATGTCGCTGAATGACCTGCTGCAGCTGCTTACCGATTCGAAGCCGGACTTTCTGCACCATGACTATAATATTGCGGCGAGGACTGTTGATAGTATCATCAAGACGCTGGACGATCAGAATGGCGAGGTGCAGAATCTTGCCATCAAGTGGTGAGTGGGTCGTCATTTTGACTTCCATCTTTCGTCCAGGAGAGCATGCAGATGTGTTTGTCCTGCAGGCAACAGCTCACACCATGTGTCTAGTCTCGGACCTCTTGTTGGCAAGGTGCCTCCACCCATCATTGCCCCCATGATCGAAAAGCTGTCATCTCTAAAGCTTAAGAATGCCGTCGACAATACCATTCCGTCAATGGCCCTCCGATCCGTCATAAGCGCCCTGCCTCGCCCGGTTCCTGGCCTGCCCACAGCACCCGACGTCCAGGAATCCTACAATGCCGTCAGCCGCGTGCTCATCCCACGGCTTATTGGCCCCGGCCCAAAAACGCAAGTACCCAAGACGACTACGATTACTCTCCCGCCTGTTCCCCCTGGACTGTTACATGAGGAGAGCGACGTCAATGCGGAATCTGTGGATGTTCTGATCGAGGTTGTGCGATGCTTCGGCCCTCTGTTGCAGCAGGTGGAGGTGGAAGCCATGCAGGAAGTTGTCATGAAGCTTCTCGAAGGCGAAAAGGGCACATCTGTTGTGAAGAAGAGGGCCGTGGTTGCCATCTCCATGCTCGCCGTCTATTTGACGGACAGCAATCTCGATGACGTTGTCAATAGGCTCACATCCGGCCTTTCACAGTCCAGCACGAGCGCTGTTAACCGTCGACTTTACATCTCCATCATGGGTAGCATGGCACGATCAATCCCTTCACGATTTGGCCCACATCTGGCAAAGGGAGCCCCGCTTGTTCTCAAGGCCCTCTCTGAAGTCGAGCTGGAAAAACATCTGGAGCAGCTCAGTGATGGAGACGACTTGGGCCAGGACTTCAACGACGTTCGCGAAGCTGCCCTGGTTGCATTGGAGGCATTTTTGGCCTCTTGCCCTCAAGAGATGCGACCATTCACGGAGGATACACTGTCTTCATGTCTCCGCTTCCTCAAATATGACCCAAACTATGCTGTCGACGATGACGAAGAGATGGAGGTGGATGAAGATGAGGAGGCCGATGAAGATGACGACGACGAGTTTGATGCAGATGATGGATTTGAAGATGACGACGATGATGCGAGCTGGAAGGTCCGCCGATGTGCCGCCAAGGCCATCTATACACTTATTGCGACGCGAGGCAGTGGCGATCTTCTAGATAATGGTGTTCTCTACAGCCAGGCGGCGCCTTCACTTATCAAGCGTATAGACGAGAGAGAGGAGAATGTTCGTCTCGAAACCATCTCAGCCCTATCTCTTCTGGTCCGGAAAACGGGCGAAGGTCTGCACCTGGCTGATTTGACACTCGACGAATTCGAACCGGAAGCAGTTGGGCAGATGCCTATCAGCCGTAAGAGAAGGCGTCAAAGCAGCGTAGGAAGTGCGGGGGCGTCGCAGCTTATGACTGCACCAGGCCTCGCATCTCCTGTGCTCGAGAAGATTCCTCCATCTGGTCCTCGAGCAGACCTCGCCCGGCTCACTCCCAGCATTGTGAAGGTTGGAACCAAGCAGTTGAAGGGAAAGACCATCCCCACCAAACAAGCGGTCATCAAGCTCTTCGATGATTTGGTCTCCGTCCAGCGCGGTGGCTTGTCCGAGTTCTTCCCCGAAATTATTGGCCCCATTGTTGACGCCGTCAAGCCAACTGGCTCTGGCTCAGTCGCAGCCTCTACAGCATCGACAGGTGGCTCGGCATCCGCCACTCCGAGCACCTTGCGTGTATCTGCACTAAAGCTCATCAGTGATCTTGCCAAGACTCATTCTTCCTCAACCTTGCAGCCGTTCTTGACCAAGATTGTGGCTGGAGTAACAGCTACAGTCGGTGACCGCTTTTACAAAGTCTCGAGTGAAGCTATCAGGACTGCGGAGGAGCTTGTTAAGGCCATAACCCCACCACGGTCTCGAAATGCCGGCACCAGGTATCAGACAGAATTGGAGAATCTTTACGAGGTGATTATGGGCAGGAGCTCGGCAAACGACGCCGATACCGAAGTCCGCCAACGGGCCATACACGCCTTGGGTGTACTCGTTTCAAGAACCTCGGTGGTGTCCGAAGACTCGAAATTGCTGTCAGAAGACAAACGAAAAGCGGCATTGGACGTGCTGCGCGAACGACTAAAGAGCGAGACTACGCGATTGGCTGCAGTACGCGCTGTTGACAGCATATCCTCCTTTGCGACATCCCCTGGTCAGTTGGAGAAGGAATGGATCCAGGATGTTGTGGTCGAATTGTCTGCTCAATTACGGAAGGCAAACCGTTCTTTGAGAGGCTCTAGCATAATGGCCCTCAAGCACCTGATATTGTCAGCTGCTGCCAAGGATCAACTCCATGATGCCACAATCCAGACCGTCGTGTCGGCCTTGATGCCAGCCATCACCAACAGCGATACCTATCTCCTTGGCCCCTCGCTTCTTATCCTTGCCAATATTGCACCGTCATATCCAGGACTGGTGATCAACGAGGAGATGATCACAGCACTCTGCGAGCTTCTAAAATCCCATTTCGCAAGTATAGTGCTGGACCAACTTCTTGTCCTCATGAGCGAAGTTGGCAAGAGCGGTTCTAGTGAACAGCTCATGCAGGGTTTGCTTAAGGACGTGAGCGTTTCTGGAGACCCGGCAGTCGTTGGGAAGGTGATAGGTACCCTTCTCGTGACTGGAGGAACTTCGGCTGGCGTGTCATTGGAAAGCTTCGTGTCAGAGCTTCGCACCAGCGCTGGGGTCAAGGATGATGCCAGGGTTTGCCTTGCACTTGCTGTTCTTGGAGAGTCTGGCATGCGCCTGGGGTCAGAGTCGCCATTGAAGCCCGAGCTATTCCTCGAACAATTCCACGCTGAGCCTGACAAGGTTTCCTTATCCGCGGCTACTGCTCTTGGAAGGGCAGGTTCTGGAAATGTGTCCGTTTTCCTTCCCGTCATTTTGAAGACAATGACGCAGGGCGGCAACACACAGTATCTGCTTATCCAGTCGATTAAAGAGATTTTGCAGTCAGTATCGACCCAATCAACCTACCTGCGAGAGTACGCCATCCCTATTTGGGAGCAACTTCTCCAAGCATCCGACGATGCGGATAACAAGGTTGTTTGTGCCGAGTGTGTCGGCCGACTTGTTACACTGGACCCCGATGTATTTATGCCAAAGTTGCAGGTACGTTACCGTGGTTTTTGTGGCCGGGATGTTGTTATTGACACGAAATATAGAGCCTTCTGAAAGACAAGTCTTCGGGTATCAGGGGCATGGCTGTTCAAGCTGTGCGATATACTCTTCCAGATAGTGAAGAGGCGTTTGATGCCATATTGAGGAACGTCCTGATTGATATGCTTTTGACTATGCTGCAAGATTCCGACATGGAGATTCGGCGGTTAGCAATGACGACACTTAACTCGGCAGCGCACAACAAGCCTGACCTCATTCTTCCGCATCTGGGCGAGTTGATGCCTTACGTCTTGAGCGAGTCTGTCGTGAAGAAAGAGCTCGTTAGGGAAGTCATGCTTGGTCCATTTAAACACAAGGTGGACGATGGGCTCGAAGTTCGCAAGGTATGATGCTTGTGCTTGACGTAAAGACAGAGTTACTAACAAGACTATAGAGCGCGTATGAGACGCTCTATGCTCTCATGGAGACCGCTTTTACCCGCATCAACAACATCGACTTTTACGACCGTGTTGTGGCTGGTCTCAAGGACGACAACGATATTCGGCAGCTCTGCAACCTCATGGTAACGAAACTCATATTAATCGACCCGGATGAGACTGCCAGACGACTGGATTCCATCGCCGAGGCTTACCGTGGTGTCTTGTCTATCAAGCTAAAGGACAATGCGGTGAAGCAGGATGTGGAAAAGCAGGAGGAAGCCAACAAGAGTGTGTTGCGGGTAACACTGTTGCTCGGTGAGAAGATGAAGGCCGTGACCGGCAACGCAGGGGCTGCTACAAGCAACATTGCGGGTGCTGCTGGAGTGTGGGCTACATACTGGGAGTGGGTGAGCAAGGAATTCGACAGACAGCTGAAGGGCCTTCGGGAGGAGAATAAGGAGCTTCATACGCGGATGGTTTGAGGTTGTTGCATGCGTGGATGTGGGCTTCGGAAAAGGATGGCTGCAGTCGAGGCTGACTCAAGTATGATGACTGGTAGATGAAATATGATAGCTATGATGATTACTATATTATTACACGAGCATCTACGATGCGTCTTGACATTTTTGTATCGACGAACCATGGAAGGCTGTCACACTTTCTGTTATTACGGTAACATTATGGCATGTACTTAACGGATGCGAGCTTTTGAAGGTAACCGTGATTTATGAGGCAAAACTCTACTTGTCCAATATCGCCACATATTTCTCGCATTTCCATTCCATTAGTGGCGAATCAGTTGCAAAATGTTGAGAGTAGGTTCAATCCTCGTCTCGAAAAGCGTCGAGTCGCTGCCTGGCGGATATTCAAGCGCAAACCTTAAAAATCACCATCAGGTGTTTCTCGTTCTGCACGTATATGTTTGTTATCGAGTAATCTCTTCTAGATGATTTAGATTTTGCACTTTGTTCTCGTCTGATTTTCCGTGCCACGCGAGGTGAACAGAGACGCGTAGTTGATGGGCCAGAAGAGTACCTTTCAACTGTGAACGAGCCTCCGTTTTTTCTTCTTTTTTCCCCTATTCTTTTTTCTTTTTTTGGACGGTGAAGGCATGATGGTTGTTTTGGGTGTGAGAGTATTGTAGCTTTTTCTGTGAGGAGGCTTGTGGTGTGTGGATACGCGTGGGCGTGAGGGTGGTGTTGATGAATGAGGAATGGGATGGAGTTGAGGCTTAGGGTTGTGCAGTGGATAAGTTAAAGGCTACCTTGGTATGTCCCTAAGAGGTACAGATGCATAAAGGATGTTTTCGAGGTGGAGAGGTGTATGTTGCGTGGTGAAGTTTGTGGTGTTGAGATATCGTACAGGATCGCGGGTCTTGTGAGCAGAAACAGCTCTTACAATATGTCCAATTTTACCCTTTTCTCGTCTTATTTTATCATAACTTGATTTATAATCACACCTGAAGGTCTTTTGTCCAAGTTCAAGGTTGAGAGTGTTGAAAAAAGAGTTTACGGTTATGTACAAGCCCAAGCCTCATGCACACCGTGACGTGAATTTACCCGTTTCGCGAGATGTACACACATCGCCATGATGCCGATTCTGCTTGTCAGCGTGCATCGTGTCTGGTTAAATTTTTTTGGCTAGGGCAAATATAGAGTTTTGCACAAATATTTTACCACAATGTAAAGATGTCGTCTGATTCCTAGTACTATATAGTTGCAAGACCTCGAACATACTCACATACAATCTCCTACATCTTACACTCACCTCGCTGCAAGTCATTTCAAAACCCGGGACAGTCGATTTCGAGGCATAGATCCAATCCACGGCCTCAAGATGAAGGTCCCCTCTCTCAGCATGCTCTCCGCCATGGTGGGACTCGCGGCCGCCGCTATTCCCCCATGGCCGCCGCTGCTATACCCCATGCCCAAACCCGTGCATTACTACTCCCTGAAGACGAATCAGTTGCGGGCCGACTTTGGTTGCGCGAATCTTTGCATGCGGGTACCGGTGAATCATATGGGCTGCTCGAGCATCGACTGGCAGTGCGCATGTGGCAAGCTCGACTGGATGGTCGGTGATGTGACGAAGGCGTGTCTTGATAAGAGATGCGGCGAGGATGTAGGAAAGAGTAGGTCGAACTCAGCACCCATGGTGTGAAATGCTAAACCGCCTGTACACAGACTTCACTTCGACCTTTGTCGATTGGTGCCATAAGAACCCGTACAGCATGATCGATCGCGAAAGGGACGCATGGCACCAGGTGCGACAGAAGTACAACCTGAAGAACTTCAAAAAGGTCCTCGCACGCACCGAGCGCAAGAAGAAAAAGCAGGAGCACAGGATCAAAAAGGCAGAGGGGAACATCAAGGCGGCGCGCAAAAAGCTGAAGAAGCTGGACGAGGAGATTGCCAAGGCGTTGAACAAGATCAAGGAGAACAACGGGACGGTCAAGACGGCGGAGGCGGAGCTCAAGGAGGTGACGGAGAAGCTGAAGACGGTGGAGAAGAAGATTGCGGATATTAAAGAGGAGAAGAAGCACTGGCTCAGGTACGGCATGAAGCCGCTCAAGATGAAGTTGCCGGAGGACAAGGGGGAGGCGCCACCCGAGGGCGTGGAGACCTTCGAGGACGATTAAGGACCATGTTTGAGCTTGGAGTTCGGAGTCGTGATGTGGCGTGGTTGGTTGTTATTTCTGGGATTAATCTTGGGAAACGCTGATGTTTGGCGAGGACGTTTTGGCGTTTACAGACTGCCCTTGGCGATTAATATACTGTCTTTTGTTGTCGACTCGGTTTTGGCTTTCTGAGGTTAAATGCGAGACCAGCTTTGCACACCTAGTGACAGTTCGGGTGAAGAGTGACAGTCGACAGTCAAGTGTTTACCCCCACTAGAGTGACACCAGCGCCCCGCCACTTCGGTACAGCTGCCGCCAGCTCTGTCCACCCCATGCACTCTCCAAGCATGGAATTCACACTCTTCGACCATCACCTCATTGACCCAAAACACTAAATAAACTCAGCAACGCCTCCTTCGCCTCACTCACGCTCGCCCACCCTTTTAGAAACGCAGCCCCGACTCCTCAGCCATGGTAACCGTCGCCCTATCCGTTCCCTCATCACAAAGTTAACCACGCGTAGAACAAAGACTCCTGCTACACCTACGTGCACATGCACCGCCCAGGCGACGCAGACCTCTTTGAGGACTTCTGCAAGGAAAAGCTGCCTGACGACGAGATCTACGTGCCTCCGCAGCACCGGCCCATCAACCCCGAGGACGAGGACGACGTCGTGCCTGATCAGCATGCTGCGTTTGGGATCCAGAGGGCCACGCAGCGGGTCAGTGAGCCGGGGTGGAAGGATCTTGGGCTGGGGGATTTGATGAACAAGGGGCCTGGAAAGCCGGGGACCAAGGCGGCTGGGAGTGGGAAGGGGAGGGGGCTGCCGCGGTAGGGTCCTTGGGGAAGTGAGTTCGCTGTCTTTCTGGGATTGTATGGAGTTGGAGTTGGGTTAATTCGGTTTTGCGCTTTCTGGGCTCGAGACTCTACGGAGAACTGGGGTATAGCTGCGGTGTCACGGTCGTGGATCAGGCGCATGCTCAATATCAGAGTGTATCATCAACTTTTCCACCCAAAGCCGGTCTCCGTGACCGAAATCAAAACACGTATTTAACATCCTTGAACTCCATAACTCCAGTCCCATGCTCTCTCCCAAACAAAACACGCACCGAACACTCCCACACAACAGCTCACGCCCCCACGCTAGCTCTTCCCCAATATCTCATCCCTCTCCATGACATCTTTGCTAAACTTGACCAAAAACACCGTCTTGCCGGGCCACATGTCCCCCTCGCCGACCGTATGCGCCGTCACCTTGGCTGGGAAGTCCGCGCCGTCGCACACGCCCTCCACAACGCCGGCCACAAACGCCGCGCAGTTGAGCTGGCTCATCTCGCGCGGCACGCTGATGTACTGGTTCACCAGGGGCTCATTGTCGTGGATCATGTATTCCTCTGGCGTGTCCGGGTTGGAGGAGCGCTCGAGGCGATCTGCTTGCCGGCCGAAGAGGTGCTGCCAGATGTTTTGCTTGATGAAGTGGAGGAGGGATATGATGGTTTGGGGGCGGAGCTGGGTACGCGGGGGTTCGCGGTAGAGGAGGAGGTCGATGAGTTTGAGGCCGATGGAGTGGCCTTGGGTGTTTAGTCTGGAGATGTTAGCGACCTGGTTCCTGCGTCTGTGCTCCGAGGACAAATCTTCCTTGCGCGGACCAAGGATCGTCTGGGACATACCGCTGCTCCAGCTCCTGGATTCCCTTGACGCGCCGCTGCGCATATGTCACCATCTCGCCAAAGATGTAGGCGAAGCTGGCCTGGCTGAGCTCGGCAGCCTTGGTGCGGTTGAGCGGGCGGTGGTAGATGGTCTTGCCGTTGCTGGGGACGCGGAGGCCAGGCTCCTTTGTGGAGGAGGAGGTTGGCTGGAGGTTCGCCATTGGGAGTGCGGCGCAGCCGGTCTTGCTGCTGGGAGAGGCGTGAAGTGGTGTGGGTTGGGAGGTGTTGTTTGTTGTTGTGGGAGGTTGGTGGTAGGATGACGATTGGAGGTGAGGCTAGGTGAGAGACCAAAGTCGGGACCCACTCAACGTCTGGTCTACAGTTTTGTCCTTCAATACGCCCACTCTTCAACGTCGCCCCGTAGAGTTTACGTCGCAACTCCATGCTACGGATTAGGAAACCTTGCACATAGCATGTCGCAGAATTGAGATGTCGACATTACAACATACTCGCCCGAGGGAGTGTTGAAATGGCGAATGCTCTGACTAGGACGACGCTTTTCGCAACTAATACACATAACTTACTACTACTTAAGCAATCGACACGACACCTTCGCAATATCTTAATATGTACTATATCCAGTGAAGGTTGGGAACTATCCTTTTACCTCACGTTGTATATGACGAATAAACAAGCCAAACACACTTCAATCTAGACCGTCGTAGCTGGAAGTTTGCCAGTCTTGCGGATCTTGTTTGCTATGTATATCCCCTCGGAGATGAAATCCTTCCAGTAGTCTCCCTTTTGAGAAAATCTATCATGCCAAGCTTTGCTCAAGAAGTTATTGAGTTTTCGCTGGTATTTATCTTTGGTGAGATCCAGACCCGTAGCTGAGAACTCAGCATCGCATTCTTCCATGGCTTGCCGAGTGGCCTCTTGCCACCTAGTGCGGTTATCTGACGGCCGGAGGATAGGATCGAGCCATCTTAAGCCCTGCTCATAGAATTGTTTCCAGATGGTGTCTCCGGATGGATCTCTGGCGAAAGTATCTGGGTTGAGGGCGAGGACGGTATTTAGCAGGGCACGGCGCGAGCTGAGGCGAGTCCTGAAGCGCTCAGCCTTTAGGTTGGCCCGATCCTTGGCCCAGGCGCTGGCCAGCCTCGTCGGTGTGATGAGATACGAGTGGGAGAAGATGGAAAACAAAACCCAAAAGCAAATGAAGTAGGCATTCCAGTCTTTGGTGGTAGCGGCTGCCAGGGCGAGCGCCCACTGTCCGATGATGCACACCCGCAGCAAGACGCGGGAAACGGCCGTAGTGGCTGCTGATAGCGACGACCCCACGGGTTCGAGGGGCCGGTTGAGGAGCGAATTGATGATGGAGCTTTCCCCGTAGACGATGGTCCATTCTGCAGAATTCATATGTTCGGAGATCAGCAGCAGTCGGACATACTCGCTTGGTTTCTCCACGAGCAGCCGCCGCGGCCGACTGCCATGGAGTACGAATACGACAAGTCCAGTGGTCGGGATGAGCAAGTAGAAAGCAAAGGAAATCCAATACTTGAAAAAGGCACTCATAACGAGCATGCCAACCAGCAGCAACCAGCCAAGCACGACGGTGACGAGGCTCAGTGAGTCCGCGACATGCGTCGCATCATGGAGCATTCGACGCCACCGCGGGTGCATAGGAGAAGAGGAGTGCTCAGAGAATGGATTGCGCCGAGAGATGTGTATCACCTCGAGCGTCTGGGAGCGCAGGTCAGGATCGTCCATGTTCACGTGGTCGTTGACCACCTCCTCCGTTGGCAGCGATGCGAGCAAGAGGCGAAATGTCTCTGGAGAGGCGGCGAAGTAGCGTTCGCCGTAGCGACCATCCAGTACTTCGAGGGCGGCAGTGCTGCCGAAGCGGTCGAGCACGCACGTGCGGCTCGCGGACTCGGGAGGGTCATTCAGCAGCAGACGGCTACCAGACGGTGTGATGACCCAGCTCCAGAGGGGCACGCTGCCGGCGAGCTGAATTGCGTGCAGCTTGTGCGGAACATCGACGAAGTCGATGAACGCAGAGAGGGGTAGGATGCCCGCCAGTTCGCCTGCCCAAACATGGAGTCGAAGAAGGTCATAGAGCGTGTTGATGGCCGATTGGAATGTCATGGCGATGATGCTCGGCCACGGGACGACCCGTGCGTCCTCTCAATGAAGACGAGACGTGACGGCTTGACCTTATTATACCCCGACGTGTGGTGCTGTTAACGAGGCTGGAAGTGTGCAGCCACAGCGCTGTTCATTAGGCTATGCTGGTTGAATCGGAGGATCGGTGCCTTGGGAGTTGCCCTGGATGTTGCCCTGGATGTTGCCCTGGATGTTGCCCTGGATGTTGCCTGACAGTTGCCGCAGCCTGTGCGAAACAGCAGAAGCTGCGTGACGCTCGAATCAGAACGAGACTCGCCTCTCTCTGAGACATGGAAGAACTGTGCCCATGCGCCGTCTCATTCGCCTGCGGGGAGCCATGGCGCAGCTACTTCTAGTCATTTGAGCCAGGGTGCAGCAAATGCAGCCCCCATGCAGGGCGTACACATGTTGACAAGGTGGCTGGCGCGCTGTTGCCTTGCAATATCATAATGGTGGAGACTGAGCTTCAACGGGCAGTTGCGAGCCTTACCTCTGGGATTGGCAGGTATGCTAACTAGGCCAATATCGTCGAAAGCTCGCTTCGAGTTGGCGCGGGCAATTTCAGTCGTGTTTGGGCAGGTCATGCATGCCTTGAGAGGTACGTGGATCTAATTCCATGACGAAATTGCGCTGCTGTAGATGCTAGGTTGAGCTGACACGGACAAGCGCCAAGGCATCCAATAGTAAGTAACCAAACCCTAACGGTTTTTGCTCCAAGGGCAGCAGGTCAACATTTATGTCAATTGTTTGCTGCGCGCTTCGGAGCCAAGATATGATGAAAGTTTCAATAAAAATGCAATACCAGCGGAGAGCTAGGACTCCCTACTGTCTCCTCTTTGTAAGTGCCTGTTGGTGGCAGCCGACTGACTACAAGTGCAATTACAGGACGAGGATTGTCACCGTCCTTTTACGGTAATTCTCAACAGTCCAACATATTATAGAGAGAGCTGCAATAATCAGCCATCTGTCTAACTGTGCTTACTAAGATGGTTTGTTATGTATGCTCTCGGCAGTGCCGATCCGGGATGCCGACCCGGTAAGCAAATAAACTCTCCGTTGACAATTATGCCGCTGGGTTGATATTTCTCACTCTTATGAAACATACGCAAATGACTGAATTCACCTCGCCATGACAGCTGCGGACCAAGATGCTCGACTCGCTGGGGTCCTAAACTTCAGAGACGTCGGCCGGACAGTCAATCAATTCTTGGGCCAAAGGTTAGATAGACATCCCGGCTGTCCAGCCGACCACTCGCTGGTGCAAGCAAGAATGCCAATTTAACGATGAAGCTAGGCGAGTGCGCCATGGCCTCCTTTTCCGTTCAGCGCGTCTAGGTAAACATGACTACGCGACACTAGCGAGGTGTTCACATGGGCTGACGCGGCAACTGGGGCAGATGATGCGACGGCAGATGACAGGAGAATCATCGGAGACCAACTGGAAATCAAAACCATCATAGACCTGCGTACAAGGTGGCAACTTTCAGCACAATTTGCTTGTCATGAGTAGAGCTGATCCAAGGTAACAGGACGGAACACCTGAAGCAAGAAGAGAGATTTCATGCCCAAAACAATGACCCGAACTCCAGAAATGGCAGCGCAGATTTTGCCACGTGGTATCGAATCAGCGGTATAAACTACCACGACGTCGACATCTCCGGGCGTACATTTGAGAGATTTCTTGTGTGGCAGCTTTCCTGGTGGTCCTTAACGTAAGTGACACGCCACTGATACTGTTTTGGCCCGGACCAGACTTACCAATATGCAGAAAATTCATGGTGTTACTTGCTCTCGGCTACCGCATGGAAGCGGTGGCTATCCTTGGAAGAGAAGTCATGGTGCCTCGCGGACTGCGTGGTCTTTCCGCCGATATGCTTGATATCTCCGGAGCTGAGATTCGCGATGCATTGCGTACGTACACTAGTGCACAAACGGTACCGGTCCTGGTACACTGCACACAAGGCAAGGACAGAACAGGTGCGTTTTGGGACTACTCCCGGTGTGTGTAAAAGACGGGTAGTGTGCTGACAGGCTGGTAGGACTCATCTGTGCCTTGGTACTCATGATTCTTGACGTGCCTATGTCCGCGATTGAGCATGATTACTTCCTCTCCGATGCTGCTTTGGCTGTGCAGCGGGATAAGAGAGTAAAGGAGATTCGTGCAATCGGCCTTCCCGACGAGTGGACCAATACCGCTTCTGACATGATAACAGGGGTGGAGGAGCATTTGAGGACTAAGTATGGCGGGATAGATAGCTATCTGGACCACATTGGGTTTGGTGTCACAGACAGGGCCAAGCTTCGCGAAACACTATTGTACTGAGAGATGATGCATAAATGACAAGATATAGAAGTCGAGGGGTGGACTCAAAGAAAGATGATGCATTGATATAAGGGAGCAAGTCGCAAGACGATTGTGCCGGGACCGCAAACAATCCACATCTTCTCAATAGACGCCATGCATGATTGCTCCGAAAGTTTAGGAATTTTGTTACTAGAGTCCCATAACGATTGGCTGAGTGTCGATATAGGCAATAGATTTCGAAAACAACATTACCCTTCCACCCTCCAGCGTCGCCTGCGGTAAACCAGGCATGCAACGCTAGGATTTTTTTTTAACATGAACATTCAGGTTAATTTTCCCTATGGCGTGATTCCTCTTCTGTACTGGATGCTAACTTTACTGATTTATCAAGCCTTCCGTTGCTATGTGTGTTGCAGATAGCGATATTTCTGCCATTGTATAGAGCCAATGCCTCGAAAGGGGGAAGACGGAATTGCCCAATGAAATACTTGGCATCAAGGAATTAAGCAATTCAATAACATGACGCAGGTATTCAAGTTGCTCAAGGGGAAGCTGAGCTTCTTTGAGACACTCGGAGGCAAAAAGTGGTGGTAGCTCAGCAGTCACTTTAGGCAAGGGAAAGTGGCTTATAGACATTTCGTATTGTACTATTCCCTGTGGGATCTAACTAGACTATATATATGTACAATGAAAAAATCATATCCTTGTTTAGATATACTCGTTTAAATTTGCAGAATTACCATCTTGCCACACTCTATTACTTTCTGCCGTAGCGCACGCTGAATTTGACCATCATAACTCGCTGAGGACAGTTCGCAGCTCAGCCAAAAAGGTTCTCACGGTATCCTCAGAGATGAGTTTTCGGTTGCCCTCGAACTCTAGATCTAGCTTCCCCTCTCGTGGTGTGGCATATATCTCAGGCCGAGTACGTGGGGGTAGATCACTCTTGTAGAACGAAACACTACTTGGCGATCCTAAGAATGTAAACTCAGCGTCTTCCTCTTGTTGAAATGCAGTCCGCCAGCCAAAGTCTTGCACGTCATCTCCCCAATCAGTGCAGTTCCTGATAATCTCAACCATTCCAGAAGCTTCGTGCGTAGAGTCTTCTATGAACTGGCTCTGAAGCTGTAGTGCAATACCAGCAACGGTGTCCTTTGCATGTATATCCACCCTGATGGGGACTTCTGTCATGCAAGGTCCTACAACGTTCTGGAGACTGCTGGGGAGCATTGAGCGGCCGGTAACGAGACGACCGAAGACAACTTCCCTCTGGTGGAATTGGCGAGATAGAACCACGGCACACGCAGCATGGAAGATTGTCGCAGCAGATATTCCCTCGTAGTGTTCGGAATTCCACATGTCTATTGTTTCGTGCACTGTCAGGCGGGTCCTCCGTGTTACACACATAATCTATTGAATTGCTTGAACTCCAGCTTGGAAATGACGACTGCTTCAGTCTCGAGGACCAGTATCGCAAACTCTGATCCTTCTTCGTTTCATTGAAACCGATGAGTTGGCCAAAGGCCGGTGGTGTCGGTAGACGTTCTTGGTTGTAAATTGACGACAAAGTTCGGAGAACTATCCCCCAGCTAAAGCCATCGAATTGGGCATGAGAGATTCTCAATAAGAGTTTGTGATTTCCTGAACGGTGTTTAATAGCAAAAAAGCGAATAAATGAATGGCCCAGTTGCCGGGGTCTTTTGAGGTCTTGCTCGCAAATAGTGTCCGTGAACGACTCTATGTCCTGATCCTCGGCATCGAAATTGTCGTATGTTGGCTTAAACTCAGACAACAGGACTTGCCAAAACTTGCTATTGGCATGGATGAAGACTGTGTGAAGAATGTCGAAGTGGTCCACAAGCTTCGTACAGGCGTCTTGCAGCCTCAAGAAGTCCACATCCGCGGGCAGATCGAAGATCCAGTGGGGAAATCTACCCGGTGGATCTTGCAGCGCATCCAAAATTGCACGCTCTTGGAAATCTGTGGCAGGAATTACGTCCCTGACATTTCCAAGGTCAGCGTCAAGGACAGGAGCCACAAACTCCTCGATGAAGGCTTTTGGATCATTCGTTTGAAGCAGCGAGAACGGCGGCTGTGACTGCACCTCGTCCACTGCCGTTTCTGTGATCAGGAGCGCCAATTCAGAAAGACGGGGTGCTTTGAAGATATCTGCAACCGTCAGCGAGAGGTTCCTTTCACGTGCTGCTGATACCAATCGCATGGCGGCAATGGACTCTCCGCCAATTCGAAGGAAGCTGCTATCGGCACCAATGCTTCCAGTCTCAATTCCAAGAACGGAGGACCACAAAGCCTGCAATTGCCTCTCCATCACCGTAGATGGTGCGCGCTGCTCTTTGCCGTGTGACTGCAACTCCGCCAGCTGCTCCATTGTCTGTGAATTGCCTAGTTCCCGCAGCACTCGTCGGTCTGTTTTGTTGGTCGTGGTCATCGGGACCTTCTCAATGTGAATGTAGGCTCCTGGGACCATGCTGTGAAAATGTAAGAGTCTGCATAAAGTGCCTCGGGATAGGCCATCTGTCCTAAGGATTTTGATAAAGCAAGAAGATGAGGAACAACGTGGGGACTCACTACTGCGGCACACGATCTACCAGTTTTTCCTCTAGACCCTCTATGAGTCGTATGAGTTTAGACTTGGTGTCTGTTTCTGACTCAAATTCTACTTTGTTGGAAAGACTTAGGAAAACGGCAAGAATTGGACTGGTGCTGTTTTGCGGTATGATTATCTCCGCAGCAATACCGTCAAATAGAGTTGGATCCCGTAGGCTGGAACGAACATGATATTCGACTTCTGCCAACTCGATTCGTTGGCCTCGAAGCTTAATCATTCCGTCTTTGCGACCAATAAAATCCAAGGAACCATCTGAGTTATAGCGTAAAAGGTCGCCAGTCTTGTAGAGTGTGCCATTTCGGCCTGGGTGGCCCGGCGCTCCTCGTGAGAGCCATGGCGGGTCTTGAATATACGCTGCCGTAGTCTTGCCCGAGTCAGCAAAATATCCTTTGCTTACAGTTGGACCTTCTATCAGAAGTTCTGCAATAGTTCCGATGGCAGCGAGGCAATCAGGACGACCAGGCTCCACGAGCCAAGTTCTTGCGCCGAAAGAGAACCCGACATGGCTGTTGCGAGTCTTTGAAGTAAGGTAGACAAAGGATAGAGCTTGAGCACACTCTGCTGGTCCGTAAATTCCAATGATTATTTCTGCTTGCGTCCAGCGCGACACCTCTTTGCTTTGGATCGGTTCGCCCCCCATTGCCAAGGTTCTGAGGCCTGGCATACTAGATGGCACCAGCGATTGAGCCACTGAGGGAGTGAAATATGCGTAGTCGCAGTTCATTTGATTGAAGGCACCGGCAATGTCGTTCCTGCGCTGCCACTCCGAGGGAATGCATAGACACCCCCCATAAATTAGCGTTTGCAAGTGGTTTGACCATGAAACGTCGAAATTATACGAGACAAAGTCAAATACGCGGGTCCCTCGCTTGATATGTAGTATGTCACCCTGGTGCGTTGCTGCAGACGCAAAATTTCCATGTGTCGTCACAACACCTTTTGGCACGCCTGTTGATCCGCTTGTAAATACAACTACCGGTATCTCAAAATTAGCACGGAACCTCTCTTCCTGTGAAGTTTAGAAGACACAAGACTGAGGGGTGGTTCATTATATAGGAAGGAAGAGTGCTTCATAGAATACTAACCGTATAACACATCGGAAGCCCGAGCCTGGGGTAGAGGAAACGCCGTTGAGTCTGATTGGAATTGCTGAATGTGATTTCGATCGACGACAACCACATTGGCGTCAGACAACCGGCTCGCCAATTTGCCATTACTTGTTGACGAAAGTACTATCTGTGGATTGATCTGGGCGACGATGGATCTCAAACGCGACTCTGGCTGAGTCGAGTCCATGGCTACACACGTCGCACCGGCTCTCATCACCCCCAGAGCCGCAACTGGATACCACATTGACTTTTCGAAACAAAGAGGAATTATAGTTCCAGGGCCAGCCCCAATGGCAGTCAGATGTGATGCCAACCGACTAGATAAGTCATCTAACTCAGCATATGTCAAATTGCCATCCCACGCACATATGGCTGGTGCTTGTGGTTGCTGCTTTATAGTGTTGCCAATTAGATCATGTACACATTCTTGAATGGCGCTGGGAACAGTAACATTCCATCTCCAGAGCTCTTCGACATCTTGGACACTAATTGTCTTGATATCTTCAACAGTTTGCGTGGTTGAGGTACAAATTTGACGCAAAACGTATTCGAATTGGGAGGCTATGCGTTCCATTTGCACCGAATCAATGACCTTGGAATCGAAACTGATCTCCAATTGGAGATCACTGGTGTTAGTTAGTTGACACATGATCATGACAGCATTCGGATTGAAGTCGTCCAGCCCGTTGCTAGTGGACAGTATCTCTGACGGATGTTGAAATAGGGCATTGAGGTGGCTCATGCAGGAGCTTTGGCTTGCGGGTTGAACCACTAGCAGAGTGTTGAAACGACTCCCGAGCTCAGTATCCGCGTTAATACGCCGAATGTCAAGTAGTTCGGTCTGTTCATATGGAATCATGGCAATTGATTGTTGTTGAATGTTGAAAAGCAGTTCATCGACTCGTTGTTTTGGGTCGAACCTGACTCGCACAGGGACCGCATTAATGAGAGGTGCGATCATACGATCAATCCCAGCTAATGGAGCCTGGCGACCTGTGACCATTGCCCCAAATACCACATCGTTGGAGTCAGTATAGCGCGCTATTAGGATCGACCAAGCTGCTCTTATTACTGTGAGTTCATCAAGTCAGCAATTGCACAATCGCGGTAATAAGATAGAGTACAGCGAGCTTCAGAACATCTACATCTAACAGAATTCACACACACACACACTCTCTCTCTCTCTCCCTCTCTCAGTCTAAACAGGTAATATCGTGCTTGGGAGATACATACTAGTTGAAGCCGTGGCATCTCGTTTGGGCCATTTGAAGTCAGCGACATGCCGCCGTACCGTGCTGTCTGCTTTTGGTTGATAATCCTGGTTTGGCAAGGATGGAAATGGATTCGCCTCGGACTCTGCAAACTGGTGACGCCAGAATCTCCTTGCGTCTTCTTGATCAACACTTATGGCATGCTTGATGAACGCTTGAAAGGGGGCGACAGGGCCGTTGTCAAGGACACCCGCGTATGACTTTGATACTTCCGTGAGGAGTAAATCCAGAGAGTAGCCATCATAGATCGCATGATGCTGTGTGAGGAGGCAGCAATATCCTCCGGTCTTTGTATCACTGACAATCGCTAGTCGAGTGAGAGGTTTGCCGAGACCCATTGACTTGCTTCGCTCACGCTCGAGGTATGTCTCGACACTATGACAATCATCCCATTCCATTGGCTCATTCAGCTGCACTTGGACGAGGCCCTCTTTAGGTACATCGACTATCCTGTAGCGAAGAATGGGTGCAAGATTTTGGCTCACCTCTTCCCAAGCTTCCTTGAGGCGGCTAATGTTAACGTCATCTCTGAGTCGTAGTAAGAGTCTGGCTATGTAAGAGTTGTCAGATTTGGCTGTCATGGAGAGGAGCGACTTCTGTACTCCAGTGCAAGGAAATACGTCTTCGATATCAGAGACGTCAGTGTTGTACTGCCTTGATATGTAGGCAAGCGCTGTGTCTTTATTTTCGGGTGCCTTTAACAGCGAGAACGGCATGACTGAGTTCCCTTGGATCACTGCATCAGAATGTAAACTTGCCATGCCCATTGCCATTTCAGATAATCGTGGGGTTTTGAGGATATTTTGGACCGCCAGAGAAATGCTCTGACTCCGAGCTAAAGCGGATAGCCGCATCGCAGAAATGGAGTCCCCGCCGAGACGTATGAAACTACTTCCTGTACGAATCTTGCTTTCAGGGAGGCCTAGGACAGTTGCCCATAATTGGCGAAGACGAAGGCCTGAGTCTGTGAATTGCGAGTCATCGCTTGTATGCTCTCCTGCCCCAGCCAATTGCTCAAGAGTTAGACTTGCTCCTAACTCACGCAGGCGTCTTCGGTCTGTTTTCCCACTCGCCGACAGGGGGATGGATTCGACAGGAATAAAGGCACCAGGAACCATATATGAAGGTAGCTGATCGCGCAGTTCATCTTCCAGATCGTCTACAATTTGTGTGAATTTGCTCTTTTCTGTCGGCCGAAGAACGATGAAGACAGCGAGCGTGGGTCTTCCGGTGACATTGGAGTCAATGACTTCTGCAATGGCCGTGACAGCTTTCAGTCTACCCGTCAAGCAGAGCCGGACGTGGTGCTCTACCTCGGAAAGCTCGATCCTCTGCCCTCGGAGCTTCACCTGCGTACCTTTCCTTCCAACAAATATTAGGGTACCGTCGGCCGGATTGTATTTTACCAGATCTCCTGTTTTATATAATCGACCGCCTCGTCCAGGAACACTGCGGTCGGGAGATCCCTTGAGCAACCATGCTGGGGCCTGGTCAATGAATGACGCAGCTGTCTTCTCTTCGTCACATAGATAGCCTTGACCAACAAGCGGCCCTTCTAAATACAACTCTCCAACTGTGCCAATGGGTGCTAAACGGTCGCTGTACTTCGAGTCCACGATCCAGGTCGAGGCGCCTATACCCTTGCCTATAGAGAGTCTTGAAGGCATTGGACTTGGTACGCTATAGTATAGTGTACCTGCAGAGCATTCAGCCGGCCCGTATGACACAAAGGTATTTGCATACGGCATCCACCGAGCGGCATCGTTCTTCGTGACTTCTTCTCCGCCTAAGTGAATGTTTCGTAGAGTTGGTATCACGGTAGGGTCGACCAATCGTGCCGTAGATGGGGTAAGGAAGAGATCGGTGGTGTGGAATTTACGGATGCTGTCTGTCAAGTGGCTTTTCCTTTCCACTTCGCTTGGGATGCACAAAGTCCCACCCGCAGTGAGCACATGAAAAATACTCCAGTAGGATGCATCAAATGCATAGGATGAGAAGTCATACATCCGCGAGCTGTTATTCAGCCGCAGGGCCGCTCGCTGATGGAGCACCGCACTGCTGAAGTTACGATGCTGCATGAGGCAGCCTTTCGGGGTTCCGGTACTTCCACTGGTGAAGATAGCATAGAGCAGATCGGATGCATCACTATGCGGCAGGTCTTTGGTGATTTGGCTGACATCCTCACCCGTGGAAGTTCGTACGAGGTCCGAGTTAGCATCCAATACCAACCATTTTGCGACCAATTTGGAGGATATCGCTTCGTTTGAAGCCGAAGTAAGAATTAATATGGGCCTAACCTGCAGCACAATAGCTTTGAGACGTGATTCTGGTAGTGTCGGATCCAACAGAAGCCCAGCGCCACCTGCTTTC
The DNA here is from genome assembly GCA_009828645.1 of Calcarisporium arbuscula. Taxonomy (NCBI): domain Eukaryota; kingdom Fungi; phylum Ascomycota; class Sordariomycetes; order Hypocreales; family Calcarisporiaceae; genus Calcarisporium; species Calcarisporium arbuscula. The sequence continues at coordinate 1,552,145 of WBSA01000004.1, forward strand.
ATGACACCTAGGAGGGCGATCACAGCGAACATCGACTTCTCAAAGCAAAGCGGAACGATCATATTTCTCTCGATCCCAAGTTCGGTCAGGTGATAAGCAATAGTGTTGGAAAGACGATCCAAAATCCCGTAGGTGAGGTCGCCATCCCAGGCAGATACTGCTATAGCATCTGGCTGGGCATGGGCAACTTCTGAGATGAGATGATGCACGCACCTTTCGATGCTCGACGGGGCCTCAGAGTTCCACTTCCAAATCTGGTCAAGCTCCTCATCTGTCGTAATGTTGATGTCGCAAATCGGTATACCGTCCAGCTCTTGGGAGCATAGGTTCCTCAGTAACTGCTCAAAGTGTTGCGCCAGCCTTTGTACAGTCTCCTTCTCGATAACGGCAGAGTCGAAGCAAAACTCCACCATGAGCCGGTTCTCTCCCAGCGTGCAGATCAATGAGAGCGCGTAAGAGCTGAAGCCATGGTAGCGGTGAGCTTCGCCCTCCAGTCCATCGCTACGGGCTTCAGAAACGAACAAACTGGTGTCCTTAATGTTCTGTTCCTGGGGCTGTATGACTAAAAACGTCTGGAACTGGCAAGCGTGCTGCGCTTCATGACTGATTTGGCGTATTGTGGATAACCCAGTCTGCTCGTACGGGATCATTTCTGTCGCTTGGCTCTGCAAAGACTCGAGAAGTTTCGGAACGCTTCCCTCGCTGTCAATCTTGACTCTCACTGGCACAGTAGCTATTGTTGGGCCAGCAAGCCTCTCGATACCTCCAACAGGTGCCTTGCGGCCAGCGACAACTGATCCAAATACTACATCAGACGAGTTGGAATACTGAGAGCACACAAGTGCGCATGCCGCGCGTATTGTAGTTGAGGGGGTGATGTTATCTTCTCGCCAAACCATCTCTTCGATAGAATGAACTAGAGTAGAATTCGTTTGAGGCTGGTAGGCAGAAGACGGCAAGGCTGGAAATTGTGTTGCCTCCAAACCCGCAAATTGAGCATCCCAATACTTGACTTCTGCATCCTTGTCCTGGTTGCGGATATACTTGACGAATGACTGAAATGGACAGTGTCGAAGAGGTGTCGTGCCGTTATAAAAGCTCTCCAATGTTTCCAGTATTAATGGTGTAGTCAGTCCATCATATATAGAGTGATGCATCGTTAGAGCAAAGCAGAAGGTCTCACCATCGCTGGCTCTTCTGAAGTCCTCAGCTTGCACTTCAACTAAAACATTTTCATTGGCCGTCTTTGTGCCATCTTTGTTGTCAAAAGGTTGTGCACTATCCACCGGGCTATCTCGAAATAGCCCACATCGCATGAGAGGAGATCCGAGGCCTATTGGTAACTCCATCTCCTTCCTCAGGTAATCACTCATGCTGTCCGCTTCTGTCCAGCAGTTATGTACCCGGATGATTGCTTGGACAAAGCCTTGCCCTGGGAGATCAATGATGCGTGTTCGCAGGATACTCATTGTTGAAACAACACGTTCCCAAGCCTCTTTGAATCGAGCAAGGTCGACTGATGAGCCAAGTTCTAGTATATTGCGACCAATGTAGTCCCCTCGGCGCTTCATGGTCAGGGCTAATAGGCCTTCCTGTAACGGCGTGCAGGGAAGCAAGTCTTCAATTTCATCCTTCTCCACATTACAAATAGTTGCTGCCTGCTGTCGTACGAGTTCGACGTCCTCTTCCAGATTAAGCATTGTGAAAGGGCCTATTATGTCCTCACCCACCTCTTCTCTGTTTCTGAGAAGCTTTGACATGTCGGATAACATCGGATGCTGAAAGATTTCGGCCACTGTTATCAACAAGCCCTGCTGCCGCGCTATCCCAACCAGTCGCATGGCCTGAATGGAGTCGCCAAGTCGTAGGAAACTGTCGTTTGTTGAAATGGTATCAGCATCTTGTTCAAGAGCAAGCGACCACAACTCCCTCAATGTCCTTTCTGCAGTAGTTGCAGGTTCTCGTCGCTTGCTGCCAGACGTTTGTCGCGGGGGGTCGAATGAAGTCCCAATCTCTTGTAGTCGAGTGCGGTCTGTCTTGCCTGTCAGAGTCGTTGGAACAGTTGAGATTGGAATATAGAAGGAAGGAATTGCGTATGAGGGTAATATTTTCAGCAGTTTTTCGTTCAACCCAGCCGTTACTCTCTCGATCTCGACTTGAGTAGCGAAGGTAATAAAAGCCACCAGGGTAAGGTTGCTGCCGTTTTTAGGTAACACGGCATCCACTACCACTTGAATATCATCTGTACATGCGAGGAACTTGCGTATGTGCTTTTCTACTTCGACGGGAACAACAAGCTGGCCGCGGATTTTGAGTTGTGTGTCTTTCCTTCCTATGAATATCAAGTTGCCGTTGGTATCATATCTGGCCAAGTCGCCAGTGCGATAAATGCGGCTATTCCTCCCTGGTCTATCTGCACCGTACCCGATGGACAGAAAGGTTGGATTCTTGCAGAACAGCCGCTCGGTCATTGTTGAGTTCCCAATGTAACCATCAGCACATGTAGGTCCCTCCAGAGCAACTTCACCAAGCGCACCGAAAGGCACGAGCTTATTGTGGTTCCTTGGATCAACAAGCCAGCAGAGACTTGGATGCTTCGAATTGGCCGGTCTAATAACTCCACTACCCCATGTGCCTATATTGGTAGGGCAGAAAGCAGCTGAAGAGGACTCAGCAGGGCCATACCAATTGATAACGTTACACTCGTCTTTCCACCTATTGACGTCCTCTTGACTAACATTCTCGCCAGCCAACACTAGAGTGGACAGACTAGGCACGTCTTTCGGGCGGAGAAGTTTTGCTGTTGATGGGGTAAGACCTAGATAGTTGGCACTATATCGGTTGATAGCGGCAGGCATTCCGTCCAGTCTTTCGGACTCAGAGGGGATACACACGCAACCCATATTGACAAGTGCCGACATTACCTCAATGGTGCTGACATCAAAATCGTATGAAGCAAATTGGAAGACTCGAGATTTTGCATTCATCAATACACATTCGCCGTGTCCCTTGATGTTTGCTGCGAGAGATCTGTGACTCCAGAGGATTTGTTTTGGTTCACCAGTAGTACCGGATGAGACCAGTATTGCGGCTGGATCGCACATCTCTAACGCCGGAAATTTGACAGTCCTACGACCAGGAGAACCTTCCATAAGTTGGTCGATCGTAAAGCATGCGGCGTACTGCGATATTACCCCCATGCGATATTCCGAAACTACTGCCAGTTGAACGCCAACATTCTGGAAGACATGGTCAACCCGACGCTCCGGAACGGCAACCGATTGCAGCAAGGCGACAGCTCCCGCCTTGAATGCCGCTATCTGAATAACAGGCATCCACTTTGTCTTTTCTAAACATAATGCAACGATTGACCCTTTTGCGACTCCTAGGCAGATCAAATTCTGGCAGACGATGGTGGAGAGTTCCTCAACTTGGCGGTATGAGAATTTGCCATCCCAAGCATCTATTGCTACAGCATTTGGTTGTTTCTTGGCTGCCAGAGCAATCAAGTCATGCACACACATATTTGGGTTTTCGGGAAGCTCTGCGTTCTGGGTCCAGAAGAGTTCTAGGTCGATACCGCTGGCGGTTTGCACAGCATCAAGCTTCGTCGTGGCAGTGTTGTCTGAACTCATCTGCCGAATTATAGTCTCAAATTGACACGAAATACGATGCATTTGCATTTTGTCGATGATATTGCTGTCAAAGCTTAATCGTAGATGCAGTCCATATGTTGTCAGTTCGCAGATTAGCTGCAATGCGAATGTGTTGAAAGGGTCGGTCCCTAGAGTGTCATTATTTGATGAGAAACTGCGGGCTTTGAATAGGAGGCTGTCTTCATGAAGGCTCTTTCCTTCGGATACCGGCTGAACCACAATGAGCGTTTGGATGAGGGAGGAATCCAGACATCCGTTCAGGTGTTGAATGTTCTGCAGTCCATATTGCTCGTAAGGAGTGATTTTCATCATTTGCTGCTGGCAACGCCCGAGGAAGGCCTCTATGGTCTCTTCCCAGTTAATCGAAACCGCAACAGGCACTGTCGATATTGTGGGACCGGCGCAGTTCTCTATGCCTCTCATGTCTGCCTGCCTTCCACTGACTGTGACTCCGAATACTACATCGCTTGATGATGTGTATTGAGCAGCAAGAATAGCCCAAGACGAACGTATTATCGTTGATGGTGTCACTCCAGTCCGCGGCCAGTCTATCGAAATAGAATATTCCAGCTCCTCATTTGCTTGTGGCTGGTAGACGGAAGAGGGGAGAACCGGGAATTGCCTCGGCTCTGAGTTTGCAAGCTGTCCCTTCCAGAAGTCGGCCGCTTCCTCCAGGTTTATGTTGCTCACATGCTGTATGAAATTCCTGAATGGTGTGACGACCATCCCCGCCTGGTCGAGATATTGTGATTCTAGCTCATCCAGAATCATCTTTAGTGTGTTACCGTCGTAGGTGCAGTGATGTATTGTGAATATGAAATCCCGGTCTATGATCGCTGCTCGGCAGAGCTCCGTACCTAGGCCCATGGGTTCCAGCTCATCCTCACGTATGTAGGTGTTAAGGTCGCTACCAGAGCGCAAAGAAGCGTTACCAAGCACGACTTGCACTAGTCCCTGTCCCGGAAAATCGATGATTCTTGTTCTCAGAATCGGCAATTTCTCTACTGTGGCTAACCATGCCTTTTGTAATCGGTTGGCGTCAATATCAATCTGAAGTCCTAGAACGCTGCGCGAGACATATTGGCCGAGTCGTCTGGCTCCTAACGCAAGAAGCCCTTGTTGGAGGGCTGTACAGGGGTAGATATCAATGATTTGAGATTCAGGGATTGAACAGAGCCTGGCTGCATAGAAGCGACCTTCAACTTCGCCGACGCCGGGACCAAGAAGCGAAAAGGGGAGAATTTCTAGTTCAGGGGACGTAGAATCTTGCCTGATCCTTTTCGCCATATTGTCGAGTTGTGGGACTTCGAAGACATCCGAAACAGTCAGCATGAGCCCCCGGCTGCGGGCTGATGCAACTAGGCGCATCGCAGCGATTGAATCACCTCCCAGACGAAGAAAGTTGTCATGTGCATGTATCACATCTGTTTGGATGCCGATGATCTCCGCCCAAAGCTCTTGCAGCCGTTTCTCCATGATTGTGGAGGGTTTCCTTGCTTCCTGACGGAAAGGTTGCATCAACGCCAACTGCTCATACGTGAGTGAGCTTCCAATTTGTCGTAGACGATTCCTGTCGGTTTTTCCCGAGATGTTTGTTGGAATCTCGGTAATAGGAATATAGACCTTTGGGATCATGTATGATGGCAGAGTCTTCAGCAAACTCGCCTCGAGTTCATTCGCCGGCATAACTCGTTTAATAAAGGTGACGATGTCTTCGGCCAAGTCAGCTCCGGCCGTGGGACTGATGAAGAGAGCCAAGTTCTCCCTGTCACCGTTGGACGGTGTGAATATTTCTGCAACTACAATGACCTCTAGCTTTCCAGACAGGAAAGATTGGATACAGTGCTCTATTTCGCTCAGGTCGACTCGTTGTCCACGCAGTTTTCTTTGGGAATCCTGCTTGCGGCCGATGAAAATAATTCTTCCATCTATGTCGTATTTCACAAGATCTCCAGTTCTGTAAAGCTGTTCACGCCGCCCCGGTATCTCATCATGGCCATTCTGGAGCCACAGTGGCGAAATGAAACTCCCCTCATTCAATGATGTACTATTGTCCACCGGCATATGTTGCAAGAATCGGTCCTTCAATGCAAAGCTCGGCGATCGCACCAACTGGCGCGAGACGATTAGGATCTGTTGGATTGACGAGCCATGGCAGACTGGATTTGCTTCTGCCGATCATCCCAGGTCGCCATGTCTCCTTCTCAACGACGTAGGAAGTTGCAACGGATGCTTCAGCCGGCCCGTACCAGTTGTGCACAAACTCAAGGCTCCTAGCCCACTTGAACGCAGCCTTGTGTTGCAGCTTTTCACCTGCAAACACGAGAGTCCTCAACGAGGGCAGCTCCTCAGGAGCAAGGGTTTCAGACACCGATGGAGTTACGCACAACCAGTTGGCGTTTGCGTCATTGATGGCTCCGGCGAGTCGATTAGTTCTATCTAATTCCGACGGGATGCACAAGCAGCCTCCCACGGACAACGTCGACAGCGCCTCCACTGTGCTTACATCAAATTCATATCCGGCGAATTGAAACACCCTGCTGGTAGCAGAAATGCCGAAGGAGACAGTGGCTGCCTGAATATTGCTTGACAAGGTTGTGTGACTCCACAGAATCGGTTTTGGAGTTCCTGTTGACCCAGATGTAAAGAGTATGAGGGCAGGGTTAGAAGGTAGGTTGTGAGTGAGGGGGGGTACATGCGAGGATTCTTCTCGTTTGGTTTGAATAAGCTCGGAAATGGCAAAGGTCGGCATCAGTCCACTAAACGGAGATGCACCAGGTATGATTGAGGTGATGGCGAGCTTCGGTTGCAATGTCTCGGTTATATCGCAAGCGCGCTGACTTGACATGTATGCAGAAGTTGGTAGCGCGATTGCCCCGAGTTTGAGAGCCGAGATCATGCAAATAACCAGCCATGCCGATTTCTCGAAGCTCAGTACAACGACAGATCCTGGGCCAACATCTTCTTTCTGAAGCCGACGCGCGAGACTGGTAGACAGGTCCTTCAGTTGCTTGTATGTCAACTTCTTGTCCCAGGCGGAAATAGCGATGGCATTCGGGTCAATTGCAGCTCTGTTGTCGATAAAATCAACCACAGACTTCTCGGCTGCCTCAGGGAGAATTCTATTCCATTCCCAGATCTGGCCGAGATCTTCTTTGCTAACGGCTGTGATGTTGCGTAAGCTCGACGTTGCGAGTTTTTCAGTGCATAATTGTCGAAACAGGTGCTCGAGCTGTAGAGCGATGCGTTGAACCTCTTGCTGTCCAATTGCTCCTGAATCGAAATTGATCTTCAATGAAAGACCAGAATCTTCTAATTGGCAAATAATCATCATGGCATAAGAGTTATACATGTGAATCTTGTCTGCCTGCCCGTCTTTCTCTACAAGACTCAGCGCCTCTTGTTTTGATTTTCCATCATCGGCAGTGTTGACAATACTCTTTGCCTGAGAGAAAATGCCTCCTGTGTTCTGACCTGTTCCTTGCCGAGCCGGTTGAACCACGAGCAAGATTTGGAAATGACTGGCTTCTTCGACATCTTCAGAAATGTGCTGGATACGCTGGAGGCCAAACTGCTCATACTTAGTGAGCTCTGCTGCTTGTTGCTGTATCTGTTGCTGGAGAGCTTCTACCGTCTGATCCCAGTCAAACTTCACCCGGACCGGAATAGTAGCTATGGTAGGACCAGCAATCCGCTCTATACCAGGGACAGGCGCATGTCTGCCACTGACGGTTGCTCCGTATTTAACGTCGTTGGAGTTGGTGTATGAAGCCAATAGCAAGGCTAGTCCTGAACGCACTACCGACGAGGGAGTGATTCCCGTGCGTGGCCACTGCATCCCCGAAATTTTGTGGTCTAGATCCAGTTTCTTCTCAGGGCGGTAGTTCGAGGATGGGAAAACCGTAGCTTCTGAGCCTGCAAATTGATCTTGCCAGAAAGCAACTGCCTTTGGGCTGTTTGTGGCTAGCACATGTTTTATAAACGGCTGGAAGGCGCCAAGGGATTGTGGGACACTATGGTTTTCGTGGTACGCTGCCTCTATAGCATCTAAGATGAGCGTTGTGCACCATCCATCAAAAATAGCATGATGCATTTCCAAGACAAAGTGATATGGGTTGCCTTTGACGATTCCTGCTCGACACAGCGGAGATCCTAAGCCCATTGGCTTAGCATCTTGCAGGAAGTCATCGATATACTGGTGCCAGCGCAATGGGATTGGGGAATTCACAACTGCCTGGACAAGGCCCTCTCCAGGCAAATCAATAATTCGTGTTCGAGTGATTGGTGCACTCTGGACAGCGTTTGCCCAAGCCTTTTCGAACTGCTGGATATTAATCTGCCTAGGCAGTTCAAAGACGGTCCTTGAAATGTAGTCTGCGTTGTAGGTTGAGCTTGAGGTGACCCGACCGCGCTGTATTACTCCTTCGTTCCTGGCTGTCATTGCGAGCATTCCTTGTTGGAGCGGTGTGCACGGATATACATCTTCAATACATAATGTGTCAACCTCACAGAGTCTCGCCGCTTCTTCCCGTATGCTTGCGTTGTCCTTCCCCATGGTCAACAGAGAGAACGGTAATATTATCTCATGGGAGACAGTGGTCTTTTGTTTTGTAGCTTTGGCCAGATCACTAAGTGTCGGGGTTTGAAACAGGTCCGCAACTGTCAACAGCAAATTGTTCTCACGAGCCGCTGCGACGACACGGATAGCGGCGATAGAATCACCTCCCAGGCGGAGAAAACCATCGGCGGTGCTGATATGAGTGTGTTCCAAGTCCAAAACCTCTGCCCAGATCAGGCGAAGTTGTCTTTCGATATCACTAGAGGGCTCGCAATGCTCCGCGACAGACAAAATTGTTGATTGCAACTTGACAATATCTTTCCAAGTCATTGCGCTTCCCATATCACGGAGACGCCGCCGGTCTACTTTCCCGGTGGGAGCAAGTGGGATCTCATCGACCGGGAAGTAAATGCTGGGAATCATGAAAGCCGGCAAAACTTCCCGTAACTGCTCCGAAAGACTGCCCAGTAAAGCCTTAACTCGTCCTCCATCTTGGGGTTTGACCACTACGAACAGGGCCAGGGAGGATCTGTCACTGCCAAGAGGGAGTATAACGTCGACAATAACTGGAAGTGCGTCATCCAGGCAAGCACGTACGTGATGCTCGACATCACCAATTTCGACCCTTTGGCCCCTGATTTTCAGTTGAGAGGCATCTTTGCGACCAACGAATAGTATCCTCCCGTCGGGCTTGTACTTTACAAGATCGCCTGTCTTGTAGAGTGTGCCGCGCCTGCCAGCGAAATTACTACTGCCAGCAAGTAGCCATGGCGGGTCATTAATAAATGCTGCGGCTGTCTTTTCTGGATCTGATAGATACCCCTGACCAACCAGAGGGCTTTCTAGGTATAGCTCTCCAACAGAGCCTATGGAAGCAAGCCGGTCGCCATCGCTCGGATCTACAACCCATGTAGAGAATCCGACGCCTCTGCCAATATCAGGACGATCCTCCTGGGATCGGCTTAGAATTGAGAAGGCACACTTGAAAGTGCATTCGGTCGGGCCGTAAGTGTTTAGAAGCCTGACGTGTTCAGCCCATTGCGTGACGTTTTGCCGGTAAGGCATTTCACCGCTCAGGAGGACTGTTTCAAGAGTCGGCGGGTTCGGACTGATTGTCCGCAGAACCGTTGGGGTGACGTTTATCAGCGTCGCTTTGAAAGCCGTTATTGCAGAAGAAAGGTCGCTCAGCATATCCTCCTCTGAAGCAATGCAGATACAACCCCCTGCGCATAGTGTATGGAGAAAGTTACTCCATGCCACATCGAAGGAGTAAGGAGCAAAGTCGAAGACACGGGAATCCCGGTGAAATCCAAGCTTCTCGCCTTGGTAGCGAACAGCGCTCCTCACATTAGCATGGCTAATGCACGCGCCTTTGGGCTGGCCCGTCGTCCCGCTATAAAAGTTTGGAGGGTCAGCAATTGCTCAACAAGAAAAGAAGGCCAGACGGGGAGATATTTGCAAGTCGGAAGAAATGGGGCCTGCCGCAAGTACAATATGAAGAGCATGCAGAGTAGTAGTAAAGGAGTGGAGAAACTTTGAAACCACACATACGATGTAAATGAGATGTATACGATGTCTGATGGCGAAACAAGTGGTAGTTGAAGTGAAGTCTGTGCTCCGAGGTCCAGCTCGTGCAGCAGGGTATCGTCAAGCTGGAGGACCGGCAGAGCCGCCAACAGTGCCGCTCTCGCACGGTGTGCATCAGACGAGATAATTATGCTTGGCCGTACTTGTTGCACAATGGATCGCAATCTTGTGTCGGGCTGGGTGGCATCGAGGGCAACCGCACTGCACCCTGCCTTGATCACACCTAACATGGCGACACAAGTCCATCGTGACTTTGAAAACAAGATCGGTATGCTGGACCTTGGAGCAACATGCAGCTTGATGAGACGACCGGCCACCTCACTAGCCAGGGCATCGAGTTGAGAATAAGTAAAGTTGCCATCCCAAGCGCATACTGCCAAGGCACTTGGCTGGCTCCCAGCTATTTCCGTGATGAGATCGTGAACGCAGCCCTGTATCAGATCCGGCACTGAAGCGTTCCAGGTCCATATCTGGTCGAGGTCCCGTTGAGATGGAGATGCATCTACGGAAAGGTTGGATGCATCCATGAAGGCACCCTGCTCCTCCATTGGATCCTCGGCTGGGCAGGTAAGGCCCGGTGTGGTAGAGGTGATTCGGACCCGGATTATTGCCTGAATTCTTGATTTAATCGAATTCCATTCTTAATTGCAGCATAGGAACCCGGGAAGTCAAACTCGTCAGGAATCCTTGATTACGTTAGTGGAAGAGTTGGTTCGTTTAGTGTATGCGTGCGTCCTGCGTTTAGCAAGCTATCCCCCGTCTTTATCCCTCTTTAGAAACAAACCACTATGGAAGCGGCCGATAGCCAATGTCCCCATTTTTAGGTGCAGAGAGGTTCTCCAGACCATACTTGGAACTGGGTACATAAAGAAGGTTGTTTGCGCTTGCACAATCCTAGCGTCAACCGCACGGTGGGGTGTGATACGTCTTCACACCCCCTTGTTTGTACCGTGACTTCTCTGACCTTTTCTAATTAGGAAGGTCGGCCGCCCAACGCGCTAGAAGTTAAACTTGGCAGTAATATATCTAATAGCAAACTATTAATATTCTGTATCCTATTTATCCATTCGCGAGTAGTATTGAGCTAGATGTGAGGCTCAGGCTTGTAGCCGCGATTGCTTGCAGTGCAGAGTTGATGACAAAGACCAAGCTTCAGCTGAATTTCAAGCTTCGTGGCTTGACGCCTCGAACCTCTTAGTCTGCGGCAGCGGCCGCGTCAACCAGGCACACATTTGTCACGGGAAGAGATGTCCCCTTCGAAGCAGTGGCGTTTCCAGCGAGGCTAAAAATATCCACTAGTATCAGTTGCTAATCAGGTTGAGCCATCTTGGATTGGCACCCTGTTACAGTCCTCGGGCGGATCCTAGGCGAAGTTTTGTACGGGTAGGTCGTTTAATCCAGGTGCAAGACTTCCTGCCTGACGGGGCAAATTTTCCCATTTACGATACAAGTATTGGCGTGGCTGCTGACATGGCTGCTGATAAGGTGCGGAGAGTGCCGTTAACAATAGAGCCGGAATATGATGGTGTAGAGGTATGACGCACTCTGTACGAACCACGGATACAATTTATTATTACAGGCCGATAGTTTAGAGAAGAGAAATATGCAAAAACTTACTATTATGTAAGTAGCATCGAGTAATGATAGCGCTGTACTTTATTTTAGAGGTATTACTCGAGAGATTATTAATTTATGGTTAAAAGGGAAAAAAAAAAAGTTGTTCTAATATCCACCAACCAGTTCCAACCCTGTTCAGGTGACGCTGGGGAATCAATCTAGCGTTGGAAACCGCCTTGTCAACGCTCTAGCCTTGGTCCGGGTGCTGTAGCCGCCACCGGCTGGTTCAGCATCTCTGTGAGATTGTGAGATACTTCGTAATTGTCCTCAGCCCGAGGCCCATCCAAACACCAAGGACTTTTGACCAAGGGGGGGGGGGGGGGGGGGGGGGGCGCCAAGCATCACTTGCGCTCGGGCTTAGGTGTTGATGTCATGGGGGGCCTTTTCTTCACCATACAAAAAGCGAATGCAGACCTTTGCCACGCAGGATTGCGTTAGCAACGAATTCTCCACGTAGGATCCCGAATCCTGCGTACAGGAGTGTGCTCGAGTTCTCACGCGGCTCCGACAGTCACGGCGTTAGCCCAACTAGGTAACTTGCGAGCTAATCGCCAAGCTAGTTAAAAACTGTAATATTCCACGAAAAAATCGTTTGACCCCACTATTCGCCATGCGAGTAGTATATTTCTGCACAAGTGGGAAGCGTCATCAGGCTTGGAGCCCCGAGCATGGATTCGCTGCCTCCTAGGAGAAGGGAGGAATATTATGACTGACAAGGCTGGATGTAATCTGATAAGCTGGGCAACATGTACAAATGCAACGCATATGTCACGCCACCATTGGACTGACGAGGACTGTCTGTACCAGTACATTGGTACGGAGCCGTGCTCGCTCCGTACCTGCATTGCATTTGCATTAAGCGTGAGTAAGACGGTGGGTTAGATGGGGGGCGAAAGGCAGGCAGCAGTGGGGGCTGCAGGAAGCTAAAAGGCAGTGGGGGCTGTGGAATCCAGCCAAGCCAAGTCGCTTTATGCAATAATTACGAAACGCAGAACCCTAACCCTAACCCAAATCCAAGACGTTGAGGCGACAAAATCGAGATGGAATTGAAAGGCCCCAAGTGGTAAGTCTGGTCAGCCACGGTGCTCAGCAGCTCGAGACGTTGAACTGGGTGGCAGTATAGAAGAAATTCTACGGCGTTTATCGTGTACCAGTAAGTGACAGTTGTCAGTGTATAATACTCCGCATGGCCAAATCAGCAAGTAGAAGATGAATCCACCACACCGGTTCGCCAAACGTCTTTTTATAGACACCCTTGGCCGCCATCCGCAAGGGAACTAACTCCACACGACTTCATGCATTCGGCGCTCGTCTACTCTGTGCAACACCGTTATCAATCATGTTCGAGCGGCTCGATTTCGCAGCATTCTATGCCGCCAACACAGCCGAGCGGGATGGCTTTTGCCGCAGGCTGGTCTCAAGTCTAAAGCAGCATGGCTTCGTCAGACTGGTCAACCACGGCGTCCCAGCTTCGGATATCGACGACGCATTTGAGACGGTTCGCAACAAGAACAAGCCTGACCACCAAATGTATGCTAATCCACGGTCTTTAGAGCCGTCGCTTCTTCCAACTTCCCTTGGATCAGAAACTCAAATCCCCCCACCCTCCACCGCCAACCCACACCGTGGTTACAGCGCATTCGGCATCGAGAACGTGTCTGCAGTCTCGAACATGGGCTCCACTGCGCCAATGCCTCTTCTTAAGGACATGAAGGTCTGCCTCTTAGCCACTGTTCACTTTCTGCCTGGCGATTAGCTCACCCCTGTAGGAGTCGTACGACATCGGATCTGAGAGCGACCGCCTCTACAGCAATATATGGCCCCCACCCGGGGTACACGACGTCTTTCGGCCTACCTTTACCTCCTTCTTCTCAGCCTGCTACCGTGCCGAGCTCGCCATCCTCGAGGCTATTTCTGTCGGGTTGGGGCTACCTACGCAGACGCTGAGTCAACTCCACACAGACCAAACTAATGAGCTGCGGTTGACACACTATCCCGCCGTGTCACGAGGGGATTTTGTCCACTCGACGCGCATCGCAGCTCACACCGACTTCGGTACCATCACTCTTTTGTTCCAAGACAATGTGGGCGGGCTACGTAAGGAAGATACTCTCTCATTCTCTTCTTTCCCATTCCCTGTTTTCGAATCCCCGTTTGCCCATATTTACGTAGGGTCCATCTTCTCCCAACAGTCCCAGAGCACACGAATCACCCCCGCCGCTTTGGAAATCGCATTGATGAGAAACCCTCTGACTTTCCAACTTTGCAGAAGTAGAATTACCATCCGGCAGTGGTAAATTTGTTGACATCGACAGCGGAGGACGAAGTGAATGTATTCTCAACGTGGGTGATTGTCTGCATAAGTGGACTGGGCTGCACAGCGCACGCCATCGTGTGCACCTACCTGCATTGCCACAAAAAAGTAAAGCAGACGGGACGGAAGATTCCATTGATGAACGTTTCTCCATTGCGTACTTCGCAAAGCCGAACCGGATGGCAAGTCTGTGCCCCTTACTAGGAGTTTCGGCGTCGGAAAAAGAGGCGAGACATATGACCGCTGGGGAGTTTCAGCATATGAGGATTCAGGGGACCTACGTTTGACGGGACGTTACAGTATATCATATCAGATGTCATAGCTGCTTGCAAGATGCTACAAAAAGGCCGCATCAAGAAAGCTTGATTTGTAAATAAATGCCTTCCTAAACGCTCATCCCCCTCTGTTGCATTGTAAGCCAATCTACACATCCCGCTTCGGGTGTGTTGCACGGCTCCCTACAAATAGAGACGCTACGAAAGCAAATATATAACACATTGCACTGATATCAAATGGAAGTCCAAGATACAGCTTGTTGTCCCATCCAATGGATATTGCAAGGGCACGGTTGAGTACAAGCGCGCCAGCAGCCGATCCTATGCCGTCACCCACAGCGATAACGGCGTAGAGAACAGATATGTCCTCGCGACGTACCAGATCCGTGAGAAGAGACTGTAGAGCCGGCCGTGTACTGCAGCCTAATGTGAATACTAGAAGACCTACAAGCTTGGAGTTAGCGAACGGTGGGACAAACGAGACGGGTGGGTTTACCGAGAATGAAGAAGGTCAATGCCTGGGAGAATGCCATAATGAGACAGCCAAGGCCCATGACCAGGAAACCATACTGGACTATATATCGGTCAAAGTTTATAGATGCGACATGAAATTTGACCTGCGCAACTTTCTTGAGGATTGGTAAGATGGCGATAAGCCAGACTAAGCTCTCTAGTGCTTGTATTGATAACGCTCGACTGGCCTAATGGCAGGTTAGGATGGGGGGAGGCCGCCGCGTAAGCCGATGGCATGTGGAAAACTGACTGATGCGAGTGAAATATCAAATTTCTTGGGCATATATTGAAGCATTAGCTCGGTAATTGGATTGACGAGTTTGGCCACTGGAACTGTGGCTATAAGCACAAGAATGTTACGGTCTCGTAGAAGTTGAGACACGATGCGCTTCCCGCGTTGAATGGAGCTGATGGCATCCACCCCTTCGTCATCTGGGTCACCTTGATGATCTTGCAGCTGTACAGGGGAACTACCCGGATGAATGAAGAAAAGCGTAGCTATACAGAGAAGGCCAACTGGAAAATTGAGAATCATTGGTGTGAACAAGAAACCCTGGTCCAGCAGCAAGGCGGCAAACATGATTGTAAGGATCTCAGTGAGAAACTGCGCCGCCATGAACAAGAAGAAGCAGATGGACCTATGACTGCGATGAGCACTGCGGCTTGCCTGGATAGAATGAGCATCATTGGTGGGCCAACCTGTTTGCGCCTGGGATGTGCTTCGCAGCAATGGAATAGATGACGGATGCCAGAATAGGTGATCCGCCTCCAACCACCCTGAAGAGGGGCGCCAATACAGCACTCCATATGGGAAAGGCAGACCAGTAGAAGCACACGACTAGAAGCCACGCACAGGAGAGCAGGTATCCCAGGACGTTGATTCCGGCAAGCAAAGGCCCCCCCAGACGGTCAACCAGCAGGCCATAAGGGATGGTGAGGAGAAGCCCGACAGTCGCCTCCAGAGCCGACGAATACCCACGCAGGTGCGCGAGCCGCTGCTGAATTGCGGGCGACTTGCAGAGATGCTCCGGGATGCTGCCAGCGTGGTCTATGACGCCGGGATCATGCTGGATATAGTGCTCACGGCACACGCCCAGCTCGATCAGTCGCACCGTGGAGATGTACTTCAAGACATCGGCGAAGGCGTACAGCATCAGAAAGGCGGCGGCCAAGGCGGCGGTACGAATGGCATTTTCAGTCCACCCAGAGTCGTCTGTGTGCAATTGCTCCTCGGTGGGCGGGTTTCGCTCGGCTGGCTGTATGAGGGGCGACGTCTCCGTGGCTTCATTTGCGGCAGACATGATCAAGCGTGGTCCTGGTATCGCATGATGTCTGCGACTCACTTGCCTGTCTACCTGTTCACGTTTGTTGATTTGTTGATGGCGTGCTGGTCTCAACTTTTGCCCACCTCTAGCACGTTTTCCAGCCAATAGGACTACCAGTAGATTCTCTCGCTGGCTCTTTCCTAGATAGGAACATACCTAATTACTTGATATTGTTAATCGAGCGGGGCCAGCAGCTTACTCGCTCCTTACCTTCCAACTACATAGTACATGTACGGACTACCGAGTTTTCTACGGAGTCAGGACCGACCCATCCACTCTCATGAGGGGACTCGGATCCTATTGTGGATCGAGGTATAGATACAACTCAGGCAACGACCACACCGCACACCGACAGATAAGTCAAACCACCCCACAACCGAACATACCCCACAACCGAACAAGCTTTCAGCCCTCAACAACACCAAAGCCAGCACATTCAAACCGCGTTTTCTCGCGCAATTCTTATCTAATTAAAAAGATAACTATATCATTAGATTCAGCATGCCTAAATATACAGAAGAAACATATAAAAAGTGCTATTCAATGCATTCAATCAGGTGATACTATACACGTTGCAGCAAGTAAATGGGGAATCCCATTATCAACTCTTCATGGCCGACTAAAAGGCTCAACAACCAATGTCTATTGCAAAAGAACACACACAGAGGCTCTCAAATACGCAGGAAGCCCACCTACGAGGATAGAGTTTAACCCAGGCTGCACCTAGGCTTCCCTCCAAAGCATCGGCAGCTCAAGGAATTTGCATCTCGTATTGCTGCTGCTGGTGGGGATCTTCAAACCTCTTGGAAAACACTGGGTTGAGGGCTTCTTACGAAGGAACCCAGAAGTTATGACCGTCAAGATACTTGATTCCAAGCGTATAAATGGAGCCACACTAAAACAGTCAAGGCTTTTCTTCAATCTTCTAGCTATTCCAGCTATCAAGGCCATCAAACAGGAAACCGATGGAATATGGATGAAACAGGGATGATGGAGGGCCTCGGAAGCAACGGCCTTGTACTTGGAAGCTCATCGAAGAAGCTGACCCTTATGAGGCAGCCTGGATCGCGTTGTTGGACTACAATTATTGAGTGTATCTCAGCAACTGGGCAAGCCCTTGAACCACTAGTTATCTTTAAGGGGAAGTCTATACAACAGCAGTGGTTTCCTTCAAATATGGCCCTCTCTTTCCCACTGGCATTTTACTTGCTCTGAGAAAGGCTGGACGAGTGATAAGATCGCGATGATATGGCTCAAGGATATCTTCATTCCATTAACACAGCCAGCCTCAAAGGAAATGCGTCTCCTTGTTGTTGACGGCCACGGGAGTCATACAACTGATGATTTTATGTATAAATGCTATCAGCATGATATTTATTTACTATTCCTACCTGCACATAGCTCTCATGTCCTTCAGCCTCTTGATATCTCAGTCTTCTCACCTATCAAGCAGGCATATCGCCAAGAGATCAACAGCTTCTCAATATCTCATGATACAACACCAATTGGAAAGGTAGAATTCCTCCACAGCTATCTCAAGGCAAGAGAGACTGGTCTAACCAGTAGGAATATTAGGGCTGGGTGGCTAGGGTCAGGTTTATGGCCTATTAATATTGCAAAGCCTCTCATGAGCCGACTTCTCCTCCAACCACCACAGGAGGCCCCTACAGATATGCAATTAAAGAGAAAATGGACCCCAATAGTCAAAGAAGGACTAGAGATTCAATTTACAACACCTCGTCAGTCAGGGCATCTTAAAGGGTTGTGGAAACAGGTTACTAATGATGATCGTACAAGGCGGGTCTTATTCCAGAAGATTAGCAAGGCTCTAGACCATAATAACACACAATTCGCGGCTGCACAGGTAAAAATTAAATCCCTCGAGCTTCAGCTAGCTACAAGAAGTCCCAAAAAAAGAAGAAGGTAATAGAAGACCTTAATAAACGCTTTGTACGGATTGAACAAGTTATCCAGACTCGATTGGAGATGCAGGCTGCTGGGTCACAAGATCTTATTATACAGGGAGCTTCAGAAGAAGATATTACTAAGGTTAGAATTCAGCGGCAATTGGCTATCTAGAAATATAAAAATAATTGCCTCATGATACTGTTATGTGTATTAATATAGCATTTTTTATTATTAGTATTTATCGCGAGCTTGTTCGGTTGTGGGGTATGTTCGGTTGTGGGGTGGTTTGACTTAACAGGCTATATCATCTGCGGGGGGGCCTTAAAATCCCCCAAGACCGTTTTAGAATAGGAAAGTCGGATAGAGAGATGCTCCCCACCTACCTACCTTCCTTCCTGAGACTACCCTCCTACTGGGCGATCATCGATAATTTGCATAACCTGTTCTACTACAAAAATTAGCCCATAAGTTATAATCCAAACACGTCGCCATGTCTCGTCTGGGCGCTGTAAGTACAGTGGGGTGGGATGAACAAAAGTTCCAGTGAGCCAGCGAACCCGGTGTATTTTATGGCAAGCGCCGGATGATCTAGGGCTGGGGCGTGTGGGATCGTCTGTCAACACTCTACCGAGGAGTAACTTCATCTTAATGAAAGACTCTTCTCGAAACCTGTTAGTAGGCTATTTTTATATAAAAAAAATTAGCCTAGGAGTGATATGGTGTATGCGCTGAGTCATGTATGCTGTCATCCGCAGGTTCGATGGTAACTGGCGTGCCGCACCAAGCCGGGCATCTGAAAGTTGAGCGTGCACTTCTGCTCGTGGAAATTGGTGGCGCTTGTTGCTTGATAGTAGATGTAAGGTAGAAGGAAAATGTGTTCTGTGTCTCACTTGCTTTCCATGCATCGGTTATATCCTCTCGCTTGTGCTCTGCTTCGTCGTACAGGAAACGGCGGCATTCTCTTGCGACCGCGTGGCAATAATACCATGTGCTCAAGACATATGTGGGCTCAAAGTCCCACCATATGGGGTTGCCCTAGCCTAGAACGTCACTAGGCAACTGTTGGCAATTGTGGTCCTTGCCAAACGCCGCTGCATGCATCACACGCTGGGCGAGAAACGTACAAATGGTTCGACTACCCACACCGTGACAGGTCATCGCAGCTTCAATGGCTCCATGGAATCCAACATGTCTACACCTCATCGTCTCACATTCGTCGGTGGTGGGCACCTCGCCCAAGCTCTCATAAGTGGAATTTATGCAACAAAAAGCACCTGGGCAGATGAATGTGACATCTCCATCACGGCTCGTCGGCCAGATCATATCAAAGAATTAAAGCAAAAGTACCCAGGTGCCTTTGTAACGGCCAATAATCTGGATCCCAATATCTGGAGCAGCGCCAATCCAAGCCGAGGGGGGTCACATGTCGTCTTCATATGCACTCGCCCAGTGGACGTGCCGCAGGTTTGCAGGGAACTGGCGACCATCGTCGGCACTTCGGATGTAGCAACACGGCCAACTGTCGTTACTATGTGTCCTGGGATATCGGTAGCACAGCTTCAAAGTTGGCTGCCTGAAGGGACGCCGATCGTGAGATCCATGCCCAATACGCCTGTAGTATGTCGCCAGGGAGCCACTGCTCTGTACGCCAGCAGCACTGCTCTCCCACGGATAGAGCTTGTCACTACTGTTCTTCGTGAGGTCTGCCCAGCTGTTTGTGTCCTTGACCAGGAGTCACTTCTGGACGTGGTAGCAGCTGTCTCAGGGTACGTTGAAGCTTCCTACCTGAAGCGCCCTCCATCCCCGCATCGAAGAGTGCGTGAGAAGTCCAAGGGGTCCAGAGCCTCGATAGACCCAGCGACAGGGAGCCTACTTGACCTTCAATTATCTTCAAGAATGCGTATTAATATTTCTCAGCTCTGCTCCAGCTCATTTCTACTACCTGATAGAATCTATCATTTCCGTGGCAGAATCCCATGGCCTGTCTCCCGACATTGCTCGTCGCCTGGTTGTGCAATCTTGTCTGGGCTCCGGCATGCTCTCCAGGGACTCTGACAGGCCGATTCAAACGCTGAGGGAAGAGGTGTGTGTGCCTGGTGGTAGCACAGAGAAAGCCATCGCTCATCTCGCTAAAAACGACTACCCAAAACTCATGCAAAAGGCTATCGAAGAGAGCCTCCAGGCAAACAGGGAAATGAAACATGTTGGCGGAAGGTAAGATTAGTTATAATATTCCATCAACGATGCAGAAGCGCTTGGATGCGATTCAGTTCTATTATAGCTCGCCATCTATTTAGTAGCAGCGTTTTTACGTAAAGAAAAACTCATTAGGCTGCACTCTCTTCCTTTGCGACTACTCATGAAATGCCTTGAGAAGGTGGCAAGGTCCTCCCCGAATGCGAAGTGGCCATACATAGTACGTACGTGAAACAACTATACGCCAAACAAGTGCTACAGAGACAGGGTCGGCAGGTTGCTAGCTAGTCTTTTCGAGACTTTGCAGGTTAGCCAGTTCGCAGTATCGCCCATTATTTCGCATTAACTCATGGTGGGTTCCGCTCTCCACGATGCAGCCTTGGTCAAACACGTAGATGATGTCGGCTTTCTGAATCGTACTGAGACGGTGGGCCACCGCAATAGTCGTTCGGCCGCGCGCGGCCCTGTCCAAGGCAGCCTGCACCACCTTTTCAGACTCGGAATCCAGAGCCGAGGTTGCTTCGTCGAGCAGCAAGATCTTCGGATCGCGGAGAAGTGCTCGCGCAATAGCGACACGTTGTTTTTGACCGCCCGAAAGCATGCTGCCCTTGCTACCAACCACAGTATCAAGACCTGCCCTGTTGAGAATCAGTACTTTGTATTCGGTGATATTACTACCAATAAGCGGAAGCAGGGAAGCGATACGTACGGGAGCGACAGAATGAATTCATAGATGTTGGCTTCCTTGCACGCTTTGATGACAGCTGCCTCCGTCACATTCGGGTCATTAGTCCCCAGGAGGATGTTGTCGCGAATGGTGCCTTGATAGAGGGTCGGCTCCTGGCTGACAAGAGCGAGTTGTCTCCGATACGAGTTGACGTTCAACTGCGAAATATCTTTGCCATCAACATAAATGCAGCCCGATAGTGCATCGTAGAAGCGCTCCAACAGGGCAATAGTGGTGCTCTTGCCGCATCCACTAGCACCGACCAGCGCGACATACTGCCCGGGTTTGACGGCGAAGGTGAGGCCCTGAAGTACTGGCTGCGCAGGACGAGTGGGGTATCGGAAGTGCACATTACGGAACTCAATAGTCCCTTGGACACCCTCGATCTTCTCACCATCCTGAGACCAAACATCAATGGCTGGTCGGCGGTCGAACAGCTTCTTGAACTCGGCCGCCGCGTTCTTGGCCTTTCCCATATCTGGAGCATGAGAGAAGATCGTGCCGGCGGCCTGGGCGCCATAAATGATTTCGCTGAAGCAGACAAAAAACTGGAAAATGGTGTACTCGTGCTTGCCGAGCAACGTGCCGCCATACCAAAAGCCGAGAGCCATGCAGAAAAAGGAAAGGGCCTGCGATAGGGCGTAGAACAACGAGGATTTTAGCGTTGAAATGGAGCTGACTCGCGCTTGACGTTCAAGCTGCATTTGATAGGTGGCCAGCACGTCATCTTCCCTGACCAGCGAGGCCACTGTGCGGATGGCCGAGGTTGCCTCGCAGGCATAACTGGCCGACTCATTATATGCTTTCTTGGATTGGGCTTGGAATTTGGCAAGCATGGAGAAGCGGCAAAAGCCACAGAACAACAGAACGGGCACGATCGATATGCAGACCAACGCCAGCTTCCACCCAATGGCAAGGGCAATCACCATGGACGCCGTGAGTGTTGTCGACACCATCAGAATGGTGCCCAGGGTTACTCCGCTGATGCCCGACAAGTGCTTGGTCTCGGTGGAAAGGAATGAGGTGAGCGCACCAGTGGTATTTTCGTCTTTATCAAAGAAGGCGATGTCTTGGCGTAGCATGGTTCTGAAGGCCTTACTTCGAGCTCGTCGGATCAGCCTCTCTGAACTGATGCCAAAACAGATGCCCTGAATTGAGTAGAGGAAGAATTGCGCCATGGCGAGGACTAACAGCATGAGTGACCAGAAGCTTGCATCGTGTTTGAGCTTGTCATACTGGCTCGACGGCAGTGCCAGGGTGTTGATTGCTTTGGAGTAGAGGATAGCCTGTGCGGGTTGACCCCCACCGGCCAGGACGGCGAAGCTGAGGCCAAGCATCATAACCTTGAGCTCGGGTCGGTTGAAGGAGGCAACGAACTTGATCAAAGTCCACAGAAAGTATTGTTGGTCGGTCTCCGGCGACTTCTTGGAGAAGATGGTTCTCAACCAGGATCTCTTCGATATCTGCTGCCCGACCGTTTCCGCCGACTTTTCATTGTAGATCAGGTCGCCCCTAGCACTCTTTGCTGTCAGCGTCCGGGAGATCCGGTCGGCGGAAAAGTCGCAGTCGACAGTTTCGCGTTCTCGTCTTGCCTCGACGGCTTCCTCCTCGACAGCTTGGGCGTCGTTGTCCTCATTGAGGCGCTGGGCTTCCACAAGCCTAAAATACTCGCCGTTGGCGTCCAAAAGCGCATCGTGTGTGCCCTGCTCCACAATCCTTCCGTTCACCAAGACCACAATATTGTGAGCTGTTTTGATCGTAGAGAGTCGGTGTGCGATGACGATGGTAGTTCGGCCCTCGGTTGCCTTGTCGAGGGCGGCCTGGACAACTCCCTCGGATTTGGCATCCAATGCTGACGTGGCTTCATCCAAAAGCAGGATCTTGGGATCACTAACCACGGCGCGGGCGATGGCAACGCGCTGCTTCTGGCCTCCGGAAAGCAAAAAGCCTTGTTCTCCCACTTGCGTCTCATATCCATCCGGCAAGGACATGATGAATTTGTGGGCATTTGCCATTTTGGCCGCTTCCTGGATCCGCTCACGCTGCTTGTCCTCTGTCTCATTCTCGAAGGTGGTGCCAATGAGGCCAAACTTGATATTCTCAAAAATGGTCGTGGAAAACAGGACTGGTTCCTGACTAACGAGTGAGATTTGCTGGCGAAGCCATCGCAGGTTCAAGGATTGGATATTGTGCCCATCTAGGAAGACGTCACCGCGCACGGGATTGTAGAACCGTTCAACCAGGCTAATGACAGTACTCTTACCGGACCCGGAGGGCCCAACGAGCGCGGTGGTACGGCCTGCTGGGATGGACAGGCTCACGTCATCCATGACAAGGACTTCGGGTCGAGAGGGATATATGTGTCTCACGTTGCGCAGTTCGATTCTGCCCTCGACCTGGTCGAGCGTCATGCCGTCCTTGGAGGTTGGGTCGAGAGGCGACCGACGATCGATGATACTGTAGATCTTGCCTGCGGCGGCCACGGCACTGTTGAAAGCCTGGCTGTTCGGCGCGACGTTTCCCAGTGAGTATGAGCCGGTGAGAATAGCCATCAAGACGGTTAGGACCTGTCCGACGTCAACTTCACCTTCGACCAAGAAGCGAGCGCCTTGCCAAAAGCCGAGGCCGTAATTTAGAAAAGTGATTCCATAGATGGAGCCCACCATGACGGCCAGGATAATCTGCATTCGGACGCCGTGTCTCTCCGCCACTTTCAGGTGCCCATCGTACTGCTGCGCTAGTCGTTCATGGGTGCCGAATGCCGTGGCCGTCCGGATGGAGCCAAGGACCTCTTCTGCGACTGTCCCACCAACGGCGTAACTCTGCAGCGACTTCTTGCTAAATTTAACGATGAAGTGTGAGCCGCTGCTCATAACGAGGAGAAGGCACACGATTGTTGAAGAGCAGATGAGGGCCAATTTCCAGTTTTTGACGTAGGCTATGACAAAGGCGGTAACGAAGGTGGCGATGGCTGTCAAGGTAAGGGCGACCTTTTGGGAGATGCCGTCCTGAACAAGATTTGTATCCGCGGTGATGCGCGTGGTGATCTCGCCGGCGCCGAGGTTGTCAAAGTAGGCCATATTTTGCCGCAGGATGGCCCTCAGATACTCTTCCCGGATCTTCTGGGTAACATGTTCGCCCGTGTAAATGAAGCCCACCGTGGAGACATACGTGGTCACAAATTCTGCGATGCCGACATAGACAAAGTACAGTACATTCCGGACGAGTTGCGTCTCAAAATCGTCGAATGCAATAGTATTCAGCGACACGCGTTGGAAGGCTGAGGTCAATTGGCCAAAAAGAATCTGCAGTTTGTTCCTAGTTGTCAGTCTAATAAAGCCACCGAGCGATTGGAAGCAGTCACGTACACTCAGCAGGGGCAAGGCAGCGCCGGCGGCAATGGCGCAAATGGCACTGATGGCGACAATGAGGCAGTCCCAGGCGTCTGCATAGCGATAGAGCGTGAGAAAGTTTACGTTGGCGGCGGGCGATTCGAGCTGGGTCTTGAGGACCTGCTTCTCGTCTTCCTCTAGGTGGGCAAAGATGACCTCGCTGTCGTCGGTCAAGGCTGGTAGCGTGAGTAGCTTGTCATGGATCTTTTCATCAACGGCCAAGGGTGACATCGCCGGCGCGTATCCCGCGATCAAACCTTCATCGCGGCGCTTTCCCGACTCAATGTCTAATGTCGGGTCCACGGGTGTGCTGTCACAGGCCGGAGTAGTGGAGTTGGTGTCGGTGCCGATGGACTCGTCCCCGAGCGCATGATGGGATGGCTGACCTCTACTGGGCGGCCTGTCCATGGCTAAGTGTCCCGTTCACTGTGTGTCTGTGGACAGCGATCTCCGGCCCCGTCCTTTACGGACTCGGAATATGAGCCTCACACCTGCAACCTAGAAACTACAGGTAGGGTGGTGTCCTAGGCGTAACAGATAAACACAGGGTCCAAGGAAACGTGGGTCGGGGCATTGTGTAAGAGCCTGGAGCCGGCCACCTCGAATCAAAGAGGAAAACATGAGCCTGTATGGTTGAAGGCGTCAAACGGAATGAATTTCTGTTTTTATGAAGTAATAATAGCTGCGGAGAAGGAACTTCAACTTGTATATGTCAAAAGTTCCACCTACTGTGATTACTCCGTACACCCCCCCCCCCCGCCACCCCCTAAAGATACGAATAGCGTTGGTCTTCTCTGCTTGTAGTTCTACTTTGTGCTCAATCCGGAGACTCGAAGGTCCATTTCAAGGACTCACTCACTGCCAGGGCCCCATTCCCAACCCGTTAGTTCCAAGTCATCGTTATTGATGAATAATCACGTAAACGGGGCGCAGAGTTGCGGTGTATTGCCTAGCATGGCATGCTCCACCGGCAGGGGAACGAAGACAAAGGCCATATTGCGGTAGAAATACATCTCGTAAACTTTTCTAATTCAAGGTAGTAGTCGTCATCGTAATCGTCGTCGTAATTATCGTCATCAGTCGTGACGTGATCGTAGGTGCTATTATTGGGAGGCTACCCTGTAGCCGGCAGAAGGTGTCGCTACTGACCCGACTCTCAGCGGCCGCAGAAGCTAAGGCGTCACGATGCCTGTAAAAAAGATTGTTACGACTACTTCTTCCTGGAGACGGAAGCCAAGCTCGACGGGATTACAACCCGCGGAGGTTGTTCGGCTGTGCTAGGAATTTCGCGATTACCAGCCCGTAGCAAGAGGTGTTGACAGGTACGGAGTGTCTTGGACATTTTGAGGGCTGCTTCCAGTAGGAGGTAAAAGTTCCTCTAGGTTAGGTATTATCTTTAAACTAGCTACTACTCAGTTTTGAAGATCATGAACCTTCCGCAGCACTGTGCCGGTCTCACAGAGGTCAAGTTGTTTCGGCTGCGTGGGACGAGCTACTTTTGTGTTCTAGCTATACTTCAATAGGTGGCTGTTTCTGGGATGAATGGGTTGCTATTGTTTTGAGCAGTTTTGAGGCCCTGTAATAACGAAGATAATCGGCCTTCTACCACATCCGTAGAGTATCCGGTTGTGACCTAGGCAGCTAGCTACCTTGAGGATATAGTTCTGTGCCACCATTCTAAACCGGTCATACTCGTTTGGCGGCATGTGCGCCCATGTTATTCATTGAGTAGTTCTGGCTTCCAATCACCTCCCTCAGAGAAACTAGGGGCGTTCCACTCGAACACCGAAGCCACGTAAAAGAAGAAAATAAATGGACTAGAAAATAAATTCTCTTGACTCCGTGTTTATACTTGTTCAAGAACTCATTACCAGGTCAGGGTCAGGATTCTTATTCTTGTCGCTGGTGTTACCCGTCTTGTTCGCTAGGCTCGCAATATTCTCTCGCTCCGCGTCACTTTTGACTCCCTTTATCCCCGCTCTCTACACTTTCATCAGCTTCCGTTACTTGGACTGGCGGTGAAACGTTAGGGCCAAGGATGAGCTTGCCATCGCCGCGTCGGATTGGTGGTATCAACACATTCATCCACCTCGGCGCAAAGAATCCGAAGCCAATTATGAGCAGAGCAATGTGCCCGACGCCGAAACCGAGAATGTGCAACGGGTCTTCGCGCAACTCGTAGAATCCTGGGTATGAGAAGCTGTAGACGATGGCGAGGATGGGTGCGGACACATAGCGGATGAGGGGAGCCCAGAAGGCTGGGATACTCCAGTTCTTGCCCTGGCCAACGATTTGGTTGAGATCAAGTCGGAGTTGGTTACCCTATCAAGACGATATCAGCTTGGTTATTTTCATTTGTTCATGTTTAGCCACGCCAGTTACTTACCGAGTAAAACGCTAGGTACCACAGTCGGCTCATCCACACATTCTTGTCCCATAGTCGTGGTGCGTTCGCATCAGGAGTCTTTCCCATCGCAAGCGACACCACGAGCCCAGCGACGAATACACCAAAACCTACGCCCGCGCCTACAGGTGCTGAGACTGCATGGGCAATTGCGACCCCGAGAATCATGCCTCCAAAGAACCCTAAATTAAAGACAATGTAGGACCCCATACCGACTTGACCCACAACGTCCCTCCAGCGGTAGAGCGTGGTAGACGACACGCACTCGGACCAGACCACAAATACTAGGGCAACGTCATTTACCCATCGGTCGATGCCTGTAAGAAGGTAGTAGCCAAACTCGGTGCAGTATGGGAGCGAGAGGAGGAACGAGATGGTGACGACTGCGCTCACCACAACCATTCTGTTCCATTTCGGCTGCGCATCCATACATAACGTGATAACGGCATCGACCATGGCGAATGCAGAACTGTACCCAAGAACCATGAGGGTGAAGAATAGAAGCACAGCCCAGAAGTTCGAACCTGGCATCTGGGTAACGGCGGACGGCAGCGTTATAAAGCCCACGGTGAAGCTGCCTAGTCTTACGCCTTCTTCGGGAAGTATTCCAAGGAAGCCTATGACGCCATAGACGGCGAAGGCAGCGATGTTCTCGAATAGCACGTTACTGCTGACGATGAGGATCGAGTCCATGACAGCGTTGGAGTACTTCTCGTTGTATGACGAATAGCTAGTGAAGTATCCGAACCCTACACCAGTCTTGAGTTGGTCAGATTAGGTGATCCAGTATCAATATAGTGTTGACATGTCGATATCGCGGTTCACGTACAGAGAAGAAGACCTGGCCACACGCCGTTTGCCAGATCTCGCCACGTGCGAGCTGTTCTCCATTCCAGGTTCCCCAGAACAGTCTCACTCCTGTACCAGCGTTTTCGAGTGACAGCGAGCGGCCTATCAATATGATGGTGATCACGATTGGCAGTCCCATTGTGAAATAGACCACCCTGCCGGTGAGCCCTACACCACGGAAGATGCTGATGAAAACCAGGAACCACGTAAAAAGCGTCCAACCGACTGTCTCACCAATAAGTCCGACTCCGGGGTATTTCGTGTAGTCAACAATAGAAAGGCCATCTGCAGAAAAGTTGCCTGGGATGGGATCGACGTTTGCTACAACGTCTTGCATATAGAACTGCTCTCCGCGTCCTGTCCTAGGAAGAGGACTTTTGAAGGAATTTCGGAAGTAATTCATGATCCAGGCCAGATTAACCACAAAATATGGACTGACCACAAAGCCGACATACAACAAACTGAGGCCCATGCCCTTGAGGTGGTGGTTGATGGAGTTGAATGCGACGACACAGCCACCCCGATAGGCTTGGCCGATAGCAATTTCGAGAACGAGAACCGGAATGGCGATGAGGAATACACACATGAGATATGGGATGAACCATTGGAGTCCATTGTTGTTGAAGACTTGGGACGGGTATCGTAGAAGATTGCCCATGCCTGCGCAGCCTCCCATGGCGGCGAGTAGGAAAGCTGTTCGGGATGGCCATTGATCACGTCCATCAGCGGACTTACTAGGGGCTGGGAGTAGCCATTTGACGCCCTTCTTGACGGTATCCATGGTGAATGGAAAAGGACACTGAGCTGCTCAAATTGTGGTTATGTCATGTGTTTCGTGTGCTGAGGGGAGGAGACCAAAGCGAAGGTGCAAAAAGAGAGAAGAAAGAAACTAGATGCGACCTTCATTTAGGCAAGGCGACGTACATGTAAACCAACAGCCAAGCCAAACCTACAAAAACGGAGAGAAGAGAGCGGCATCTGGGGATCAGCGGTAGAGGCGATGACGAAGGCGGCGGAACGTGCGAGCGGTCGTCGAGGATGCCAATTCTGTCTGCCTGGCCATTGATTTCCTTGTTCATATCCTGAATTGTAGGTTTTTTTTTGCTTCGCTGCAGGCTGTGT
Organism: Calcarisporium arbuscula; assembly: GCA_009828645.1. NCBI lineage: Eukaryota > Fungi > Ascomycota > Sordariomycetes > Hypocreales > Calcarisporiaceae > Calcarisporium > Calcarisporium arbuscula. The sequence goes on from WBSA01000004.1 coordinate 1,580,588, forward strand.
GCAAGATGCCTGCAAGCGTCTTGGCGGGTACATGCTCTGTATCGTCAATCGTCAGTCGTGAAATCACTTCTCCACATGCTGGCCAAGACGTTGGAATCCTCTCCAGTAACTCTACATGTGAAATCGTTGCGTTGTGAGGTTTCAAATGGCAGATGCTTCGCCGCGAGAGATGAGCTGCGATTAGAATCAATCTAGGCTCAGGAGATTAGCTATCAACGACGATATGATGGTATTATTTGACGAGACGGGGAGGATCGATGTGACGCGATCCTTGGCAAGATGCACATCAGTGTATCATTTACAACTAGGATGGTGGCGATCTTGGCATTCCATGTTGTTTGTTTGACTCGTGCGTGGCCTTGACAGACGAAGAGCCAGTGGTCAAGCTTCGAGGTCCCCCCCAAAAAAAAATACAGTCCACCCGAGTGACGTGACGCAAATTGACTTCTAATCTTCCATCACGGACTCGATAGCGAGACCAATACATAAAGTCCTTTCTATATCCCTAATTCCCCAACGTTTCCTCACATTTACAATATTTCTAGTGCACCTTTAAGACGTACGGTCGACTCCTTCGGCCACCTTCCATGCGGGATGACGATCACAAAACGTGGGTAGAGCGTAATTGAGGGGAGATACGCAACGGAAGCACCCACCGTCTTATGCTTTCAGCGTTAGTACTGGCAACTAAGGAATATGCTTAAGTGCCAAGAGCAACTGGCGTGTCTTGGTGAGGCCGAGGACCCGGTTTGCCAAGGGTTGAAGGACGGGTGGGCTTGGAAACGGCGAGTTTATTGGTTGGGCCTTGTAGCTAATTTGACGCTGCTTTCTTCGGGTTGTCGGTGGTAACTTTGAAGGATTTGAGGTGTCTGTTGGAGTGGACTGTTGGCGATGATGGTAGGACGACGATAAGTGTTGCGGTGTGGAGAGGTCGACTGTTCTAAATGGCTCGACAGATAGCTATCCTTGCAACTAGAAACGCCATTTTGTTTCAAAGGTTACTAGACACTCCGTACAGAGGTTAGCATTTACTTGCATGTGCTTGGTAGTGCTACAACACGCAGCGTATTCACTACAACCTTGAAGTAGACTTCACAACATTGGAAGAATATTGCATCAACGCATAATCACTATTCAGTTGCTTTCTGTGATCAAGAGTACCGAAATCTTCGCATGTTCTCCGTACCGATGAACCGAACTCGTTTGTGGTATAGTGGACATCAAAATAAATGGGATATAGCTGTTGGTTGGTTGTGCTGCCGCAAGCACAGCTAGCCACGTTACAAGGCAAAGATGATTTGGACACTCCATTTCCCCCCATTTAGCGTCAAATTTGTTTTGCGACATGATAGTTTACAAAGTACGTGGTCAATGATGCTCTCACTGCTAATTCCATACATCGCCAAGTCAAGAAGGCTGCCGCCTTGTCGAGATAGGAGACAAGACAGTCATCATTTTCATAAGATTCATCGTAGCATTGAACTATCTTCAAGGGTCAACAACAATTTCTCTGTTTATCTTGTAAGCACGCCATTAATATCCCAAAAGCCGAGTTTGTGTGCTAGGCTTCTAAGAACGTCACTCAGCAAACTGACATGGAATGAACTCCGATACCAATTCAAGATAAACTGCTCCGTAAAGCTGCCTCACGACAATTATGCCACTAGCCAGTACTGCAGAATTTCTAAATATGTGCTAGGCTAGGTAGGTAAGATCTTGGACAGCTAGTTCATCACTACATGTGTGGGAGAGCTTTTTCTTTTCACTGACAGCAACCAGCTACTTGAATGCAAGTTTTGTTTTACCCGTCACAATACACAATATGACAGAGCCGACTGCTTCCGTAGAGATGAATATTTTGAGGCTCAAATCTTGAATATCATGTATACTTAGATAACGACTCTTGAGATGCTGCAGGAAGGATCTATGCGACTTGCATTGACACCTCCAGCAACAAAGTCGATCCGCCAAATATCACATGAAAAAAGACACGTAGATCACTAAGCGGAAGGAAGCAGAGATAAGCCAATTTGAATTTTCGCTCAGTAGACTCTCATGAGTCTAATCATTTATGACCCCGCCACGGTTTTGTACGTGAAGTGAGGGCATAACATGCTTGATTTCTCTAGGATAACTAAAGCTAAGCAGATGTGTTGCTACATAAGTATGTGTTTGTCGCGAACACGTGATAGTTGGCGTTCCGTGCCCTACGATTCATGATCCCTTGTTCATCACGTATCAGACCCCATCTGCAACAGCGCCTCGAGGACATGGTTCGACTCATTTGGACAGGCTCTAGATCAGTATGCAAGCAGCCTCGGACGAGTAAAAGCCCCGCCAGAGCGTTGGAGACCACGAGCAACTATATTATGAAGCTGAGGCTCGCCGAATGCTCCAGAGCATCATGAAACAGAAATCATAAGGGGCCATATGTACGGCATATTGCATTATGTTCTCATGTCGTGTTGCGCTTCTCTACACAGCTACAGCTAGAATTAGTTAAAAAAAAAAAAGCGCTACCGTAATAGCCATAATGAACCCTTGTTTAGAAAGCCCTGCCCCCCCTCCCCTTCTCCCACGACAGACTATTCACCCGGCAGTCAAGAGCTGTTCGAAGAACCCCATGTACTTGCCAGCCGGGTCCTTTAGATACACCTCCAGAATCCAGTGGCGCTTGTTACCCTTCTTATCAATACCAACCATGGAGTGACTGTTTCCCTCGGTAATGTACAACGAGATCTTATCTCTTGGAATACGCTCATGTGGGAAATCTCCGACAATGTGCCCAGCCAAGTGAGAGCCAAACTCCCATCCTTCTTCCGCGGCAGCCTTTTGTGCCGCCAAGTACAGCTCCTCGCCCGTCATCGCAGGGTTCTCCTGATACAGTCCTTTGACCTTGTGCCAGAGCGGCTCCAGGGCGTCACGTAGCTTCTTCTTGGCCGGGTCGTCGCCCAGAACATAGGTACGGCCAAAGTCAGCCTCCCACTCCTCAAAGACGGGGCCTAGATCTACTACGAGGATGTCATCTTCTTGGATGATGCGATCGGGAGGGTTGCCCTCAAATGGGCTCAGTGTGTTCGGCCCACTGCGCACGATGCGCTTGTGCCAGTGGGTTCGCACGCCGTGCCGCTCTGTACCCAGCGCGTGGATCTTGTCGCTAAGTTCCTTGTCGCTGATGCCTGGGCGGATGAGATCTCGCTCGATCTCCGCGAAGAGCTCGACAGCCTTTTTTTGAGCGTCCACGAGCGAGGCGGCGCGCTGCTGCTCCTTTGCTTCGACGTCAGCCATGCTGTACAGTTTCTCTGTTTATATGTGGAGGATGATAAAAAAAAAAATTCTTCTGAACAGGTGATGAGTGATTATTTCAAGTCGCTGAGCGGGATGTCACTTTAAGAAGCCTCCGTGTACGAGTGAAGAGTCATGGGTATGATCACGATAGTGGTCAGCAACAACATGCTCGGGCCTTATTGGGCGTCCGTCACGCAAAAGCGGAGCATATTAAGCCCCACGCCCTCTCGGAGACTTCCTCACCTAGCTCCGAGTGTTACGATGAAGTAATGGATATTGCAGTGTTGTGGTGTATTTCCGCAAAGGACACAACAGTGTTCTTAGTGACGCCGGATGGCCGTCATATTCCGAGCGGTGATGATTACTCCGAGAGACGCACATGAACTGGGATGCAGATGGCTAAACAGTGGCATTATTATCCGTTTCGATACTGTCCGGCTCGGACCATGCTATGCATCACATCGTGTGATGTAATTCGCTCACAAAATATTTGTTGCTACAATTGACGCCCCAGAGGGTACGCTTCGCACATCTCATGATTTCATCCATCCAACATCTACAGCCCCTCGTACGTGGCCTTCTCGACAATCTTGTTGTCGGGAAAACACCATAATCACATCCGCATGCCGGATTACGCTCAGCCTGTGTGTCGCGGCAGTGACTATCTATCCTTTCAGAATGGTCATTTGGACATGTACATGTCACCACAGTCAAAGACTCTCCACAGAGGAAGCCGTTCCCGTACCCATTACGGATGTATTCATTTATGCAATAAATCAATTATGGTTCGGCGCATCAATTGATTAGACCTGATATTATGAGATATTTCCTGGTATTTATAACTCCCTCAGCCCGTGAGCTACGTCTCGATCTCGAGACAACAAATCTGTTCACAGTTTCTTTAGGACAGTCTCTCTCATAAGCAAATGCGAAGGTCTCTGTCCTCTCCGTATTATGGGGGGTATATCCAGCGATTTATTAGCAACCTCCCGGCCCCAGAGATAACTTAAGCGCCAAAGTATCTCTCATCCGTACTGTTGACGCAACCTCTTGCAAACATGTTCGTGTTCGTGTTTGTTTTTTTGTCCATGATCAACAAGCGATCCGTGTTCAATCAAGCAAGGGCTTGACGAGCTCTGCACTGCTTCTGCGCCAAAGTCTTTCCTGTTGATCATATAAACATCACCATTTCCCTTTGAACATGGATAGGTATTTTCATGTACTCACATGGCCACGGAGGGACAGCCTGACATTAGGTTGTTGCGGTGCTACCTATATTCTTGGTGGCCGACAACCTAAGACGTTTGCTACTAAATTCTTCATAGATTGAAGATATAAACTAAGTCTGACACAGCTATTTTAAGCAGGGCATAATTGGGGGGTTGATACTGAACCTTGGGATAATGACATCAGGTTCAACATAATGAATCGTTGGCTTTTTGTTTAGTAGACATGCAAATTGTATTTCTTCCTGCGAAACATACTTAACAACTGCATGGGGAGGCAGAATTATCCTTCCTTCCCTGTTAAGGTTGATGCGCTTCAACGTACTGTTAGAACTAGACAAGCCACAATCATATATGAAAAGAGTAATATTCCGTGGAATTTTTTTTTGCTCTTCATTACGCAAAGGTACGTATTAAAGCCGCAACTTTTAGTACGCACCATAAGATAGGCGGAAAAGACCAAACCGAAGCACGAGTCCCTTAACTCCCGAGGGGGCGAACAAAGACGGCCTCACGTAGGTCAAAACCCGGCAACACTCGCATTATTGGTCGGCGGATAGATTCCAAAAGACCACCACTTTCTACATGTATGAATACGCGTGAGGTATTCAAAAGCAGGCTGTAAGCGACTTCTCCTTTAAAGATGAAAATTTCCATGTGTTCAGAGAGCGGAAGAGATGATTTGGGAATACGGGGAAACAAAGGAACCTTTCTCCCCTTTACCTCGATACCTTTCTCCCGCATATTTTAGGCTCAGCCCAGCTTTCTTCGACAGTAACATAAAAAAGGTGACCAGTGTGAGTTTACAGTAAATACTCAGGTAGGGAAGGAGGGCGCCGGAAACTTTGAGGCTAGTAAAGGGCAGTCACGCCGCGAAATAGGGGTGGAAGAAGAGGAAATAGGGGGTGCGTTGTTGGACGGCCAGATGTAGGGAAACCAAATGAAGGAACTGATGCACTAGAAGGGTCATGGTAGGCAAAAATAAGATCTATTAGTTGGACCCCGGTCCCCCCACATTTGCTTTACTGTTATCTTCCGTTTGAGGGGGAGGGGAAGAAGAAGCGGTGAAAATTGCGATCCTCGAATAGGGAGACATGAAGATGGAAGACAGGGAAAGAGATGTAAAAAGGGAAGGAAAGGCGGCAGGGGCAAGCAGAAAGCCGGCACGTAAGGGCAGCGGAAAGCCGAGTTCATCCTCTTCCCTCGGGACAGAGAACTGAATAGCAAGATTTCACGAGCTGAGTAGAAGGGAGTGCGTGATGGGAGACGTATTTGGATGAACTGACCTCGTATTAAGTGGGGCCTTAGAAACAAGTGACATGGTTTCTCTGAGGGCGTTTCAAGACCAGGGAATGGTCGATCCGTGCAGCGCGAAGGGAAGCAAAGCGAGGATCTTCAAAAACGCGTTCATAAGGGCGAGGGGAATCGTTTCTGAGCCGAAGCAAGTCTAGGTAAAGAGACACTCCGGGATCAGACCACTATTGACTGTCCGTCAATCTGAAGAAGAACCTTTATATATTAAGAAATGCATTGAGGGAAGTCTGATGACTGTGACCGCTGCGACCCCCAAAAGCTATAGGATCGTGGAAGGAACGGCTGGCGCCTCTCCCATTGTACAATAAGATGATCAACATAGGATGGATCGGAGCGTTCCCTAGTGCTACTACTAGGCATGACGGAATATAGAAGGTGGGTTGAGGATTATCAATATTCCATCACTAGAGAGAATGATAGGACAAGAGGATTTTTCATAAGGATTCTGATTGTTGAGTCAACTCTGATTTGAAATACCTAATTAATTTAAAGCCATACCAATCGAAAACACTTAGGCAGGAGCAGCTCCCGTTCCGTCTCGCCCTTAGTACAGCAGAAAAGTGGATCTCATCATTTCTCCGACACCCTCCGCTTCGCGCCGTCTTTCTTGCTCTCACCTCCCCCACACTAGCTCATCGCGCCTCTCTCTACTATTCCTCAGGTCAGAATTGGCTTGAATATCATATACTTCCACGCTCTTACTCTTAGTGTACCGAGTATTGCATTTCCGTGATACAATTTCTCTTCATGTTCGGATCGGCTCTAATGTGTGATGACCACGTGTCTTCAGGCATCGGCAGAAAAGAGTCAACTATTATTGAACCTCCTTCATTCACGCCCACGACAACTGCAGTGCGCGATAGCACTTTGCGGTAATAGGGCAAGATACATAGACAATGCCAACAGTTTCGGTCTCAAACGGCACATGCCCGCCGGTAGTTTCTCCTCGAAGTCAATCCTAGCCTGCCAAGTTCAGCTCGTTCATATTTGCCACCACTCATTCTCTGCAAAACAGCGCCAAAGTCCCTGAATGACCTCAAAACTTGCTCAAAATATTATCTCCCCAGCGGCGAAAAAGTAGAGGCAATCACGAGGAGCGAGCTAATCTTGGGGTCAATTTTCACCGTCATCGGGTGTCACTTTGAAGTTGTTGCCCATAACGGACTTTGGCCGGTCAGCCCATTCGATAAGATATTCCTCATTTAGTCGTGAATCCTCCTTTGTCATCTCACAACTTCAAAGTACCTGGGACGAGACCTGGCGATGGCTGAGAAAGCAACAAGTTTGTCCTTATCAGGATGGTCAAGTTAGCGTCGTTTATACTCGAATACATACCTGTATAAGAGGGACACATCTCCAGATGGCATAACGGGGTTTTCGATGTTATATTCTGATTGATACAAGCAGTCATATCCTCTCGGTTCAATGCTGGCGATGCTGTCGGGCAGGGACTCAGAAAGGTACACTGGTTGTCACATTCGCCAGAACTGCGATCGGTCTCAATATGCAAAGTTCTAATAGAAAAATATTTTTCTTGCAGAACCTGTGCGCACTACTAGAATCTCTCATAGTGAATATCGCGCCAAGGCAGTAGATTGTCGTGCCCTGGATTTGACTGAGGTAGCACTTCATCGGCACTGTGGCTGTGACTGTGACTGTCAGCGCTCCAGTCTGTTTCCCATCTGTCGCGCAGTGATGCATGAGAGGGTGTCCAGACATAGCAGTCTTGGGGGAAATCCGGTTTCCTGGAGCGAAATGCTCCGTCATGACGGTACGCAGCCACGTCAATTGCGATATTCAATTCACAGTTGAGGTAGATCTTGTCCATATCGTATGACGGGGAAAAGCCTGGATCTCATAAAGAATTCAGAACCAGTATGTTTGAGGGCCGACCTGGAGAGACTTCAATCTGTAGTTTAGCCATTGCAGTTACGGCATTAGACATGATATGAACCACCTGGAGCGCATATCATGGTAAGACTGGTTTCAACTCGAGCATTGCTAGCCGCACAATAGATTATAGAAAAGAAGATCGATAGTAAAACTAAAAGGCCAACCCCGATTTGCATTTTCGTGTTTTTTTACCTTGTTGAAAGAGACTGTGGATTTGCGATATATGGATTTCCTCAAATGGGGTTCATTTGGTGCTTCCTGCAGTTGGAGACATTATCTAGAGGGGCGATCAAATCGCCTAGTCTACTTCGTATTGCTACTGCTCTGCATACGGTAATAGCACCACATCAGCGCCGTAGTGAAGGTCGAATAGGATACCATGACAAACAGCCTGTTTATTTATAGAAAGCTAGCGTTTAAACGGAAATCGCTCCCATTACGTACCGTAATCTCTGTATCGGTCCAGGTACAAAGTATTCTGACGTCAAACCAAGGCACTCAATTGTTCAACCGTCAAACACCAACTATCCATCCCACATGCTTCTTCTTCGCATCCCAAACTCGCCTCACCCCAAAGGCCACATCTCCATAAAGGCAAGCCAACGCAGGAAAGCCTCCTCACAAGGCCTAGACTAAAATGGCCGCGCGGCGCGAGGCACACCCAAGCCCACCATCGTGACTTGGTTACTTCAGCCTTCAGCTTCGGGGCTGTCCGGAAGTCACCCTCATCCCCGCACCCCTGCTTCTCAGCTCCAGGGCTGAAGTTGACAGATGTTTATTTGCTGTTGAGCCAAGGTTAAATAGACGACACGAACATGTGGATTGGCAATGTCCGCCTCGTTGCTTTTTTAAAAAGTAAAGGAAACGAATTTGTCATGAACTCTACTTCATCACGGCGAATCCACCAACAGACTCCCTGGGAATAGCTTCAACCACGGCCCCAACACCAACGACAACATAGCACTTTTTTTATTCGCGCCAGAGACACAACACCACCTCAACATGGCAACCTCCAAAACATGGATCTTCTCCAACCGTGGTAACCCCTCGGACGTCCTCTCCCTCGCTTCTCGACCTATCCCAACTCTCCCCCCTCCACTCCCGCTGCCCCGCGATGTCCCCAACCCAGAAGAATGGCTGCTCATCAAGGTCGCCTTCGCCGGCCTCAACGTCGGCTCCATCTTCCAGATGACGCTTATTCCAAAGCTCATCCGCAGCAAGACGTGTATTCCCGAGATGGATCTCTCGGGTACCGTTCTAGACGTGTGGCATCCCAATGAAGATTCCAATGCCGCAAACAGTAAGCCTCGCTTTCAAAAAGGCGACAAGGTCGTCGCCATGCTCCCTGCGAGCCACTCTCTCGCCACCGGCACCGGCGCATTAGCAGAGCACATTGCCATTCCCGCGCGATACGTCACCCACAAACCCGGTACAGCCACCTTCGGCGACGCAGCAGGCTGTCTCCTCGCAGGTATGACAGCCTGGCAGCAAGTTGTCGAATCTGGTGCCAAGGCCGGTGATCGCGTCTTGGTCAACGCAGCAAGCGGTGGCATCGGCACAATGGTAGTGCAAATGGTGAGAAATATCGTCGGCACCGACGGCTATGTCGTAGGTATCTGCAGCGGTAAAAATGTCGACATGGTCAAGAGCCTGGGCGCAGACGAGGTAATCGACTATACTCAGCATGAAAACCTTCCCGCCCACCTCAAGACACTCTTCTCCCAGACGCCCTTCAACGCCATCATCGACACTCTAGGCCACCAGTCACTTTACCTCGCCAGCCCCGCTTACCTCGTTCCGGAAGGCGTCTACTCGTCTGCCGGCATCAAGCCCCCCAATTTTGCTGTCCCCAACTTTCTCCGCGCCGTGGTGCAGATGAAGCTCAATGAGTGGTGGCCGGTCTCCCGCTGGTTGGGTGGTGTGGGTCGGCTCTGGCGCGGCGTGTCGATGATGAATCCTACTCTCGAAGACCGTGAGAGAATCGTCGGAATGCTAGGACGAGGGGAGGTGAGGGTCGTGAGGGACAGCATTTGGCCCTTTGAGCAGGCAAAGGAGGCATATGAGAAGTTGGGAGGGTTGCACGCCAGGGGAAAGGTGCTGGTTAAGGTGGATGGGAGTGTAGGAGACGAGGAGTATTGAGATATATGGCGACTGTTGACAGTTCCTGGTCGATGTAATAAATGTTCATGTATCGCTTGTCAGCGCCAGGGATTCTACAATTGAATGGACACTATATTTACTTGAAAGACACACATCTAATAGCAAGAACTCGTTTCGAGCATGCATTTTTCAGACGTACATCCTTCCGCACAAGGATGTCTAGTCCTTTCACCTAACAGGTTGAGCATGTCAGCAACTAGATTAGATCGTTGGAAAGGCATGCACAAGATAGATATGGCTCAAACTTATTCGTTACTCAGCTAAAGATACTCATTCAATACTAGTATCAAAGTCACCCAACCGCTATGCTCCGAATGCCATTCGCAAGACATGAAACTAATCCATACCTCACATCACTCTCTCATCTTAAACAACAATATCTTGTACAAAAAGAGGGTATCTTAAACAAAACATCTCCACAGCTTTAAACAAAAAAGCCAACAAAACTTCAGTCATCCCGATTCATAATCTTCATTTTCAACATCTCAAACGGATTCTCCTTCTCTTCCGCGGGTGGCGTGAAGTTCGGCGGGTGGTAATCGTCGTGACTTGCCCTCACCGTCTTCTTCGGCTCATGCACACTCACGCGCGGCGTGCCATGCGGGCTTCCTGACTTATCACGGCTGGCTCTTGGTATGGCGATACTCTCGCGTCCTCGATCGGCAATGTGCTCCTGCACTTCTGCCTCTGCAGACGCCATTTCGCCCCTCTCGGCCATGGTGGCAAACTCCTGCAGAACCTTCTTCGCATCGCTGTCCTTCTCGATCCGCTGCATCAGATCCTGGTCTGTGGGCCAGTATACGCGACGGATGCTCTGCACGAGTAGCTCCATGACCACGAGGGTGGTAAGACCAAGCAATGCGGTAGTCCACCATATGAGCTTTCTGCCAAAATTGTGCAAGAATGCGTCGCGGACTTGGTAGGGCCCAATCTTCAAGGGGTATACACCTGACAAGAGCAGCATCCACATGAACCAGCCTGCAATGGAGACAATAATGCCGCCAAAGGTAATGACAGTCTTGGAGTGGAGTTCCAGGATCCTGAAATAGCCGTTAGCTTCTCTATGAATGCGATAATGATAAGAAGAAAAGGAACAATAAACTCACAAGAGCTTAATGTTGATGAAAATGACACCAACAGTGAAGCAAATAGAACCCATGGCATACAAACTTGTGTCCTCCGAAAACAGAGTCATCTCATACACCCCCCACATAAAGTAGAAAATGACAAAGCTGCCCGACACGCCCATGAACATCCATCCAATATACTGCGCAACACTAAATCCGCGGTTCTGCTGCCCAAAAGTATACAATTCAGGCACCGCCAAGAGTGTGTCCGCGCGCAGATCCTTGTCAAAGATCCCCAGCAAGATAACGGGTAGAGATGTAAAGAGACTGTTAAAGACTGTCAAACTCCAAGACTCGTATAAAGATGTGCCGGTATATCCGGTCATCCGCTGGTAGTGGGCTTGGGCTAGAAAGAATAATATTTCCTTCCAGAACGTGCCCAGTACATATTTCCCAGTTCGCATGTAATTCCATCTCCCATGGACAAATAGAAGGTTCTGTAGGAACCGGAATTGCGCAATTGAGTAGTCTGATATTCTTGCTGCTTGCAGGCCTTCGCGGCCAGAAATGCCAATACCGACGTGTGATGCTTGGATCATGCCAATGTCGTTTGCTCCATCTCCGATAGCCAATGTCATGCTCTTGGGGACGTATCGCCTGATTGCCTTTACCAATTTGGCCTTCTGAGACGGCGAGGCGCGACAGCAGATGACAGAGTCGACGCGCAGAACAAGATCGTAGAAAAGAATAGAGAGATCCTCATTCGCATCAATAAGCGCGAGGGTCTGCCCATCCACAACAAGCACCGAGTGGGGAACCATCCCCCTTCCGACGTCATTCAGTGTTGCCGTCATGGTATCCAAGAGGTTGCCAGCCGAAGCGTCCAAAATGTAGATTTCCGAGAAGGGTTTGCAGACGCGGGCTGAATGTCCAATGTTGATGGCTGTTTCGCGTTTATCGCCAGTAAGCATCCAAACTTTGACATTTGCTCGGCGAAGCTTGTCAATTGTCTCAGGAACACCATCTTGCAACTTATCCTCAATAGCCGTAGCGCCGGCAAGTTCAAACTTTTGTTCAATAACGTCGGCAGCCTCCTCAACGCGTGTTTGCCGGTCATCAAGGCTTGTTTCGGCTTCCCTGTACAGGGTCTTCCACTTAGAGTAGGCATCTTCATCGATGTAGCGATAGGCATAAAGTAGAGTTCGCAAACCCTCCGACGCAAAGTCATCGATGTGCTGGAAGCATTTCTCAAATACAGCTGCCTCATTCGCCGCTACCGATTCGTCTATTCGGTAATCAAAATTCTCCAAAGACGGCACCCTTCCAAGACTCTGCCTGGGGCTTCGGAGCAAGTCCGCCGACCCTCGAGGGCTTGCCAGCTCCTCATTTTGGCGCCTGTTCAGCCATGCCGACATCCCTTCAGATTGTGAAAGTCTATTTACATCAGCTGAGCGCCTGCCGCCAATGCTTAGTCGCAGTCCCTCAAGCCGATCGCTCGACCCTCCGCGTCTCAAGTTGAAGCTATTGCGGGGAGTTGTCTTAGCGCTGACTTGTTGTACACTCATTCGCCGGAATGCCTTATCCTGCTCAAAGGTTTTGCGCATGCTAGCTCTGCGTTCGATATCCTTCGCCTTCTGCTCCGCTAGATGGCTTAGCTTAAGTCGAGACATGATGACATTATCAGCACCCTTGCAGAAGATGCAGATACGGCCATCCGGCATGCGCAGAATAATTGACATTCGCTTCCTTTTGCTGCTGAACTCAATCACATCCAGGATACGGTATGTTTCCACCTGCGGCGTCCCGTCGACAGCTTGGGTCTGCAAGTGAATAGCCTGGGACGGACGATCAATGACCATGAAGCCAAGATCCCGTGCAGCCTCAACCAGCGCGAGTTCATCTGGAGAGGCGGCTTGGAACTCAATGTCGCCGTTGTCTTTGATCTCCGGGAGACAAGTATGGCACAACGCGATGCAGAGCAGGAAGTGTTTAGCTTTGCGAGAAAAAGTAGTGTTCGGCTTCCGCCGGATATAATCAAGCAAGTCTTCACTCTTCATCTCAGGTTCGTCATCTGGGCGAACCGAAGACTTCCAATGGGAGAATGATCCGGTTGAGGAAAGTCTGTTAGGGGCTGCCGGTCTATCATGTAAACCATCTTTGCCAGCGACTTCCAGGTTTTCTCGTATTGACTTTGCCATGACCGGTGGCAAAACCTTTTGTTTCCCCTTGCTCTTCTGGGAAGCCTCTACCTTCTTCTTCTTGGCATCCTCATCTCTCTGCACATCCATGTCGTGCAAGCAGGCTACGCCCGCTACCGTTAGCTTCCTGAAACGCATTATATTCTCGGTTAGGGTCCCCGTCTTGTCCGAGAAAACGTGAGTAACCTGTCCCAAGTTTTCCAATATTGTCGTAGTATTGGCCACCATTGGTGTATCTGTGACAGGGTCGTACATGTCAACATCCTGGAGCAGGATGAGCTGTCCGATTTTAGTGATTTCCATACTGATATATAGCGACAGAGGAATGAGAGTGTTGAACATGATGAGATAACCAAAGAAGATATCTTTAAACTTCACACTCGCATCATAAACCCCGTCACGAACGAGGTAGGGAGATATGTGCCCCACCTGACTCTCCCACAAGTAGTACCCAATGGTCAAGCCTGCGCCGAGCATCAACACGATGAATATCTGAAACAGCACAATCTTGTTAATGATGGACTGCATCGCGGGTTTCTTGGCCGTAACGTTTTTGTTAGCATTCATACGAATCTTGCATTCCTCGCCAGAATTGACAACCAGGCCAAAGGCCATGGATGTGTTGCGGAGGGTTGAGCCTCGATAGAGGATATTGTTTAGGGACAAGGGCAACGTTTCTCCTTCAACCGTCACTCTGCCATCATAGCCGTAGAGGTCGATATTGGGATCTTCAGACACAACAGTCGCCTCCGTCGACTTTAGGCCTTCCACTGAGGCGCAATGCCCGGTGAGCAGCGGACATGTTTGTTTGCTTTTTAGGTTGGTCTCACCATCGAGAGCCATCGTCTCAATGTACGCAATACCGTTGGGGCCTGTAGCGTGCAGAAGTACCATGTCAGCTGGAACACCCTCATCTCGGTGTATGCGGACAACATCGCCCACGCGGACATGTTGCCACTGCACAGACATCCAATCTTCGGTGTCTTCCTCTTTTATCACGGAGCGAGTCTCGAGCTCTTGTAGCGCAATCTCCTCGATATCAACGCCCTTCTCAGCTGAGTCTGCAGTCTTCATCTTTTGCTTCCATTGGTTTAATGGGCTTCCGCCCCTCTCATATCTGGCACCACTAGAACTGCGCGCCAAAATCCAAGTCGTGCTGCGATTTTCAGATTTGTCAAGCTGATATCGCCTGTAATCATCATATCCCTCCTTGGCCATACTGAAGGCTATGAATATGGATAAGGGCACAATGGTCGTCCAGCGACCGACAGTACTGAGACCAGGAATCATTTGCAGTGTTCCCATGACGAGGAAGTAAAAGTTGCCCAATTTGCTAAACTGGAACAACAGTTGCTTCGGTACGAAATCATAGACCGTGTAGCGACTCGAGCGGATAAAGTTGTCGATATAGGGCTTTTGAGTGCGTTCGTCGATGAGGCCGTCGACACCCACGCTGGGCGGGTTCAAGGGGACATGACGGCCGTCTTTCGTAGGCTGCAGAGGCTGGCGACGGAGAATTCCCTGTATCACGATTTTCTGGTAGGCGGCAGCAACGCCGTCTTGAGCGCGGGCTTGCCAGGTAATCTTGCGCAACTTCCTCCTCTTTCTATCTGCCTTTGCCTTTTGTATGGATGCTTTGATATTTCTAGGCATTGGAAAGCCACGTTTCTCCTCGGTGGGGGTAGTCAATTCTCCAGTCGCATCTTTATTCACAGCCGCAGCTGAGTCGTCCGCAACCACATCGAGGGTGTCATTGTCGAGAAGCCCTCGGGATGGAATAGGGCGAAGCTCATGCTGGCTGAATCTGCCCTTGTTGGGGAACTTCACAGAATCGTGGGAAGGGCGAGGGGCAGGGCCATCGCCTGGGTCGGTATAGGATCTTCTTGGATGTGCTTGTCGGGTTATCGTTATATGAGAAGAGCTAGGTGTGGTAGTCGGAGGGAAGCGCTGGTCGAGGTGGTCGAGGCCTCGTCTATCAGGGCGGTTGGAGGATTGCTCTCCAGCCCGAACGCCGACATTGTCAGGGTGGTCACGACTGCTTGTCGCATCGCTGTGGCTAGGACCCATGAGTAAATTGATTTTTGCTCAGCATAGAGAATGCAATGTCTGTGAGACAAAAAGATCGTTGCAAAATAGTCTAAAAAGAGCGAAATAGATAAATAGGACGCTGTAGAGTCGCGCACAACAAGCGGCGAAAGAAAAGAACGGGAACCAGACAATGCCCAAAGCGAATGCAGTCGTGCTCATCTACGAACCCAGTGCAGGCATAAAGAATATGAAGCGAGAGCAAAGCTGACAGAATAACTTACCGCTGTGAATATCATGGGTGGGGAACGTCTTGGCTTCCATCCAGTCCAGTCCAGCCTATGTGGCCATTGCCATCATCGCCAGTGGCGCAGTAACTGAGTTTACGAGTTCCTCCTCCTATCCCCCCTTCCTGGACTCGCTCTCCCCGCAACGCGCCCAAGCGCCCTAGAGCAGTGAGAGCTAGCGCCTACAGTGTTGTCACCGGCCCAATACCACGCAGCATAGACTTTCTATTTTGGCTTCCATGTTCCAGCCCCCAGGCACAGCGGGTCTCAAAGCCACCGAAGCCTGCATTCATTGGATCCATCCGGCTCCAAAATATGCCTCACGGCCAATAAAAGCCACTGCCAAAGTACACTAACGCACAAGTCGCACACCACCCAAGCCCCTATTGACTCGTGGGCTGCGCACTCCAGAAGTTGGTGGTATACACCCATAGAAGCAATGAGCCATCACATGCCGCGCGTACAGTCCACAAGCCGTTCCGGAGATATCAGATATGAAGTGTAGAAAGATGCAGAAAGACGAATAAGAGCAACACCTAATTGAAACGTCACCAATCTATTCCCGCTGTTTCAACTGCTGGCACCAACGCAAACCTTTCGGCCCACGCAATAGCGTCCTCCTCACCAGTCCAGATCCGCTGACCTCACCAGGAGTACCAACGCCACATTGAGCATGATGTGAACCTGTCAATTCGTATAGAGGACGGATGGAACAGGGCATTGCAATGATGGACCGACCGCCTCGGGCAACTTAGACATCCAATTGTTGCTGCCTCATGTTCTATCCGACGCATAACAAGTGGGCAATACAAAACTTTCGTCTACCATCGTTCAAGTTCTGGTCACATTAAACCTGGTCACAGCAGAAACATTGTGCAAATCACCCAAACGCGCGGGCTCGGTCTGTATATCCAACTGTTTGATAGACTCCTAAAATCAAGCTGTCATGATCGCTTTCGACCTCTCTCCATTCCAAAGTCTGACCATCACGGCGCCGTAGATTGTGCACCAAACGATTGATGGCACGACTACCTCCTCACGAGGGCCCATTCCAATGACCTCTCGTGTCTCCCATTAAGTGTCAAATAACATTTGCAAAGCCACCTGGGCTTCCTTAAAATGAACCGAATAAAGAATAAAGAATAAAATGCAAGAACAGAACCACCCTTGTTACTTAAATTATGCGTAAAGAGGTTGAATTAGATCACTGCAAGCCATGTGGTGGCCAACATGGCAATCCAGGTTTTGAGTTCAGCGAGAAGATGATCAGGTCGGAAGCGCGGCAACAACTTGACTCTATTGCGTCCCATGTAGCAAGGGCATTTTGTCCATAGTTTAGCGCGAAATCTGAAATCAACTCGGGGGGGTGCACGATCGCTGTACAGGACGCACGAGACCAATGTCGAAAGATAAATCGTCATGCAACTTCGTCATTGAAGGCTTTTAGCCAAAGTGAAAAAAAAAGGAATTGGATTGCACCAGGTGGCTGAAATACACAGCGAAGAGAGCTGAAACAGAATAAGAGTCTCCCAGCAGCACAAGCCCGTAAATCCAATGGTATAAAAATTCGCCGCACAACGCCATCAACTGAAATGATCAGTGCCGCACACAAAGTGTCACCAACCCAAGCAATAGTCTCCTTGATTGATGCTGAAGGAGTCGGGGGTTTAAATCACGCATCAATGAATGATAGGTTTCGTCTCTGGAGAGAGACTCGCCGGGTCAATGTGATCGAACTGGACTAGCGAGTCCATGTCAAGCTCAGCGTGTTGCGGTTGAACATAACTGTTGGGCGAGTGGGCGTGCATTGGTAAGTTTATGCTGTGCTTTGAATACATCTCATTGAGGGTGGTCCCATCTTCGGAGACAGCACAAGATCCATCTTGGCCGACGTAGAGCTCGGTAGATCCAGGGCGTCCCATCATCGTCATCGGTGGCGACTGTTCGACGATTGAAGGCTCGGTTGGAGTAGTAAATGGCAGAGGCGAGACTGAGCTAGGCCCAGTAGTCTCCGCATTGACCATTGGGGACAGAAAGGCTTGACCGTATGGCGTATTGTAGGTAGATCCAGGTAGTGGTCCTGTCTCTGGTCCTTGGGAGAAGTAGCTGGGACTTTGGGGGAACTCAGAGGGCGATGCTGTAGTAGCGGACATAGGATACTGCCGCATATCGAGCCCAAAGCCCGCTTGTGTGTCGATTCGCAAGTTGTTCACCATGCCGTTCGGTTGCTGGGGGATGGGTGCATATATGTTGGGGTTGTGTTGTGGGGGTCCCATATCCCCGGGTGGCTGGATGTAGAAGGATGGCATCGGTTGGTTCTGGAACATGGCGAAATCGATAGGTCCTGGAACTGATCGACTTCGTTGCCTCTTATGACCCTGTGGAGGACGCATGGCTGAGTGCATCTGACCCATTCCCCACTGCTGCTCCTGGAGCATTCCCATCTGATGCGGAGCGAAGTTCGGCTGCGATGATGGCCTTGCTGTTGGTGAGACAGGGGCCGACACAGAAATGGCATGGGGGTCTGAGTAAGCATGAGGATTGTGACGGTTCATGAAAGATTCCAGCGATATCAACTTGGCAAGCTGCCCGCTGAGCACCTTGGGGTTGCCGCCCAGATGGTGAATCATGCAGTTAGTGGCCTGCTGGTCCTCGGTGAAGTCACCGACTTGACAAAAGCCATTGGCGGTCGGGGAAGAGTCCATAAAGAAGTTTGGAGGTCTGTTCAGTTCGATGACGATACCTCCCATGTTGCTCGGGTCGGCTTCGTTGTTTTCCAGAAAGATGTTCTTGATATGAGAAAACGGATACTCTATCTTGTAACCAGCCTGTTCGTTGTTGATGTAGTAGGTCATAGTGCACTTGTCCGGCGAGTAAAAGATGATGAGATCCATGGTGTTTTGGCCGACTCGTGTCCATTTTCCAATGCTGAGAGAACGGCAGGTAAGGTGGTGGATCACTGCAAGAGTTATGTTAGTCAGGAATGATGGACAACTGCTGTCACACCGGATTTAACGACGCAAACTTACAAACTTTACCTTGTCCGTTCTGATCGCCGCCAAGCAGCATATTGCTCTGTCCAAAGGGTAGGAGACCAGTGCGGCCTAGATAGCTCCCTCCGAGCCCTTTGCCAGACTCCATTGCCTGCATGGCAAGGTAGGCGCGCATAGACTCTGGAATGGAATCAATGTCCTCACCCGTCTCCAGACTTCGTTTCGCCAACAACTTAATCTTGGCACGTCTATAATAATATTAGCACAATGAGGGCGACGGCAAATGTGTCACGCAAGGATGTTGTCAGAAAAGAAAACCTACCTGTTCTGGAACCAGATCTGAACAGACCTTTCGGTCATGTTGATCTCTTCGGCGATCTTATCGCGGACGGTGGCCGTGGGTGTCGGGTTCTTGTTAAACTCCACCTCCAGAGTTGTGAGTTGGTCCTGCGTCGCTCTTTGTCTCTTTTGATTTTTTTTGCTGCTGAGTCAAAGTGCTCTTTCTCGGCGGTCGTCTCGAAGCATTGGTCTGTCCGCTGCCATTTGACGCGGATGGGGATGGAGTTTGCTTGCCAGAGACGCCCATACCGGACATCCCGGAGGGTGAGCCGGGGCTACCATCGCCTGGAATCGATGCCGAGGAGGCATAAGAGAGTGGTAGATCGACCTCGGTAGCCATAGTAAGGATACTTGGTCGACAACCTGACTGTGTTACTCCAAGCTTCGTCGAGGAGTGTGTCGTCGTCGAGTTGAGTCGGTTCGTGGAGGCTAGGTCTCAAGGAGGCGAGGTAATCGACCAGGTATGTGGTCACAAAAACTATAGAAGAAGAAAGGGAATAAAAGTATACAATCCAAGATTGAGGATAGAGAGTGTGTATCGAAAGATCGGAGCAGATTAAACGAGTAATTAGAAACTAAAGAATGTCGTCCCAAGTCGGAGATGCGAATCAGGAGGATGCAGTATGAAGTCGTCGTGGATAGTCGGTCGGCGACGAGTTGAGTGGGTTGGATTATCGAGCCTAATGAATGTAATGGTCCCGGAAAGGAGTGACGGGAACCGAAATGGCTGAAGATCAAGAGAATGACTTGAAGGGAAAGAAAAGAACCGGAGAGAACGAAGAAGAGGAGAGAGACAACGACTGCCAGGAGGATGACGATGGAGGAGAGAAACGGGGGGGATGGGGGGCACAAGGGGAAGAAAAGAGAACAGGACCTGGAGGTCTCTGCTGCCGCAGGCGGGTGGACAATGAGTGGACATGAGTGCAGGAGAGTCGGGGCAGCTCGGGGGGGATGCCTGCACTAGGTTCTGCCGCTGTAGCCTGTCGTTCCTTTTTTGCTTCCCCATCCCCATCCCTCTTCTGCCCCTAACTGGCGCACGTCGGGGGACTGTTGGCTGTAGCTTGGCCCAGCGCCCGCCCACACCACCAAGCGGATGTATGCACTGGCTAGTTACTGGTCGTAAGCCGCCCGTCTTCCTGCACCACACCATGACTGCAGCGCTCAACCTGCACCTGCATCCGACACTGGCTGGAGCGGACAGACGAGTTCGATGGGCTGTTGGGGCTTGATGGTGGGTACAAGCGGGTGACCAATGCAATGGGGGTTTCGTGGCCGAGGCCAAAGTCACTAGCCGGGTACTGAGGTACGAACACTCCACAGGTATGTGGCCCGCCCTACTGCCCCTGACGCCCTACAGCGCGTACACCATTCAGACACAGTACGGAGTGTGAAGCGCATTTTTGGCTAGTTGCTTGATACTGCTACGTTACCCACCGATGTACCTGGGGACGAGGCAGGGTGTCCCTACAAGTATTTTGCGGTATCTCTATCGACACATGCCCTGGCATTTCCTCGGATCTCTCTGAAGCTCTACTCAAGCTGTACATGAAGTCCCCACCCTTAGTGAGGCTCAGGTACCTAGGGGAGGCATTTCGACCACATATCGTTCACAACACCACACCGCGCTCACGGCTCGGTTTTCCCGTTGGAGGAAAATGGCTGGGAGGCTGACAACCTGGGCGGGCAGTCAAAGGCATGAACTGTTTGAAGGTACTGGCTGCGTAATGCTCCGTTTGGTCAGGATTACTAGTATTTGTTTGCAGTTCTTACATACGTGCCCTATCACCACGCTACCTTACGGTACTCACTCCAGTGTCGGCAGCCAGACGTGATAGGATGGTGAACCCATTTATACCGGCCCTGTTCCATGCAGCGACCGATTGGCGATGGTCCCCAACCCGTTTACAACCCAGAGCTGTTGACTCGGCCAACGAAGTAATTATTCCGTGCATCTGCGCCTTCGCGATGCTTGTTGGGACAATGTTTTGAAGTGGCAAGGTTTGCAAGGAACGTAGGTGCGTGTCTCGTGTTTCTAGGCTGTCAATATTTCTGTCTAGGCTGCCCATAGCTAGCTGAGGTTCGAGACCTGTTAGATGCGATGCCGCCGAGCCACATACATAGTACGATTTAGGAGCGATCGACTTGAAGTGACTCAAAATAGGTACGTCTTGTACGTAACATTGACAGCGAGGCTTCGTCGGCTGTTCAAACAACCCATAAGGTACACACAACACCATGTCAATGGGTGGATGACTAGCTACCTACCTACCTACCTACTTGCCTTCCTACAATGTGGTGGCACTCCTACACAGTTCTTAGGTTATGCAGACTAGATGACTAAAAAACGGTGGTATCGGTTATTCAGGATGTGTGAAGGCGCGTGTGGACATCATGCGATGCAAGACCAAGAGGGCATCATCACAGTGAGGGTGGTGCTATAGCGTGACTACACCTAAAAATGATAACGCACACCACCATTGATACCCCTGCTAGCGCCGGTCTGGTTGGGCTCAGGCACGCCTCAACTTAACCATCTTAGTGTGGGTGTTTGTGTCACGGTTCCCCCTTTTGCGCCCGACATACAGTGCCTCGTACAGTGCCTCGCACCCAGGGCCTCTGTCTACTGGAGCAGGTCTGCTCAAGCCAGACCACTACCCTCAACCCCCAATCAAATGCACAGACAGGAAAGGCGTCAGGACAGACACTCGCTACGTATTTTTACAACCTCCGCGATTTCACCACTCCAAAAGCGCCTTTGGAAGATTTCTGCATTGGATTCCCCCGTTTAGACTCCAACAAGCATCCCTCTCGCCCAATAGACGCCCCACGATCCAACGCAACATGTACCAGCATGCATGTCTTGGGCGACACGGATCATACAACAGGGGTATGGGGCACAGCGGTTTCGATTGGCAAACGCACCATTCGCTTCACGCACTGACCGCCTTCCCATCGTGACATTTCAGTCCTGTGCCGACCGTGGGGCATCGCGGCTCGTATCCCTGGCCTTGATCGTCACAACGCGATGTCTTGTGCACCACATTGTTGTTCATGAGATGCAGCTTGAAAAAGAACTGGACTGCAAAAACTAGGAGTCCCACAGGGTTACAATTATTGACAGACTCGTCAATAATAGATATGATTCAAAAGCCAGCCCGACAACCCGGCATTGTGCCACTATTTAACCAAGCGACTGCGACCTCGGACAACAAGAGACACCAACCATTGGGATATGTTGTGAACCAAGTACTTTGTGCGCATCACGTCTCTCCTTCGAGAAACAGGATGCGCCCAGCGCTTTGGGGCCTCACACAAGCCGCCGGCTCTATCTACTTCCTTCTTCAGGGCTTTATACGAAAAGTTTGCCGTCCACCAAACCGTTCTTTGGTCTTAGGGCGGCATAACACTCAACCAAACCCTCCCTATGACGAATAAGACCCCGTGCTTTCAAGGACAAGTTCTTAATACCGTGCAACATGCAATCGGTCAGACCGCCCTCTGTGTGTTGTGCATGAATGGGAAAGCGCTCGCATGGCCCCTGAATATCTTGGTTCACCCTGGTCGTTAGGCTGAGAGTCAATGAAGCCAGCCGGCAGCCCATTTTGATCTTCCGGCCGAGACACAGCATCCATTGGCACGAGGCTACGATGAAATGGAGCGTTTGTAGCTGGAGGTAAGTCATTGGCGCTTTTCGTCTCCTCTTTCCTTTTGCTGAAGTGGCTCACTGTGCTCACATGCCCACACACCGCCCACAGAATGCTGGGGCCCATGGAGGAGCACTAGGTCGAGTGGTATGATGGTGTCAGGTGACAGCAAACAGCAAGCAGCATTGATTCCTCTCCCATTGTCACCGTCAGAGCCGCCGTTTTCGTCCCGCTTTTGTATCTCACCGACTTTCCCCTGACGGACGCATGCACGCATACTACAGGTGCCAAAGCCACTGGGATGATGCTATAAGCAGCCATTTTCTTGCTACGGCAGTTAGTGTCGCGCCGGGATTAGCAAGCGCAGCTCTGGACCCGCTTGCTGTCCCACGTCCGCCAAAATAATTAAGTCGCTGTCCGTTTTTCGTACTGCTATCCGTACTTCGTTCGTACTTCGTACAGAAGCCACCAAGTCCCCATGATCGTGACACCAGTCTTTTGTTCCTGCAGTAGCGTGCGGCAGAGCCCACATCGTGCGATTATGTGCATATACATTCAAGAGTCAACGCGCCGCAAGGTCTCTGCTTTATGTCTACATATCTTGCACTTATCGCCGCCTTGTGTGCACAATGCCGCGTGCCTGAGATATACACCTGCTGATCAACACAACACCTCTGAAACGGTTGGCATCAGAAGAGGTGCGGACAGCGTCGCCAGTTGCGGCGACTATCGAAGTGCGGACCAGCTGTCCGTCAGACAAGGCACTGATGCAGGGGGTGTGTATATATGTTAGCCATGCCAGCCAAATCCGAGGTCGACGTCATAGTAGACACCAACAAACATGCTCCTTGCGGTCTCCATCACACTGGGAATGAAACTCGCGAGTTGATTGCCAGCGCGCTGAGATCAGTGTGCAACTCCATCCCTCCGATTACGGCTAGCCACTTGGGAGAACTACATTGATTGTTGCCCGCAAGAGGCTGCAAAGTATTTCCATCTCGGATCGAACAGCCTTGACTACTGGATGTGCCCCCATGTTCGCTTGGGCCTGGCGTACCCACAACAGATGCTGTCTGCATTACTCTGTATGGAGTACGGAGTACGGAGTATGGCTTCTCTCTGGCTCAGCTCGAGAACTAATTCATCGGGACATGTCCATCAAGACACAGTGCGGAGAGGGCAGCCGCAACATGTCCCCACCACGATGGATGGACTGATGTCTTTACCCCTGACTGGGCCCCCGCCACTAGCTACAGAGTCGTGTCGGTACCTTGCAGGCTTGCATCCATGCCTGGCCCACAGGTTAGCCAACCAGCAACGCCAACGAGATCAAAACAGCGACCACATGCAACAAGTTCCCTTCGCCCTGGAAGGCTATCGACTCACTCCGTGGTGACAGAGAGGAAAGAAGCGATGGCCCTACCCAGACATACCATGCTATGACGACAGGTGTCTATTTAGGCGATGTCCCTTCGCGCCGTATCCAGCTCCAAGACTGTTCAGGTTCGAACCCTGCCAGCCATGCATCAGACTCTAAGATGGAGGCAGTGACTGCAGGGGTCCATCAGCCGTGTTTCTTGCGCGCTTTCACCCAAAGCTGGATGAACTGAGTCAGCTACAGTCTCACGTGGAAGACAGTTGGTTACACGGAATGGACCTCGCGTGTGGCTTAGCGCCCCCTTTTCCGACCGCACCGTACGAGACCGTAACTTACGTATCATGTATCGGGTCGGTTCACGCCTGCTCCTCCATGCCTGCTAGCAACTCGGGTGGATCATACCAAGTTACAGCCAAAGAAGAAAAGAAAAAAAGCCGCTGGTAAAAGCGCTACATCGTCAATTATCACGGGCATCAGTAAACTGACAAAGCGCGCCTATGGCGGGTCGGGGCCATTACTTTCTAGCCCCTTGTTGAGAGATCCTCTAGCGGAACTTGCTGTTGTCTTTAAATGGTACGGTCTCAAACTAGGGACTTCACATTGGAATAATGCATTCTTGGCCTCAATGTCTGTCTGCGTCACTGGTGTGCTGGCAGTGGTGGCCATTCGACTCATCACCTAGCACAAAAGACCCGCCGGCGACTCACAGAAATGTCTGCGCAATAGAACGGAGGCGTAATTCAGAATCTTCATTGGCAGAATATGACTATCGCCGAAATTCTTTGTTCTTTGGCAGCTGGCAGTCACCATCGCCTATATGGTCCTGTGGCAGGGCCTACGTTTTGCACAAGCAGCGTGACTTGCCCATTGTTGAGGGCCAGTGTCAAGAACACCCAAGCCTCGTTTAACAGGTATGCTTCAAACTAGCCATTGTAAAAAAGACTATTTCTGGCGTTGGTTCACGGCGGCTCAGTCGAACAAAAAGAAGCCATATCATAGTCGAATATTCCGTGCTTTGTTAATGGCGTCGGCGGGCAAGCCATGACAAAGACGCAAGACCATGCCAGAGACTCGGTACTTCGTACGGAGCATACGAATTGTGTACAAAAAAGACGTCCGGAATTTTGAAACCAGCAAAAGGAAACACGAGAAGAGGGTCCTCACAACGAAAACTAGTCAAGGCTCTCCTTCGTAGTCATTGAAAGATCAGCCGACACATGCTATATACCTATCCACTATTGGGGTTCAGCTTCGATAGACTCGTGCAGGCTGGAAAACTCCAGTCTAGTATCCGTCGAGCCTGCCGAGTCTCAACCTCAGCAGACCAGGGTTGCAGGATTCCGGACCACCAAGCCAGCACAGGGGTGCCCAGCGACCCAGATGCTTAGCTTGACGTCTAGCAGATCTGCTCCAACTTATTTTGCGTTTACTGTGCATTGGACCGCGAGCCGCGGGCCTAATTCTGTCTGATCAGCATCGGGGCCCCAGCACCTGATCTAGCGACAAAGCCTCCGTCGCGGAGTAGAGAACGTTGCAATTTCCAGCCAGTTTGTCAGTTGACCATTGTTGAACATTGTTGAACATTGTTGAAACCTGAACCCCCGTACTATAAACAAAACTCGAAGGGGTCTGACGCTCGGAAGCAAACAGTTTTCGTGCCGCGTGGCGCAGTTGCAATGTCCCAGTGATCTGGAACCGCCACAGCTCACAACTAGTCATGAAGTATCAGTGGAGCGTTTATATTTGATGCTGAGGCACGTTGCATTTCGAGGATGCCTAACTTGAGTCGTTGCCCACACCACATTAATTGAAACAAGCAAGTCAAAGACGGCGATGCTGGTCTTTACGGGCTGACACCTCAACTCGTCGTTGAACAGCTACCCGGCTCCCGGTCCACGTTTCTCATCCAAGTGGGGCTGTAGAAGCGGTGCCAGGTTTTTAACGTCGCGAGGGCTTGGATGGTTGGTTGGTTTCGAATGGCATGCAGGCAATTATGAATTACATTTGGAGCAGAGGATTATGCCCGCACGAAACCCGTGGGTCGACGCAACTCTCCGGTCGGTATCACCGTCCCCGTTCATGGGTCGTTGCAATACAGCATAATGTTGTGCGGGTATCACATCACCCATATACAGCTGCGATCTCCTTCCTGCATGAACCGTGATTATGGGCTGGTGTGAACGAAACAGGATACTGAGAGTGGCTTCTCACTCGACCTCGCAACCTCACGGAAGCACGCTGTGCGTGTTCATGGCATTGACAAAGCCTATCGCATACATGTGACTCAAACATGAACTTTGATATCGGTACTTACAGCTCCTTCATTACCTCTTCCACAGCTCGCGCCGCCATCCTCTTCCTCTGAGCCTCACTCATACCCTCGCCCGCTTCCCGTACTGCTTGCAGCTTCCTCATCATTCGCTCCATTTTGACGACATCGTCTTCTTCCCAGTTACCTTCCTTTGCCCCTATGTCTTCATCTACCTCTACCACCTTGGCCTTTTCTGTTTCTGTTTCTAAAGGTGGACTAGCCGCTGGCGCATTTGTGGCTTCTGCATCAGGTTCCTGTCCCGACGTCCAAATGGCTCTGCGGAGACCCTCAAAGTCAGCAGGATCATAGCCAAAATCCAACTTGTCCGGGTCAAGCTCTTCTTCAGCCTTATCGGATCCGTCTTGAAAATCACCAAAGTCGGAGAGTGGAGGCCCGTCTAGCTGAGCCCAGTCGTTGGATTCCAGGGCTTCTTTGACGCGAGCAATGCCCAATTTCTCTGTATCGAGTCAACACGGTGGAACATCTCAAGGCATGATTGCGAGCGTCCGTTCTAGCCACATACCTCCAAACTCGTTCCGACCGTTCTGCTTCCCACCCAGCTGCACAAACTCCATCCCAGCTTCAGCACAAAGCTCATCCCACTCTTCCCCTTCGCCCTCCCCAACTCCTACAGCTAGCAGCACGCCATCCCATTCCCACCCGCCTAGACCATCTGCGACAACGCGGCCGACGTGACGAATTAGCTGCTGCACGTCATCTATGCTCAGTGAAGTCGACGAAACAGCCCCGGGTATGGGAAACACAAGGACGAGACCGCCAAGTACACCAAGGACCTCTTTTGCCTCGTCGGAGAGGAATGACGCAGCCCATTCTGAAGGTGAGGCGATCAGGTCGAGCCAGATGGGGACGGTGGCGGTGTAGTAGGATGTTTTGAGGGAGAGGTCGTGAGATGCTCCGGCTAGGGACGTTGAGGTTTGGGGAGCCGCTCCTGTGAGGTCTGACGGTGTTAGTGGTTCAGTGAGCTTTCTAGCGTTGATGAATATCATGGCATATAAAGAAGAGTAACTGGGCAGTGCTCCCAACCAGATATTCTACCCCAGAGCGTGTTACAACCTGAATAAGGCTCATCCCCTGCCTCAGCCCTAGCACCTGTAACTGCCATCACTCTCTACGGCTCTGATGATGGTTGGTCTGACAGTAATTCCCAGCACAGAATAGACATATCTCACGACACTCGAACCTACCTTTAACAACCCTCCTCAACTGCTCCTCCGCCCCCCTCAAGAGTAACAGCTAGCACCCTCCTTGGATTCGACACCTCCATCCCAGCTCTCTCCGATAGAAGCTAAGCAAGCGATCGATGCGGCCGGCCGCTCTACTTCGCCGGCTGCTTCCGTTGTCGCTCTTCCAAAGCTGTCGGCGCTGCCGACTCTTGCGCGAGCAGAGAATGTCAAGCTCACGGTATAAACAGACACAATATGAGATGAGGTAATACGAAGTGGGGGAGTTATAGGGCCGTTTGACGGAGAGCGTAGATTCCGGTATGAGTTGAGTTGAGTTGAGATGAATGAGGATGATGGATGGTGGTGGTGGATCGAGTGGTGGGATTAGTCCGGCTCTGGGGTGGGGTTTTGGTGAGTGCCACGGCAGTCAGAGTCCAGCAGTGACGTGATTGACTATTAACGACACTCGGAAGCAGCCAATACGCAAGGTATAAGCAAGTCATTATGTCTTAGCCGTGATTCAAACAGGGCTTATTTGCAAGGTGAAACGTCCAAAAGAGTTTATTCGTCAAGTGAGCGTCAAAAGTAGAGCTTACTTCCCAGCCATGTGAGAGTCCAAAGCGCTGGTTCCAAAAGTCAAGTGAGTCCAAAGAGCTTGTTCCAAAGTCAAGTAGAGTATGCCAATCCATCATATCCAAATACGCCCACCCTCGTTCATCTACACTAGCATTGATCCCCTCCCCACCCAAAAGACCGATTCACTACCCCCATGGCATCCACCCCAGCCTGCACCACGCCCGCAAACCCGCCAGCCCTCCCCTGTGCATCCGGCGCCATCAACTTCCGCAAGTCGCCCTGGTCCATGGTGCCCTGCCGACGCTCCAACACGGCCTTCTCGAAGGCGCGCGCCCAGGTGTTATACCAGCGCTCCTCGCTCATGGAGGGGTACTCGCGCTCTTCGCCGCGGGCGGTGGCGACCGTACGGCTCATCTGCCAGTCTACGTAGACCGTCTCCCAGCGCTTGGTGCGGAAGTATAGCCATGGCCAAGAGAAGATGAAGAGCAAGGTGAAGACGAAGAGCATCTCGATCCACTTAGTCAGCCGCCAGCGGTTGGTTCGACAGTCGTTGTAGACCTCTACCCTCGCGCCACGGACAGGAAACGTAATCTCTGTGCGGCCGCGGTAATTCGTAGCGCGAATCATGCCCTCCAATCGACGACGCAAGAGGTCCCAGTCCCAACCGCTAACACGGCGCTCAAACCCAAACCGCTTCAGCCCAGCATGGCTAGCACAGTAGCGATGGCACCACTCCTCGATATCAGGTTCGCCCTGCTCTGCAAGTCCGCTGCCCCCGAACCCCGGAGCACGAGTCGCAAAGACAGTGCCGCGATGGACCTTTTCAAAGTTTCCGACTACGTGGGTAGATCGCCAGGCTGTCTGCGTGTGGATATCCGAGTAGAGCAGGTGCGTCAGCTCAACCTCAATGTCAAAGTCCACGACGGTAGTCGTCTCCTTCTTCCCCTCCTTGCGGCGCTTCTCGCTGTGCGTCCCTCGAATTTTGACAAACGGCCGGGGAGGAATATGAGCAAGTCGATCTATGTGGCTATGCAGCGTCTCGGCATCAGAGTCGAGGCGCGGATCAACAAAGTAGGCGACGTCAGACTGCAAATGGCTTCGAAACGGTAGGATATCGAATCCCTGGAACGACGAGGGAAGCAGAGGGTTGACCGGAACGACAGCACGGGCATCGTGATCGGGGTCGAAGTCGCTATATAGCGGGGGCAGGTCCTCGTCGGCGAGCTGGGTTGGGTCCTCGTCGAAGAAGTGGTCGGAGGGTGCTTGTTGAAAGGAGGAGGTTGTGTGGAGGGAGACGGCGCTGGCCGACTCGCCGAAGTGGGATTCCGAGGCGGTGGAGAGAGAGTCGTCTGGTTTGCCCATGGTGGCGGCTGTGGTAGCCTGGTGTTGAACAGGTTATCCGGTAGGTGACCTGGTGTTGGAGGTGAAGAGCACGCCGCAGACACACGGTACAACACGCAATAGAATGCGAATAGGATCAGATGAAACAATGCTCGATAGACGAACAGAATAAGGGCCAAGCGAGGTTAATAAACAGAAAATGTGAGGTGGGAGGGGAAGACGAAACAAGGCAGACAAGGCGCACCAGCTGAGGAAAAGAGCTTACGACGAGTTGCGCACCACCAACACACCATCCTCAAAGTACTTCGTGACTTCGCACAGGGCACTCCGACCAGCGTCTTACTCCCTCAGGTGTAGGACTCGCGGTATTACGCCAAAAATGGAAGTTGGGTTTCATGCGATGCCTGTCAGGCAGCCAATGACTCGATCAGCTTGAGTTGATTGCGAAACCGACTTATTGTGGCGCCAACAGTGAGTGAGTGGTTCGCATATCAAACTATCGCTTCATTACGGCGCATTTATCGCCACGTTAAGCGCTAGTTACCGCTTTGGGAATGATACCGCGAAGGCCCACTCACCACCCCGGTGGTCATTATCTATCTAGCCTGGATGGATGCTGCGAGACGTTGTAGTTGGCTATGCGGTATCATGACTTGCGACTTTGAATTATAAGAGCAGCAGTAGAGTAGAGGACTCGAAAAAATATGTGTCATGGGAGGTCTACATAAAATGAGGTCGAGCATGGCATGAAGCTGACAAGCTGTGGAGATGAAACAGTACACAACACGTTTCACCACCTAAGACCATTATAATTCACACTTATATGTACGTGCAGCCATTCTCTCCTCTCCTATGAGAGAGTCACATAATATACACCGGAATCATTATTGCATGGAAATGGCGGACATTAAACGACTTTTTGAGACGCGTCCCGGGTCTAGGGTAGGCTGCGTGGCGTGAAATTTACTACCAGTATTCGTGCACTCTATGCTAGGCCTAAGATTAGCACGAGTTAATGCCTTTCAATATCTATCCTCAGCGTTTTTTGTTTAAATAAATAAATAAATACACAATAACTCTTTCCTGAGTGTGTTTTTATTTGCCAAATGAGGCCAGCCCTCAAGAAATCACTCTGAGATATCTTTAGTCCCCCTTGTTGAGGTTCTCAAACAGGGGTCCTAATGCCTGCGCTGCTATGGCCCTTGCCTGCCAGGTGGTTACATTGTGGGTATGCCATTTCCTCCTCAATCTCAATTTAATTCTACATATCTATCTATCGTTAACAAAGTCACAATACACTTGTATGCTATAGCATGGAGTTAATTATAACACTGAGTTTGCAACTTTTCCATTAAAAAAGCATTCTCAACTACGGAGTATATCATAATAGTAACGATTAACCTCTAGATTGACCTACACTCATCTGAAGCAATTACGTACCCCACCCAGTACCGTCATGCTCTCATACTAAAAAGTGCGGCTTTCGTCCGATAGGTGCACAGCGCATCGGTGACAAAGCCGGCTGGCTGCCAAAGTCATCTTGGTAATGTGATGCAACGGCTCTTTGCAAAGAGTTGAGAGTTTATATACCCTGCAATCGGCGTGCTGGTTCCCTAACGCCTGCGAAAATTTTCACTTTTTTTTTAAACATGGCAGAAACGGTATTTCCTCTCAACACCGGTGCGAGGATCCCGGCGCTTGGGTTGGGTAAGTGTCGGCCGGCCAGGCTACATGATTCACGATGCTAATT
Source organism: Calcarisporium arbuscula (assembly GCA_009828645.1). Classification (NCBI taxonomy): domain Eukaryota; kingdom Fungi; phylum Ascomycota; class Sordariomycetes; order Hypocreales; family Calcarisporiaceae; genus Calcarisporium; species Calcarisporium arbuscula. The sequence continues at coordinate 1,611,562 of WBSA01000004.1, forward strand.
CTCCCAGGAACGTGGCAGTCAAAGTCTGGAGAGGTGGAACGGGCAGTGGAATATGCCATTTCCATTGGTTACCGACATGTCGACGCAGCTTACAGTTACGGAAACGAGAGCGAAGTCGGCAAAGGCCTCAAGAAAGCGTTCGAGGCTGGTGTTAAGCGCGAGGACATCTTCGTTACCACCAAGCTCTGGTCCACACACCATAAGCGGGTGCAAGAAAATCTCGACCTGAGTCTGGAGAAGCTCGGCCTGGAATACGTCGACTTGTACCTCATGCATTGGCCCGTAGCCATGAATCCGAATGGGAACCACCCCTTGTTTCCCGTCACTCCTGATGGAAGCCGCGACGTAGATTTCAGCAGACATCACGTGGATACATATCTCGATATGGAGAGGCTCCTTCCGACCGGTAAGGTCAAGGCAATTGGAGTCGCGAATTATAGCGTCGCGTACCTCGAGGAACTCCTTGGCCGGGTTTCAATTGTTCCAGCGGTCAACCAAGTCGAGAACCACCCGCTGCTGCCTCAAGATGACGTTTCAGACTTTTGTAAGTCCAAGGGTATTCATATCACTGCATACAGTCCCCTTGGCAGTAATGGAAGCCCTCTTCTGAGCTTGCCAGCCGTTGAGCAGGTTGCAGCATTGCATGGCGCCGCGCCTTCTAGCGTCCTCTTGAGCTATCACAGTACGTGTACATTACATTCTAATGCAACGCTGAACATTTCTAATCAAGATTGAGAAAAGTTGAGAGAGGGCATTCTGTTTTAGCGAAATCTGTGACCGCATCACGCATCAAAGCGAACCGTCAGATCACCAAATTGGACAGTGAGGATATGCGTGCCTTGTCACTACCATCCTCCGTCGGTCCCCTGAAACGATATGTAAATCCACAGTGGAATGTTGATCTTGGCTTTCCAGACCGGCAATGAGTTGAAAATTAGATCCGCTGAAGAAGCTCGAGAGAAGCTGATGGCCTCGAGTCATTCTTTCGAGGAAAGCTAGGCTCTGGAAGGTAGTTGGGGCCGTGGGAAACGAAATATACTTGGCTTCGTGCGCTGGAACCATGCCAGGAAACTTGGTTTAGCTAGACATATCTCTTGTGACGCATATCCATATTTTGTGCAAGTATTATGTGTAAGAGAAGAATCTTCCCATGTACGTTTTAAAATTGGGTGTGTACCGCCGTAAATTTAAGTATTTGCCAAAGTAGAGTCACTCAACTCATTACATGCTCCCAGTCTGCCACTCCCAAGGTCTAGCACTGGTAAGATCGAAAAACCCAATGGGGAAAAAGTTCTCATCAAACATGTCCGGAGAGTCCCCATAAAGCGGAAGCGGAACATTGATGGCGCTAACAGCCTCCCCAGCATCCATTCCTTGGAATCCAACATCTGTATCCGGGTGGGTATCATTTCCCAGGCCGCTTTCAGGATTCATGTCAGCTTGTTTTTCTAGGTCTAGTCGGCTCAGCATTTTGGTCAACCCCCGTGCAATGTGATACGACAAGTGGCGCTCACTTGCTCCTTCTTTGTTGAAAAGCCTGATGACCTGATCCACGTGTTCGCGAATAAGAGTGCCATCTGTGCTCAGGCGAGCAGCTCCCCAATATTTCTGGATCTTCAGAAGGAAGACCGCTGCATATGTAATCATCGTGTGAAGATAAAGCGGCACACCTATGAGCGCATCTCTGATATCAGGCTCGTCGATAACAAGTTGCAAGATTGACATGGCACCAGAAATGGCGAGATTTGCGTGCTCTCGGCGGCTAGCGGATATGCTTTTAGAGGAGAGCTGCTGGAAGCCACGAAGTGAGAGTGAGTTGAGTTGCAATTTGGCGAAGTGGTAGTGAAGGCTTACGCCTTTCGAGGGATACGACGATATGTAAGGATTTGGTGCTGAGGCATGTTAGAATATGAGTCATGGAGTCTTGGTATCGTTATGGGAATATATCATACTTAGTCGAGGCTCCCAGTCGACACGCCATCGATCTATCTCAATATTCCACTGCCGTAGTCGATGCAACTCGCCCTCTTCCAACTTTTCCTCCACTTCTGGTCCAAATGCGTTATAGATCTGCGTAAGAATAATGAAAATTGCCAACTGGCTATGAAGTCTGAAATCCGCCTGGGTGGCCCAAGGCAACTGAAGAAACCTTTCGTGTTGAACAATCGAAGCGTCGTCTTGTATAACTGGAGGTCGCCCATAGGCAATGCTGAAGTGGTGATCGCAGACGTATAGAAGATACCAAAGCCGAGCGCCTTCGAAATGCTCTTGGGAGCCTTTGATGACCCTCGCATAGCTTCGATGCAAGTTAAGCTCCGTTGAGATTCTCACCGCGTGACCCGACAACTTCCCTACATCTAACTGGTTAAATCTGACGAGAAGTAAAGCATACAAACACACGTCTTGGATACTAACAGCTGAGGTCCGAGAACCAAAATGCGCCAATGCACAGTCCCCTGATTCCGTCCAATGTGTGATAGCGGTCCAGCATCGAACGATTAACAAGCTTGAGAAACTCTGCATAACATATGTCGAACGTGGATGACTTCCCGGGAATGTGAAGTGCCGTCACGGCGAGGATTGCTGCTAGTAATAGCGACGAGGAGCGCCGAACAGATAGCAGATCCTTATGTACCAGAGCAATCCCACCCCAGAGGTATTGATTCAGAGTGCTATCAAATACCTGAAACATCTGCTCTGCTTCATGCAGACTTATCTCGCCGCTTGAGATGAAATCGCTTTCGCCTGGAGATGCAGCTCGTTCGGATTCCAAATAGCCACGTGGGTTGCTCCTCAAGTTTCTGAGTTTAGTGACTTCATATAGGCTTCCCATGGGAGCAGCGATTAAAGCATGGTCGACAACTTCTCCTCTGCCTAACCTCTCTTGGGAGTTGTCCCTTGTCATTGCCATTCTTGAACACTGACTATTGCGTCTTTCGTCTTGATTAGAATCCTCTGGGTCAGCAGCTGAACCCTGGGCCCTGGAACCGGACTCTCCACACCGGTTACCAGATGAATAGAGGCGTTGTGAACCTGGCGCGATAGCAGAGAAGCTTTCTAGAGCAGGCAGAGCCATGGTGCGCAGAATTTCGGACACGGCTGTTTGCAGTTGTCCCGACGAATGGTCCATCCTGGCTTTCCATCTATAACAATTATGCTTCGCGTTTCAAAATTAAACTGCTTCAGGCCATTGACTTACTCTGCATCATCCTCCAGAATCGACTGCAAATTTTTGTTTACAACGCATCGGTAGCCCCTAGTTCGGCATCTGCTGCATAGCTTTTCGCCATCTCTCAAATCACACTTGATCTTCCGTCGCTGACATTCTGTGCCTGAAACCAGTTTCAGCTGCTATTTCGAATTTTCGGATTCGTCAAGATGCTTCTAGAATACGCCATTACATACAAGCATGGATCTTCTTGGATACCTTTGGGACTCTGTTTGGCAATTCCCTTACAGCTACGGCCACCATGGGATTTGCCCTGTCCTGCGGAGGTGGAGACAAGCGTCCGTTACTGATGTCGCCATGTGCGCGCTTCATACCGCTGGGTAGATACCAGTGTGCATGCAGAGTACGAAGAAAGACCTTGCACACCAAACTATACAGCAACGGATATGTGTCCGCGAGGAGCTGACCTGGTGGAGACACGAGAGGAGGGGGTCATCGATGAGGGCCAATGTCCGGTCAGGCGGGCTGCCGTTCGGGCGGAGACAGTGCCGCGCCATGGCGCGGCGAGAAACCCGCTGACCTTTGGCGAACGAATGCTCACCGGAACCACCACGAGCGATGTTGCTTGGGGAGGCCATTGCAAGGGCAGTTGCGGACTTATTTAATTTTTGGCGTCATGCATAAGTTGGATCTCTGGACTACGAGGGTGACATTGCTGGAGTAGTATTCTTGGTCAATTTCGTTCCAAGTATTGTACATGTCCAGTCCTCCGTATCGAGTATCGAAACACCATCATGGATCCACCAATTTCCACCACTGTCGCATTTATAGGCCTGGGTGCCATGGGGTTTGGCATGGCGTCTCATCTCGTAAAGAAGGGCTATCGAGTTTGTGGGTTTGATATCCATGAACCAACACGCGCTAGATTCCGCAAAGCAGGAGGGCAGACGTCGCGCTCACCCCGAGATGCCGCTCGAGGATCCGAGTTCCTTATTTGTATGGGCTCCAACTCTCAACAGGCAGACTCGGTGCTGTTTGACCCTGAAACTGGTGCTGTTGAAGGTACATTGCGTTCACATTTCCTCGCCCTTCCTACGAGACAACCCCAGACTTCGCAAGAAGCAGACTTAATTTGGCATTGGACTAAGACGCAAATCAGTCCTTCCCCTCAAGGCAGCTGTCATAATCTGTTCGACAGTCCAATCTGCATATCTGAAGGACATACAGTCAAAGCTTGCATCTTTGGGTCGAAGTGATATTTTCCTAGTCGACAGCCCAGTGTCGGGCGGCACCATTCGAGCAGCCGAAGGAACATTGACAGTTTTATTGTCAGCCAGTCCTGCAGCATTAATTCGGAGCAAGCAGATATTGTCAGACATGTCAGAAAAGCTATTTATCATAGAAGGGGGTCTTGGCGCAGCAAGTAACGTCAAGCTGGTAAACCAGCTACTAGCAGGAATTCACATTGCGGTTGCATCTGAGGCAATGGGACTAGCAGTTCGGATGGGCCTGAACACCCGCCGCGTGTACGAAATCATAGTCAATGCGGCAGGGAATAGCTGGATGTTTGAGAATCGAGTACCACACATGCTTAACAACGATTGGACTCCAAAATCGGCTCTGGACATCTTTGTAAAGGATATGGTGAGTCTGCTCTTTTATTACTGTATCTATGTATGCATTGCTAATACCACCAGGGTATTGTTACATCCTCTGCCCGGGCGCAGGGGTTTCCTCTTCCTCTGTCCTCTGCAGCAGAACAGCTTTACCTCTCAGCATCGTTGCGCGGATATGGCAGGGAAGACGATTCTGGACTTGTGCGGCTATTCACTCCCATGTCTGAATCTGCGGTGCATGAGGCAGCAAAGAAAATAGAGATCGCAAATGGGACATTGCTGACAACTTCACCACCTCATGAGACTGAAAAGGTTGGATTTATTGGCCTCGGCGCCATGGGCCTTGGCATGGCGACTTGCTTGGTGAACGCTGGTTTTCAGGTGAGCGGATATGATATCTCTCCAGGCCAAATTTCAAAATTCCTCTCCTGTGGTAGGAGGGCAAAAGCATCAGAGTCTCCTGCAGAAGCAGCCGCTGGGGCTAGCGTTCTCATCCTGATGGTACAGAGCGAGTCACAGGTTGAAGATGTTCTTTTTGGAGCCGGCAATGTAGCGGAGAACCTGCCCATTGGAGCTGTCATAATCCTTAATTCTACGGTTTCTCCATCTTTTGCGAGTGAACTGAACGCCCGCTGCAAAGGTTTGGGGAAAGGTCTGGATCTCGTTGATGCGCCGGTCAGCGGAGGGGTGGTGAAAGCGGCATGTGGCCGCTTGACAGTAAGCAAGTCCCGTCTTCTCTGTGGGCCATGCTATTAACATATTCTACAGATCATTTGCTCCGCAACTAGTACTGCCATCTCTAAAGCGAAATTGGTACTTGAGGCTTTCAGTGGAAAACCAGAAAATATATACCATGTAGACGGCGGAGTTGGTGCGGCTTCTTCGATAAAACTTATCAATCAACTCCTTGCTGGAGTACATATCATGGCAGCAGCTGAGGCTATGGCATTTGGTGCCAAGTTAGGGCTAGACACTGGGACCCTATACGCAGTCATCAAGAGCGCAGCCGGGGGAAGCTGGATGTTCAACGACCGCGTGCCAGCGATGCTGGACGCCGACTGGACGCCACACTCAATGCTAGCCATTTTTGTCAAGGATTTGGGAATCGTGCTTGATGAGTCGAAAAGGTTGGGGTTCCCAGCCGTTCTCTCTTCCGCTGCCCATCAGATGAACTTGATGGCGTCTTCATACGGCTGGGCTCAAGAAGCAGATGGTGGAGTTGTGAGGTTGTGGGAGTTGCTGACTGGCGTCTCTGTATCAAAGAGCGCGAAGTTGGATAGACTACAACAAACGGCGTTCAAACAACGGGAATATCCCACTTTACCCTTGAGAGAAACACTCGACTCTCTTCCACCAGTCTACCAAGGAGATGCACTCGATACCATCAGACGACACACTTCGGACAAGGATACCCCATTACTTGTCGTCCTTGACGATGACCCAACAGGCACACAAACCTGCCATGACATTACTGTGTTGACTGTGTGGGATCTCAAAACATTACATCAGGAGTTCACTTCTGCTGAGAAGGGGTTCTTCATTTTAACGAACTCGCGGGCCGTACCGCCAGCGGAGGCCAGGAGACTTGTAGAGACCATCTGCAAAAATATCCAACGCGCAGCAAAACTAGCTGACAAAGAATTCGAAATAGTTCTCCGAGGAGACTCTACATTGCGCGGCCATTTCCCTGATGAGCCAGAAACTGTTGAAGCCATACTTGGGGGAAAGAACACAACCTCCTGGGTTTTGGCCCCATTCTTCTACCAAGGTGGCAGATATACCATTGATGACATTCACTACGTTGTAGAAGGCGACATGTTAGTACCCACAGGGCAGACACAATTTGCTCAAGATGCTACCTTTGGATACAAGTCATCCAACTTGAGGGACTATGTGTTGGAGAAAAATGCATCGGGCTTTGCCGAAGACGATTTGATTTCCATCAGTCTCGAGGATATTAGACTGGGCCCTGACAATGTCACGGAAAAGCTCCTAACTGCTCCTAGAAGAAGCGTCATCATTGTGAACGCTGCCACTGAGTCAGACATGAATGTCTTTGCGGCTGGAATCCTTGCAGGTAAGATCTTTGCCCAAAAGCCAGAAATGCTCATCAAGATGCATGCCCCTAGTGAAAGCTTTGCTAATGGACCCTGCCAGCCGAGAAAAAAGGACGCAAGTACTTATATCGCACTGGCGCAGCTTTTGTTTCCTCACGTCTCGGCATCAGCGGCATCCCACCGATATCTGCAGATGCTCTCAACATGAGCGGAAGCACCTCTGGAGGTCTCATTATTGCCGGGTCCTATATTTTGAAGACTACCTTGCAGCTGCAAGCACTGTGCTCGCGAAGAGCATCAGAACTCCACGTCATCGAGCTGCCAGTGGCAAAGCTTATGCGATCTTCTGCTGAAGCAGATATAATAGTAAAGTCAGCCATAAAAGATGCTTCTGAGAAGCTCCAGAAGGGTCAGGACGTACTCGTCATGACATCACGCGATTTGGTAGTAGGGGACGACGCAATTTCGAGCTTGAGTATTGGAGGGGTGGTCGCGGCAGCCCTTGCCGAATTCATGCTTCATATCAACGTGAGGCCACGATATATCATCGCCAAGGGAGGAATCACGTCTTCTGATATTGCCACCAAGGGGCTAAATATAAAGAGAGCCATTGTACTTGGCCAGGCTGCGCCGGGTGTGCCTTTGTGGCGTTGTGACGAGGAGACGAGCAGACACCGAGGCGTTCCCTATGTAGTATTTCCGGGTAATGTAGGAGGGCAAGATGCCTTGGCAGAATTGGTTGAAAAGTGGGCACTGGAAAGGAAGTAGCTAGTATTTGTCTCATAATAAGCAGTTCTAAGATGGGGAAACTTGATGAAGCCGTGTAGCAATGTATGTTTCCTAGATGCTCACTCAATTATTGACAGAACTAAGCGCAGCAATGAGAAGTAGATGTTAGATGTGAAGATGTCTTCGAGATGTCAACACATCCTATAACATTCCCATCCTTCCCATCCAATTAGATAGATGTTGAAATTTGTCATGAATCTGATGAGGTGTTCTCTGCCAAGATGGATTTTGTTCCGGCTGTCTTTCTCGGAGGACATACATGGTTAGGTGGTGCCAAGACCAAGGAATGAAATTTAAACCTTTGGCTGTTTTTATGCACCGTTGTACCACCTTATCAATGTAGCAATAGATTTGGATAAAGTTAGTGGAACCCAGATCAAATTCCTATTTAAACTAGATTCATCTAGAACTTTACACAAAACTTCTCCCCTGACAGGTGCGGTGCTTCAACCACTGTACCAAACATCCAAAGCTGCCAGGATGAAGCGCTTTACATCGCACACTACAATGGTCTTTTTATGCCCCTCCTATTCGCGTATAGGTTGCCTGGCCGCTCAATCAAACTCGTTCAACTTGGACATCAGACGGAGACACCGTTAAGTAGTCGACTTTGCCGCTTATCGTGTCCCTTCCTTCCTGTTCCCTGACCCGTTCTGCGTCCATATCGACATGGGAACTCGGTTTCCAGTCAGATCCCGGCACAAACGTCGGCGAATCGGTAAACAACTCGTCCATGTCCTCCAAGTTAAGCCCCTTGGTTTCTGGGAGAAACGCCCAGAAAAACGCCGCGCTCGTTAAGTTGCAAACGATGAAGACAATATAAAACTTCCAGCCGATGGATGATATGGCAATAGGGGTAACCTGACCAATCATGGTGTTGAAAGCAAAGGAGGTCATGGCGCCCCATGATACGCCCTTGGTCCGCATGGCCGTACCGAACAGCTCAGCGGGGATGGCCCACGACAGGGGGCCGCTGGTGACGAAAAAGACAAAGTTAAAAACCCAGGTCATGATAATGAACCCCCAGTGTGCGCCGTTGTTGGAGACTGAGGCAGGGAAGACAGCTATCAAGATGGCGTTTACGACAAATGTCCCGCTCATGATAATAGAGCCGTAAATCTCGAGTGGTCTTCGTCCAACGTTGTCAATAACTGCGATACACAAGGCCGTTCCGAGAAAAGCAATAATTGCATTAACAGCCTGTAAAAGAAGTGTTGTGTCCGTGGGGATTCCGATCTGCGCGAAGATTTGCGGAGAGAAGTACTGGATGGCGCTGACGCCAGTCATTTGACAACTGGCCTGGATCATCATCATCAAAATCGTCCGGCGGAGGTTTGGCCAGTCTCTGAATAGATCCCAATAAGTTTTGGCTCGCTGAGAATGCTCTACCGCGATCTGGGCCTGGATAAGGTTGAATTCCGCAACAACATAGGGGTCTTTGACGTCGTCGTGCGCGTGCAAGTGGGCTAAGCTTTTCAGCCCTTCTTCGGGTTGATCGTGATCGCAAAGCCACCTAGGGCTTTCCGGGAAGAGGTAAACCAGTGAGCCGAGAAAGAGGGCCGGGATGTTTTGGATGGCGAGGGGTATTCGCCATGCACGGGTATCCCCAGTTCCATTCCACGTCACGTAACAGCCGTAGCCAGCCCAGGTAGCAAAGATCTGTCCCAGAGCGTTGAAGAGCTGCTGAAGACTAGTGATTCTGCCTCGAATGCGACGATGGGATATCTCGGATTGGTATATGGGAATAATCATCTGATATTACAGTCAGTTGGGGGCACAAGAATCCGGTCATGAACAACGTACAGTCAGGAATCCAACACCAATACCTGCAATAAACCTCCCAGCATAAAGCATTCCGATGGTAACGCCTGCAGTTTGGATAGTACCGCCCACCACGAAAATGCAGCATGCCATAAGAATTGTGCCTCGGCGACCCAGTCTGTCTGAATACCCGGCACCCAAGGCGCCCGCAAAGCAGCCTCCGGTAAAGAGCGCCACAACCGTACCAGATCGAGAATCTGCATCGTGCTGGAGAAACAAGGTTTTGAAAGAGTCTGCGGCAACGACTTCTGCTATAACGCCCAGATCATAGCCAAATAAGAAGGAGCCCAGGGCTGCAAAGCACCCCACGAGGAACTGATAGACTCCAGGCTTCATGGTAAGTTGTTCTTTTGGCCGAAGGATGTGTGTATTCCATCTAACACTACATGTATAGATAGAGGCTCGTCCACTATTATATCATGCTTCCTAGTATTCCGTACATCGCTCATGATTTCCGTCACTGTCGGCGAGACGGCCGTTACCTCAACCTCCCCTTGCGGATAAATCACCGCTCCTTCACCACGCCTTCACCACGCATCAACAACATGATAACGCGGGGAACCCGGTAGATTGATCTGACCTAACGGTATTTCTAGTCAATCTCCAATGTTATCTCCTCAAGCGATCAAGGGCAGTCAAGAAGAGTGGAACTTTACAGCCACCCCCGGGCTACTTGCAAGCCGTGAAATTGGAGGGTTTACACAGCACACCCGAGGCAGGCGGTGTTTGTGAGGGTTAACGCGGCTATGGCTAGACTGGGAGAGGACGACGCCACTGCGGGATGAAAGCCGGGGAAAATGGTTGCGTCATTCGGGGAACAATTCGTCAAGACGTGTGGGTGTTAATTAGCGTGCAAGGGCCCGGAAGGAATCCCGCATTTTAGCATATCTGGGGTAATCGGCAGGACTTAATGTCCTTCTGAAATATAAAGAATTGCTCGGCTCATTAATCTCCCAATTAACAACAATCTCAGGTCATCGCGGAAACCGTAACCATCGCAATCGCTGCCGTTTCGCAACACGAAAGCTCCAGGATGTCGCACAGCACAGTCCCCATTCAATCCGGTGGCAAACGCATCGTCTTCACGGGCGGCAGTGGGAAAGCAGGAAGGCATGTCGTTCCTTATCTCCTCGCACAGGGTCACAAAGTACTCAATGTAGACCTCGTTCCGTTTCCCGATCCCGCAGCCGACGTGTATACTCTGAAAGCCGATCTCACGCAATCTGGCCAAGCATTCAATGCGTTGACCTCGCACTTCAACATGAGCGGTTACGATGACGACTCTCTCCCCGCGCCACCGGATGCAGTCATCCACTTCGCTGCCTATCCACGGAACATGATCGTTCCTGACAACGAGACATTCCAGGCGAATGTGATTTCGACATACAACGTCATTGAGGCCGGTAAGCGTTACCATGAAAAAAAAAACACTAAAAAAAAGAACTTGGAATCATGAAATCTCACGACGCCCTTATAGCATGCAAGTTGGGTGTCAAGAAGATCATCATCGCGAGTAGTGAAACCACATACGGTGTGTGTTTTGCCCAGGGTGATGCAGATTACCACTCGTTTCCGCTGGAAGAAGATTATGATGCCGACCCAGAAGATTCGTATGCACTAAGCAAGATCTGCGGTGAAAAAACAGCACGAACAGTATGTCGACGCTTCCTGATTTTTAATAATGCAATTGGCGCTGACTAGCTGTAGTTCGCGAGAAGATATGGCGTGGATATCTACGCCCTCCGGATCGGGAATGTCATTGAGCCCCAAGAGTGTAAGTCACGCTCATCAGCTAACACTGTTTGCATTTGCATTCAAGAACTCATGACTACATAGATGAGACACTTTTCCCGGCCTTCATCTCCAACCCCGCGGGGCGTAAGCGAAATGCCTGGTCGTACATTGATGCCCGCGACTTGGGGCAGATCTGTGACTTGGCAGTAAAGAAAGACGGCCTTGGCTTCCAAATTTTCAATGCCACGAATGACACAATCACGGTGAAGGGGACGACGAAGGACTTTTTGGCGAAAAATTACCCCCAAACTAAGGTCACGAGGGAAATGGGCGACTTTGAGGCGCCATTAAGTAACCGCAAGATCAGGGAGGTTCTGGGATTCAAGGATGTGCACGATTGGAGGAAGTATGTTAAGTCATAGAGAGTGGGTGCAGTTTGGACTGCCAATGTCGTAGATTTAGGGAAGCTGAACACAGACTATGTAGTTAAAGGATGAGCTACCACCCTCTAGACACATACATGCTTGGCTGATGAGTTACATAAAGAGCCAGAGGCATCGCTGGCATGCACGCCCATATTGGACTGTGAGTGAGCTAATGTTAGGATAACAAAAGCCCATCACCAAGTTAGTAGCGCCCAGGGTAGTTTCGTGCGCGATACTCACTGGCGGGGACATTGCAGACCCACGTAATTGATTGCCTTTAACAAACGGAACTCTGACGGCTCCAACTCGAACATCTACGAGTCTAGCGTACTTGAGACATGGACAAAGCTGACCTGCACCTCATTCGTCTCGATCTGCGCCATGATTCACCAATGTCATGTCTACCAGATTCGGCGGTTCAATAACCTCTATTGAAGGGCAATGCCAAGAGGAGTAACCAAGCAAAGACATGCTGCTAGACCACGAAACTGCCAAATATCATACTTTCAAAACTATACGTGCGTCGTAACTAGTACAGCTCCCATCTCGTTCAAAAAGGCAATCGCTTATGCAACTTTTCATCCATGCTATCCAAACAATGCCGCCATAAATCTAGAAACTAAACAAGCCGCTCCGTCGCTTTCCAAGTGGGTAGATGATCAACGCGCTCAAAAACAGTCCAACCGCAATGCCAATCGCAATCTGCACCATCGACCCTGCCACCTGAAAGACGACATTGTTCAGCGACTGGCCCGGCTGTACCTCCAGCGAGCTGCCCGTGTTGTTCACCGGCCGCGACGCATTCGTAAGTTGGTTTGCCGTGGTAAGCCCGCTCAGCAGCCCGCCCGTCGAAGCAAGACCTCCCGGCACCTGCGTAAAGATGGCGGGGATGAGCGTCGCCGCGGCCACGCCGTGCCGGACCCGCGAGTACAGATTCGCGAGAACGCCCACGCATAGCGCGCCAATGGTGCTAGCAATTTGAGGGCTGGCGGCGAAGCGCCTCCCGCTGAAGAAGTTGACCACGTAGCCAGCAAAGGCGATGAGAACCATGACTGGCATCTGCCGCCACTTGGCCTGGTAGAGCACGGCGATGCACACCACGAAAAAGGGCACGAAGACGAAGCCATAGTAAGGGTTCAAGGGGTTGTCGCAGGTGGTTGCCGACGTGGCGTTGGAGTCAAAGAGTCCCCACAGCGCGGCTCCAACCGTGATGCCGAAACCAAGGAAGAGGGAGTAGATGACGGCATAGACGATACGGATTGACCCAGGAACGATGGCTCGTGATTGGAGTTCGAGAGCAGAACATACTGTAATTTTGTCAGCCATGTCGGTCACCATCCCAGAATAGCGTGCGTCGACTTACACACGGCATACCCCGGCAAGAGCATCACAATCCCCCCTTGTGCAAGTGCCGAGAAACAAAACAACTCCCCATTCCGGATACTCCCAAAAGCCCGCGCCAGGAAGCTCACCAACACCGTGGCGCTCACTTCAAACACATTATTATACATGGTGGACTTGGGACTGACAATTAACTGCAGCAGCCCGACGAGACAGCCAAAGACGAAGCACAAGGGCAGGTCGATTAGACGAGCCTTGAACGAGAACGGCGCGGCGGTAGCGCTTGTCAGACCAAAGACGAGGACTCGCCACCAGGCGCTGAACTTTACCTTGTTGGTGATGAGCGTTTCCAGTCTGCCTGTGCCCTCCTCCACGCCGATGACGTCGTGCATGACCTCTTTATAGACGTGGTGGACATCTTTGAGCTTGCCGAGATCGATGCCCTGCGTGGTACGCACAATCCGGACTTCAGTCGTGTGAAGGAACTTGTCGTCGAACGAAATGATCATGCAGCCGGGCAGGTACAGAAACTGGCCATCAATTTCGAGTACTCGCGCCGTCATGGTGAGGTATTCCTCCAGCCGGTGAGTAGGAGCCCCGAAGAGCATCAGAGCCCGACAGAGCTTGATGATATAGTTCTGGCGAGAGAGCGTCTCGGCAATGTGGACCGTGATGCGAGCCTCCTCCTTGTGCCAGTGGCCGCTGAAACGAGAGGAACTGCCAGCCCGCTTGTGCGCGGCAGGCCTCTTCTTACCCTGTCCCTTCTGGTCATTGCCCATGTTTGGGTTCGCAAGCTTGGCCGAAGCACTAATGAGGTTTGCCAGCGTCTCCTGTGACCGGTTCTGCTCGTACCACTTCCTGCGGCTGGGTGTCGTAGTGCCGGAATCCGAACCTGGCGTAGTCCCCGCGGTAGACTGGCCGCCCCAAGAGGACCCACGACGATGGTGCTGGCCGCCGCCGCTGCTGCCAATATCCGAGGGTTTGTAGAGCTTGAGAAGCTGTGAGAGGACACTTCCTCGGTACTGCTGCGGCGCCGGCACATCATATACGCCATCGTAGATCCGCAGTCCGTCCGTATTCTCACTAACAGGAATATCGTTCGGCTTCAGCCTGGACGACGATGCATCATTCTCGGAATTGGAGGCGCCACTTGACAGCCCACTGCTTGGCCCAGGGGCTCCGTTCCCATAACGGCGGGTATGAGCTCTCACAAGGTTATACGCCTCATGCTTCCAGGAGGGGGTCTCCTGCCTATCCGTATCGGGCTCCGAGGGCGGTGTCTGCTCATGGCCATGCCTGGCTTCACCCAGGCTGCGCAGCGGTATACCTTGATCATTGGAGAGAAGGTCTTCATCGTCGCCAAAGTCGCGCGTGGTAACAACAGACCCAGAAGAGTTGCCCCGAAGAATAGAAGGCCGCGATGGAACGTCGCGGCGAGCAGGAGGGGTACCTGGAGGGCTCGCGGTGGTCGCCTTCGGGTATCCTGCCGTGCTATTGAACCTCACTCGTCCCTTTTCCTTGACGGCTGCGGCATTGGGCTCGGTCAACTTTGTGCTGGGGAAGGGCTCAGCGGGGTCATTGGCGTAGTCGTGCTCGTAATCCTCCTTGTATGTGTCCGAAAATACGTCGTGTTGCTCCTCGGCTGGTTTAAGGCTGCTATAGTCATATTCGGAGTCGTAGGGGTACGTTGTCTCGTCGTAGTTGGCGGCGAAGCTGGGAGGGCCATCGTAGCCCGTGCCAGAGACATAGGCAGCGTCGGGGCTGGAGGTTGTGTTTGTGTTCAATTCGGTGCCGGTGCCGGTGCCGGCCCCGAACGAGGTCGGGTCGGGGTCGGGGTCGTCCTGTGCCGTCTTTGACGTAGAGGCGTCCATCTCATCGATTGACCAAGAGACGTGTGATGAAACGAGTGGAGGGGGGGGAATGCAAATATATTTTCAATACGAAGAAGAGGACAAGAGGAGAAGAGGAGGAGGAGGAGAAGGGAAGGAAGAAAATTCAGACGAAACGATTCCGAAGAGTGGAAGGGTTCATGTCCTATTTTTAAGTTTTGTTGGTAGACCCCCGCTGGCCGCCGAGTCAAGTGACGATGGAGACCTGGGCAGGAAGCTGGGGAGCTACAGCACCTGGTACTCCATAATACCTTCCCTGTAGTGCCGTAACATCGGGATCTGGGCATCACGGATAGCCCGGCCAGCCAAAACAATGTAATCTGTGGGTACGGTAGCTGTTCTCACAATGAACCCCTTGCACGCACTGCAAAAACCAGATCAAACACAACAGTCCCCAACGGTCCCAATTTCGGCTCGGTGCATCCAATGCTCGGGCTCGGGTGCTCCTGCTTGGTCTGTCCCTTTTTGGAGTCTGGTTTCCCCCCGCTATCCACGGTAAGGTGACGTCAAGTTGTACGATGTAGCATGTTGGAGCACAGGCCCAGGTATCGGTACAACGTACTGGGCACTGGTCGTCGATACCAACTCAACTACCATGGGTGCAGATGTATCTGTACTCGCTGTCAAGACTCGCATGCTCTGTGGAAACTCCAGAATGCCATGTTGCCCAGACCCTTTGCAACAGATGAGGACGAAAAATTCTTTCTAGAAAAATAGACACACCACACGGCTTCAGGTCAGGAAGTCTCGGCGCGACTACTGTACGCCATACCCTGCCGTTACTCCTCCAAGTCTAGTCTCGGCGTCCAGAATAGTCGGGATCGCCTGTGGAGGGGGCAAGGTGGGGAGCTGCCAACTTGCCCCAGGGGTCTTAATTTTTCTTCTTCTCTCGTCCACGCTCGAGTCGGGTTATGGTAAGGTATTACGTATTTGCTGCGTCTTGATGTGGGGGTTCGGGAGCCAAGGGATGGGTGGGTTGAGGTGCCGATTATGGGATGCAGAGAGTAATGTGTATTATGGATTGCCATGCACACGCATACAGTCACTAGAACCTCAAGGAACAGACAAGACGACTATCTTCAACGACGGCGCTGTACAGTGCAAACCTTTCCAACAAATGCCCTGATGCTGGGTATCCTTCCCCGACCTCACCGAAACCTCCCCTTGTAACCCCGTGTCTCACACCATCACAGCGGCAGCCAGCCTTGGCAGTCGACTCCCGCTTCATCAGCAAAAACACACCCGGCATCCACGGCGTACCCAGCTCCCTATATCACCAAGATCAGGATCGCCTCGCTTCGTACTCTCTACGGTGGTATGACGCCATGGCATGAATAAGCTAACTTGCATGTCGGCGTTTAACATACATCGCCAGGGCCATTCTGCCTGTCAACCCGTCTCGGAACGTCTTACGAGACAGTCAGCGTCAATCAAAACGATCGGTATGCCCTTACCGTCATTGGCTACCTGCACAGTTAAACTGCCAGCATCTAATTAAGGTTACCCGCCTCATTGTGTCGACAAGGGAACCCAGGCTGATCTTCGCACGTACGACGTAACACCACCCATGTTCCGTCAAGCAAATTGCGGCAAATCAAAATCGTAACACTGTTTCAGTGAATCGCTACCTCTATCTACATCAGACAAAGAGCTCAGCTAGCAATAATCAAAAAATGTTCAAATACACTGCAATGTACCCAAATGCAGCAATACACAATGCAGCTCCCATGCTTCATCCACTACTTCTCCGTTTTGTTCAAGGTTCTACATCCAGCAACTGGCCCTCATCCCACTTCTTCTTGGCCGCCGCCTGCAACACCTCTAGCTCTCCGCTCGTATCACACATACTCCTAAACGACCCGCTCTTATCGTTGATGAGCTTGTACGGGTGCCCGTACTCGACGACTTCGCCCTTGTCCAGTACAAGCACCTTGTCGTAATCTACGATTGTCTGAAGGCGATGCGCAATTGTTATCACCGTGCCCGTCAACTCCCGGATCGTATCCTGGATCTTGGAGTCGGTGGTGTAGTCGATGGACGCCGTCGCCTCGTCCATCACCAGCACTGTCGGCCTCTTCAGCATCGCTCTTGCGAGACACAGAAGCTGGCGCTGGCCTTGTGAGAGGTTGGATCCAGACTCTGATACGGGCGATGAAAGATCCAAAAAGACGTTCTTGTTCGTAGACAGCGATGCCGCTGGCGAGTTGAGCAACTCAGAGTTGACCTGAACAGTCGGTGTCGGTGGTACTGTCGTGGGCTCATCCGGTCCGATAAGCTGTACACGGCGCAGCGACTCGAACACCTGATCATCCGTATACTGGTCGAACGGATCCAGGTTGGTTCTTATTGTGCCTTGGAAGAGCGTCGGGTCTTGTGGAACAATTGTGATGTTCTCGCGCAGGTCCTGTAGACCAATCTTGCCTATATCCACACCATCAATCAGAATATCGCCAGAGTCCGCCTCCAACACCCGGAAGAGTGCCAGAGCCAGCGAACTCTTGCCCGCACCAGTGCGTCCCACAATGCCCACCTTCTCCCTCGCATTGATCTTGATTGAGATGTCTTTGAGGACGGGATCAAGGTCGGCGCGATAGCGAGTCGAGTACTTGATAAATTCCACGGCTCCCTTGTCAGGCCATTCCTCGGCGGGGCGGTTGTCGGGAATGATGGCGTCAGCCTCCTGCTCCACGTCTAGATATTCCTTGACACGCTCCATTGAGTTCATGTTTTGTTCGTTCATGGCGTACAGGCGCACCAGCCAAAGCACGTTTTCTGTGAAGCCCATGGCGTAGCTCAAAGAGATACCGGCCGCGCCAGCATCAATCTTGCCCAGGCTCAGAATGATGAGGACGCCGGCAAAGAATGTCACCATGTTGCCCATAGCATCAGCACGGAATGCAAGCCATCGATTGCAGGCCCACAGGTAAATGAAGGGTCGGTGCTGCGCGTTGACTTTATGCAGGTTGTCTCGGATGAAGCGACGTTCGTCTCCGTAGGCTCGGATCGTCGTCATGCCGCTCAGAGTCTCTCCGAACTGCTGGAACAGTGGGCTTCGCTGGACGGATTCCAAGCGTTTGAGATCACGCGATGCACGGAGGTAAAATGCGCCGATAAAGTACGACAAGAGAAAGATAAAGGCGGCGGCAATGAGGAAGCCTGGCGTGATGATGGCAATGAGGCCAACAGTGACGACAAGCGAAAGCGCACAGCTCATTACACCAATGGCAACGGGGGAGATTTCTTGGTCCACGGCTTCCAGGTCCTTGCTGAAACGGTTCATCAGCTGTCCCAAGGGAGTCGTGTCGAAGAACTTAAACTTGGCACGGGTGACAGCGGCGACGAGCTGATCGTGAAGGCGCTTTGAGGCTGTAAGCGAGCCGAAGAAGATCCAGATATCGCGAATAAAAGCGGACAAAGCTCCAATGGCACCAATAATCGCAAGTCCAGCGAGATAGTAGGCCACATTGACCTCGGGCACCGTGTTCGTGGAAAACGTCGTTTGGCCCTCCACCGCAAACATCGGCATGCCGGTCTCTTGCTGTCTAGGCAGTGAACTGCCAAGCTTGGCCACAGACGCCCAAGCGCCCCTGGAGAATGTTTGCGCGCCATAGGCGTGCGGAAGCGTATCGTACGCCACTTGTTGCACCTTTTTCTTGACGTACTGATTGGCCCACTCCCTGACCCACACATTGGTTAAGACGGTAGAGAACTGCTGCACGTTGAAAACGACCACCGCGACAATCCAGAACCACCACGGTCCCATAGACCTTAGGTATAGTTTCATGACGGGCCATTTGACAGCGCCAGTGGCCTTGCCTTCGTCCATGGCGCTCTGCTGAGGAGGCTTGTTCTTCGCCTTCTTGGATTTGTCAACGCCGTCGATGGCGTCACCATTGGGGTTGACGACAGTGTCAGAATCACCGACGCTAGACGGTACACGAGAGGGGATACGAGAGGCATTGTTGGATGGAGGGCGAGACTTCTGCACCTCTTTGCCCAGCTTGCCCGAGGCGATAACTTCGAGCGCGGGGCCTTGAATGTCAATACGGCCATTCTCCAAGACCACAATATAATCTGAGGATGGGGCACAAAGCTGGACGTTGTGGGTGACAAGAACACATGTTCGTCCCTTCATCAAAGGTCCCTTGATACAGTTTTGGAAGATCCACTGTGCGGTATGAGCATCAACGGCGCTGAGGCAGTCGTCCATGATCAAGTGGGCCGAGTTGGAATACAGAGCACGGGCAAGCGAGATTCGCTGCTTCTGTCCGCCAGAGAGAGTGATACCCTTTTCACCGACCAGTGTTTCGTCGCCATGGTCCAAGATCTCGAGGTCACGCTCCAACGCACAGGCGACAATGACGTCTTTGTATCTCTGTTCATCGAAAGGCGCCGCAAAGAGGATATTGTCACGAATATTGCCGTTGACAAGCCATGCGGCCTGTGCCACGTACGCAATCGTGTCTGCTAGTCCAGTTTCAGGGTCGGGTCGAACCTCTTCTCGGCTGCGACCACCAGGGCAGAACACTCTACCCTCCATCAGAGTCATTTCACCGAGTAGGCCCATTAGCATGGACGTCTTTCCAGATCCCGTCGGGCCTGCGATAATGTTAAGCTTGCCGATTTCGAAGTCCACATTCAAGTCCATCAATCGGAAAGCTCGAGATCCATCTTCGGCGACGGTGTCTTTTCCACCCCCAAATTAGCGTGGCATCACGGAAACCGATGCGCTTGACGCCGTTTTCGTCGACATTGTCTAGACCCAGCTGCTGGTACTTTTCGGTTTCCTCCTCTCGGACAAATTCCTCAACACGGTCAATAGATACCTTGGCCTCCTGGACATGCGCAAACATGTCACCAAGCTGGTCAAGAGGCACGCGCAACAGCATGAAGAGAGAGATGGCGGTAAATGCAATAGATGGGTACAGAGGCTTCTGTTCAATGACGGTGTAGACAAGGAAGGAGAAGAAGGTGATGAGCACGGGAACTGAGTTCCAGATGACAACGGCGATAGCCCAGACGATGAATCGAGATCGAAGAGCCTTGAGTTCGACGGCACGCTTCTCCCCAATCATTCTACCGAATCGCTGTTCCCATGCGAAGTACTTGATGATGCGAATATTCTGAAGGACCTCATTGGTCACGTTGATGCGCTTGTCAGTGGCAGCCAGGATGTTCTTGGAGGTATAATTAAAGCCCTTCGCTAGGAGGTAGTTGATAGGCAAGAGGAAAACCATGACGATAACGCCGGGAATAGCGCTCAGGCCCATGACCTGCCACAAAAGCACAATCGAGATGGTCAGCTGGGTTGGGGCAGCGGCACACAAAAAGTGCAGATAGGCAGTGATTTCGGAGATCTTGAAGCTGTCAACAGACATGAGGTTGATGATTGTTCCCAGATTTGCTTGCTCGTCCTCGCCACCCTGCGCATTGCCTTTGGCAGACTCGTCTGCTGATTCAGCGTCTTGGATGGAGCCCGCCTTCTTCTTCTTCTTGAGGCCAATGATGCGCTTAAGCTGGTCGAGGCGGCCCTCAGATTTATTGGATCCACCGTCCTTTTTGTTCTCGAGCAACACAGTCTCCTTGCCAGCAGATGCCTTGCGACGAAGGGCCTTGGAGTAGATGTCACCAATAATGATGGCGCGTACACGAATGCAAATTCGACGGCCAATCCAAAGGGCCTGTCCATCGGCGTAGGAGCGGATCATGTCGAGGACGGGGAGGGCGATGACATAGAGCCAGAGTACGTTGAGAGGTGCGCCTTCGGGGTGCTCAACGTATTCCAGGATAGCCTTGAGAAGCAGGGTCGGCGCAAAGGTCACAAGACCAGACAAGAATGCCATGAAGCACTGCATGAGTAGCATGCCCTTGAAGTACTTGGCCAAATGCAAGGCGAGAGCGGTCGTCTTCTTAATTTGACGGTAGTCGGCAATCACGTTTGCGGCCCCTGTCTTTGGGCAAGAGATTCCACACGTGCTCCAACTCCATGGTTTGCTTCCACCCAGACCAGACGATGGCATCGACCCAGGCAAGGTAGCGAGGGAAATAAGACTGGCGAGAGGTTCACGGGAGGGCTCTATTCCGTCCTGCCATTCTAAAACAACAGTCTTGTTGCCCTTCCTTGTCGTCATGGCCATGCCGAAGAGCAGGGTGTTGAGAGAAAACTCGACAATGATGAGGATCTGGGTGAGCTTTGAGCTGGGGTGGACGAAGGCGGATCGGAAGATGAAGACCATAAACACCCAATTCAAGCTGTATATGGCAGCGGTGTGATCCCACAGGTGAGGAATATGCCAGTCGGACCCGAGAGAAAGAGTCGCAGAGTCGCAAGAATGAGGACATAGACCCAGGTAATCAGACCGGCAATTGCAGCAAACTGCTCGACCGGTCCATAGGAACCATTGGCTAGGGCGACATTGCATTGACTGCGACCAACCCAATAATGGCCAGCTCCTCAATTACCTGCCAGAGGCCGCTGCCCAGTCGGGGTGTCGGATCGGGACTATCGAGGCCTTTGGTGGTGGTTTGACCAGGGGACAGGCGGCCTGCGGTTGATTTCGACATTCGTGGGTGGGGGGGGGGGGGGGGGTGCCGGGTGGGGGGGGAGGCGTGGGGGGGGGTGGGGCGTTGTGGGGCGGGGGGGGGGGGGGGTGGGTGGGTGGGGGGGGGGTCGGGGAGGGGGGGGGTGGGGTGGAGGGGGGGGGCGGGGGGGGGGTGTCGGGGGGGGTGGGGGCGGGTGGGGGGGGGGTGTTGACATAAGGGGGGGTGGGGGGGGGGGTGGGGGGTGCGTGGGGGGGGGTGGGGGGGTGGGGGGGGGGGGGGGGGGTAGGGGGCGGCGGGGGGGGGGGGGGGGGAAGGGGTGGGCGTTGGGGGGGGGGGGGGGTGAGGGGAAGGGGGGAGGGGGTGGGGAAAGGGAGGGGGGGGGGGGGGGGGGGGGGGGGGGTTGAACGGGGGGGGGGGTTGCCCGTTGGGGGTGGGGATTGGGGGTGGGGCGGGGTCTGTATTTGGGTAAGGGTGGGGGGTGGTGGCGGGGGGAGGTGGTGGGTGTCGCGGTGCGCGGGTGGGTGGTTCGCGAGGTGGGGTGGGGGTGGGGGGGGGGTTTTGAGGGGTGGGGGGCGCGGCGGGGGGGGGGTGAGGTAACCAGGGGTGTGGGGGGGTTCCTTGCGGGGGGGGGGGGGGGGGGGTTGGGGGGCGGGTGAGTGGGGGTGGGGGG
The DNA here is from genome assembly GCA_009828645.1 of Calcarisporium arbuscula. Classification (NCBI taxonomy): domain Eukaryota; kingdom Fungi; phylum Ascomycota; class Sordariomycetes; order Hypocreales; family Calcarisporiaceae; genus Calcarisporium; species Calcarisporium arbuscula. The sequence goes on from WBSA01000004.1 coordinate 1,633,616, forward strand.
GTGGTGGGGGGGGGTGTGGGGGTGGTGGGTGGGGTTGGGGTGGGGGGGTGGGGGTGGGGGGGGGGGTGGGGGGGGGGGGGGTGGGGGGGGGGGGGGGCAATCCACGGGGGGGGGGGGTGGGGGGGTGGGGGGGGGTGGGGGGAGGGGGGGGGGCGGGGTTGGGGTGGGGGGGGGGGGGGGGGGGGGGGGGTGGGGGGCCCCACCACAAATCCCCATCATTCGTCGCTCTACGACTCTGGTGCGGTTGGTCGGAGGCAATCCGTTATGTTCATCGACAAGCGGTCAGCGAGGGAGGCGTAGCCTGGTCTGCGGTCTTTCAGATTACCATCGAAGGGTATGCCAGACGAGGCCGCAGAGGGAAAACGGATAAACGATGAGAGGAAAGAGGACTTTGAGGTAGCTATAAATGGTTTGCCACGAGCAACAGTTAGCCACATGGTACACGGGAAGAGGGCGCCCTGGGCCGGGCCGAGCTCATCTGCTACTCGAGGCCAGACTCGAAGACGAGGGGACTGGGAGCACAAACTCTCGCTGAAAACACAAGGTAAAATCATCGATGCGCCAGATGGGCCACGAGCACTGGGCGAAGCCCATATTGGTAAGCCGCGTGTGGCTCCGGGAGAAACCTCGATGGAACTAAACACACAGACACGATCTCTCCCCGAAATAAACCGGGTTGCGATGGGGGAAGCTATTCGCAGAGAGGACGAAGGAGAGGAGTTAGCACCAAAGGATGGAAGAGGGAAAAGGCCTATCTATGATGAGACCTGTTGAAAGATGGGAGGGTCAGTTTTCCCGTCGCGCGCGGGTTGGTGGTTTGGTGGGGATGGCGGGCAACGTTGGTTGGCCTGGTGTCTAAGGTATGGGCTAAGATTTGGCGTCGCTACGGCAGGCCAGGGACAAAAGTACTCCGTAGATTACGGTTCTCCGAGGCGCCGGCCGGTGGATGTGGCGGGTTCTGGTGGCGGGGCAGGCGCTGTAGTTCGTTGTATTTTTTCCCAGGCCCCTGTAGCACCTTGTAGGTCGCCCGTTCTTTTCCTCCTGGTGGTACCAAGCAGTACCGTCGCCGGAGGATGGTGCAATCGGGGACGCTAACCGGGGTTTTTATTTTGCAGCGCAGTCTGTGACACTCGAATCTCGCGTGAAGAATTGTGTATCTTGTGTAGATGTTGCTTCCAATGGTGTATCTCTGTCAAAGAAGATAGATGTCTTGGGAACGCTCGGCACGATCATTCTAGACACGCTAGGGTCTGTTCGGATATACGAGGCGGAGACACAATACAATAGCACATCCCTGAGACAATATATCCGGAGAGCAGTGAAGAGGCAGTTCAAGAGCAAAGATTAAGTCGAGAAGGGTGAACAATATAAGCGATAAAAGGGATGAGAAAAGAGGTACCCAAATGCTCACGACTACGCTCAATTGGAAGTCAGACAGCATGAAGAGTTCACATTGACACCTAGACTACTCATACCACCGTAATACGGCCCCCCCCCCCCAATACTCAAGGACCTAAACCAGAAGCATGTCGTCCGAGAATCAACTGCAACAAGTTGCAACTCACCACGACGACAAAGATTCTTCACGAGGATGACACGGTGACCGGAACCGGGCACCCTCCCCACCCCCCTCCACATCCACCACAAACGAGTAGACCCCATCGCACTCGACACCCTAGCCGCAGCCTGCAGCCTGCAGATTCCAGGAGGGGGAGCGGCGTGTGACTCGGAGCGTGCAGGGGTTGTCGCCTACAAGCAGATTTAGAGGCAACTAGCGTCGATAAGCCATTATCTGCAGCAATTTTTTTTTTTTCCCTTCTTTACAGGGAGGACTTTGAAGGTCTGGGGCCGACTGGACATAGCAGGCAGAGAGACACACATACACAAACACGAATGGTATTATTCTCATGCTTAGCCCATCAGTTTTGCTTTTCATCAGTGCTCCAATCAGCAAGTTATGATCAACCAAGCTTCCCAATAGAGTAATGGAAAATCGACATCCCAGGGTCTATCTACCTGGGGGAGCATCCCTGGTTCTACACCAATATGGTGGTAGGAATTAAATAAGTTTTTATCCAACTGGAACAATGCAAGATTAGCCCGAGCACAAAGCGATCGCGATGAGACCAGGATGTCTCATCTGGCCCTTGGAACGCATTGTGTTTACCCAACGCGACACCTAGATTGAATTCCAATCACGGCGAATGCCTACTCTACGACAGTGCCAAAGCGAGCCATGCCCGAAGAGCTAGGGAGGCAGGGGCCAAGAAAAGACGAAGTACGCATGTCTTGAAATTCCATGATTGACTCCTCCGACAATTTTTTACCGACATGCGCAGTACTTGTAGTAGGCAATACTTCGTTCGTGATGAAGCACAATGAAGTTCATGTCTGCTCCACAGAAAATGCGTTTGACAGGCGGTACCACTATAAATGGAAGCAAGCTAGGTGCGACGATAAGGAAACAGCTCCTGAAAACTCTGAACTACCCTTGTCATCCGCGTCGTTGCCAAACCTGTATCAGCGCTCTCTGGTGAGTTGGAGTAGCCATCACAGGGCAATACAGAGTCGAGCTTTACTTGATAAGGACTCACTCCGGCCCCCGCCTCTGCCAACCTGGTAACGGAACGTCTGCCATCTGCAAAGTGGATTGCGTACACACCGAGCGCTACGAGAAGCACCCCGCGACGCCAATTGCAAGTCCTGCATGAAATGCTCCAGTCGGTGGACATGTCACATTGGCCGGAGGGTTTCCAGCAGCAAAATGGATCTTGTGGACTTGGTCAGCTTCCCATATAGTTGAGTCATTCTAGCAAATGCAACGTCCAGATGTAAACTACAGCCACCTTCAGGTTTTGAGATGGATGCTATTACTTGATTTCGCAGCCGCTTCGTTTCTTGAACACGACGAGGGGGAAGCTAGCACGTGCAATGCATTTCCATAATCACCGACTTCGGCCAGTGATGTTCGTCAGCCGTGTGCCCGCACGATTGATTACAGCGTGCGTTTCTACGGTAGGACGACGCGTTATGCATGGACAGCTCCATCAGAAGACGCTCTTGTTTAACACACCACAATGGCACCCACCACGAGTCAAGTATTTCACATCTACAATAATAGGTGGTATCTCACGCCAGAATATCGACTTCAGATTACTTCCAATAGGACGGCTTTCTTCATGCAAACACCAGGCTGGATTTACCACATCACTGGAGTATCCCCACCAATTCTCATCAGTTGACACACCAACTGCTTTGGGTTCACGACCAAGCGACCTTCCTGGTTGGGCCGATCTCCAAAGCGAGAGCTTTCAGCTCATTACCCCGTGAGTCACGACATAAATCAGCTGCTATGCTAGCTTCTCGCCGGTGACTGTGACTCCTAAAATAACTCGGCATTTCATCACCTTCCAGCAATTGATAGCAAGGAGTCTGCTGCCTACTCTCCTGCGGCTGGCAAGGACACCATCCACACGTATCACAGGCTTCGTGACTCTGCTGCATTGGTTCCCCGCCGATATGCAGACCAGAGGCAATGGTTTAGTCGCGGCGGGGCGGTGACCGTTTTTGTTGCGACTTGCCCCGGATCCCCAGCCAGCCTCCTGGATCCACGTCTCTCCACTGGACCCTATACGTACTTGTTTGAAGGCTGGCGTCTGCGCGTGACTACAATTATTCCATTCAGTGCCAGACGAACACCACGAACCACTATTCAACAGGTTGGTTTGAAACATCTGTAAAGGATTAAATCCACCCTTTCCTTGAGGAGCTGTACCACCCCGCCTCGAGAGAATTTGCACCGTCCGCTACCCGGTAGCATCATAATGAGGGAACAAGGCAAAAGAGGGTGGTACGACCACGACTTTCTCGATGCTGTTATTGAGAAGAGATGTCCTGGCCATTTCCTAGATCTTCACACCATTCCTCAATGTGGCGTCTTGTGGAACATCCTGTGCAAAGTGACCGTCAATCTGACATCTCCAACATCCATCCTTACATCACCCGCACCAATGGGTGTGAGCACCTAACAGCGTGGGGCATCGTAGATCCATTGGCCCATGACTCTTCCAGCGTGCATCTTGGTTAAGCTACAAGTACCAGGACGCAACCCACCGGTACGCTTGGCACTATCAATGGAAAAGTAGCTACCAGGTCTTGGGTTGAGAATTCACGGTTGCAAGGTACTTGGATGGGTTCGTACTTTTTAAGTTACTGTAATCATATAAGTGCTCAAACTGCAATGCAGATGATGAGATCTCTTAACAGGGGAAAATATGCAATGCATTTAATTGTTGAGTAAGACCGGGCCAATGTTAGGAGTGCTGACTCCTGTGGCGCAAAATACCATGAACTTTTGAGCAACTCGTTGTTCCTTGTGGCGAAAGACAACCCTTTACTTCGGTGATCCTTCATTGTGTCACCAACTCAGCAGCTGGGTGAGAAGACCTTCCTCCGTCAACCCTTCTTGTGTGAGTGGCCATCTTGAAGACTACGTTTTACCACGGAACGTGACTGTGTCATTCTGCTAGGCTGAGAGGCAGGCCAGCTATAGCAGAATAGGTAATTGAGCTGCCGGCTTCTATTACTGTACCTCTGGGTGCGTTTGGCTCAGCGGCTAAACTTATGCCAACCTCCCGTCACAAACTACGACTCTTCGAATTGAAGGGTACATTAATATATTTCTCACTGACAACCTGTAAATCGCCCAATGTCATGTACCGAAAATATTTCACCGTTCCGACTCCCCCACGCTATAGCGGAAAATCAAGTATGCCTTTTTTATTTTATCTTTACTTCCCCAGCCTCATTCAGTTGTTGATACAATAAAATTTTCTCTTGTCTCGGTATCGAAGCCACTAGAGCTCAATACCAGGACGAGAAGTGACCCGGGTCATGATGTGCTCCAGTCACAGCACTTATCCCATCACCATGCCCTTCATACCAGACAGATCTCCCTCCTTGGCAGCGATTTCAAAGTAGCCGTAGATGATGCTGCATTCAGTTAGTCTCTGGATAGTAAATGGTTATAGATCAAAGGTATAACTTACGTGACGGCGAGGAGGGTAACCAGTGCCAGATCCGAGAGCGCCCATGAGGTCGCTGAAGACAGAGAGCGCACCAATGCAGGCACCGCCAAAGGCAGCGGCAGTGGGGATGATACGCTTGAGCTCTTTGTACATGCTCTGATCTCGGTGACCAGCCATGACCAGACCCTGATCCTTGAGCTGCTTGGCAACGTCACGAGGGCTGGAGCCAGACACCTCGATCCAAGTCTTGGAGAAGAGGGCGCAGGCACCGAGCATGTAGACAATATAAGCAGCGGTATGGATGGGGTCCAGGAGGGCATCCCTAAAGTTCAACGGGGGCGACATGTAATAGACGAGGCCCGAGATGGCGTGAAGCTGAGACGAGCCGTCCTTGGCCTCCCAGACACCGAAGAGTCGGACCAAGAGGTTCTCGGAGAAGCGAGAGTAGAGCATCTGGCTGATCAAGAAGATGTTGGAGGAGAGAGCAGACTGCAGCATGATGGGCATGTTGGAGGTGTAGAAGAGGCGGACGGGGTATGAGCCACGAGCACCACGCTGGCGCGAGGACTTGACGGGAATCTCGACGCGGAAGCCCTGGAGGTAGATAACGGCAGCGAAGACGGCAATGGTGGCAAGCAGGTTCATGATGTTAGGGAGGTTCTGTCTGTAGAAAGCCTCTTGGAGAGCACGCTGCTTGTTGGGCCAGGTGAAGAGCAGGTGGAATAGGGCAACAACGGCACCCTCGAACTCGGGGCCACGACCGGTGTTGATGGTGGTTGGGGAGAAGGCCTTCCACATGATGGACTCGCAGATGTTGGTAGCAATGAAGAGAGAGATACCACTTCCAAGGCCATAGCCCTTCTGCAAGAGCTCATCAAGAAGGATGACAATCATGCCGGCGACGACGAGCTGGAGAATGAGCAGGAAGACGATACCAGCACCGAGGTCGGAGGGAGGACCGTAGAGACCAGTGAAGACGTAGACGGTGGCGGTTCCGGCGGACAAGACGAAGGCGAAGAGCTTCTGGGCGGTCTGGTATAGTTCGCGGTCGGACTTGAGGTCGAGGTTGACGTCAATCATGTGGGTGCCAGCAAGGAGCTGGAAGACCATGCCAGAGGAGATGATGGGGGTGATACCGAGTTCCATCAAGGTACCTCGATTACTCGCCATCACCATTCGCAGCCAGTATAAGGGATCGGAGTTGTCGGAGGAGACAATGCCGTAGAGAGGCATCTGGCTCATGACCAGGAAAATGAGGAGTGTGAGGGCAGTCCACATCAGCTTCTGGTTGAAGGGGATCTTGGTCTCGGGCTGCTGAACCTCGGGGAGGAACGCCACGAATGGCTTGACCAGGTCAAGGAAGCGTACTGTAGAGGACGGCGCATGTTAGCATCAGCTTGCGGGATGCCAATTGGGCGCGAATCGTAGTATTCGATATTTGGCTTTCGCGACAAGGTGAAGCTCTTGTCGCGCGAGATTCGGGTGGCAACTTACGGGAACTCATGGTGGCGGTTGACAAGACAAATTACAGAAAAGAATGAATGAAACTCATCCAAGGGAAGAAGGGGGGAAGAAGGTCAAGCAATGAAGGGCTCGGGGGGGGTAGGAAAGGGTGGGAAGATAAAGTCGGATAGAGACCCAAGTCAGGGAGAGAGGGAGGTTGGCGATCTGGCTTCATACCCCAAAATGTAGATGTGTCCAAAATTGCTGGCGGAGCACGTGACCTGATTAGGTGGTTCATTTTGTAGTTGGAGAAGCCCGCAGTGCCGCTTAAGGGTTTCTGATGTGGGGAACTCCTATCTAATTCCACCTTCTATTTACTTCTGTGGTACGCTGGCTGATACTAGCTAGGCACATCACGTAGTCATCGAATGACTCTCAAAAAAGACGTATTGACACCTTTCAATTGTGATGAATCATGAGCGACGTAATTTTGAGATGCTGGGTTATACCATAAGTTACACCCTTGGGTTACTAAACCTCAAGTACAGTCTGTACATGACAGTGCGAAGTAGTACCCCAGTCTAGATCTAGAAACGAGTCTAGCAAGAGCTGAGTCGAGCTGAGCTGGGCTGAGCTGAGCTGAGGGCGACTGTAGAAGAATAATTGGCATCAGCTAAATCTTCAATGCCCTCAATTCTGCATCCTTGAATGCTAGGTCCTGTTTCTACGACATTTGCAGTACTTTGGTAAAGTTCACGAATGCATTCATACTTTCGTATTGTATTACCCTACCCGTGATCTAGGTACTTACCTAAGATAATGATCCACTGGAAATAACTCGGGAGGCACACCAACACCTACACCTCATGGTCTCTTGAATTCGCCCCGCGAGTAACATAATGCACACGATGCTCCTTTTGTAGCTTCAAGATCGCGAATGCGCCTCAGATACCCCTGCTTTAAACTATCACTGTTTCGTCGCAATGTTGCAACAATGGCAACTCGAAAAGCTCCCGCCGAACCACTGCTGGTGGTCCTTGGATCAACAGGCACTGGCAAATCCGAGGTGCGTTGAAACAGCTGATATACACAATTTGCCGAGATGAGAGGCTGAACACCCAGCTAACGAAGCGGATTCGTAGCTAGCGGTTCAACTAGCCCTTCGATTTCGAGGCGAAGTTATAAATGCCGACGCCATGCAACTCTACAGAGGTTTGCCAGTCATCACCAACAAGGTCACCCAGGAAGAGCAGCGCGGTGTCCCGCACCATCTCCTTGGCCACATACCCCTCGACGAGGTGCCCTGGGATGTCGAAGATTATAAGCGAGAGGCAACCAAGGTCATGCGAGAGATTCGCAGTAGGGGCAACCTGCCAATCCTTGTTGGCGGAACACAATACTATGTCGACCCTCTACTTTTCAAGGACGTCATTTTGGACGACGTACAGTCTGACCCGTCCAAGAGCTTTCCAATCTTGGAGGAACCTACGGAGATTCTGCTGGATGAACTGAAAAAGGTGGACCCCGTTATGGCAGAGCGGTGGCATCCAAACGATAGGCGCAAGATTCAGCGGTCTCTTGAAATATACCTCACCACCGGGAAGCCTGCATCAGAATTCTATGCTGCGCAAAGGGAGCGCAAGGCAGCCGTAGCCCGAGAAGCGGAAGCTGCTAAGCCTTGGGAAAAGCTCTTATTCTGGGTATACTCGGAACGGGAGGTCTTGAAAGAGCGACTCGACAAGCGTGTCGACAAGATGCTCCCCGCTGGACTTTTAGACGAGGTCCAAGAGCTCTTCGAATTTAAGCAACAGAAGACTTCGGAGGGCAAAGTTCTAGACATGACCAAAGGCATATGGCAGTCCATTGGATACAAGCAGTTTGAGCCCTACACGGCAGCCTTGTTAAACAGTGAGGAGCCTTCAAAGCTCGAGAAGCTGAAGATGGCCGGTTCAGACGAGATGAAGACTGCGACACGAAGGTACGCCAACTACCAGACACGATGGATCCGGTTGAAGCAGATTCCTCGTTTACTAGAGCAAGGCCCTCACGCTCTAAACAACTTGTATGTCCTAGACAGCACAGACGTCTCAGAATATACATCAAAGGTTGTAGAACCGGCTGCACGACTCACCGCACAGTTTCTCAGCGGTGACGACAGACCCGCCCCGGCAGACATTTCAGATCTTGCTAGCGAGGTGCTTCAAGCAGCAAGCGAGCCACCACCAAAAGACACTCCGATCAAGAGGACGTGTGAGTTGTGCCAGACAGTATCGGTTACAGAACAGGCGTGGCAGCGGCATATCAAGGGTGCACACCATCGACGGGTCGCTAGGAGAAAGAATAGACTGGCGATGGTGCCGGTGAAAGAGCCGGAAGCCGAAGATTTTACGAAGATCGATGATGGAGATTCATCAGGACCAAATATTGGCTCAATATTTTCAACATAAAAGGCTACCGCAAGATTCTACTGATACAAATACTGACCTTGGCCTCCTTAATGGACTCTGGATAGGACAACAATTGGTAAAGCTAAAAGTTCAATTTTAGTTGCTTTGTCCACCTTTGCAAATTTGTCGAAGCTGCCTCAAGTATCTTTAGTTATTAATGAGATGATTACATGCCGACCCCATTATGGCGTTCCTCAGACGTTGTGGTCATAAGTGATGTCAAATCTACCAATGACAAGACGGGATCTGCTTGGGGGATTTGGCGGATTCGGCCTGCTTGCAGGGTTTGTGGGTTTCTATGCGCATGCTAGACACATTTATGCTGTTCATGTTCTGGAGCACATCTTGGGTGATGTTGTTTCGGAAGACGATCTTCCAGGTGAAGTCATCCAGCATATTTGTCATCTTCTGCTTCATTACCAGCTTCCCCAAGCCTTCCCAATCTGTGCAAAGGATTTTCCCGGTGTTTCTTCGATATTGACAGCCTTTTTCGTCTCGAAGTCGTCTCCGCGTTCGTCTCCGGCCATCCCTCCTACTGGCTAAGGTTTTAGTCAGGTCTTGGGGAGTATTGGTAGTGACAACAACGGGATGCGAATGCTAATGCGTGATCTATGCCGACATGGAGGAGTAAGCGCCTGCTTCGAAGGGGATCGGCATCGACAATCTCTTGAACGACATGCTTCTTTGGCGACGAGGCAGTGATTATACAGAAAGTTGACTCCACGTACAATAATTTGGGTAAGATCTTCTTTGACTTTATAGTCCCCTCAACGTCAGGGGAGACAAAAGCTGGTAGGTGGGTTGACCGGGCGTTTTCAAGTTGCGAGTAGTGGAATTTCTGGGGTCGCCATAATTGACATGTTAAAGCTGATGCGAAAACGGGTCACAATTTAAGGCGAGAGGAGAAAACAGAGGGATAAATTGATGTGCGATAGCTGCCTGTTAACCCACACAAACAAGCAACGCTGTGATGCATTACGGGCGGAGCATTGAGAGGCGGGCGGCAATGATTATCTTAAACCGAGACGACGGCGCAAAAGCCGGTCCGCATAGAGCAAAAGCCCGCCGCTTAACCCCGTGTACGATATATCCGGAGGTGAATTGAGGGATGCCGACCAAGATACTACCATCTCGGACTCTCAGCGTCGTTCAAGCCCGGCCAGCTATTGGCCAAAATGGGCGAAAGGCACGGCCGGGGTTGGCGACGGTGGCAGGGACCCGAAGTCCGATCGAGCTCTGGCCAGCTGGCGCTTCAGAGCACACTATTACAAACTCGGTGGAGGAAACCTGCGCGCAACATTCTAGGGGGTTGGCGGGATTCCACTGGCCGCAATCACTGCCAAGGCCTCGCACATATCGGTGTGACTTTTTACGCGTACTCTTTTGTGGTGGGACCAGAAACCAGAATGCTGTCGCACGAATAGTATTACTCCGAAAGGCGCCCTCGAGTTGCAGTGGAGGCTACGAGCTGCAGCGGGCTGCAAGTTGTATGAGTCGACGACTAGGTGGCGGTGGCTGTCATAGAGGAGACCTGGATAAGGGGTTCTGAGACGGCTCTCGCTAAGATGACGACTGACGCAATTGGAAACCTGTCGCATTTTCGTATGGTAGCGACTCACCACTGTGCTTGGACAAAGCGTCTCGTCTATCTAAGTGCTTGAGCCTCAGGATATCTATCTAGAGTCGTTCATGATTTCCAATACATGTTTGGTGAAGGTATCAAGCCTTGATGGTGAAATTTGATAATGGAACCGAGTTGATTAATCTATGTCGTTGCTTGACTCTATTGACGTCGTAATGCCCCAAAATGAACCTCAAATGCGAGGGCAACCTCAAATGCCACCTGGCCCGTGTTGAGTCAAAGGGAAAATGAATAGAAGCTTGGACGAGGAGTCACACTGACACGCATGCACTATCGCTACGCTGGCGTGGCGGGAAACATGCATGGGCCAATCCATCTCGGTAGTCTAACTTGTTTTTGTCCTGTTCTTCCCGATCCTCTGACACCTTCGCTCTCGATGTATAGTCTGACTCTAGAACACAAGCGGAACATGGAGCTTCCCCCAGTCTACCGCATGTCAGATGATTAACTATCACAAGTGCGAATTGATTTATCTGTCCTCTTGACCACAGCTATGCCCTTCGAGGGTGTGAGGCTAATTATAGGGCTGTAAACTTGTGGTGGTGTCCTCTTGCGGCTTCTCGTCTTCTGCAAACTGGGTGCGAGGGCTGTAACATAGTACCGGCATAGGTGTCCCGAAGTGTCCAATCCACGCACTGTCTACATCGTGATGTATCTATCGCGAACAGATTCTGTCATTGCTGCCTGCATCGCTTCTGTTGAGGCTGACGAGATGTGCTGCACTGTTGTTAATGGTTGATGGTTGACTAGATCAATGTTCCTAGGACACAACAAGCTGAATTAATTAGTGCTTCGTAGTTACCTAGCGCCATGAGCAAGACTGCAACGTAACTAGCAACAATTGAGCAACTGGGGGTATCTCGTAGATGGTTTGACTTGTCAATTCTCCCCCAAGGCGTGGTTGTCTTATGCGCCACCAAAATGCGATCGGGCTCTCGTATCTCGTGTGGAAGGTTCATGCACCGTCGCTTTTTCGCTCTTTCGTTTTTCTTGTTGGCTCAGCTCCAACGGCGTTTACGGCGGGCCAGCCACCACTGATGTCTTGTTAATCAGCTGGAGAATCAATATCGTCACTATTCTTTTGGCACCCTTGGCTTGGCTCCCAGGCTTCTGCTTTTAACCACCTGTCCTCCTTCCTAGATTACATCCCTCTTGCTCGTCCTTCCAAGTCGTGGTTTTGTTGCCTGACACAGCCTCCCCCTTTCATTTCAATCTACAGCGCTTCTTTCGTTAGGCTTTGTTACCATCGGCTGCCTCCATACTTAGTCCTACCTAGGGTAATAGGCAACAGGTTTATACCTACTTTACCGAGTACAGTCTCCTAGGCCAAGTATACGTGTTTGGTCGAGGAACGGGAAGCAACTAGGCCGAGAGCCGACTGCGACATTTGGACAATCAACCAACCCTAGCACATGCTCCATCAAGAAGGCGAAACAGGGCGGGCAGTCTGCGAATATATGAATTGAATAACGGCGGTCCAGCTTCCGGTGGGCTGTGTGTGCAACTAAGGTGGGTTCGCGCTTTAGCACTACTCCGACAGTCCCTGAACCCTGACGACATTCTGGGAAACCTGGATGCAAGGTGTCTCCCCCACCAAAGCGCCCTCACCCTCGTCCCACTGACATAACCCCTAGGTTTATAGATGAGCCTTTGATCACCTCAACTTCTGCCAGGCAACAGAGACGTTACGGAACGACACTAGATAGGGCTGACGCCTTGACGCCTTGACGCATCAAGCGAAGAGTAATCTAGTACTCATACCTGCCCGAGCACATGCCTACTGGCGAGTCAGTATAAGCTACATCTGGAGAGAATTAGGCAGCGGGGTTCCAGCGGAGTCCGACTTGTTGCTTTGGCTCTACTGGGTACATGGTCTATCAGGTACCGCTACCCATTACTTGCGCACAATCAGTAGTGCGGGTCTAGTATAGAGTACTCCATTGCTGGCGGAAGTGCCTCTCAAACTTCAATTGGCGTTGGTGGCAGAATCTGTAATGTGAGGGATACTCACGCAAGCAGAAAAAGGTACACCCAAGTTACCAGTACTTTCTGTCCGCATCTCCACCAAGCATCACTCATCACCACCTCTCTCGCCCTGTCTCTACTTCTCTCTTCCAAGGCATTGACCAACTTACCCTTACAACTCTCCGCCCTCTTGCATCGTGCTAGGCACCAAGTAAGATTCGAACATCACCAGGCTTGCCTTTTATATAGGTGTCGGCTTTGCCGCTACGATTTCCGCCCTCTCTCTTGGTACCTCAGGCCATCAGACCCGTCGACGTGCGTTCACACCATCACGGTATCTCTGGCTTCAATTGTCATTCCGTCGCTAGGTGGGCTGGCATGTGAGCGCATCGTCCGGGCGAATCCGACATGTCGACCAACGCTGCACCAGGCTCTCATAGGCACGCAAGAGTCCTGGCTTGCGTCCTTTGTCAGCATCGCAAGATCAAATGTGATCGCAACACACCGTGCTCAACTGTCTTAAGGTCAGTCGAGAAGAAAATATCACCCCCCCGCCTCACCCCTCCTAGCCTTGTCTCATACTGCCCTTTTCCTGGGCCGTGTCTATCTGTATCCGTTTGTATCCGTTGTAGCCTCAGGCTTCTCTCACTATGCCCACTATCTCCTTGTGCATCTTGACGTCAATCAACTCACTCACACTCGTCTTAAGGCCAACGTGACCTGCACCCCCAGCACACCGGCCCCGGCTCGCAAACGTCGGCGGCCAAATCAAGATCTCCAGGAGCGGTTGGCTCGCTGTGAAGAGCTCCTTAAGCAGTATGCCGGAGGCTCCGTCCCGACCTCTGGGCCCACGCCTGGCGGCGACCTGGAGATGAAATCGCCAGTAACACCTGCCACAAATGACACCCCGTCCGAATACACGCCCTATTCTCCTTGCGGAGACTCGAATCCGAGCTGGAAAGGCACCGGAAAGATGGTCAAGGAAGATGGTAATGTTCGCTTCATGGACAGCTTCCTGTGGTCGAATGTCTACGACGAGGTGAGGATGCAATGGGCCCATGTTTGTAATGTACTTGGTATTTGGTGTTTTGCTCTAACATTCGGCACTCGCTATTCTTTCGCTTGAATTCTTAGTCGTGCTAACTCCGTTTCAGCTCCAAGCCATGAAGGACATTGTCGACACAGAAGAACCCGAAGATGCCAGTGCCGTTGACTCGGAAGGCTTCACGCCTGAAAACCAATCCGACCTATTCTTCTCTAGCGAGACTGCGTCACTCAATATTGAGGACCTGCAGCCAGACGCTGTATATGTTTTTAGGCTCTGGCAATTATACCTGGACCGTGTCAATCCCATATCCAAGATAGTTCACGTCCCCACTATGCAACCCTACGTCATGGATGCCACCACAAACATGAGCAACATACCGCTGAATTACCAAGCTCTGCTTTTCGCTATTTTCACCATGGCCACCGTTTCTCTATCCGAGAATGAATGTATTCAGATGCTCGGTCTGCCTCGGGAAAAGGCGCTACAACGATTCAGCCGTGGCACCAAGCTGGCTCTGGGTCGCTTGAACTTCTTTAAGAACCACGACATGGCTACGCTGCAAGCTTTCGTAATCTACCTGGTAAGATCCTCTGACCCTGGTGACCGCATCGATGGATGAAATTAATAATCTCAAAGAACTCACTGGAGGGACGACATGACCGCCACGCGACGTGGGTCATGGCGGGTACTGCTATCCGCATAGCCCAGAAGATGGGATATCATCGTGACGGCGAACTGCTCAACCTCACGCCATTTGAAACCGAAATGCGACGTAGAATCTGGTATCATATCATCATGATAGATTCGCACTACGCCATGTTATCTGGCCTAGGTCATTCATTGTCCGTGTCCAACTGGGATACCAAGGAGCCGCGGAATGTCAACGATGCAGACTTGTTTCCTGGCTCCACGGAGCCGGTTCATGCGCGCGAGGGCCCAACTGAAATGGGGTTCTGTCTCCTCACGTATCACTTCACCAGGTTTAGGCACCTCAACGACAGCAAAACTGACTCGCGAGTATTTGAGGCAGCCGTTCTGGGACATGATCTAGCCGGGGAAAACGGAGACGGCTCAAGCCCCACCTCGAAAAACACATTTGAGAGACTGCGTGATATCATCCGCGACCTTCAAATGCAGCTCAAGGAGGTCGAGGACAAGTACATTGACGAAAAGGCTGGCCCTACTCATGTCTTTGCGAAAATCATTCGACCCATGTTCGCCGATAAGGTGTTTGAGTTGTTGAAGCCGATGCAGGAGCAGCCAGAATGGGGAACAGAGATTTTCGGTCAAAAGGATAACTTGTTCAAAGTTATGATCATGAGCAGTGAGCACCACATGGATGTTTGCGACCAAATGGCCAATTCCATCTTTTACTGGTTCATGCGGGTGCATTTCCACCTTGACATGTTTCAAGTCATGACCGGGCAGCTCTGCCAGCGACCCATGGGATCCCTTGCCGACCGTGCCTGGAAAGCCGTTCAGAGGGTGTACACACATCACTCGGAGCTATTCGACCTAACTCGTAAACCATCAGCAGTCCAAGCGCAATTCACGCTCAAGGCATGGAAAGCCCGGGAGCAAGCCTACGCTCTAGCAGGCCAGACTCTCCAAGTGCCACAATATATTCATCGTCTCCAGGAGAGCCTGCCTGCTCATGACACGCGCTCAGGCCCACCATCCGTGACGCCTCCGCCGATCACACAGCTGCCACAGGGCAATGGTAGCGGCGCCGACATGGACCAGTTCATGGGAGGATATCTGGACACGTCCACGCTCAACTGGGATGTCTGGGGGAATATGCCTAGCAATGGGGACCAAATCTCAGCCATGTTTGGCGGGTATGGCTTCAATGGCCTAAATAACATGGGTAACATGTCTTTATGATGGGAGCTTGATGACGTCAAGACATAATGCGGGGTCAACTTGGCAGAGACAGCTCATGCAAAAAGAGAAAGCAAGGAGTAATGGGGGTACCGAGGGATTGAGACATGGACATGGACATATTTAATCTTCTTTTTGGTGTTTGGAGGATTAGAAGGATCACGGCTGGAGCACGTTGTCATCTCCACCACGGAGACTAGGGTGTTTGATTGTATTTTACTTGCTGACTAGTATGGGGAAAACTCATCTCGGGTCTGACAGGACATGTACACTATGAAATAAACGCAGCTATACATAACCAGGCGCTAGGCGTGATGAAAGATGTAATATTTTCACTGAGATGGATTTTGGGTTTGTGTTCAATGGCATTGAGGCTATATAGTAGAGGTTTGGTAGAGATGCCATGCTGTTCCATCAGATCGCAGCAGAGAAGACTTCGCCATGCACATATTGTACCGCTCGAGTAACGCCTCTTTGAGCTTCAAAACTGTTGAATGTAGCCAGGTCAATTCAACGGAAAACCAAGCCTGAGATACTCTGCTATGCTAGCCACAGAGTAACACGGGGACCATGAGCATCCGCCATCTTGAACTTCAACATTCATCGTGTTGCACAATATGCAACAATGTACGAGAATCAATGACTACGCGCTCACATACGGTAACCCTACACCGGACAAGCACATGACCGAAGAATGTAGATCTCAAAATGAAACGGCAACCAGACGGAGACAACTGATTGTCGAGATTAACGACGGATCCAATTTCACAATATTCTTCTCCAAACGAGCCCATGAGGTCAAAATAACCGTACCGAGTGTAACTACTTCAGAGCGGGTGAGCTCGTAGCGTGCGGCGGGCGTTTGTATAACTGTAGAAGAGAGGGAAAATTAAAAGAGTTCGCAATTTCCGCGTTGCGATGATATTGCAGTGGTGGGACGAGATGATGACTAACATGGCACGTGATGAGTTTGGTGGTTGCTAAGATCACGTGCGTCAGGGATGAGGAATTCGGGACTGCTGATTGGAGGTTTGGACCGAGGAACCGAGTTGGGTTCTTTGGCTTCCGAGCTTTTGACGTTGGCCTTTGGGGTTTGCTGTGAACTGACCTCACAAACGACAACTACACCAACGCTTCGACAAGGACACATTCGATCCGTCGCCATGATTGCCCAACGGGTTGGAGTCGCTGCCCTGCGCAGAGGTGAGTTACGCAAAGAGCCTCAGGTTACGCTTCCGCCAGGAATACCCTCATTGACTTGTGACAGGCGCGAAACCAGGATTCCTCTTCAACCAGCATGTTCCAAAGCTCGCTCTCGCGGCAACGCAGTCTCGGTAAGCTATACTACTCGGCGGCTGTCAATAGCTCGACCACGCAACATCTCGAATCACGAAGGCTAACTACCACAGTGCCGTCGCAACAACCAAAGTCTCCAACGAAGACGGCGCTCAAATCCTCATCAACCAGCGCCTCAACCGCCCTATATCCCCCCACCTCGGAATCTACAAGATGGAGCAGACGTGGTTCGGCGCCTCGGCCTGGACGCGTATCACGGGGTGCACATTGTCCGGCGTGGCATACGTGTACTTTGCGTCGTACCTGATTGCGCCTCTTGCAGGACTGCATCTTGAGAGCGCGAGCATCGCTACTGCATTCGCTGGACTGCCGTTTCTAGTGAAGGGTGGCGTGAAGTTCTTCTTGGGATTCCCGTTTGCGTTTCACTTTATTAACGGGATTAAACATCTTGTTTATGACTACGGGAGTGGGTTCTCGAAGCCGGCTATTAAGCTTGGGGAGAGGTTGCTTTGGGGGAGCAGTATCTTGAGTGGGCTGTATCTTGCTTTTGGACTGTAGGCGTGGACTGGGGATTGGATTGGACGAGATATCAGGGGAGGGATGGTGGGGGACAGATTGAGGGGTGTAGAACACACACTGTAGAAAAGGCAATTCATTTTCTTATTGTTTAGAGGATACACGATTGGGAGTGCACGGCGAGGGAATGGACACGCGCATTTCGTGGATGAATGGAAAACTAGCCGTAATAAACCTATTTGATATCGCTGCAACACCATTCGCCTGTAACCTATTCCTGCCCCTCCAAGTTGCACTACTCCAGAAGACGAGCATCCAGTATAGACTTGATCAACCTACGGTTCCCAGACGCCGCAACCTTGCCCCCAATAATAGGGCCAATGAAATCATTCAGCTGCGACGGATCATAATTCAGCGACTCGCCATTCACGGTGTCAGCTTCCGCCTCGGAACGCTGTCCAAGCGACGCAACGGCCTGCAGCAGGCCCTGAACCAGCATCTCGTAGTCAGTAGAGCTATCGGACTTCTCCTTGAGCGGCTGCAGAATCGCTGAGTCGAAGCTCTTGAGGTTGCGTAGGACGAGAACGCGAATAGCCTCTGGTCCACCAGCTTCCAGTAGGCCAGATATAGCGCCGTATAGCACGGGCGTCGGCTTGGTGGGGTCGAGGAAGTATTTCAGACAGGTGCGTGTGAGTTTGGGGCGGAGGAGGGTGTTTGAGGCGGAGTACTTGCGGGCGATGCGGCCGACGAGGGAGGCAGCTAGCTGGCGAAGTTCGTATTGCTCTCTCATGGCGTCTACGCCGTTATCTGTGCCTAGCTTCCTAGCCATGAGACATGTGAGTGCTGGTGCTGAGAGTGCGCTGGCGTAGGGATCCAGGAACAAGCTCTTGTTCTCGATGAGGGCGTTGGTAAGCTCCATCATTTGCTTGAGAGTGAAAGTATCGTCTAGATGGTGCGTGACGCGGTCCATGATGAAATTGATAAAGTAGGGGATAAGCTGGTGCAGTCCGGGATCGTCCCTCACGGAGCCAAGAGCAGCTTGACGGAGACGCACAACCTCCTCATCGGGGTTGTCGTCGAGGATGGCGGCCTGGATCTTGTCAAAGTACAGGATGAGCTCCTTGCTCACGATATGCTTGACCGTAGGGTTCATGGCGGAGCTGTCGTTACCGGCGAGAGCGGAAAGGGCGGGGTTGGCGCCTGAGCCCTTGGGGAGGAGGTCC
Organism: Calcarisporium arbuscula; assembly: GCA_009828645.1. Lineage (NCBI taxonomy): Eukaryota > Fungi > Ascomycota > Sordariomycetes > Hypocreales > Calcarisporiaceae > Calcarisporium > Calcarisporium arbuscula. The sequence goes on from WBSA01000004.1 coordinate 1,652,104, forward strand.
TGGGAGCGGGATTCGGCCGAGGTTGGGTTCTGGGGGATGGAGGGCTGGACGCCTTCGATGGCGAGCCAGTGGGCTAAGGGCGTTAGCATACCGTTTGAAGAACCATGCTGCTGCGCACTGTAGCTGACATACCTGTAAAGTTCATATCGCGCGGCACCTTGGGCAACGGCGCATTAATGAGCTTCTCAAAATCGATCTCCTCGTCCTCGATGTAAAATAGCGGCTGTCCCGGTCCCAAGCTCGCCTCGCCGTAGCGCAGCGGGCGCGTCGAGTCGTAGCCGTAGAGGGGCTCCACGTCCAGGACCTTGAGCGCAAGGGAGACGTCGTTGACTGTCATGGTGGTGCGGCGGGCGGCGCGCATGAGGCGGAGGGCCTCGATGATGACCTGGCCAACGCGGTATTCGACGTCCTGGGAGAGGGCTTTGACGGCGTCATCAGCCATGTTGCCTATTCCGACGGACTCGGCGACATCTTTGATGTTGTCGGAGTTCCATAGTAGTTTGGGGGCCTCTGCGGCCATGGTGGTTGAAGTGTTTGGGTTGTGGTGGTGGAGGAGGGTGTGCAGTAAGTATCCTGGAGTTGAAGGTATGGAGGTTGAAGAGCTTGAGGGCTGGCTAGCACTGGGACGCCACGGCAGATGTTGGGGAGTGGGTGGCTATAGGGTAGCTAGCTACCCACGGCGAAAACTGGCACTTCAGAGGTGATGGGTATTTGGAGTGAGAAATAATGAAACACGCTTAGAAATTGCGTGAACTCGTAAACAAATCAGCTCTAATTGTAATTGATGCATTCATTTGGTGTCTAGCTAGAGTGGTTACCGAGTGTGGCGGTTCATACAGGATCAGTAGTTGTACTTTGAGTTAGGCCGCAAACACTGCAGATTGAACCGAAATATTACCCGCCTTGGGATTGCTCGTCCATGGTAGAGGCCTAAAATATTGTGTTGATTCCATGTAATCGAGAAATTGGTAGATCTATGTGGAATAAGGCACAACGCACACAGATGGTAGGCATTGGCCAACTTCATCAGTGGAAGCGGATTGATTCCATTGGTAATTTGGAGCCTCGGCATTCAGCACTACCTGCAGTTATGCTAAGAATGTTTTAACCTGGAGTCTCTTTGTAACAACCCTCGTTGCCTCGGACTCTAAATGTGACACTGGAGAGCAGGACTCTCTTTTGAATTATTAAGCCATTGATTCAGGTCATGCATGACATGGTCAAGCTCCGTTAAGTCCGATGAATGATTTGATAAATGTTGAGAACGAGATACTACACAAGCAAGAACTTCAAACGCATTATGGAGCAGCAAAGCAGACGATGGGGCCTGTGCCTCGCTTCGCTCGCTTAGCTCGGTAAGGTGAAGCTGATGCTCCCTCTGCCGTCTTGGGCTGACGTCAACGTATTGCTTATACATCACCAAGGTGGGGGGTTAGCGTTCTCAATCGCGTCGAGGCGGCATTGCAATTGCAAGTCTATTCTTGACTGAGATTGGATGGCGTGGAATGTGTAGAAAGCGGCAGAAGATGCGTGCTCTAGGCTAGGCCGATGGGAGATGGCGTTTAGTAATCCTTGGTGGAAGAGGCAGACGGGAGAGATGCGATGCAGACAATCTGGAGTGAGGGGTTGAGATGCATGGAACTAAGCTAATAGAATTGTTAGCTATGATTCTTGCTAGCGTAGTACTTCGTACAAAGTATGATGGGTTACAACATAGTTCCATAACATCATCGTCCCCATCGAGAGAGGACCTTGGGAGCTCTCTCTAGCTGTGCCTGCTCCGGCACATACTTCAAATAATACATAAATACACCAACCCCCCTCCACTCAATCCATCATCCCCTCTCTACTCATCCCAATCCAACACTTTCTACATATACCTCCAACTCGCAATCAACCACAACTTCTACTCAAATACGTCACAATGGCTCCCAAGATCCTCGTCGTCCTCACCAGCGCGGACAAGATCCCCGCTAATGGCCACCCAACCGGCTGGTACCTAGTGAGCCCTCTCTCCCGTCATCACATCAATCAATTGATGCTAACAGAATCTGCAGCCGGAATTCGCCCACCCCTACGATGTCCTCGCCCCCAAGGCCGAACTCACCGTAGCCTCCCCTAAAGGTGGTGTCGCTCCCCTCGATCCCGGCTCTGTCGATGCCTTCAAGGCCGACGAGTCCTCCGCCAACTTCTTCGCCAACAAGAAGTCTGTCTGGGAGAACACGACGCCCCTGAAGGAGTTTCTCGGCCGATCCTCCGAGTTCGATGCCATCTTTTACCCTGGTGGCCACGGCCCCATGTTCGATCTTGTTGACGACAAGGACTCCATCAAGCTGATCGAAGAGTTCTATAATGCTGGCAAGGTCGTCTCATCCGTATGCCATGGCCCAATTGTGTTTGCCAATGCCAACGTCGACGGCCAGCCGCTTGTCAAGGGCCGTGAGGTCACTGGCTTCACCAATGTGGAGGAGGACCAGGCAGGCATGACAGCTGCTATGCCCTTCCTGCTGGAGGATGTGCTGAAGAAGCGTGGTGCCAACTTTGTCAAGGCTGATGCTTGGACCGAGAAGGTGGTTGTGGATGGGAAGCTCATTACGGGCCAGAACCCGCAGTCTGCAAAGGGGGTTGGCGAGGCTATTGCCAAGGCTCTCGGTGAGTTGAGTCATGATGTGAGAGTGAATTGATTGCTGACATGTATGAACAGGCATCTAAATAATGAAGATAAAAAAAGGGAAAATGGAAAATCTGAATGACCTGGGAAAATGCTGTGGCTTAGGATTACGCTGAAAATGATAATATAATGATGAAATCACGCTTTAATTTTCTAGATACTCCTTGTGAGTGTCTCTTGAATCAAAGTTTGGTACTATTCACGAATGGTAAAGGTTGACACGATACAGCAAACTCGTATTGCGAATCTATAACAGTCGCCCCAAGTGACAATCATCTGCTCGCTTATATGCCGTCCCAAAAGCCTTCTCAACCCCAGTCAATGTAATCCGATAATGCACCTTGTTTGCCTTCAGTCTCTTCACCGCATCCTGACACCTATCCTCCGAGATGTCAATCGTCTCAACCCAAGGCTGCACATCTAACAGCGCTTGCACCTCCTGATGGTTATCGAGATGATTGCCGGTCAACTTAGGCGCATTGCTGGCGAATGTCTGCGTTATTAGCTCTGGTAGCGGCTTTTCTGGCAGGCCAACCATGTGGAAACCTCCGCCAGGCTTTGGAATGGAGAGATATGTTGACAGATCGAACTTGTTGGTCATGTCGGAGCAGTTGAGGATAAAGTCAAAGTTGTGCTGCCAGAGATCTGCCCACCCGTCCTTCATCGCGACGATGACATCTTTTGTGCCGAGCTTCACGCAGTCGTCTTTCTTACTTGGTGAGTGTGTGAGGGCATATGCTTCCGCGCCAAGCGCCACCGCGAACTGCAAGCCGATATGGCCCAGTCCGTCGATGCCGATGACGCCGACCCGCTTGCCAGGACCGATGCCAGCACGAACAGCGGGAAGCACGTTGTTACGCCAGTGCAGGGGGGTGGTGGCACAACGTTTGTATCTAGTGCACCGGGAATCTTCCAGGCGAAGTCGCCGTGCGCCCAACTACCATCTTGGTACTGCGCATTATAAGTGTCAACCATCTCAGGGCAGTAATTCTCATTCTTGGCTTTGCAGAGACCGCACTCGAGACAGGCCCAAACTTGAGCCCCTACACCGATGCGACCTCCCTCCTTGATATCCTTGACATGGGAGCCGACATGGGAGCCGATTTTTACAGCTTTGCCGACGATTTCACGGGTTACGCAGAGGGGACCCTCAAAGTCGCCCCATCCCCCAGTGATGGTGTGGACGTCTTAGCCGCAGACACCACAAGCTTGAAGTTAAACGTCAATGTCGTGATTTACGAAGGGTTTAGGGATGAGGGAAATCTGCTTTGTGGAACTTGTTCCAGGATTTGGGGGAGTCGACGCAGTATCCGGAGAATGTGTCTGGGTAGCCCATTGTGTGATGTAATTGATGTTATAATTATAAGAAGGATGCGTGAGCACCAGGGTGTATATTAGTGTGAGAATATATCGAGATTTTTATGTAGAAAAACTATTCCGTTTTAGCAGTTGGCTACATCATGTCTATTTGTCATGGATGATGTCGAAGATGCGATGCGGGAACTGCGGATGATGAGCCACCCGCATGGCCTCTCGCCATGACATGTTAATGACTGTATCACAATATGTTTGTTTTTTCTGTTACATCTTCGTCCTCATGCATATTTCGTGCTAGGTGCTATATGGTCAATGACGTGTGGATGAGGTGTCAGTTTGATGAGCCGGTGGCTACGGATGTTTGCCAAGATGACAATGCCATTATTGGATTAGCTTCAATCTAGTAGATAAATAAATAAATAATTAAGTAGAAAAATCTTAATTAAAAAGGGGAGAAATTGGTTAAAAAGGTGGTCGGTAGTGATGTGTCTCATCGTCATAGCTGGGGTGACGTTGGACGCCCAAGCCCGGCCCATCATTTGGATCGACACCAATCTTCTTTCTTTTTAATCTTAATTGCGGAATAAGGGTATGATTGAACGATTGGCTATAGGAGGAATGATAACCGTGATGGCTAGACTTGAGATACGTCCAGATCTTCACAATGTAAAGCGCTATGGCGTAGCCTTTTCTATAGCATCCAACACATCCTTGAACAGTCCACAATTCTCATCCAGTGCCGTAGTATTAATAGCCGTTGCACCTCCAGTATGTACATTGCCCACATCCCCCAAAACAGCGACGTCAAAAGGCGCAAACCCCGACCCCACCGCCGGCCACCCGGCCCCGCCGCGGGGGTTCCGGACGAAGCGGCCGATTAGACCACGGTAGTAATTCGCAAATGTGTACAACTCCGGCGACAGGAATGGATGACTGGGGTCTGGGGATTCATAGGTGGGAGTCATGAAGGCTAGGGCGACGTCGGAGCCCTGGAACTTTCCCAGCCAGTCATATTTTGGGGCGAGGAGGAGTTCTGTGATTGATGTGTTGAATTCGAAGCGCCAGGTGGGGATGCCGGCCGAGGTAGATGCATCGGCTAGGATGCTTTGCGGCTGAAGGATGTTAATATATAGTACTATGAAATACGACCATGGAGAATGATACATACGCATTTCCAGAAAAAGTCTGTGAAAATCGCAGCAGCCACGTCAAAATCGCTGCTAAGATGCGGCTGCTTCCTGTAATACTTGATGATCGAGTCTCGTTGTGTCTTGGTGAACAGAGACTCAGGCATGTAAACGGCCACAAAGTCATCCATCTTAATGTTCTGGTTCACCAGAGATCTACCCTCCTGCGCAATGGTGCTCGCCAGCAACGGTACCCTTGCTACATTTCCGCTTCTCCATGCCTTTGCTCTCCCGGAGGGAACTGACTTTTTGTCTGTCACGGGGCTAAATATCACTCCGTACTTCTGTAATGCGTCTAACAAGGACTTGACGGGAGCCTTGCGCATACAAGACATTTGGCGCCTTCCGGGAGCCCCGCAGCCCACCTCCTTGGCAATGTTATTCCAGCCTGCCTCGTAAGACGTATTGTATGTTGCACTGAAAATACCGAACGAAAGGTCGCCGCTGGACATGATGGCGCCGCGGAAGGGAGGGTTAGAGGCGTAGGCCTGCATGTGGATATCGACCGACATGGAGCCGGCGGATTCGCCCCATATGGTAACCTTTGCGGGGTCTCCTCCGAAAGCTGCGGCGTTGGACTGGACCCATTTGATTGCGAGGCGTTGGTCGTAGATGCCGAGGTTGCGTTGGTTGACGGGGATCTCGGGAGCGTTGGGGAAGCCGAAGACTATTGGTGTTAGTCGGACCACCAATGACATGGAGGAGACGAAAATGATGGGGGGTAAACAGACTGTTGGTTCGATAGTTGAAGGTTATGGCGACAATATCCTCGTAGCCAGCGTATCCAGAAAGGTCAATGAGGCCATTGCCTAGCTGCCATCCACCTCCGGGGATGAAGAGCACGACAGGCCTACCGGTTCGAGGGCCAGGGCTCGCAGGCGCAAAAGCATTAATGAAGAGACAATCTTCACTTTCTGGCGCATGCAAATTGAATAAATCGTTAAATATCTCTGCTGCAGGCCCGATATCTTGGAGCTCTCATCAGCATTTACTTGGCGACATGCCATGACTCTTCTTACCGGTAATGGCATTGAACTGGGTGCACGACGGCCCAAATCGAGTCGCGTTTCTGGACTTCTTCCATGGTTTTGGGGGTTTGGGAAGACCGAAGCGCTCAGGGTTTGCTGCGTAGGGTATGCCCAGGAATTTATTGACTGGGCCGATTGCGTTGGGGAGGCTTGTAGTGGTGCCGAAGATGGGGCCGGAGTTGAGCGTTGCGGTTGGAGGATTCGGGGCTGTTGATGTTGCGAGGCCGAGACCAAGGGAGGTTGCGACTGAGAGGAGGGAGGTAAGAGACTTCATGATGGCTTGTAATGGTTGTTCAGTGGCGAAGCATTCTTGAATTGACTGCAGCACCATCGTGGGTGGAGATGTGTTTTTATATTCGGCGATTTTAATTTAGATGAGCGAAGGCTCCTACGTAAGTAGTGTGATGATGGTGATTTGAACAAGGCTGAATAGTGTGGCCAAGACCTCGCCAGCTGAGCATAGTCTAGACTTCAACTCCATGTGAACATTCAGAGCGGGCATCCTAGTCGTTGATATTACTATAATGTAGTATTACCACGGCAGCGTGCCTCGCGATTCGTGGGACTTGCAGGCAGTGATTTACAGATGACGTGCCTCTGCCATTTGCAGCTGATGATACTCACTATACGCGGTATACGGAGTACGTGGAATACGAAATACGCTTTGTCCGGGAGCTGTGCCGCAGATGTCGGGCCGGATAAGTGGGTCGCTCGGCGGGACTTGGTGCCGTTTGACCGGAGCGTAGCTCATCCGGTGCATTCACGGATGAGACGGATTCTGTTGCTCTAGTGAGGAGATGGCTAGGTATTTCAAGCGGTTGAATGGGCTATTGGCGTTGGTTCCCGCGCACTCGATTCATCTTCATTTAGCAAACAGGGCCCTTGCGCTGCCACATTCAGACGGCGATCTATCTGATCAGGTGGGTTGCGAGAACAATACGAGGCCGTGCACGATGAATGGAAGCTTCCACCAGACAGGCCATGGTGGTGAAAGTGTCTGGTCCATTTCGATAATTTTCTCCAAGAGCTCGCCGGAATGACGGTAGTATTTAGGTACGTTTGCACGGTGCTTGCACAAGAAAACTCCCAGGTCCTCGCCGCACTATTGGATGCTGGTATGCAGTTATTATGAAGATGTCGCCTCCTCAGCTTGATTTCGAGCCATTACCTGAAATTCGTACTATTGTTCCAGGTGCGTGAGTAAACTAAGGAAGCCTACCGAGGAGATCACGGCGCGACCCAAGCTTTAGGGACACCTCCATTTTTCTATGACGCTCAACTGTCGGCTCCAACAGAATGAATCGAGGATAAAGCTGACGTTTCCCTTCCCCGCACAACCACAGAAAGCAACACCATCCACACTCTAAAAGCCTTGCAAACACCCAAACCATACACTCACCACCCAAAATGAGATCCTTCTTCGGTATATTTTTTCTCAGCGCCACCCTCGGCACCAGCTTCCCAACTGAGGGCCAAGTCATCCCGCGCCTCAAGCCCGGCGAACGCCTTTTGCACCTTCCCGTCCAGCCAGTTAAAAATCCACCTGCTCCTGGCGGCGGGTGACAGAAGTGAATAGAGTGATGAAAACTATACGTGTTGAGAAGCGGGGTGATTGGGTGTTTACTTGGCGCTGGTGCCTACTGAGACAGAGCTGGCAGGTCTGAGGAGCCAAGGTGTTGAAGTAGGCGGGGAGCAGCGATGCCTGGGAGCTTGGCTGGTGGGACTGGTTGACTGAATGCCACGGTAGAACCCACCTTGGGAGCGAGACACTGTGTTGACTTGGCGCCGGAGGATCACTGTTCAAGAGGATTTGGAATGGGAGGGAAGGGGAGGTCTGCCTGTGAGACCACACACTAGGCTTCTAATACACTATCTTGATGACCTACCTCCCTATGTCCTACGCTATAGTAACTTTGCTGTAGATGACCAAAGCGTGCCTCGTAATACATGTCAATGCCGGCAAAATCTGGAGTCTAGTAATTACGCGTTGATCCGTGCTCATCAACGCAGCAGGGGCATAAAGATCAAGAGCCTATACTCGATATTGTGTTTGAGACGGCTCCTGGAGGAGAAAGAGGACCCAAATATTGAAGAAACAGTACTATTGCTGCGTTCAAACATCTAATCTGTACGTACAACGAAGTAGACTAAAATAGTAGCAGGAGCATTGTAACAGAAAAGGGAATGAAGATATCGGTGTAATCAAGCGGTATGCGCTGTGCGAGCGCGAACCAGTTGTCAACCATAACCACAACGCCATTCACTATTCAAACATGTAAGAAAATGGGCATACCATAGCCCCGGCTGTCAAGCCCTGTCCTGAATCCCATCTCAAACCCTAGTATACTTCTGAAATGAAGTGGCGTCGTAGAGCCCAAGAGCCTCAAGCCTGATATCGAATACCCACCACACAATATGACAACCCAGACCGCATAAAATCACAATGAGGTATCATTCCAACAACAATCGATGCTTGCCATCGTACGCATCCCAAATTCCCGAACCACTCACGCTTCCCTTGTACCAGATATCCAAACCGTCCGTCATATTTGCGTTTAATACGCGCCCCCTCGGCATCTCTCGCCACGTCTCTAGTTTTGTCTTCCTTTTATGTCGACTTTTCCCCTTTCCCCGTGCCCTTTTCGCATCCGGACTCAGCCAGAGCGCATTTCCGCTTTTGAATACCAGCAAGGCAGGTTCCTCGATTTCAAGTATTCCTCAGTGTTTCTCTTCAGTTACTTTCAGCCATCTTCACATCACTGGCAAACTGAGGCTGGGTCTCAGCATGAGGCTCTGATGGCGACTGCATCATCTCATCCTCATCCTTCTCACGTCTCCTCCTCTTTCCCATGCGCTCACACCATTGCTCAGCACTGACAATGGTTCCGTCCAGCACGCCGCTGACTTGCGTCACCATATCCAGGCCTTCCTTCGCCAATACCAAAACCTTTTGCGCACCGGCAACAATGGCGGAATCTGCATCCCTGTCGGCCCCTTCAGCCGTGTTATCTGACATAGTTGCAACCCGGAAGCGTTGTGGAAGACTGGTCAGGTGGCGTCGTACAAGCACTCTGGCGTTCTCTGGAAGAGCGCCGCCAGCATATTTGGATACATTGTTGACGACATCTTGGAGGGACTTCAGGATGTCGCCCTTGATGGAATTGATCTTGGCTGCAATTTCGGTCCGGGACTGCTGAAGCTTCTTCTCCCTGGTCTGCCCATCTGCGCCTTCACCTTCGCCTTCACTTTCTACCACTCCCTCAGACAGCGCCTTTTCTTCGCGAGCGGCCTTGTCATACTCCTCAAGAGCAACCTTTAAATTGCCAATGGCGCGACCCATGTGGCCGTTGCTCCATCGCAGCCATCGTAGACAGTACTTGAGACTTCGCAAGCTCTCAGCGCTCATGGCGACGCTAAGGCCAGACGTGGACATGATGAGACGGGATTGCCATGGCTGGTTGGAAGTAGGCGCTGAGCTGGGTGGCTGCTGGGTAGGTCCCACTTCAGAGTAGGCGGGGGACCGAAGGTCGTCGTAGGCCGGCAGAGTGTCTACAGTGCTCGTTGTAGATAATCGACGACTACTCTTTGGAGTAGATGGGGACGAGTCGTCGGGAGATGACTGATTGACATTATCTCCTTCTCCGGCTCCGCTAGCTTTGATGTCAAGGCCAGTGCCAACTTTCCGTCGCTTCTTCGAATTGCCCACTGTCTCAGGGTCGGATGGCCCACCCTGTCGGCGGCGGCCACCCAAGAACCAACGAACTCCGCCTTCAAAACCAGTGACCCGACCGACCGAATTGACAGTGTTGGCAATGGGTGTAAGGTACCCTTCAACATATTCGGCACCGGACTTGAAGCGAGGCGAGAAGTTCTTTGCGCCGCCGTAAGCCGACGAGGCGTTTCCAATGGTGCTGGCTAGGAAAGGGTGGGATGTTGTAAGAAGAGATAAGAGAGGCTCAGATTGAGGGGATGCTGGCTTGCTGGGCGCAAGGGGCGTGAAGTTCGGAGGCGGGCTCATAGTACCGCCATTTGTGTCTGGGGGGGACGAGACAAAGTCTGTGAGGAGCAAGATTAGTGACCAGGTCCGCGCATGGGATGGGCAGACGTGTTAAAAGAGGGATTGCTTACCCGCTCGCAAATCACCCAAGGCTTCGGCGGCTAGGCGAACATCAGGGTCGTCAATAGTCACACCATTTGCATTCGTATCTGGCGTGTGGTCGGGTGATGGCGCACTGGCGACGCTGCTGCCATCAAAGTCCATGTTGGGGGCTGGGCTGTCGGCCTGTTGAACAGGAGGTTGCCGATAGGCCATTGATGTATCCATAGGCGGCCACTGCGAAGAGGATGGAGGAGGCGGTGGCGATGGGAAGGATTGTTCGAGGTGCGCTCCACCACGGAGAGCGTGTTCGCCGGTGATACTGCTCAGCGACGGCAGCATCTGGTCCTTGGAATCATAATGTGACGGAGGCGACAGAGGAGGGAGAATGGAGGGCAGCGGGTCGGATTGGGGCGGTGCTGAGAAGTTCATGGACGGCAGCGATGTTTTTGGCGAGTAGGCGGGAGGAAGAGCAGGCAGGCTCAGGGGATTGAGGTCTCGGTGAGCCGTCGGCAGCTGTGGACGGTCTTGGTGCCGTGATTGTTCTTGTCGCTGTCGCGGGTCGAAATGGTGGTAGTGGTGTAGATGCTGGTGATGTTGATGTTGATGTTGGTGTTGTTGAGGATGGGGGATATGATGGCGATGCTCCTGAGGGCGCTCACGATCACGGTAGGGAAGAGACAGAGGAGGTAAGATTGACGATGGCGCCTGGGGGGGCTCAAGTGGTGGTGATGACGGCCCTCGGGCAGGATTCTGGTGGGCAAACGACATGATCTCGCACTGAGACTGAGACCGGGGCGTTGAGCATGTGATCGCCCTCGCTGAGCCTGTGTTCGGCGTTTCGGGGGTGGTTCTGAGCGGTCTTGGGGGGGCAAGGCGCAGTAACACGTGCTAATTATTAATGGATGACGGCTAGGGTCTTTGGGGCAAAGGCTATACTATAACGTAGAGATAACCCGCCAGCGACCACAAGCGGCATCGGCTTTTCCCACAGATTTGCGGGGGTTCCAGCGACTCAACCAACACAGCTCGATTCAGTCACCCCACGGGTTGACCGCAGGCGCTGCGAGCGATGCAAGGAACACACTGTCAATGCCTCGGAATGATGGCCATTTATGTGGTGGGTGACCGTGGGAGCCGCGAGGAGGACGGAGGCAAGAAAGTTGGTTGTGCTCTGGAAGTCTTGCAGGCAGTGAGTGGGTGATATCAGTGAATTAAGCCCGCGGAGTTTACGGGGGGGGGACGTAATGCAAGTCAGCACCGTATTTGACATTGGATTTGTTGGGGCAGACACTCCGTAGTGGCGTTAAGGGGCCTGTTGCAAGGGAAAACGCTTACCGTTGTTCGTGACTTTGTGTGACAGCGACGGTGGAGGACGCTGGCTAGTCAAGTAGGTACCCAGACGGGGTGAAGCACAGGCGCCCACTGATATGCCCTAAAAACAGCCTTGTGCGTCAGGCAGTTAAGGGCCCTGGATAGAATCTAGATAGATCAGTGGGCTAACTAGCGCTGTATTTCCAGAGTAGCTATCTGACAGCGTGCATAATGTACCTCTTCGATGGTTATCTCGGAGAGTAATAGTCGGTAATTAGTTGAATAAGTTACACAAGTCATGCTAGCACATAGACACACAAACACCTGGACGGCCGCCTGCTTTGTGTTGTCTTATTAGGAAGTGAGCCAGCAAAACTTTGACTCAGGAGGGGTGTTGAGGAGTACTTGAGTAACGTAATCGTAACACGACCAACGTTGTAGATGCCGGGTCCGAACAGAGCCGATGGAAGGATCCTAATCAAACTGGACTGCCAAGGGATTACTACTATATCCATGTCTTTTCCATGCACAAGTTGTCGTCATCCATCTTCGTTGAGTCGTGGTAGCATTTGAAGGTTTGGACCCTGTGAACCATTATCTAATGTCGAAATAAATTGCCGCTTTTGGTTCCAGACAGTCTCCGCCTTACAAATGCTCTATCCTCCCGACGTCCTCTATCGCATCGTGAAACAAATGCCTGTCCTCACAATTCCGGCTCCATCGAAGCTTTCCCCGCAGGACCGGCAACGGTGTGATAGACTCCCGCCCACGGAGCAGTGAGACCTGCCGTCACAACCAACAGCAGTAACACGTGCCGAGTCCAGAGGCTTCACAGTGACTGCAACCCAAAGTGGCCCAAAAACGATCAGGATGGGATGACCTTTGCGGGGAGTCTGACGATGCCTGAAATTTGATTCAATCACATGCAGGTCCCCCAATTGCACCATCAGTTGCACAGCTCCACACACCATCTCCAGCGTTGGGGGGCTTGGGGGCTGATGCACCTAGTATTCCAGCGCTCAAGGGCGAATCAGCACTCGTGTCGGCAGCTCCTTTGGTTCTATTTTCTCGTTACTTGTCTCCCCCGCCTACAACCACCTATCGGATAATGTTTGCACATCACTCGTCGTGATTGGATGAGTGCAGCTCAACAAACAGAAGACGGGGCGGATATGGCCCAAGTGTTGACAGGCCTCGCAGAGATTGCCTATCTCGTAGTGAATAGGCAATATTTGGATATCGAAATATCTAGATGTTAATACTGCGTGAATGCCACGGAGGGTTATCGCAACACAAAGGTGGTTCTTTACCTATTCGCACCATGTCCGTTGATTGGCGAAGCTGAGAAGTTTTACGGCTCTGGTCGTTATAATCACCGGAGTTAGACGTGCTTCCATAGGAAAGTACACACTACCTTTATGGGACTGTCACTTTGTCTTATAGGCAAGCAGTCGGATGAGTGAATGACTATACTATCTATAATTTCGCTTGAAATATGTACCAAGCAATCATGCTGGTCTATTCACTGTGAAAATTGCGGCACAATGAAAGAAACACTTGTGGTGACTTACTCTTGGTACTTATCACATGTAGCACTATATGATGGGTTATATAGCTCTCCTCAGCCCATATTAAATTAATAAAGCGTGCTTGCATGCAAGTGGCTTACTTACACGTGGGAATTCGAGAACGACTAGCCAATATGACCTTTGTGAATGCTATCTCAGCTCGATTCTGCCGCCAGCGGAATCTGTTGAGTAATGTGTCGCATGGCAATAGTGACGCCCCACCCTAATGGGACTATTTTGCGTTCATCCATTTTGGGTGTACGACTCATTCCGCTCTCGAAAATCAGACTTTTTGGCAGTTGCCGTTCGCCTGGTCATAAACCTCGTGTCCTGAGGACCGGCTTCTACGGGATGACCCATGGGATACAGCAAAGTTTGCCCAAGGCTACACCGCAAGAGGAATCTAATCACGGGTTGTTTTCAAGTTTATTCGGCGGCGAATAACAGGTGTTCCACGCGTTCTGCCGCCGAGCACCTGGATTTCCGACTCTAGCATGTGCGACAACGCGCAAAGCTGCCTGTATCAAAATAGCGATAAATGTCCGACTCCTCTGACACCGCCCAAGACGTAGAATATGTTATTGGGCAGTTCTTATGGAGCCGAAAGAGATCCTTCTCCGCGCCACCAAATCGCTAGTTCAACTACGGCACCACTGCTGGTATGACAGAAAGCCATCCGGTTGTGGGCGAAACGAGGACTGCACTGTCTAACGGGCGCGTTGGTGAAGGAAGGAAAGAAGTCGGAAACAAGTTCAGTGGAAGAAAATTGTAAACCATATCGAAATAGCCATCACGTGACTCATATCCGCTCCAGGCAAACGTGTGTTTGTACCTTGGCCATAATGAACCGAAGTGTTGCCGAAGCTACCTGCGGTAAGACCTAGGCTGCTAGATTGTCTGTACGGAGTAGGTGGGATTCATTTCATAGCGGCTAGCTGGTCATTTAACCACCTTCAACCAACGCCTGCAATACCAACTCTACGACGACATGTCTGCTGCGGGCCAGCTTTGATGCTTTGAATCCTCAAGTGCAAGCTTTCAGACTGACCCTGTGCATGAGAAGGGGCATCTGTATTAGCTGTCTCCGTGGCCGTCGCGCCAATTGACACCTTACACCTCCTTTCTGCCCCTCGGTCCCCGCCTCTGTCATCCCCAAAAGCCCATCATGGCCTCCGCTATCTTCTTCCTGGATCTCAAGGGCAAGGTAATTCTAGCTTGAAGCATTAAAATTTGCTATTCGTGAATGATGAAGCTGACTGGAAGCTGCGCAGACCCTCCTTGCCCGCAACTACAGGGGCGATATCCCCATGTCAGCCGTCGAAACGTTCCCAGTCCTGCTCTCCGATGCGGAAGAAGAGTCCTCGGCCGTGCCTCCATGTTTCTCTCATGAGGGAATCAACGTGCGTTTTCATCTGGTTTTTCGACATGTTAAGGTGAATGTGGTGTTGACTAACCCTATCGCAGTACTTGTACATCCGCCATAATAATCTCTACCTTCTTGCTCTGACTAAACGCAATACCAATGCTGCCGAAATCCTGCTATTCCTCCATAAGATTGTCGAAGTTTTTACGGAGTACTTCAAGGCGCTTGAGGAGGAATCGATTCGCGATAATTTTGTCGTCATCTACGAACTCCTAGATGAGATGATGGACTACGGCTACCCACAAACCACCGAGTCCAAGATCCTTCAGGAGTACATCACTCAAGAATCCCACAAGCTCGAAATCCAAGCACGACCACCTATTGCCGTAACGAATTCAGTATCTTGGCGGTCCGAGGGTATTCGATACCGCAAAAACGAGGTGTTCTTGGACGTCGTGGAGAGCCTCAACCTGCTGGTCAGCTCCAACGGAAATGTGCTACGCAGTGAGATTCTTGGCGCTGTTAAGATGAAGTGTTATCTGAGTGGTATGCCCGAACTCCGACTGGGGCTAAACGACAAGGTCATGTTTGAGACAACTGGCCGCACCACCCGTGGCAAGGCCATCGAAATGGAGGACGTTAAATTCCACCAGTGTGTTCGCTTGTCACGATTCGAAAACGACCGTACCATCGCCTTTATTCCCCCAGATGGTGAATTCGAGCTCATGTCATACCGCCTGAATACCCAGGTCAAGCCCTTGATTTGGGTTGAATGCGTCGTCGAATCCCACTCCGGTTCACGAATAGAGTACATGCTCAAGGCAAAGGCGCAGTTCAAACGACGAAGCACTGCCAACAATGTCGAGATCATAGTGCCTGTTCCTGATGATGCCGACTCACCCCGCTTTAGGACCAATATCGGTTCCGTACATTACGCCCCAGAACAAAGTGCCATTGTTTGGAAGATCAAACAATTCGGTGGGCAGAAGGAATTTCTCATGCGTGCTGAGCTAGGTCTGCCTAGTGTGAGAGGAGATGATGAAGTAGGCGGTGGCATGACCGGCGGCTTTGGAGGTAGCATGGGTGGTGTTGGTGGTGGCAAGGGCGCCAAGCGACCAATTCAAGTCAAGTTCGAAATCCCCTACTTCACAACTAGCGGTATTCAAGTGCGATATTTGAAGATTACAGAACCCAAGGTATGTTCCCTGCACCAGCTCTTCATCGTTGGAAATCTCTCGCTAACCGGTGCTCCGTAGCTTCAATATCCCTCCTTGCCTTGGGTCCGTTATATTACACAGTCGGGAGACATTGCGGTTCGGCTGCCGGATGTGGTGTGATCCATGTTGATGACCCGAACATTGAAGAGCTGCTATTGGTACAATTGTTCCACAGCTATGGACATCACAGCATCACAAATTTCCGGTTACGGACGGCCTGATGGGCCGGCAGTCCGTCATGTGATACAATTCATGTGTCATGGTGCTCAACAGCCAGTATTGCACCATAATCACGGCTAAGTCTCCAAGAAGAGACAACACTAGAAGAAACGGGGAGATAGGCTTCATAGAGAAAATTTTGCCACTTAAGAAACGAATGAAAAGAGACCAGAACAATTCAAGATATCTACATGTGCACCTAGCTGAAAAGTTGGCGACCCAGTTGTGGCTCGGGCAGATTCATTGTCGCAGGTGAAGTAACATACGTCTCATCTTATCTCGAGACGTGGTAGATGTGAGGCTAAGGAGACTAACTAGATGATCATTATAACTTCGCACAAGACATACAAAAAGCAGCTCAACAAACAGTAATCAGCGCAATAGGGTATGGTCTTGCAAAGGAAACTGTGGGTGCCGTTGCGTCTTTTCTCTGCTTCTTCCTCTTCCTGTCGTCCATCACCCACTAAATTTATCGGGGTGTTGTTTATATCTCGTTACACTTGACAGTCGTGTAGCGGCAGCAGGTTGTGATTTTGGTCAACAATGTCACCGCCTGGAGGATGATTCCCTTGCAGACTCCCTGACTATGGCGGAACACCATTCGAACTGCTGCAGAATTTCGGGCGTAGAGCCTTCAGGGTTTTCAGGATCGAGGCTTACCGTAATCAACAAACCTCGGGGTGTCTCATGAGCTGACCTTGCATCTGTAGGCAGTAGGTTAGCCGTTATGAATTCCTTACTGTTTGTACTAACTTACAGCCCTGGGGAGCCTCGTTGTGATGCCAACAATAATTTCGCCAACGGCCACGGTGGGCATCACGGCCTAGAAATATATCATCGATTGCTTGTGAGCTGTTTCTTCTTTGGGCTTCGCTGAATGCCATGAGGCCAATGACGATAGGTAGCTCTCCGCCTAGCCCTAAAGATTGCGGAGCGTTGGTTCTCGACGGGTTTGCATATGTTGTTGGCACCAAACTTGGCATCCAGCTTGGGTTCCTGCCAGCGACATACTTCCGCGGTCCGCCTCCATCACCCATGTTACTCTCAGCAGTAACCGCCTGTGAAAGACCGTATAGCGCATGGTCTTGACGAGGATGAAAAAACATTAATGGGTGCTGCAGCAGATCATGCTCCACAAGCGGATCGCCACACATAGTCACGATTGGCAGCAAAGGGTTGCAAGAAAAGACGGAAAATGTGCTGTAAGTATTTGTCGGCAAATATTGCTGTTCAGCGTCGGTTTCAAAAATGTATCCTTGCTTCGCTGGATATCTAGAGTCTAGTAGAGGACGGTCCCAAAAATAAGTATCCGCATGGCTGACGTTGCCATTGCGAAATCTCATGACGCGACTGGGAATTTCTCTGTACGCCAGTGCGGACTGCGGTGGCACTTGATTGAACCACTGATCTGTTGTTGGTCTCTGGTCGGGATCCAGGACTAGCTCGTTCACCACAAAGAGGAAGCTTAACGAAGGGCTTGACGAGCTCCTACCATCATCTCGCTTGCTGTTTCCACTAGACTTTACTTTGCTGCGATCTGAACGCCCATGCTTGTCTGCTAAACCCTTCTTCGAACGGCCGGTCACCTGAAGGATTTGGTTAATCAGTTGACTGATAGGAGCAATACAAAGTGTCTCGCATGCCACAGATGAAACCAGAGTCAGTCTTACAATGCTTTCCAACATCATTGGCTTTGGAATATGGTTCACCAATATGAGGATAACAAGGTAGTGAAGAGGGAAAAAAAACCTTCAAAGAGCTAGAGCAGCTGTGTTGGTTTCGGAGGCGGGTGGAGATGTAGTTCAAATATCCTGATAAGACAGGACTACAACAGAGAAAACACATTGGCGATGGAGCCACATATTATGTTGCTTGAATTCACTGCCAACGAAGGCGATGCGACGTCAAATAGGTATCGCTGCCCAATACTAGATATACCGAGATATCGGTGAGTTTGGGCCGTCATGTCACACATCCTCATCTGGAGGCTAGAGAGACTGTTCATTGGTGTTGACATGTTGCCATTTCTCACACGAGTAATAATAGACGCTAGTTGTTTCATGAATTCACGTGCAGTTTACTGTGTTTTCACAGCCATAGACTTCCCACCGGCCGAGAGAGCAGCGTGGTAGGGTTAGATCTGTGAGGCTTGGACTGACGTCGACGTACATAAACTGGTCAGTCTCGTGAGCGATGCACCCATACCGGCGACGGGAACCATGCCGCCGGGTCGGCCCTCGCTCCTCTTATCGGCGTCATCAACCTAGTAATGATCTCGTGCTCCACGTGTTCAGGGGTCGCGTATTATAAGGTGGACGATATGCGCTTGGGCGACACTGTGAGAACCTACCAGCTATTCGCTGCCTCATTTTAGCTTCGCTTGACAAGTCTCGGTGACTAACATACCGAGAGACAAATGATCACATGGTCGTATTGAGCGATTTTCCTGTTTCTGGATACAAGGAGTGAGTGTTGTTTGACCCTCAATCTGCATGTACATGGTCGACCGTGCATCGTCGCCATTGTATTGTATCTCGATAGCATGTACGCCGGCATGGAAGTTCTGACTTCATGGCGAAAATGGATCGAATTATGGGCACTATCTGTTAATGTCGATATGCTCTGGGACTATCGGATCTTCGGGCCCTTACTACGTCATATTCACGACGATGAGACAGCCTACTGGTTTCCTCTGACAGACCTTTGGGGTTGTGAGTCGTTGGTTGCGCCACATCTGCAGTATTTTTCCTGTTCGGCAGTTTGTTCCGGTGGTATTTATTGATAAGTCATTAAATGATCTTTTGTCAAGGGACTCGTATGTCACATTTGCACACCGCAACCCACGCTTGCATGGCTGCGACGTGCGTCTACTCAACTACATCAACCATTTTCTTGCGCTGTTGCCAAATCAGAGGATATCGCAAGACATATACAACACGTCCTAACCCCTGTCACCCGAGCCAGTTGTGGAATATGACATGTGATTTCTGCATATACTACATAATCTGAGCTATCCAAAGGCATAAGAGAATGTGGTCTGTCACAAACGTGTAGCACAGCAGCTCAGACCGCACAACTAGTCTGCCGTTGCCCGAGGGCCATCAGCACAGCCCGTATCAATACAAAAGGGATCCGGTAGACAACCAGCAAGACTAAAGCCGCTCTTCTCCGCTCTCAAGCGATGCTTGGTGGCTTTAGAACGGTGTGTAGATCTCCTCAAGGCCTGGGAAGTGGAGGGTCGCACAGCGTATGATGCGTGTCGAGATTGGTTGTTGGGCATACATATCGCTCATAGGATCCCCCGGGACAACCATTGCCGCCACCCTCGACTATTATTGAAAGTATACTACTATGGTAAGATGGGCGAACTGAATCTGAGACCCAGGGCTTTTGATACTCTTGTTAAGGCTGTGTCTTGGAGCATAACTCTGTCCTCTTTCAGGGAAACCTTTCAGGTCTCTTAAATGGATTCTGGGATTAGTCGTGGCCTGATCCCACTGCAAATGCAAGGCTATGCAGTAGGATTATGCCTCAGCTCATTAATGACACTACCTCACTGCTCGATTTTCTGGTCGGCATCTGCGGCTGTTCTCCATCGGTCGCGGCTGGTGTTTCACTCGCGTCAATGTCATGCATGCGTGAATGCAATTGGATATGTTTCAAGGGAGCAAAAGCGGGTATGTATTATCTGAACCTATTGTGGTTCATTAAACCATCATGCGCCGCTCAGTCGACCAACGCCAGCTGAAGGGCGGGTTGTAGGCAGCTGAGCAGTGGTCATATTTGGCCGAACTGCGGCCATGGTCGTCACATTTATGCTTCATCGGTACAGTAGCACTTTTGAGATACAGCCTAGAATTAGCTCGTTTAAATTGAATGCAAGGTGTGTCTGCTGGCAGAGACTCACCGCCTCGAAATAAAAGTCTTGATGATCTTCTCGATGCATACTCAGGCCTGTTCACTGAGTGTTGTTGGCGCTGTCTGCAGGGCTTCTTCTGTCAGCTGAGCAACCGACTGTTCGTATCTGCAGAGGTGGCATGTCAACAGACCTATTTCCAGATCAAGTGTGTCGTCTCCAGGATGCAGCCTCTCGTCGCGGCTCACAATGTCGGGACCCCCGAGCATTTTCCAGTACAGGGCCATATCTCTACGTTCTTGCTTTGCGGCTGGTTTCTGTAAAAGTTGGGTGTTATTGAGCCTGTTGTGGCAAAGAGGCTGCCTTTGGATGAGACCTGGTGTGTCTCACATCTGCGGAGGTCTTACGGTTGTCGCACCCTGTCTTTCAAGACGAACTTTGAACGGATAGCTTTTGCTAAGTGGACTGAGACCATGAAGATCAGATGGGCCGTGCAGTTGAGGACAAGCACACAAATGGTTCGGCAATGATGTCATTAGCATTGCTATCACGTCTTGTGTCTAATGGCTTTCCTATCCTGGGGCACGCCATTCAATGCCGCCCTCCATGCCTGCAGCAGCTTGGCTAATTCATCTCCTGTCTTGTTGAGTGCTGTGCAGAAGTCCATAAGTATCCTGCCAGTGCGAGGCTTTGGGCAGTGTGGTCAAATGGTATAATGCCATGAATTTGATGATGACGAAGTATAAGTCCAGAGATGGCCCCTTTGGTGGCCTCATACACCTAGGTTTTACGTGGTAATGCAGGCTTTGGACTTGTCCTCCGGGAGGTTGTTGTCTCATGTAGGTTAGTGGAATCGATGTGTTCGTTCGGCGGAGAATGGATGGGGAGAGCGAATTCTAAGCTGGATGAAATGATACTTTACAGTAGTGTTTCAATCGCACGATGCCCTTTATTTAAGTTTATTGATCGGAGGGATGCTTGTCCAATAAATTGTTCGAGTCAGCCACGCAGTGGACCATGAAGCGGCCGTACAACCTGACGGGTTGCCGTGCTATCTCGTTCAAATTTATTGACAGAAGTCACAGGGGACTACGAAAATACATTGACACAATCAATCTATCAATGATTCTCAGGCGTACTCGGAACCAGCGCCCCATTAACAGCCCATAACAGCGTATCTGGGATATAACGGCGTCCGCAACGAATCAGTTGGCACCAAAAGCACTTAATCTACACCTCAACAATAGGGCCCTTATACACGCCCTTTCCCCAAATGAAATAATAGCAAACGCTAAATATGGCCACAGACCCCGTCACCAAGCTGCTATAATTCATGACTGCAGCGTCGGGATTCCACATGGGTGGCCAGAAGCTAAAAAACCAGATGACAACGAGGTAAACGCAGGCAAAGGCGTTGTTGATGATGCCCAGAGCGCCGGGGACGCGCCAGGGACCCCATACCAGCTCATCGCCTGAGATGTTGGCGAGTGCCGGCAGAGCGGACGGGTCGGGCAGTTTGAAGCCGCTGGTGCAGCGACGGTAGAGGAGGAGAGATGCGGCGATAAGGTAGGATGAGTGGAGGCCTGAGACGGAGAGGGAGACGATATTGTTGAAGGCGGTGGAGGAGCCGAGGTTTATGAGGCCTAGGAGACAGGAGATTGTGGTTGTTACGGCGATTGCGTAGAGGGGGACGGAGGTTGTGTTGTTGACCTGCCCATCGTCAGCTCGATCTAGATGAAGTTGGGGTGATTTTTATTGAGGAAATTTGTTTTTCTTTACCCTTGATAAGGTACGCCAGCCGGGAAGACCGCGGTCTCGGGCAAATGACCAGAAGACTCGCGAGGAAGAGGCTAGGATTCCCACGGTGCCACAGCAGCCGAGGATGATGATGATGGCGACCATTGTGGCACTGCCTGCGATGCTCTTGGTGGTGTTGAGGAAGATGTCCATGAAGGGGTAGCCGGTCTTGGTCTCAGCCAGTGCCTCCGGGTCTCCCATGCAGAAGAGCATGGCGAGGGTCATGGCGAAGCCTGCTGTGCCGTTGACCATGATTGTGGTGAGCACGGAACGAGGGACCATGATGGACGGGTTTTGGATCTCTTCCGACATCTGTGGGTGTTAACTATAGACATTCCAAAAGGAAGACAGCCTCAAAGGATAGAGAGGGGGGCAGAAGGGATCTTACATGAAATGCGGCATCGGCACCGGAAAAGGAGTACACGTTCCCAATCATGCCAACCATGAAAGACAGACCCAAGGTAGGAAATCCACCCAAGTTCTGGAATGAGTGGAATACAAAGTCGGCGTCGTGGTGGGAAGCCAGTTGCACAAGCGGAATGAGCAGCGCAAAGAAACCCAAGATATGGAGAATCAGAATCAGGCCCTCAAACTTAGGCAGCATAGAGCTGACCATGGAATTGATAAGCACGGCAAAGAAGATGATAGCCCACATGAGGAGCGTGCCCTGCCAGGGATGACCGCCCATGTATTCTGGGACAGTCAAGGTGATGAGACCCTGGATCAGCGTGCCCGAGAGAAACCCGCTTGATGCGACAGAGCCCTGCCAGCCTCCCACGGTGAGCCATCCTGTCACGTAGCTGAGGAACTTGGAGCATGAGCGAGGAGCCAGCATGGCAACCCAGTGGTACTGACCACCAGAAGTGGGTGCCATGGAGGCAAGCTCAGATAAGGCTGTGAAGACGCTGAGGTTGCCGAGCCAGACGAGGAGGAAGCTGATGATTACACCGGTGGGCCCGCCGTTTTGGAGGCCTTGACCGAAGAGGACGAGAACGCCCTCCCAAGTTATGAGAACGGTGCAGCTGAAGCCTAGGATGGACATGTAGCCGAAATTGCGCTGGGAGTGTGTTAGTGAGGTGCTTTCTGCCGGTGCAGTCCGACTTGACTCCTTCATGTCTGTCGAGGATGGATTGAAGTCGGACATGTTTACCTTGAGAATAGTCCTTTTACCCAGACGGGCCAGCTGTTCGCGGTCGAGATATTCCTGCTTGGAGACATCTTCAACCGAGAAACTGGGATTTGTAGCCTTTGCCCTGGCGAGGTTGTCGAGTTCTTTGCCATCATTGTCGGTGCTCATCATGAGATGGTGTTTCTGAGAGGTGATTGAAGTGATGAAGTCTGTGAGTGCATAAACTGTAAATTTGGATGAAGGAGAAGGAAGGGGAGGGGGATGAAGAAGTGCCAGAATGATGGGTAGAGGTTAGAGTTGGGAAATATCAGCGTGAGGCTATGTGGCTACACATGCATGCAGGACAAGGTAGTGCCCAGCCTAGAATCCCAATGGCCACAGACAGGAGGCCCTGGGGGCATATTACAAGTCGGCTGGACGGCTGCAATACGAACATGGATACATTCACACACAATACATCAAGGCAGAGAGGGCTAGGATCAGCATGCAACACGATCTAGGGCCAGACATCTGGAAGAGAAGCAGGGGCCCGGCAATCAGGGCGCATTGGATGAGACAACTAACAGCTCCTATGTTTGTCTGAGCTGGAATGGTTACATTGCATGTAGAACCCTAGCATGCTCGGGGTGCTTGCCTTGCCATACATGGCAATATCCGCAATGTTGAGAGACAGCGAGGACGGTAAGCAGCGACAAGACCACGCAGGAACAGTCGCCTCTATTGCAGGTGACGAATCGCTCAGGCACACATTCACATGGCATATCTGAATCATTTGATGCGCAGCGTATCCTTGTCTGAGTAAAGTGATTCGCGACCGGGGTCTGAACGTGCCGGGCTGGCTAGCTGGCTGCATTCTTTCATAGCGGGACTAGATCGTGTTTTGGATGGCACAGATTCCCGGCTTCGGCTGGGGTTCCGGATGATATGATGCTTTTTTTGTTGCTAGCTAGCCTGCTTCAGTTTGTCTTATCTGCGTCTGGTCTGAACGTTGATGGTGTTGCTTTTGGAAGAAGAAGGACAGAACAGAAGGCAGAGAATCTCTACAGCGTACATCTGAGAGGCAGGATGGGCTTGGGCTTCCACACAAGCAAATTAGCAATGATGACCTGCCAAACTTCGAATCCAATGGTTTCCCTCCCGCCAGAGGACTCTTTGAAGCCAGCGGAACCATGTTGGCCATCTTCGCGCAGTCCCTGCATTAGCATGAGACTAGTCACTCAACACGCCTACTCAACAAGGGCCAGCAAAGCTGCGAACAACAATCTCCACAACTAGTCTGGCTTTCAATGCATATTCATAAGTCGTAATTAGAACCAACAGGGAGCATGGGTGAATGAAGGGTGTCCAAGCCCAACTACCAGCCAGCCAAGCTGGAGAGGAATCACAGCTGAAGTCTTGCGTGTGGGAGCAAGGGAACAACGACAAAGGGGATGGATGATACATGCCGGTACTCTGTACTTGCCAGCAGGGTAATGGGAGTCCACTGATTTACATGGGCATACCCTCGTCACATCGGGAGAAAGGAAACGTATCGAGATGGCATGTCCCATCGAACATGCACCCTCGCTCACACAACCCTAGTTCCCTACAATAAAAATAGTCGCTACTGCAGAGTGCCAAACTAGCGCGTCTGCCAATGCCCACCCCCATCACCATCCCGCAGACTTGCGCCGGACAGGTGGTTCGCTGGATGTTTATTAATTGCTCCAGCTGAGAAGCTAGCCCGCAAAGCCGCCACCGCTAGACAGCCACAGTGCAAATGGAAAAAGAAATCCTAGGATGGACTAGTGGGATAAAGAGTGATCAAGTCGTCTCAATCACTCATGGCTGTCGCTCCTTGGGCGGCGGCTGCAAATCGGGGGACGTGTAAGTGCAGCCGTTCCGTGCCGTGCCGTGTAAGTGGCGGGATGGATTCACAGCAGCGTCGTAGCGGGATCCAATGGCTTCGTTTTCTCTTTTGTCCGGCCTGAACTGTCTCCCGTTTACTTGCTTTTACATATTTCTGCGGCGGCAAATGCACTATTAGCTCAAGCCTCCAGCCTCACGCGTCGACCAACCCGCCGGAAGCCCTCCAGAGTCTCACTTCAGATGAGACCCTACCGATCAAACCACGGTTAGGACACCTCTGTCTTGTACGTGGCTGAGTGAATATCGAGTACGCCAAGCCATCACACAGCTCGTAGCTCGGCCAAAGCAGCGTCTACAGCCTATCACCTTCGAAAGTCCGATGTGATTGAGTGGCAGATAGGGGCAGGACAGTGCCTACATTCACCCGCATGCCCCCCAGGGGAACCCATGCTTTTTACACGTGCAGATCGAATGCCTTCTTCAAGCATTCTCCTGGTATTCGAAGCACCTGCGAGGGTTTGCAGCGATTCTCAAATGGACACTAACCGCCCCTTGCATGACCGGATAACAGCAGGATTCGGCCTTCGCCTCCTCTGCCAGGTACAGCGGCATACATTCTGCAAAACGTGTCTCCTCTAGAAACTAGAGTAGCTGAGATTTGTCTTAGATAGTTGCTCATTGAACTTGGTCTGTATGGCTCCCAACACGATGTCCTACAATGGACGTATTCTCTACCCACCACTAGTCATCCGCGCAACGGGAGACACGTTTGGAGCCCAGAATATATATACCTAACTCGGATTGCCTCCCCTGATGGCCCGTATTCCAGCTTCTTTTCTCTTTTCTCCTGCTCATCATATTGAACCTTGACGTCGTCTGTCTGGTCGAACCCTCCTGTCTCTTGCAGACATCCACATTCGTTTACCTCATATCCTGACTGACCATCCTTATTCATCCCCACACTCCCTCTCGCGAAAGAATGCAACAATACTAAGACAATACTTGCAGTGCCAATACACAAAAAATAGACATCGCCACAGACCCTCAAACATGGGCATACTCCTACAAGAACAAGAAGTCGTCACCGACATTAACAAATCCCCCCTCATCCTCATCCTGACATGGTTCTTCCTCGCCGTATGTATCCTCGCGACTGTGGCCCGCACGGGCACGAAGCTCAACATGATCGGGAAGCTCAAGCTCGACGACTACACTGCAATGGTAGCCACTGTATGCTAATCCTTTGCCTCGTCCCTTACTTTGCTGTTCTGACATGCACAATGCCAGATTTTAGCTGTTGCCCAGTCCGTCGCCGTGCTGGTTCTCGGCACAGCTGGCTTTGGGAAACACATCGAAGTCTTGAGCCAAGCACAGGTTTCTACAATTTCCAGGGTCAGTCTTCAGCAACCACCTATCCTTGACCATGATCTTTACTTACACGACGGTACGATTCACAGTCTGAATATGTCGCCACCCTTTTCTTCATACTAAGCCTTGCAATCGCCAAAATCTCAGTCCTCGTCATCGCCACCACCCTCACGCCGCGTAGCCAGCATCCATTCATCTTCTGCGTTGAGGGCGTAGTAGGACTCTGGGCTTTATCTGCAATCTTCACTGTTTCCTTTCAGTGCCAGCTCCCTCGTCCATGGGACTACATAGGCCACTCTTGCATCAACAGAGTAAGCTGGCACCGTTCATTGCCTATGTGACTCCCCGCAACTAACAACATGGAAACAAACAGTCTGTTTTCTGGAACTATTTTTCTGCCAGCAACATCGTCACAGACGCCATCATCATCGCCATCATCTTCCAGGCCGGCCTGCGTATCCAAACATCCTGGAACAAAAAGGCCGTTGTCATCGGCGTATTCGGCAGCCGTTTTCTGTACGTCAGCTTACATATACACCATGCAAAACCGACATCCTAATAAACTAACAACACGCAGAGTAATCCCCGCCATTGCCTGTCAGATATATTTTGACAACAGATTCCTCGACTCTCCAGATCCCACCTTTGACCACTGGAGATCTCGCGTCGTCACCCAACTAATCCAAGTCCTCAGCATCGTCACAACATGTATGCCCGTCCTGAAACCCTTCCTTGACAGCCTCGAATCAGGTCAGATCCGCTCCGATGACCTACGACGGCAAGGAAGAAGCGCATACGGCTATAATAGCGGGGGCTATCTGTCGAACACCAACACCAACACGACACCAAACTCCAAC
The DNA here is from genome assembly GCA_009828645.1 of Calcarisporium arbuscula. Taxonomy (NCBI): domain Eukaryota; kingdom Fungi; phylum Ascomycota; class Sordariomycetes; order Hypocreales; family Calcarisporiaceae; genus Calcarisporium; species Calcarisporium arbuscula. The sequence continues at coordinate 1,678,939 of WBSA01000004.1, forward strand.
TCGCGACGCATCTCCAACGCTGTCATGAATTCGTTTACCTCGCGAAGCAGCAAGATGCACGAGCTGGCCGAGCTACCTTCGTCCAGGAAGTCTAGCACATTGTTTACGATGGCGACGAAGCAGCCTGCAGCGGGAGTCCCGTGGGATGGGCAGAGCCATACAAGTCAGACGGTGCTCATTAAGCAGACGGTGTGGGGTGTGAGTGCGGAAACGAAGACTGTGGCCAGTTCGGCGACCGATGCTCCAGCTTGAGGTATTGGGCAAGAAGAGAGACTGATGTTGTTGCTGTCTAAAAAAGAACATCTATGCAGTAGCACTATTATGTTACAAGGTTGTTGAAGTTCCGTCATTACCAACCTCAATGTACAATACATCTCATTATACGCAATACTCAATGTGATAACAGTGGCAGTATCTTCGAAGCAAGTCATGCAATTAGTTGGACTAACGCCAAATAACGCCACGTGAGCAGTCACCGTCACTCCGTCCCAAATGTCCCAAATGAAGCCATCACGCCTGAGCATAGTTACATTGCGGGCTGCGGCGACTCTCCAATCCGTCTCTCATTCCGCTGAACAAGTCAACAGATGAACAATAATAATATCAACTCTGCGATCTCCGCTCGCATCATTTTTTATCCGGCACTCGCTTCTATAAAGTCCAACCGTCTAATACATTATCTTTCAGCAAGACCTTGAGTGTTCTGAAGCAGATAATGTTGCCAGTTTCTACATCTATACCACATCTTTTAACCTTTTATGACACCCCCAACCTCTAGTTCCTCCTAACCCTCTTCTGCTGCGACTCCTCTTCCTCACCGGTTACCTCCTCTCCCTCAAGAAAGGCCAAAGCCTCTCTCAAAAGCCTCTTTTCCCCAACCCTCACCTCGACCGCCATCCTCTCTCTCCCACTCGCACCTGCAAGAATCTTCTCATCATCACCAACACTAGTTACATACCTCGCCTCCACAGCCCGCAGCGCCGCAATCAGAACCCGCTGCTGCACCTCGTCACGCTTCCTCTTATCGGGCACCGTAGCGGGGTCAAGTTTGCTTATAGCCTTTAGGAATGTCTTGAGCTGTTGTAGGAGGTCTTGCGGCATTTCGGCGATTGTAGCAGGGGCGGAAAATGTACCGTCGGCGTTTAGTTCCGGGCTGTCGCGTTCAAGGACGAAAGTCTCCTCTAATTCTTCTTCGTCAAGCCTGTCTCGCTAGTAGGTGTCAGTAATGACGACGATTGATTCAAATAGACACGGGGAGATCATGCATACCACTTGCTTGATAGTCTCATTTGACAGGCCCAGCTGCGAAACCAACGCCGCTTCCACCGCCTCCCACGGAATTTCAACAACATCATACCGTGCATGTCGAGCAGTAACGTATCCATACCGACGCAGCAACTCCGAGTTCGGGTGAGGTCCGTAGTAATTGAGAATCTCTTCGCCAGCCTTGATCGTACGCAACGCCGTGACTGTGAGCTCATCCTCGCCGTGGTTCACATGCGCCTGGAATAGTCAGCCATGTCACACAGAAGAGCTCGACAAAAGCCAGCACGTACGTTAAACTCTGCATCCGCATTCAGAACATCCGCCATGGGCACCATCCCCATGAGCAACTTCCCATCCCGGTCCTCAACCCACCCATCCGCCTCCTCCTCCTCCTCCTCCTTCTCTTCCTCATTCTCTAGGTCAAACGCATATGCCATAATCGTGCTACCCATGCGGTGACACAGACGCACCATATCCTCATCGCTATACTTATGACTAGAAGTAAACACATCCGCACTCCGTCGAATCACCGGGATCAGCCTCTCGCGAAACATGGCCTCCGCGTCAGTCTTCCCAATCTTCGAGACAACCGCGCTGGCTTGCAGTTCCTTGAGCTCCCCATCGGACCAAAACATAGGCGTGTCGAACGTCTCTGGCAAAATATCAAAGTATGGCTTCCACGGCGACTCATTTCCCTGGAGGAACTCGTACACCAGGACTAGGATGAGCGCGCTCCATGAGTCCATCTCGGGAATGTCATTGTCGTTGCTGCCATCCATGGGCGTATCTTCATCAGCAGTAGCGCCAAAGACGCTGGGTAGCTTCTTGATTAGTTGAGAGGTCTCGGTAGTGATAATGTCCTTTCTCGGGATGGTGAAGAGGGTTGTTTCTGCAGCGATGTCTTGTTTTGCGACTGGATGCAGTCAGTGATTGCCGTCCTACGTTGCGGCCTGGGACTTCATACTTATTCCACGCCCAGCATTACGACCTCGTAAGTCAACAATCTCAATTGATTCGGAGAACATAGCGCCGGGAAGGGATTGGAACCATTGCAGGAAGCTCTCCGTCAAGGAGTCAAAGTTTGTCGATGCCATCGTAACGTAGTCAGTTGAGCCGAGTTTGCTAGCGGTAGATATGTGGTGAAAACACTAGCGAGATGGGAGGAAATTCGGCTTAAAAGAAGGCCATGAGACAATGACAAGAGCTGTGATGATGGTGCTTGTGGATATCTGCTAGTTTCGATAGCCGTTGCGGTCGTTTGGTGAGATGGAGAGCTCCGGAAATGAAGCTGGAAATTTTCACCTGTTAAAGCTACGTGAGACGCACCACTTTTAGTCAATTGCCGACACATTCCCAACTAGTCAGTCACTTTAATCGTAGCGAGCCCCCATAAAGAGCACAATTATTCTGACTGAATACTTTCCTTTCTATATAAATCATTTAATTTATAGATTCTCAATGGGTCGTGACTTCATTTTACAACTGCCATCTGGACTATAGGGTAGGCAGTCGAGCATAGGAAGCATGCACATTATTGAGTAGACGCGTAATTATTCCTCACATTTTAAAATATGGAAAGGGTCCTGGGTCCTTTAGAGCAAGAAAATGCATTGACTGCATTGGTTTGAAAACATCGAATTCAAATTGTTGGGGTTGACAGAATACCTAGCCACTGGTATCACAGCACCTCAACTCCTAAATGTCTCGACGCTTGCAAGATAAACATCCTTGGGGAAAATCAGTTCACAATATAATTCGGCCGCGACGAGTCACCACTGTCAGTCTCCTACGCAGATGGCTTCACCTCCCTCTTCCTCGGACGCAGCCACTCTTCGATTCCCTCTGGCCAAAATACTCGGTTTTCTGGCCCACCCATGCCGAACTCCTCAGGCGTAATAATCTTCTCCACCGTCACCTCAGCTTCATTTTCATGGCGTTGGCCTGACTCGTTCTTCTTGCTGCCCTTGACACTTTTCCCCATAGCTTTCCTGGGCTCGTCATCGCGCTCATGTGGCACAATGTTGTTGAACAAATTGCATCCAGGTAGTGCAAAAGAGCGCATGAGCTGAAATACGGCTTGCTCCTTATCTTTCGCCTCAATCATCAGGTCCATATCTTTGGGGCATGGGGGTAACGTCTTGACACGCGGTGAATGCTTTCGTCGATCGCGCGAAGTCACCGCTCCGGCCGTCGGTTCGCTGTAGTGCATTTTTTGTCGAATATTTTTCCTTGTCCAAGTGTTGCGGATGCGCTCAAAGAAGTCTATGATATCCAGTGTGCCTTCTCGAATGCTCGGATCAAATATGATGTTGTGGTGGTGAAAGTCAAGCACTAATGGGATATTTAGTTCCTCGCAAATGGGCAAAAGATCGTGTACGCTCCACGAAACATCATCATTCTCCAACACCAATCTCTTCTTTACGCCATCCGACAGCTTGGCGTAGTTGTTTCGGAAGCGACCCACTGTTGCTTGCTTGTCACCATACACGCCACCCATATGGAGAATCATCACAGCATCTCGATCCATTTGAGGCGGCAGCTTTAGCAGCGACAAAAGCTCGTCGTGATACTCCAAGTCTCGTATAGACGCCTCCACCACTTCCTTTCTCGGACTACCAACCTGCGTGAACTGTCCCGGGTGCATTGTCAAACGGTGGCCTAGCTCAGCAGCTACTTTACCGGCTTCGGCTAATGTTTCGGAAGCAAATGGTGCCAACCTGTAGCCGTATACTTCATGACTGGCAAATGGAAACATCTCGCTGCTCAGTCTCATGAATCGGATCCCATACTTGCAATTCCACCGTATCATCTTTGGAATATCTCGCGCGTTTGCGAGACCGATATCCTGCAAATATTTGAGCCCATGCTCCTCACTAGATGGCTGGCTCTTGTCCGGTCGATTTTTGGTTGGGTGCTCGGGCCGTGTTATGTCTCGTAGGGGATGCTGGTGTTCGAGGATAGAGGATATGCGACATGTTCTGGAGGAGAACACCGGTGGGTTTGCTGCCCTTAGATACGTGTTGAGGCATGCCTAAGTGTGACTGATAAGCATAGCACATCGTTGCATATCTCCAGCAAGTGCCCGCTGGGAAAGGGAGCGCAAGGGCGACGGTGCTCGCCAGGCATGCTCACATAACCAAGTCGGCCTGCCCACGGCAAAGGCAAAACCTCACTGTTTACAGGTGGAGGCCGTCTTGCACCACGGTCGACTGAGTCACCCTTGGGGCTTGTGTTGTCGCTGGTCGGACACGTCTGTTCATCTGCAGTTCCACTGTCAGATTTTGTCAATGCTGTGGAGTTTCAAGGTGCACGGTATTACTGACGTGGTGTCTGGATATTTTTACTCGCATTGATTGCACCGTCATTATCAGGAATGTCGAAAGTAGAACTCTCTATTGCCAGACGCTCTCGCCTAACCGCACTCTGCAACTGTTCTTCCATCTCGCGCAAATGGCGCTTGGCACGATCAACATCTTCCTGCTTGTGCGCCATAGATCCCATCGAGGGACCCCGGCTGTGATCCTGTGTTTTCTGGGAGTCCGTGTCGCTGACGGATGTTGTATCCAAGGCAGCCGACTTTCTACTGCTCCGCGGGCGGGCGTTCGGGGACGCAGAAGGGGATTGTGGCCATGTCTTCTTGCGCTTAGGCGCCATCGCGTGGACGAACCTCAGTCGTGGCGGGTTGTTCGGGTTGTAATGCCACGGCCGTGAAAGACGCACGAAATACAAGGGAAATGCGGAGGAAGTATGCGGACCACACGTAGCCGCGATTGAAGACCATCGGCTGCAGCGACTGCGCAAAGCTGACGCAGGGCCCCCTTATTTATTGGCAGCCACGGAGTGGGCTGATGTGCTCTCATGGCTTGGTGAAGCTAGAAAAGGGTCCAAGGGTCGTCGGTAGATGTGGCGTACAGTAACACTGGAGAGCCCAGGGATGAGGGAGCCATGGTTCGTTGGCACGGCATGACGTTGAGCACATACTAGCTCGTACGACAATTAGCTCTGAGCAAAACGTCATGAAAGAACCATGTGCTAGCCTGGGTTTGTCTGAAACCTTGAAGTGGGAATAAGAGATGCAGGAAGCCACAGTCGATGCTCGGACTTCCATCTCGATGTCTTGGTTCGCTGGCGCTTATGAAGTCATCAGGGTGGGTAGGGATCGGCGATCGAGCCAGGCTTCTCCCACTCACCAGGGGCCCAGGGGCCCAGCGGACATACTACTTTTAACGTTATACTTGATGCGGTCATTCCAGTGGAGTGGCATGAACTGTCAGACTGTAGATGGATTGTTGATTGTCAAGCCATCTTTTGCTTGCATCATTTCAGAGTAATTGGCGCTAGCATTTCGTAATATGCCCCATTTGAAACGGAGCCACCGTTCTAGACGGTTTTCAGTTTTTGTCAAACTGGGCGTTGTGCCGTGGAGAAGAAATAAACCGCGGAGTCACAAAAGAGCACAGGGCATCGGCGGCTTATATATCACCCCTGATGGAACCACGGCTGTTGGTTGCATGGGGATGGCTGGGAATGTTGGAGTGCTGGTATCCGTAACGAGGCCGCAGCATATCTCGTCACCGTGCTGACGGCCCTGTAGAGACGCGAGCAGGTATTTTTTTTCCTCCATGAAACTTTCTCAATTGCCCGACTCGCGTCTTGCTATTGATGCAAGTTTGCCTTGTGACTTGGCTTGTTCAACCAAGAACGGGACCTCGGGGAGTTGGTTGAAGAACGGGGCCACAAAGAGGACGGCGACCCAATTACGGCACAGCCGATGTGCCTTTTATCGCTCCCCATCTCCCCTCTGCGCAACTTGACGCTCTTCCCTGCCTTACTCGCGTCTTCAAACGTCTTGTGTTCGGCCAAACTGAATCACAGTTCTCCATGTGCTCGCCCGTCGCTCCGCCGGAGTTTTGTAGTACGGCGCCCGACAGATGGGGCAATCGAACCGCTCAATAACGAACCATGAAGCCAGGCACTTTGCATGGAAAGAATGGCTGCAGCTTTTGAGTATCATGATGTCGTTCTCGCCAGGCTCTTGCTGGCTCGCCGCAGAGACCTCAGTGGTGGCGGATGCGGTGGAAGGTTTGTGTCCTAAGCCGCCAACAGGTTGGGCTTGTTCTTCATCGGGCGTCGCCGCCGGCTCAGTCGCGAGTCGCTTTGGTTTCCTCGTTGCTATTGTGGCTAGTATTTGAGCTACCGAGCGACGTCGACTTGCGATCTCGGGAGTGCTTCCAACGGGGCCGGGAACCAAAGGCCCCATGCATATGGTGCTACCACGACGACATCAGTATCACAGCCGGGGCTTCAAACCAGCAAGCGCTGTCACTCACCACTCGTCAGGCTCAGAGGCGGCCATTTCAATATCGTCGCTCTGTGTGGATCTAGGGCAGTAGCTGACGGTGCCGAGCTTTTGGCGAGCTCGACGTAGTGCTTCCGGGGTGTTGGCTCGGGCCTTTCTCCTCTTCTCCCGATGGTGCGTGATGAGGAGACTCAAGCTGTATATAAGGCTCATGTATTAGCGCTCTGGATAGAGTATTCGATTTTGAACCACTTCTCGGCGTTTCTAGTAAAAACTACTTGCAGGCAAAACCAAAACGTAGAGGCAGATCTGGGAGTGAAGGGCTGGGGGGGGGGACGTACAATGGCCCTGCGATGAACGCAAACACTAGCACCACGATGAGGATGAAGCCGAGGCCGTCCATTATGTCGCGTGGCCATACAAAACCGCGAAGCACCAAAAAAAAAAAAAGTTTGCTTGGTGCTATGGAACCTCGGAGGCAATGACGTTGTACGGAAATGTGTAGAGCTGCGCAGGATGACTGGGTCCGGATGCAAAATCACGGTGTTAACGGGCGACGGAGACGAAGCTGTCGAGTGTGGTTATCTCCAAAACAAAAAATGCAGATGGCAGTCCTCGACAAGACGGCCATGCAGCAATCGGTGCAGTTTGGTATCACGACGAACAAAGCGGCACAAACAGCGAGGGAGAAGCAGCACGAAACAAAGGGCAGTCGACAATATTATCAAGCACTGCTCAGGTTCAAGTAAAGAACACTCGGTTGAAGCGCGTGAAGGCAAAGGTGAAGACATTCTCAGTCAGTCGGGCTCATCAGCCCACCTAGAAACCTCCAGCTAGGTTCCCCGCCTTTTCCAGCTTGCATTCCATTGAACTCTACCCGCAATGCAATGCAAGGTGATGGGGTGAGACCAAGCAAGTGTCGCTGGAAGTGCCAGCGCTGGCGCAGGCGCAAGCACGGGAAGGAGACAGCCGAGAGGACAAGTGCACGGCAAGCACCCAAGGCAGGCAAGAGCTATGTGGATGACGAGACAGGCATCTCCGCAGCTGAGGACAGCCTTGAACTGACGTTGACTTCCCAGCGTAGGGGTGGGCAAACAGGCGTTTACAGAGGCTAAGGGCAAGCGAAGCGGAACAGCGGCAACTGTGAATGTGGGGGACGTCGATTTCCCGGTGGTGGGGCTCGCCTGCGATTGGCCATCGCCACAACACCATGCGGCAACACTATGATAGTACGCAACATCACTGTAGCATCCACTGCCATCACGAGACCTGTCACAGGACGACTGAGCAACCAGCGTGGCCTTGAGCTGCGCACTCTTCCCTCTGTGGCGTGGGTGCATCGACGGAATCTGCGGCGGAAAGATGCGATGAGTGTAAAAGTCTTGTTTTGCTAGACGCAAGGTCAATACTAGCAGGGCGCCAACGGACACGCAAGCTCCAAGAGCCAAGAGTCTGGGCCCTGTGGCACGGAAAGCCTGCCATCACCACCGCCAAGAGGTGTGCCAGCGGGTTAGTGGCAGCTTAGCAGCTAGACCAAGTGGAAGGCAGACGGCTTCTTGAGTGACGCTTTGCTCCATGATTGGGTGTCTGCGAAGCCAGACAGCTGCAGGCTGGTGGTGGCTGGTGCCGCGACCTGCTCGTGAAAGGGCTTGCATGCCAGCAGTTCCAAGTCGTGCATGGCGCATTCCGGGTCTCGAGTGCTGCTGGACACGCCACACCCAGCAATGACCCAGCCAGCCTGTGCAATCTATAGTCTGCAATGAGTGCCCTGAAAGATTCATCTGCATATACAGAGTACTCTCAGGTAGACTCGGTCTTTTACTCATACCGACCGGCCTTTCAACACGGCCTTCTCACGCAGTACTAGACAATTGCCCGCGAAACTCACCAGTGGTGCTACGCCGCTCCATTTATCATCAGGACATCCTACGGAAATGCAATCGAAGCGTGGCGCGACGATGATTACCACACGTCACCCTTTGAAGGGTGCGCTGTGCATCACACCGCAAAACACCGTTGCGACTTGACAGCGGTGCTCTCTCACGGCCAGCCCAAGTTGTCTTGCTGTACACCCGAGGAGCACAAATAACCGAAAATGCCGTTGGCGCAACATTCAACACACGTAAACTACTTGCCTAGCATCCCACATCCATCCGCGAAACGCTCATTTCTATATATCCCGGCTCCCACCACTGTATCGAATCTAGCCATTCCTCACCTCACTCTCACCCTCACTCTCATCGTCAGCCATCCCCACGTGGCGCGGCACGTACAATCAATTGTCAACCCCCAAGCACCTCGTAGATTCCAAATCAAAGCATCACAGCACACCATGGCAGCATCACCCTCCACCCTCTCCTCCCTACCAACCTTCATCACCACCCACGCCAAGCGCCAACCCCTCCTCGCAATCTCGACCCTCCTCGCCCTCCCTCTGACTTCCTACATCATATCCTCCTATCGCGGCTTCCTTGCCCTCGGCCAAGGCGGGCTCCCTCACAACCTCTTCGGCTGGGCATTGCAGGCCCTCCTCCAACCCCTCGGCCGCCACGACACCACCTCGCCATCCCCCCTTCTCCGACCCAGGCGTCTTCGCCACCTTCGCCCCCCACGGCCGCACCAGCTTCCTCAGCCTCCGTGACGCCGGCGCGCAGCTCCCCATCCGCGCCGGCTCACGACCCACCGTGCCGTCCTACATTGCTCCCCAGCGCCAAACAACCGACTGCGGCGACGCAGCCCTCATCGCCCGCATGAACGCTCACCTTGCCGCCCTCGCAGCCAAGAGCCCTGACCAACTGACCATTCGACCCTCCAAGCTCGTGGCGCCCGACTAGTCCAGCGCTGTGGCTCGCCGCCCGCGCCGCTGCCTAGCTTCCTCGCCCGCTCGACAAGGGGCGAGATTGCCCATGTGCACCCCGAGGCGAGCACGCACTTGGTGCTGAGCTTGGCGGACGCCGAGGAGGCCACGGCCAAGGGTTGGGCGCAGCGTCACAAGCTCAGTGGCGTGTTGAAGAGGGGCCCGCCGCTGAGCTATGTCATGGTTTACGCCCCGCGTGATGAGAGCGAGTTTGGGGTCTGGGCGGCGTTGGTTGATGCTTGTGTTGCCTTTAACACGGCGCCGCAGAGTTAGGCCATGGGTGTCCTTGATTTTGGTGGGCGTCACCTCGCTACTCATTTTTTTTTAAATTGTTTCATCAAGACTTGGAAACATGTACAATTATTTACAGCTGTTTAACTCGCAGCCTGTTGCATCGTCATCTCACAATTCGTAAATCCCATAGATCGGACATGCTCAACGGCCGCCTGGCCATGGGCTAAATCACAATGCGCCTGGCAAAATTGACATGAATGTTCTTCGAGTATTCCCAAAGAGATACTTCATACTCTCAGCCTAACCTCGCACTCCTCCTCCTGCCTGGCGCCGTACCAACTGAGAAGCTGCCTTCCATGTTCTCACTTCCTTCCTGTGCGGCATTCACCACCTTCTTCCCACTAGCCGCACTGCGATTTTTTGCCTTGGCTGCCATGGTGTTGTTCTCCAAGGGTAGGAGTGGCGTGATGTTGGCGGTTACATCGAGCTTGGAGACCGTGCTGATATTAGGTTTCGCCTCCTGTGAAACCTCATCCAACGGGCTGCTGGCATGAGTCGACCATCCACTAGACTGCCTTGCTACCGCAATGGTTGATTGTCCGCCCCCAACCGAGTCTGGAAACACAGATATGCGTCTAGTGGCTTTACTTGGCGAACGGTCAGGGTTCCCGTGCATGCCAGAGATGATGGCATCGTGACACTCTGTCTGCGGGAGCTCGGTGGGGATGGGATACCGCACTTTCGCTGGCGTGTCGCCAGTGGGCTCATAATCTCTCAGTGTGGACTGTCCAACATCGTGTCTCAATTCCGCGAGAGGCACACAGAGTTCTTCTGCCACCATTCCAATATTCTCCTTACCTTTTTGTGCTTCGTCATCAATCTCCTCACCGACGGTTTTCGTAGACTCTAGCGTGTTCTTTAATCGTTGGGAGATTGTGTCGTACGACTTTTCTACCGTCACAGATGCGGCGTGAACCATATTGGCGTTAGTCGTACAATGTTGAGCAACCTCGCTTCGGACAAGGTCAATGGCTCGATAGAGAGCCTGCATCTGGCGGTCGAGGTCGGCGACCCGTTCGTCCACCATGGAAGCTGTGTCGGGGTAAATATCCTTGGTAGCAGCTCCAAGCAGTTCGCAATGCATGTTCGCAGCCTGCTGTCATTAGCTACGCCGTTTCTACACCGCAGATGCAAAGTCGTGGACTCACATTCAGATCACATCTCAACCTCAACTCCAAGGCTTTAGTCGACTGTCTCGCATCCTCGAGGAGCCGGCCCTCCTTTCTGTTCCACGCCTCCATAGCGTCATCGTATTGGGTGACACTCTCTTCAATGGCCATATTCGAGTCCAGCACTCCTTTCTGCAATAGTGCGGCCTTCTCCTCAATACGGAGCTCCTGCGCCTTACCCTGGGCTTCGACGAGATCAGAAATCTGAGCCAAAAGCTGCTGTCGGTCTTGTCTGGCCTGCTGCTTCTCCTCCCTCATCGTTTCCTGTATTTGCTGGGAAATTGCTTCGTTCCGCTCTACCATGGCCTGAGCGGCACTGTGGAATTGCCGTCTGAGTCCCTCGGACTCGCTTCGTTGAGCGGCCAGATGACTTGTAAGCTCGCCGGATATCGATGAGACATCCTTGTCGAGTGTGTTATAGGAATCGTGTAGCTACTCCAGTTAGCATTGTCATCTCGTTTGCGGAACTGGCTCGACTACCTGACTCTGGAAGGTACCCAGCTTGCCTAAGATATCGGCTGCGCTTTTTTCCACGGCGGCAGGGACTGCGCGTAGATTCTGCACTGCTCGCTTTGTTACCCCATCACGGATGGCATCCGCATCTCCGAGAAGCTTATTGACATCGAACGCAGAACTCTTGCCCTGTTCCAGTAGGTCTCGCTTAGTATCACCCAGCACGGAAAGCTGCTGATTGAGTAATGCCTGTGCTGACGACAATCTGGCCACCTCGCCTTGAACAAAATCCCCCATCCGACTGGATATCTTGCACAGATGTCGCGACTGTGCATTGCATAGGTCTAGCGCACTCTGCTCCACGATGGATGTTATCTCAGAAACCTGGCCTTGGGTCGCACACCACGCCATACGGTTATTTGCATGTAATTCTGACTTGCGCTTAATCTTGGCATGTAAACCATCCACATCAGCGTTGGCTTTACCGAGGTTGGAAACAAGCTCCTTGCCCACATCAACAAGGCTCTTCTCTGTCCGCTGGTGTGCTTTCCGAACTTGTGTCTCTTCGGCCAGAGTATTTCGTGTAGCAGCCAGCACAAGCTCTGCGTTCTCAAGAAGCCCAAGTTTCTCATCCAGCTGCATTTTGGTGCCGTCGTTGTCTTTCCGTAATTCCATGAAAGATGCAGAAAGGGCGAGGAGATCTTGGACTTTATTCCGTAGATTCTTCTCAAGCATTTCAAGTTTTGCCGACTGCTCCTCAAGAACTATTCTTCGCGACTCGCTTGCGGTAGTAATCTCTTCATATCCCTGAGTGGATAGGTGGACGCCATCGCGCCGACGCTGATGTACTAGCTCACTTCGGAGCCTGTCAATCTCATTGGCGAAGTCCTTGAGGAGCGTCCTCTTGTCGATGGGTTGATTTAGCTGGGGTTTGTTCTGAATATTCTTTGCCCGGAAGGCATAGTCAAGCGTTGACATAGTTTCGTCCAGGCTGTCCTTGGTAGGCGAGACAGTTGCAATTATACAAGTTTTCGTCTGTCCACCAAGTGAATCTTGTAGCAAGCGAGTGAGTTTGGACTCCCGGTATGGGATATGCGGGCTGCGGTCAACAAGAGCATTGATGACTCTTCCCAGTGTAAGCAGGCTCTTGTTAATAAGGCCAGCTTCTGTGGCACGCTTATTCTCAGCACCAGACCGCTGAATATTTTCACTACCAGCTAGGTCGACCAGATTCAGTTTCCCAGCCTGCACGAGCTCATCTGTACCATCCGAAAGAGTGCGGCGTGAATATGCCGTAATGGTAAATATCGTGTGACTCCTACTGCTAAGATCGTTGCAGTTCGTGGCGGCTACCTGTCGTTTTAAGCTCCCCTCCTGGAGGACGCTGATGCCGTCAGCTGCCGTCTCTATGTGCTTTTCTTCCATGCCTTGTACAACTGCTCTAGTATGTCCCTTTCTTGACGTGTCATCGTATATCTTAAGCTTGGCTGTTTCCTCTGTTGAGATGAGATCCCGAAGTTCTTCATTATAGAGTTCAATGAAGGATACCCTGACACAGCTTTCGGTCGAATCGGCCTTCAGTCTTTTGAAAAGTGCATGGAGGGCTCGCGGAATGATACCAGCCGCGTCGGAAAGCAAGCCCAAGGCACCGTAATCAGTGATATCTCCAGACATGGTGTACGTCTTTCCCGTTCCAGTCTGCCCATATGCGAAGATGGTACAATTGTATCCAGCCAGCATCTGTTCTGTGTGAATAGCCGTGTTGACATTTGAGGGCAAACAGGTTGGCGGCGACATACCTCGTCTAGAATTGGCTTCACAACATTGTCGAAGATCATGGTCTGGTCTGCAGCCGGGGAAAAGGCCTGGTCAAAGTTGTACGTTTTGTTATTGAGTGCATTGGACCCCATCGATAGGCCAACGAGGCTGCCCTTGACACCCTCCGTTGTAACGACCACATTGCTGTTTGCGAGCACTTCCCTCTCATTCCGTCCTCTGCATCTTACCACGACATTGATGAATGTCTGTTGACTCCCGCCGCAAGGTTCAAAGTCCCGGCTCTTCGCACTGCCCGTCGCATTGACTGCCGCCGGGGCAACAGAATCTGAGGGCGAGGTGGCATCCCTTTTCAGTCTCTTGCTAGGGCCGACACCCTTGGATGAAATGTTGGACACTGCGGCAGGTCTTTTGAGATTGCTGCGCTTGAGAGGAATACGCCCAGGACGCGTGCCTTGCTGGTGGTCTGCCATGTCTACGACTGTTGGAGGCGACGGCGCTGTGGGGTTGAAGAACGGGACGCGTAACTCTTCAGTCTCGGGCAATGTTAGATGAAGGAGCCGGCCGTAGTAGACCGGATAGTAGCCGAATCGTCTCGGATTCGGGGTTCTCATGTCGCGACGTGGAGGGCGGAGCCGGGAGTGTCACGCACGGAGTGGTGGTCCACACAGACGGGATTGGGACGCGTGTGGTGGGTCAACAAACCCCGTCAGTGGTCACCACGGCAACGGGGGCAAACTGGGCTTTTTCGTTTTTGCACTCGGCAGTTCACAAGCATGACTACAGACGGTAGTCCGCAAACTCAAAAGTATCCATATTTTTGTTTCTAGCGACTTGTCGCTTTTAATGACTTGTATCTGAAAAAAAAAAAAAAAAATCCACCAGATTTCTCATGTTGGAGGCTGCCTTCGTGATGCAGACATGCACCTTCTCACCAACTCACCACCAACAGACCAGAGAAAAGCCAACAAGGGCAAGCGCAATCGATGAAGAGTTGCTTTTACAGTACTCCGTACGCAGGTTAATCTTAATGAACTTAAAACCATGACTCCACATATCAGGACAGTCGGGTGGGTGTATTTTCAATAGTACGGCCTGCTTGGCAAAGTACCTTGCTTGTTCAGTCCGTCTCTGACTTATTCTTGGCGTCTTTAACCCAAGATTAGCAGATGCTGCGCCATTCATCCAGCAATCATCGAGAGGTGCAATCAGCTCGCTTGTCCTCCTGTCCCCTACAGATAGATGGTCATATTCTCTTCCTCCAGTGTCTGCCTTCGTTGGTCCTCAATCCTCCCCTCCAAAAGCCGAGAACCAGAGTCCCAAGAGCAAACATCTCCAAGGTTTGAAGCCAAGAAGCGCCGTAAGCCTGGAAGCTTCGACTTGGTGGAGCAGCATTCACCCCAGGTACTTGAGGCCCCACCACTGCCCTGTAGGCCCCGCCACCACTAAGTCTCGTCAGCGATCTTGGCAGCTTGGCCTCGTCCCATATCCCCCACAACGGAGCTTCTTCTACTGATGTGATTAGGAAGGACGTATGTGAGCCAAGAATCACCAGAACCCATGACATTTTTCTCAGGGACGCATGTTGCGACGAGATGAAAGGCTCTCATCTGTTTGGTGCGTCACTTGCCTTGCGGACTCTATTGCCTCTGCCATTGTTCAAGCCAAAGACTACGGGGAGGTTCATTCCGCATCATCATTTCTCATCAATACCATTGACCGCAGCACAGAAAATTTTTATCGGGGCGACTGCTTCTATTTCAATACACAGTATCACCTCGCATGGTGTAGGAAGTTGTGGCAACCAGGTTTACGTACTTCGACCTTCATACATGGACTTCGCCGTCATTGCCAAGCACTCGTCCTGCACGCCATGCCTCGCACTTGAGGGGATTGTCACACTATCTTGTAGGAATGGAGAATGCTAGTTCACGGCGACACTCTTAATAGGTGCAGATCAGGACTAATGGAAGTCAAAAAAAATCTTTGCCCAGGCTCTAGCAAGTCATTCCATGACGCATCTCGCACGCCCGACGCCTTCTCGGTCGTCGATGATCTGAAACCTGCTTGCCGGCCCCGACCTTGCAGACCTTAAATTCACGTCGATTCGATGCAAGAAAGTCGATTTCTTCTCGACCATCCTTCGTATCTTGGCCTGTAGCAAATACTGCTTCTCGTCCTGCCAGGCTGCTCTTCCATTCACTCAGCTACCAGCGTGGTTTTAGCAACATTGTCTCGACAATTGCTCTACAGTGTGCACATCGCAGGCGAATTCCCCGCTTCGTGATTCACCTGGCAATGGGCCAACGCCAAAATGACGGCTCCGTGGAGCAGCATGTCTCCGGCCAGGCCAACAAACCCATGACAGCGCCCGCTCATGCTCTCAAGGTAGAACAAGTAGCCGACGAGCTGGGTGCAAATTTCGAAATCGGCCTATCGCCTGAGGACGCCAAAGCGCGCCTTGAGGAATACGGTCGCAATGAATTCGGTGAACAGGAGGGCGTTCAGCCTTTCAAGATCCTTATAGGGCAGATTGCAAATGCGTTGACTCTCGTAAGTTGACAGCACCAGCCGCCGGCCCCAGAAAAACATGCCGAACTTCAATCGCTAACCCGTGATTTTCAGGTTTTGATTCTTGCCATGGCTGCTTCTTTTGGTATCAAATCGTGGATCGAAGGTGGCGTTGTGACCGCCGTCATCGTGCTCAATATTGTCGTTGGTTTCTTTCAGGAGCTCAAGGCTGCGAAGACTATGGACTCACTTCGGTCCCTCAGCTCTCCAACTGCCCAAGCCATTCGTAGCGGCAGGAATGAGACTGTTGTAACTGCCGAGATTGTCCCTGGAGATATCGTCGAACTCAAAACTGGGGATACTGTTCCTGCTGACCTTCGCCTGATTGAAGCCGTCAACTTCGAGACCAACGAGGCTCTTTTGACCGGAGAGTCTCTCCCTGTCCGCAAGGAGACCAACGCTATCTTTGCCGATGAAACAGGACCTGGAGATCGTCTCAATGTTGCCTATAGTTCTTCCACAGTCACGAAAGGCCGGGCTCGTGGCGTCGTCTTTGCTACTGGCATGTATACTGAAATCGGTCAGATTGCTGCTGCTCTTCGCGGCAAAGGCTCTCATCGTCGTCAGCCCAAGCGTAAGGAGGACGGCACCACAACTATTGGCAGGTGGTTACAGGCATGGACTCTCACCTTTTCTGATGCCATTGGCCGCTTCCTAGGAGTCAATGTTGGCACTCCGCTTCAGCGAAAGCTCTCTAAACTGGCGTTGCTGTTGCTGGGAACTGCTATTGTCTGCGCCATCATCGTTCTCGGTGCCAATCACTTCGATACCAAGCAAGAAGTCATCATTTACGCCGTGGCAACTGGCCTTTCCATGATTCCAGCCTCGCTGATAGTTGTCTTGACAATTACTATGGCTGCTGGGACGAAACGCATGGTTCAGCGTAATGTCATTGTTCGCAACTTGAAGAGCCTCGAGGCGCTTGGTGCGGTTTCTAGTAAGCGTCGCATACCCCCACATCTTGTCAATCGCTTAACTTGCCCGTAGATATCTGCTCGGACAAGACTGGTACTCTTACTCAGGGTAACATGATTGTCAAGAAAGCATGGATCCCCGGCCGCGGCACCTACTCTGTAGGCACCACGAATGAGCCTCTGAACCCAAATGTTGGTGATATTAGCTTCAACGAAGCTCAACCCAAAGACATCGACTTCCAAGGTGAGAGTGCAGATGGTGAAGTTATCAAAGCCGAAGAGACTGCCCTCAAAGACGGGACTCTTAAGGAGTACCTTAATGTCGCCTCTCTTGCCAATCTTGCCTCTGTTCACCAAGTGGATGGTAAGTGGCACGGCCGTGGTGACCCCACAGAAATTGCTATCCAAGTGTTTGCTTCTCGCTTTAACTGGAATCGCCTTCGCCTTTCACAGGGTGACAAGGCTCAGTGGCATCAGATTGCTGAATTTCCTTTTGACTCCGATGTGAAGAAAATGTCAGTCATCTTTGAAGACAAGGAGACCAAAAGGCAACACCTTTTTACCAAGGGCGCTGTAGAGCGTGTCCTCACCTCGTGCCCCAGGTACTCAGTTGGTGGTGGAATCGTCGAATTCCCTGATGATGTCAAGAATGAAGTTTTAAAGAACATGGAAGCCATGGCTCGTCTTGGTCTTCGTGTCCTTGCCCTTGCTAGCCGAACTGACATTCGCCACGTTAAAGACAACGAGGCAGAGCTAGACCGCGGAGTGTTCGAACAGGACCTCATCTTTCGCGGGCTCATTGGCTTATACGACCCTCCTCGTCCAGAATCTGCTCCTTCTGTCAAGAAATGTCATGAAGCCGGCATCAGTGTCCACATGTTGACTGGTGACCACCCAGAAACTGCCCGTGCCATTGCTTTGGAAGTTGGCATCTTGCCGAGTAAAATGTCCCAGGTTGCTTCTGACGTGGCCAAGTCCATGGTTATGGCCGCATCCGACTTTGACAAGCTAACTGACCAGGAAATCGATCAACTGCCCCTTCTTCCCCTTGTCGTTGCCAGATGTGCTCCTCAGACCAAAGTGCGCATGATTGAGGCCCTTCACCGTCGCAGATGCTTCGTCGCCATGACCGGTGATGGTGTCAATGATTCGCCCAGCCTGAAGCGAGCCGATGTGGGCATTGCCATGGGTCAGGCTGGGTCTGACGTTGCAAAGGATGCGTCCGACATCGTCCTTACGGATGATAACTTCGCCTCGATTCTCAATGCTGTCGAAGAGGGACGTCGTATGTTTGACAACATTCAAAAGTTCATTCTCCACGTCCTGGCCGAGAACATTGCTCAGGCTTTTACACTTCTGATTGGCCTTGCCTTCAAAGACAAGCGTGGAATCTCGGTGTTTCCATTGACTCCTGTGGAAATTCTTTGGATCATCATGATTACGTCGGGAATGCCAGACATGGGTCTCGGTTTTGAGATTGCTGCCCCAGATATCATGCAGCGGCCACCCCAGAATGTAAGTAAAAACACTACTCCTGTGCGGTGTATTTGAGATAACACGGCTAACTCGCGAAAAGCTCAGCCAAGGTGTCTTTACCCCAGAACTCCTCATAGACATGCTCGTATACGGTCTCTGGATGTCAGCCCTCTGTCTTTCGGCATTCATTCTCGTCCTCTTTGGCTTCGGAAACGGCTCAGACGACTTGGGCGACAACTGCAATCAGGAATACTCCGACGATTGCCACGTCGTCTTCCGCGCACGCGCCACCACTTTTGCCTGTCTCACCTGGTTTGCACTCTTCCTTGCCTGGGAGATGGTCAACATGCGCCGGTCATTCTTCCGTATGCAGCCTAAGAGCAAAAAGTACTTTACGCAGTGGATCATTGACGCGTGGCGCAACAAGTTCCTTTTCTGGGCCATCATTGCTGGTTTCATTACAATGTTCCCAATCATCTACATCCCCACGCTAAACACTGTCGTCTTTAAGCACGCTCCGATCACCTGGGAGTGGGGCATTGTCTTTGTGGAAGCCTTCCTCTTCTTCTTGGGTATCGAGGCGTGGAAATGGGCTAAGCGCATTTATTTCCGTCACCGCGCTAGGCAGATGGTGAGTGACGACAGAGACTTTGAAACTAGGGTGTTTGGCAAGTACCTCACCAATAGTAGCTACAGCGGCGATGAAGAGAATGGCCCGGGGGAGTGTGTTGCTTCTGGTGGTGAAAAGAAGCGTCAAACCACAAGCAACAGGAACAACCAAGAAGCCCAATAACATGAGGAGGGACCGGGGGTGGTGGACCAAGAGGCAGCCGTTCACATCACCAGAGAAGAGCCATTAATCTTGAGGAGCAGACTGTCGTTGGGACGCGAGTCAAACGGCCAGCCAGTTCATCCTAAGGAACAATGTTCTTGGCGATGGTAGCCTAGTTGGGCTGTTGAATGGGGACAACGTAGTATTATTAGATAGCGTAAAAGCTGTAAGTGGAAGTAAATCAGAAAGGACCCTTGGTTTCTTGAACTCAACTTGCCGTCCCCATAATTGTGAGACATAGTTTCGGTTGGACGCATAACGGCGCTGATGTGCAAGTACGAGATGAATGGACCGGGTATTCGGCGAGGTCCGCGAGGCAAGTTCAAGAGCTGATCCAAGAAGAGGTTCAACGGCACTTGTTTCTCCAAGCTACAGGTTTTTTTTTTTTTTTTACAATTTTTTTTTTGCAAGTTTTTTCTTTTCCTTTTCAGATTGAGGAGAGTGTCTTGCTGTGGGTATCTTGAATCTAGGCTTGGGATGTATCTTGAGAAATTTCGAGACATGTAGGGTAGGCAGGTGTCACTGCATCATCGACATTCAAGACATTCTTGCTACTAGTTATTGCTGCTTGCTACTCTTATGCAACTGCCGGTAGATATTGTACGGTAGGAGATAGCGCCCATGAATTCAGTTTCATACGTGCAATCATTCGCTTTGTCCAACTGTTCCAACTACTTTGTGAAGCATCCCTGATTTTCGTGGATGCAACGTACCTGTATACGAACCAGACTCACTCTTCTAGCCCCACTTGCCCGTAAAACTGAATCGCGAAACTGGAGCAGTATGCACACGTTCTTACCACTGCCGCCTTCCTAGACCCCAATACCAGTGTAAAGGCAGCACTAGTATTGTGACAGCTCACTTGTCGGACAGGCCGTTCTATAGTCCCGCCGAAACCCATGTGCCCATCATGAGATGGTCACTCCAAATCAATGCTAGTAGATCTCGCACTCGCTTCCCTCGGGCCATGATTGGTGCGTTGTAGTGGGCTCTTTCGAATTTCCTAGTTGGGCCGGCTAAACATTTAACCGTATTCCATCAAGGTGACTGATATTCCAATCAACTTATCTCATATCCTGGTCCCAGCATTTGATAAACGGCCAGCCGTTTTCCGTTTTTGTCTTGCCCCATCATCAGGGCGGCCCAACGTCCAGGACATGTCTAAGGGATGTGGGCTGTTCCGGCATGTGGAGGCAAAGCAAAAAAAAAGGCGTTGCAAATGGCTCCGCTGGCAAAAGTTTGGGGGCCAAACGGCGGGTCAGCCGAATGGCCGCGGCTCACTATTGGTCTCATGGGCTTGGAAGTCTGAGACAGGGGAGCCAGGTTCTGGTTTTTTGTTAGCATGAGATTGAATTAAAGATGGATGATACAAGGAAGATGCTGACTGGAGATCCATAGGCCGAGGGAGTGCTTCAATCTTGATTTGTCGGTGCAGGCGAGGAGGACTCGACGTCGAGTTGGAATTGCCGAGCCATGGGTTTAACGTCTACTAGCTAGTGGTGGCTGATGGCTAAGCCAATTGAGTAGAGAGGGAACACAGTGCTCGCAACGCAGAATCGCTGTTACCTTGGCAAGGAGCTGAGAGTATCAGGTCATGGCTGAGAATGGCTTTGGAATGGCTTCAGACAATAGTGGGATTGTGGACTGTAGTTGGAAGCTCCCCCTGGGTCGAGAAAGAAAATATGTCTCTGCGAGTGTAGCTGGTTTACACCTCGGCAACACATTCCATCCAGGTGAACTGGTATCTCAGGGCGACTCGTAGACAAAGGACATGTTAGTCACTTGGCATCGGTCCATAGCTCCCGAGCCAATGGCGAGCATTGCGACTCCTTTTCAACGGCCTCGGCATCCTACCATACTTGAAACTATACTAGGGAGCACAGGGTCCAAGGGATGAGCCAAGCACTGCGAGATCGATCACTACGCCGTGTCTCCTTGTATACCTCCCTACCTGCCTGCCTCACCAAGTTCTAGGAGATGGATAGCCTGGCAACTTGGGTAGTCGATGGCGATATGTCGAGATGCCAAGCAGTTGGGCCGTGTGGGCTCGGAAGAGGAAACCACCAGACGCGCTGGTCCCCAGTCCTATCGAACTGCACACACTGACTCGATGTGGCAAAGAGGCGGCTAAAAGGGCTAGGGTGAGGTGGAGAGCGAGATGAAGGCGCATGCATGCAACTCAACGGTCTAGCGGGACGGCTGACCATCTATTGATTAATGATACGCAACTACGCGCAGAAGGTATGGATACTTGGAATTTCCTATCTTGGCCAACGATGGACCGCGAAGGAGTTTGTTTTGTTGGGAGAGACGTTGTGTGAGACGAATGGAACGGCGGAGCCAGCCCTATACGAAGCCTATCGTGAATGTATCTTCAGCGCAAGCACATTGCTGCCTAGGTAGGTGCCTAGAATACCGTCAATGAAGAAACAGACGTAAACAAAAGAGAGAGTGTTGGGCAGGCTGGTAGCACTAGCTACTACCTAAGCTACCAAGGCCTACCTACCTACGTGTCAGGCCAGGAAGGGTGGTATAGGCGCGCTTTTCGCGTGGAGTGGAATGCTACAGCTGCCACCCACGACTGCCCACTCCAGGCAATCAACCTAAGCAATGCCTGGCACAGTGCAACGTACAGAGTAATTACAGCCCTCCATTCCATGTTCCTTTGCCCCCACCGACCGCCCCAGCTTCTATAATCTCACTGCCGATGCCACTTGAATACAACTGACTAGGCGGTTCTAGACGGATGATGCAAGCATGGTATGCCCCTTTGCACCCTGCGATGGAATGTTCTTTTCGTACATCTCGGCCCGTGTCCCCGGCCAGAGTTGTTGCCCCCCTTCTCATCTTCAACGCTCGCCATGAGGATTCAACAGCCACCAGTGAACCAACTCTGCCGCCCTGCCTCTGCTGCGGGGTTCTAGTTGACAACAGACTCCAAGCTCAACTAGCTACAGCAGCCTAGCGCTAGGGCCGCACTCCAGGGCGGCGTACTTGCTCCTAGAAGAACTGCATTCGGCCAATGGAATTAATTAACTAGATAGTGTGCCAGGAATCTGTTACGCCGGCTTTACTAGCAGTTCGAAACTGCTAGGTTTCCTTGTCCCTCTCATCAACTTTACGCATCAGAGCCGGCGCAGGGTGTCTACCCCGTCTGTTCCGGACTTGCATCGTCAATCAACCGCCAACTGATGACAAGCTGAAACCTCCCCCCGCCCCTGCACCGCTCCCCTACGCTTCGTTTATATTATCTGTGGAAGCCCATTCTGCGAAACCTGGTGAGGAAAACAGCAAGCCGACTCCTTGGCCCTCAGTCTAATCAGTCTACATAGGGCTAGCTTTTACTGGTGTGACTGCTGCCTATAGGCGTGTGCAATTGGCAGCGGGAGATCTACCTGCGATTTCATCGACGACATCCCAAGTGCGGAGTCCTTGGCCACTCCGAGCTTCAGTCCCTTCACCACTCACCGTCGACTCGCCTGGCAGTAGACCGTGCGGTCTAGCATGCCCCATATGCGAGAGGTCAAGACCTGCGACAGGTGTCGTCATTTCAAGCGCCGTTGCGATCTCGTCAAGCCCGCTTGTTCCCGCTGCGTCCAGGCCGGCGTTCGCTGCAGCTTCGACAGTGCCAGTGCCAACAATGCGAGCGCCACCAATGCGCCGTCTACTGCGGCACTGACCCTCTTCCATCAACAGCTTTAGCAACCTCTCCATCAATGCGTTGGACCTCTCCCTGATACAGCCGCATGCGCCGCCCAATCAATTCGCGGCTGCTCTGCCAGAGCTTGCTCCCTCTTCCGCCACGGACCAGGACAACAGCGCCAGCGGACTCATTTCTCCCACAACCTCTGTTGAGAGCCCAGAGTCCAGACAATATAATAGCAGCGACATCCAATCCGCCCTCGATCCTGCCCCTCCCACCTCTGCACCTGCTGACGGCTCGGCACCCGCACCGGCTGAGCGTGTTGTGCGCAAGCGCAAGCGGAACTGCTTAAGCTGTCTCCGTTGTCACCGTCTCAAGGTGAAGTGTGATAAGGAGCTCCCCTGTGGACGGTGTAAGAGCAGCGGCAATGGCCGTGATTGCTACTATAGCTTCAACAAGGGACCCAACGGCGGCCGGTTCCCCTGTCCCGCCCCGTCCACCAGTCAGGATGAGAATAGAGCCATCATGGCGACCTGGCAGGTTCAGCACAAGGTCCGAGGCTCGAGCCACTGGCGGGATCTAATGGCCAAGGTATGCCGCGGCGGCGATGCCCTGTCCCCTCTTTGTCTTGGACTCTTCTAACCGCCATGTGTAGATTGGGTCGCTGTCTACCACGAAATCGTCTACTCTTACACCACACCTCGAATACATTGCCACAAACGCCTGTCTCGCCAACTTTACTCTTCCGGGCAACTTCCCCTTTGGTACGCCGGGTGCCGCGAAATACTACCCTCGCGAGGCCATCACAAAGCTGCTTGCGACTGAGAGAGCCAAGTGTCAGGAGTATATTGATCGGTACCTGGAGCTTCTGGAACCCGTCAACCCGGTGCTCGAAATCTTGCAGTTCCAGCAGGAGGTAGACCATTACTGGGCTGACCCGCAGAGCACGAGCCTGGATTGGATGGGCACCTTTCTCATGGTCCTTGGGCTCGGCTGTTTCGCCTCATTTGAAGAACCACCCGTTGCCACAGAGCTCATGATGGCTTCGGAGGCGTGTCTAATGCAGACCCCATTCATGTTCCGCCCCAGTCTGATGACTCTAAGGACGCTTACCCTCATGGCTGTGGCCAAGCAGATCTGCAATGCTACGTGCTGGTCCGTGGATTCTTGCTGGTCACTACTCGGTCTTCTAGTACGGTCTGCTTTCACATTTGGCCTACCGCAGGAAGAAAATGAGAAGGGCGAGAAGCTGGGCGACGAGGTGGAGAGGGAATCACGCATGAAGCTGTGGCTCACCATTGTCTACCTCGACATCAAGGTATCCATGTCTTCTGGCATGCCGCCCCTGACCCGGCCCAACGAGCTAGGTGGCTTGAATGGCACGGTGAAATGGAGCCCGGCGAATAGCATACAGATGGTGCTGCAGCAGTCACTGCCGGTTGTCCTATCCATCTTGACACAAATCAATTCGACTCAAGATCCCATCGCGTACCCCGAGGTGGTTCAATACAGCACCCAGCTGCGAGAGCTCATGCGCCACGCGAGCCGCGTCTGCAGCAACATGCTGCAGCGCATCACCATCGACATCTTTCTGCGAAGATGTCTGATGGTCATGCACCGGCCGTTTGCGCTGCACCCCAGCGGGCCGGTTCTGTTTGCGGAATCTTACTGGTCCTCCCTGGAGTGCTCTCTCGCCCTTTTGATGCACTACCGGGAGCTGTGGTGCACTGATACGGGCCTGCGATACGATCTTGTCGGGCGTCCATTTGTCCTCGACTTTTTCTCGGCGACGCTAACGACATCGGTCCACGTCTTGCGTGAGGACGCGCCTCTCGCCGAGGCGGCAGCTATGGGATGCCAGATTCCGCCGCGGCAGATTATCCTGGATACGCTGCGGAACTGTGTGGATATCTGGGAGGGAGAGCAGGATAAGAGTGTGTGTTGGCGGACGGGCTATAATCTCATGATTGCTGTTCTGGCCATGCTTCCGGAGACGTCTACGTGTCCGTAGGATGCATGCTATGCTGCGGCGAATTATCTAAGAAAAGTTTGTGCTTACGGGATAGGGCCATATATAATGAGGATGATATGAGGCATTGGCGACGTAGGGTAGGCTTTTTTGCACAATAATGCTGAATATTAGTGAAGCTAGTCTCACCCAAACTAGCATGTCTGCGTGGCCTATGCATGTATGGAGTATGAGAGTTTGAGTGATCTCATGTAGAAGTTTATACATGACAATAACCACGCAGCATGCCGAACTAGAGTCCTAACTAAATTGCCGTATGAGTACTTTGGAGTCTCCTTGGATTATAAATTGAATGGTAAGTAGGTGATATGCAGGCGTGAAGACAGTTTCTCGCAGAGCCTACAAGCACTAACACTCTGCGGTACAGAAGGTTCCTCAGGCCGCATGGTGGGACTCGCCTCGTGCGTCATGGGCCCAACCCCACACCTAGATGTGCCTGACAGCCTCCCCGAAACAGGTCTCCATCCCAGCCCAGCCTCTTCCTCCCAGCACCTCAAAGTCACAGCACAAACACAAATCGTCAAGTTACACGACAAAAGCCAAGCAGAGACACCACGGCCAAAGCCCACCACTCAACACCATCGCACCTTCACCCACACGCAAACTCAACGTGATCCCAAGGCGTGGACCCTGAATCCGACCCTCGGTCACAGCCGTTGGACCCCGCGCCTCTGTTCCCCGCTGATCCCACCATCATCACCCAGGCGTCACCTGTTCCCTGGGAGCGAGGCCTCGAGACTCATCCTACCACGCCAGCTCTGCCGACGCGGTCTTTCCTGCCGCGTGAAGTAGTCTGTGGGATCTCGGGCTACTAATACGCAACCGACTGACTCTTTTTCTGGACCATCACGAGCGCTTGCTGTGGTATCGACAAGATGGCTTCGGCTGTGGATTCGCCCGCGCTTCACTCGCCTGGTTCGGCTGCTCATGTACAAAGACCAAGAGGTTTGAGCTTTCCTGTCCTTGATTTAATATTTGCATCTTCCCAAATATAACGTCGATACTAATGTGCCCCCTCTAGGCATCCTCAAAAACACGTCCTTCCACCAATCACCACCCCAGGACCCTCCCCAGCAGCGGGAGCGGTCCATGTCTGGCAAAGAAATCACCCTCAGCAACACTCAAATCAACGCGGGCCGCCGCTCCTCTTCCTCCGCCGGCCAGCAGGGCCCAGGCTCCCGCCGCCAGTCTACCCACGGTTCTGACGACGCCGCCGGCGAGCCCTCGCAGCGCCTCAAGTGGGACGAGGCGAATCTCTACCTCACGGAGCAGGAGCGCACGTCGACTATGAAGATCACGGAGCCCAAGACGCCCTATGCGAAACACTACGACCCGGCCGAGGACCCGTCGGACGAAGACGAGGACGCGCCGGATTCTCTGGGCGGCGCTGGTGCTGTCCGTAAGGCTGCACGTAAAGGTCGCGAAGATGACATTCCGGGCCTCTCGCTGGGCGAGCCAGAGGAGGCAGTCCCGGAAGAAGAGACAACGCGAACCCGCGCCGGTCGGTCTGGCTCTGTGGAGAAGACGGTTCACGTGGACGACGAAGACGCCACCCCCCTCCGCCGAAGACCAAATGGTGGGACTTTCGCCCGAAGAGCGCGAGAAGCACCTCGAATTCGAAAAAGCGAGGAAGAAGCATTATGAAATGAAGAATGTTGCGCAGCTTCTGGGGCATCCCGAGGCGATCCCGGATGATGAGGATGGGGAGGATGGGGAGGACGGAGTGCCTGCTGTGCCTCGTCTGCCTAATGGGTCGGCGTAACGGGTCAAGTCGCACGCTTTTCTGTTCTTTGTGACGCCGAGGCGTGGGAATATGTGAATTCGAATGGTTTTCGTAATCATTTTAGGCAAGGAACTAGTTGAGAGAAACTAAGGCTTGTTTTGTTTATTGGAGTTATTGTGGATGGCTGAGGAGGTTTACATGGTGTATGACAAGGGTAGAAGAAGAAGAAACAGACGGAGCCAACACTGGTGATTATGGCAAGGCATGGTATGGAACCGATGTCAGCGAGTGCTTTGGGGGTCTGCGCAGAATTGCTCCGAGTTGGCAACAGTAGGTAACAATATACGCCTTGAATTGGTAGCAACGAATTTGGGCTATAAGCTGCACCCAAGCATGACCAGTTGGATATATCTGCTCAGATATATTGTGGATAGTGTTTGCAATCAAGACGTTTATTTGTCGTCTCCCCATATACACACAACAGCCACCGTCTATATACAACATTTTCATATTCCCATTCACCCATAACTCCGTCAATGCCAGCCATTTACCTGTCTCTACAAGCCTCGCCCGTACGATGCCAGAGCCCCCTCGCGCAGGTCTACAAGAGGCCCTTCCGCGCCAGCTCGATCTTGCGCGCCGCCTCGCCGTCCTTGTATCCGCCCTTGGAGACGCACAGGCGCTTGCCATCGCCGAACTCGAACTTGTCTTCACTGGCGTCCCATGCGCAGGGGCAGTGGTGGGGAAAGTGGACGCAGGCGAGGGTGTCGGGGCAGAGGTAGTTGTTGCAGACGGCTGGGTGGGATGGTTAGTCTCGAGGTCTGATTTTGAGAGGCGGGAAGCAATGAGGGAAGCCGAGAAGAAGACAGGTGATGAGGGCAACGCGGAGAACCTGGAGGATGTTAACGGCAGACATACAATTCTCAAATAGATTTCGGTAATGGTTTGCGTCGCTGGGGTTGTTCTGAGGCTGCTGCTGATGGTGCTCTTGTTGGCCGCCGAACATTTGGTCGAAGAAGCCGAACTGGGCGTGGGCAAGGGAGAGGAGGGAGAGGAGTGCGATGAAGAGACGCATTTTGGGTGGTCGTATGTGTGGCAGACACGTAGTGCAATGATATACTGGAAAATAAGCCAAGAAACGAATGCGACCGAGGAAGTGGTTCGAGTAATCTGTCAATGATGATGTCTTGGGAATGATAGCTGTCCAGTAGGAGGGAGTTATCGATAACGATGTCTCGGCATGACTAAGCACACCACTCAGCAATTTGATAGGCGACGAGGTTCCGAGTAGGGGACATAGCTAGCTCCAGAAACTTTCCAAAGCGTACCACACGCATCACACACGAGCACGACAACGCACGTCGGATCTCTCGCCGGCCATGCGGTTCCTCACTATGCAGCGGCCTTCCACGGCGGCTACCCTGGCTTGTTTTTCGAGGCTGACGATTGAGAGCACCGTTGTTGCTTCCCGGGGTGCGCAATTGGCGAATGCTCTTGTGCAGGGTCGGCGACATGCGTCTGTTAAAGCGCAGGGGGCGTACAAGAAAAAGAGCAAGAGGGGAATTCCCAACA
This sequence comes from Calcarisporium arbuscula, assembly GCA_009828645.1. NCBI lineage: Eukaryota > Fungi > Ascomycota > Sordariomycetes > Hypocreales > Calcarisporiaceae > Calcarisporium > Calcarisporium arbuscula. Next base: position 1,706,813 of record WBSA01000004.1, read on the forward strand.
AGCTTGGAGCGAAACGGACGGGAGGTACGTGATATGCGTTGAGATATCGTCTCAGCGTTGAAGGGGGAGTGAGCGGGAGTGGATGGGGACGATGGTGCTAACTGCGTCGGACAGATCAATTCGTAATTCCTGGAAATATCCTCTATAAGCAGCGCGGCACACACTGGTGGCCTGGAGAGAACTGCATCATGGGCCGCGACCACACCATCCACGCCATGGCGACCGGCTACGTCAAGTACTACCGCGATGCCGCAAAGCACCCTGACCGGAAATACATTGGCGTCGTCTTCGACAAGACGGACAATCTGCCGTACCCCCTTCACGCAGAGCGCAAGCGCAAACTCAACAAGACCGCGCACACCATACAGCCTGTGGAGGAGCAGCCGGAGGTGTCGCCCTCTGGCATCCCCTTTGAGGTGCGACGAGTTGAGGCTGGGGAGCCGGACCGCCTGCTGCGACTGAGGTCTGACTACAGCTACCGCGAGGACAACTGGCGGATTGGACGGCTAGTGCGGACGACGGGGCTGCGGACGACGAGGTTCAGGACACGGAAGCAGTATTTCAGGAACAGGAGGTGGAGAAGGGAGAGGGAGCTCGAGGGGCAGCGGGAGGCGGCGAAGAAGAGGGCCGAGATGGGAGATGCGGTTAAGGCTGCTAAGCCGATGAGTAAGAAGGCGGCGAAGAAGGCAGCCAAGAAGAGTAAGTAGCCATGAAGATGGAAGTCTTGTATAATAGTTAGTGTGAGGATAGACGAGATGTACTATATTAAAGCAGTTCTGTTCCGTCGTGTTTGTTGGTGATACTTTTTCTGGATATGGTAAGCACTGTTGCTGCTGCTGCTGCTGATTACAGTTTATCAAGCCCAGGAGATTAATGAGGTCTTCTCCTGGCTAAAGCAGAGAATGCCTTTGTTCACCATCTTCAGATGTCCTATAACCTGTACCTAAACACAGCGCTAGCTTGAGTTGATGCAGCGGGTGGTTAGTGCGACCACGTACTTCTTAGCGGCATCCTGGGGTACCTGACTACTTGTCGCGTATGTAGGCGCGTCTTAGCTCCTCCACTGTTGCACCAGAAACTGTCGATGGCATCCTTTATGCATCGAAGGTCTCATATGAGAACACCTCCTACGAACCAGTCTATTAGGCTTGGTTGAGTGAGCTGATTCATGCTCATACTTGATTTTTCACCTCCCCTCAACGCAAAACGCGGCACTGGTAAAACCTCGATTCAGTTGGCAACCCCAAACAAAGCCACATGGTGAATATTCACCCCAAAACGTCACAACGTCCGATTTCATCTCACTCCCCTCGCGCTCCTCATCTTGCGCACAGCCGAGGCACCATTGCCCAATCTTAGTGCAGGGGAAACCGCCGCGATGGCTTCCCAGGGAGATGTTTCCGCTGAGCGCAAGATGAAGCGCACCGGCGGCTCTCTTTGGGCCGCGCCAAAGACTACACCAACCAACAAGCCCAGTCCTGTCCAGGCTCGGGCGGATGTGCAGACGATAGGACTGGAATCTATACGGGCAAAGGAACAGGCCAAGGCGCACGCTTCTGCTGTTGTTGCTGCTGTCAGTAAGCGTCCTCTTATCTCGGAGACTCATGTCCCTATTCCGGTTCCGCCGAGGATGAATGGACTGGCGGCATCTTCGAAGATCATGGCTGCACAGAGGAGTTGGGAGCAAAAGCGGGGGGCGAGTGGCGGTGGAAATAACACTGGTGAGTGGGCTCCGGATACGAGGGCTTTTGGATTGCGTCCTTGTGCGTTGCGTGTGTGGCCTTGTTTCATTATCTTCTTTGTCTTTACGCAGGGTACCGGTGTATGTAGTTATTAACGCCTCAACAGCTTCGACAACACCTCCAAACTCTGGCACGGCGGTCAAGACGCATGTACCGCTGCCAATGATTGGCCAGCAAAGGAAACGCTCTGAGGGGGATATTACTGGTGGCGCCATGCCTCCAGCACCGAAAAGGCAGCAATTTGATGGCCCGATATCGAGTTCTCAGCCCGCGGAATCCAGCTCGGCCTCTGTCAGGGCCCAAGCGCAGCGCTTTACGGAAGAAGCTGTGATGAAGCAACTGAAGGATGCGAGGAATGGGTCCGACACGACGTCCACGGCGACGGAGCTGGTTCCAGATCCCAAATCCCATTTGCCTGAGGTGATGATGCAGTTTGCTACGTCGTCACAGCTTCTGGCGCGAATGCTTCAGCAGGACAGGGATGGCGGAAAATCAAGGTCGGGCGAAAATACTCGTTCAACAGTCTACAGCCCTTATGCGGATTTACCAACCGAGCTTCCAGAGGACAAGATTCTCCTTTGGGCGACGGATGACCGGCCGTATGACAGATTCATAAGTTGGTCAACCCTAGTAGTATGGGCCATGGATGTGAATATTGTTTGGCTAACATGCTATAGGTCCGCTTGACGGCTCGCTCCAGCCCGGCCGCGGCATTATCTTCCCGGCAGGCTACGCACTGCACACTCACCCGGATCTAGCATACATATGTCCCGTGCGGAACTGCCGACGCATCTTCCCTACCTTATATCGGTTGGCGCAGCATTTCGGCGCTCGGCACAGCGGAAGAACGTTTAACGACAACCTCGATGGCACGCTCACCGAGACGGGTGTCTACTCCAACCGGCCGACTGCTGCCACTCCCGCTACCGTCACGTCGAGAAATCCTCTACCTCCTGGTGCGGAGCCACCCATGACGCCGGGTCTCCCGTCTGAACTTGCTAAGAAACCCTCCAGGGTGCCACCCGGTAGTACTGCAAGTCAGGCTGGGATGACGCCTCAGAACCCCAGTCGTTCCTCTTCTCAGACTGCAAAGCGCCCGACCCCACCACTGGCGACCAAAACAAATCCCGTTCCACTCCCACCTTCAGCGTCAGAAAACTGGCCGAACTCGTCAGCTGTCCTGCAATACATGCATGGTTTCATCGCTCCCGCCCAGTCAGTCCCATCTCGACAAGATGTTGCAGCTATGGGGTTGTTGCCACGATTGAGGGACTTGCCTACGACCTGGCTCAGCCTCCATAGGGGAAGTGTTTATCGACGATGTCAATTATGTTTGTGTACTTGCGTACCTTGTTGGCGAGGATATTACTGGCCCAGAAAAGTGTACCAGGTGTGTGCCAGAACTTTCTCGCCTGGCGCAGAAGTGCATCGCACTACCAAGAGACTTGCCTATCCCTGCTCGGCAAGCGTTCTCGGAACTACCGACTTGTGTTGGATGCCGGTACTGGAGCCACGTTCGGGGACAGACAAACAAGTGTTCGTGGAAGCCTATCAGAAACGCTGTCTGAGGTTGGAAAAGCCCCCAGCCATAGGGACTGCGGAGGAGAGACCTGGAGAGACGTATCGACGCAATCGCCGGAAGGGGATACTCGGCCGTCGAGGCAGACAGTTGCGAGCACACGCGAGCTCCGAAGTAAGAGGCTGGGTACTGCGGCGGATACCCCTGCATCAACAGGGTCGGTAAGCGGTGACGGAGCGGAAGCAGGGCAGGTGGATGGGGATATTGAGATGGAGACGTGGGAGGTTGCGCCTGGGCGGATAACGGATGTGTCTTCATCGGAGAGTGAGTCCTGCACATTTCCTCTGTCACCGCATTCCCTGCTGATCGATGCTGTAGATATAGGGTACTCCAATGCCTACCTGACGAATACGCAACCTATCCTCGTTTCTACGGATGTCAGTTTCAATGTCTTGGTTGTCAAGCCAGGGAATAGCCACCAATGGGCGTCCTCGTCTGATACGCTACGCACATGCTCAGTAGCGAGCGGGAAGCTAAAGGTAAAGACGGAGAACCAATCTTTTCAACTGGGACCAAACGGGATGTTTGTTATTCGGCCGGGACAGAAGTGCACAGTGGAGAATCGGCTTTATGTGGATGCAGTCATCCATTGTACTACGGTTAAGGACTATGAGCTTTGCTACTGAGGGGCTGTAGCGACGGGTCCTACGGATGAGAAACTTGAAATTCGGGGGATTTAGAGGAGATACAGTTCTGCACTCTGTTACCAGAACAATGTCGCGGTGTTTGGGCTTGCGTGGCCGGAGAAATTTTTGCTCACTGGCGAGAGGGATCCATCGGAGTTGGGCATATTGAATTTCTGCAGAAAACTCCAAAAAGGGAAGAGCATACAAGGTGGCGTGCATCTGTTTACAGTTTCACTGACTGTGCTGAGTTAAGCTCAGCATCTCAAGATGGATGGATAGTGGTGTTTTTGCGAGTTGGGGGAGCTCGATCCAGCATGGCGTTTTTGATTTGCAATGAGATGCTGTTAGCTGTCGGTCGGTCACGACATCCTGCCCCGATAGCTACGGTGAAAAGGGCAGCTTCACATTTGATAGAAAGTACTTAGCAGTCTCACTAATGAACAAGTGAAACGCCTGTATAATTGGCACTACTCAGTTGTAGCAGCTAGCTTTGACACATGGAAGTGACCAAGTACAACGTCTCTTTGAGTCGCGTAGGTAACTCGATTGTGGCATGTGCCTTGGTCACTTGGACACCAATGAGGCGTCGCGTGTCTCATGCTGGGCCAGAGGCCGTATCGAGCAGAGATGGCTGATCACAGGGGTCCATCTAGGCGGCGATGTAGACTGTACCCCGCTGTAGTATGGCTGACTGGTGTCACGAGCGAGTAGAGCGTTACGCTAAGCAGCAGCAGGTAGACGCAACTGTTCCTGTATGTTTGGCAATATCTGTAATTGGAAACCGAATGGTAACAAATAGAGGGCAATGAGCGGTGGCGTCGAGGTCGGATGGGTGGCCGTGACCCGGGCGGCCGTAGTATTTGTAGGTGTTAGGCGGACTTTGTAGGAGGCTGATGAAGTGGTAGTGTGTTTTCCGGTGGGCAAGAGGGTGCAGGTGATGTGTTGGATGGCAAGGGCTCTGACTTTGTGGATGGATGGCTATGACGACGATGGGCTTGATTTTGACTGAGAGCTATCTAGAATGAATTCGCGGCGATTTGTTTATCTTGACTTCGCTTGGCATGTTTTTGCACATCGGAGTCGAAGAGATTCACTGATCCATTGCTTAGACCTGTCGGACGATTAACTTACGTTGCCTGTTGCAGGTGCTGACTTCCGCTGTATTAGTGCCGATTCCAGCGTATCGGCGCTGGAACCAGCAGACAGAAGGCATGCCTACAGGCGCAGCCGTGAATTCACCAGCGAGGGCAACAGACGACACAGACTCTCTCCAGGTCAACCCAGGAAGCCCGCCGACGACCTGGAGTCCGCCCGCCCTGAATCATGAATCAGACGAGAAAAAACCTCCGAGCAGCTCGGATACCGAAGAGTCAAATATTAAGAACAATGTCGTGGACGAGAAGGAAGACAAACCAGCGCCGCCGCAGCCGCCCCAGACGAGATTCACGATAGACCCTGCGGGCGAATTGACCCACGATGAAACCACTGTTGACATCGTCACTGTGCCGTGCCCAGGAGGGCATCCTCTACGAAGCTGGCACCGCGATGGTCTCATGAGTCGTTACTTTGGTGCGCCGTCGATGCGAGATGCCGAAGTGGTCGATCAGAGTAGTGACAGGCCCGGCCCCTCGTGGGTGAGGCAGGGCATAAGAAGGGAAGCGAATAAAGCTCGCATCCTGCTGTACGAGCACCCTCCTGTGACGGAAAAGACAAATATCAGCAAGCTGGCGGATGCGCTGCTGGCGGACTTGCAGGCACTGAGGGGGCACGAGGCGCAGGAGAGGCCGTTGATCTTTCTGGGGCATAGTATTGGGGGTTTGGTGGTGAAGATGGCGCTCCTGAAGGGCCGGGAGGGATGCGAGGTATGAGAATCAGCTGCGGCAGTGTTATGGGGTTGCGTTTTTTGGTAGGCCACCAATCTGGTTTGTTTTATTATGAAGACGGAGGCTTTGTGTACTGACTTGGCCAGGCACGCCTCATCAGGGATCAACATACTTGCCATGCCCAGTCTGGCTCCGGCCATCCAACATCTGCTTCAGCTATCAGCGCCGCTGCCTCTATCTATTACGGACGACTTGCGTGTGGGCAATCGGCTATTATCTCACATAGATGCCGACTTTAAGATCATCTCCAACGACTTTCGCATTTGGACTTTTTACGAGACCATCGACTCGCGACTCTCGGGCGGTGCGTCGTCGCATGACGTTTACTTTACTGCGCCTCTGGCGTCCATCAAGTCGGCCATACTGGGGATGCGCCAAGAGCATATATTTCCTTTGCAGAGTGACCACGCGAACATCGCGTCCTTTGGCCGACACAATGTTCATACACTGCGACTATTTATGAAGCAACTAGCGGCGCAGATCGAGAAGGCTGATGAGACTTCTCGGGAGGATGCAGATGGTCACTGGTCGCTCAATCTGGAACAAAAGGTTAATGTTGAGGTTCATGGATTCTTCGACGATGTTATTGACCCCCATACCCTTGAGACTACGGTCAGGGCTTGGTCAACTAGATTGCCCCTCAAGGACTTCCTGGCTAAGGGGCCTGAGGCCTGTTTGAGTGACAGGTTGAATGAGGTTGATGCTGAGCCTGCTGAGGATAGGTTTCTTAGACATAGGGGTCGAACTTTACGGGAGTCCGTTGGACAGGTTGTTTCTCACTCCCCGGATGCATCAACGCCTGGCCATTTTGGAATGACCGTCTCGAATGCGCTGGGCATCAGCAATCGGCAGGATACCTTCCAGCGGTCCCCTCCCGGATCACCTGTTCTTCGACCCGTTGATGCTGCTCTACACGCCAATAGAACTGAGTCTGCACCTACGATTAGACTTGAAAATGGCCCCCTGACGCCTGTATCACCACCTACTCGATACTCAACCCCCATGAGACACCCATCACCACTTATCCGTGCTGATTTCGAACAGGACCTCGCTGTCGACCGGCTATCTCCGCCATTGCGCGGCAGAGCAGGACCAAGTCACGCACGGTCCGTTAGCCGGTCCTTTAGTCTGGGGAGTGACGGATCGCGCTACGAGTACCGCGACTTCCCTCCTTTTTCTCAGCGTAGTCGAAGTTTCATTTGATGGTAGAACTGGTGGATCTGGGTATTATCCCCCCTGTGGATGACGATGGTATAGATGCATCGCCGCAATTGCCCGAGGCGGGTAGTAGCTATACGAAAAGCTGTGAAAGATGGGAAATATAGAACGAACGAGAACGTGATTGTGGATGAGGTGCCAATTGCGTTTACGAAGCCGCAAGTCAAGGCGCGGAAGTTTGTGTGGATTCACTTGCCGTACAACAACCCTACTTGGGTCAAGGTGAGAGATGACCTGGTGAGGGAATTCAGTTACTGGGATGCTAACGCGAGGCAGAGTATACTTCAGACACTGCAAATTTGTTATAAGAAGGACTATTCGGCGCTCTATGGGCCAGAGTTCTGGGCGACGAAGCATTCAAATGGAAGGCATTCCCAGCATTACGCGTATTACGCCAAGCCAGGATGTTATTTTACGACTCCCCGGCCATGTAGGTTTTAATATAATGCATAGCACGAGTAGGTGGCCCTTGAGATGCTGACATTGGTAGTGTCCCCGGCCAGTCACTCTCTGAGAAGCCCGTCGCTGTCGCCTGTATCGATCGACGATGGCACATATACGTGCCTATTCCTACCGTATCTGCATTTCGATTCGTACAAAAGACTCATTCGCCGTCGCGACTTTATTTTGCGCCGACTTGCTCACGGGCGGGCACGGCCGATTCCTGAGGATGTGGCAAAGTCGGATTCTCTGGAGCTACAGGTTGTGTGGGAGCACCTCGGCCGCGACCCACCTATCAACTGTCGCCGGACGCTGGACCAGTATAGATACCCTTCTCTTCGAGACACACGATCTCGCGATGATGATCAGATGCTGTATAAGCTCACCAAGGAGCGGGTTTGTTTTCCGGGCCAGTCGAGCGATATGTATAACTACGGGTCGACGTCGCAGGTCGGTTCGGAGTCTGGAAGTGGCAATGGAATGGGGCATAGTAATGCAGGAGGCTGGAGGCAGCAATTGGCGGGTAGAGTCCGGGGATTTAACATAGACGACAATGATGATGAAGACGAGGAGGAAGAAGTGCTCAATGGGAATGTGTTGATGGTTGATCAGTTGTGGATTTGGGCGCTGAACTCTCGTGAGTTACGATTGATCTTTGCTGCGGAGAATATGCAAGTATTGACAAGATGCAGATACTTTGTTGTCATTTTTTCCCAAGCGGGAGAGCGATCCCATCGAGGGACCACTCTACCAACAGGCAGACTTGCGAGACAGCATCTTCAATGAGGTCAATGTTGACCTTACTCGTCAATGTGAGAATGCTTTGGACCTTGCTGCGTTGGCTGCTCTACACGCTGTCAGCGTTTTACTGGATCGGTCGTCGCATCCTGATCTGGAGGTGTTTCGCATTTTTGAAGAGGCAATCAGTGTACTGGTGAGTATTATGGAAATTTGTAACATTTCGAGCACTGTTACTTACCGGTTACAGAACGAGAAACTCACATCGTCGCTGAAAGAGTTCCGTACTGAAGGTTTCCGCGACAAAGCATTTGACTACGAACCCGTGGAAAACAAGGCAGGCTCTATCCGCGCACGTCATAAAGAAGAGGGTCGACGCGCGGAGCGCGAGAACCGTGATAATACGTCGGCACTACTAGAACTTCGCGATATCGAAGACGAACTTCTGACATTAATGCATCTGTTTGAGCGGCAGTCAAAGGTCATTTCTTCAATGCAGGCTATATACGTGCGACCAGAGCTGCGTGAGCAGACTGTGAATGGGAGGATGTTTCTGGGCGAGGCTCTGAAGCGACTGAATGAGTATATGCATCAGTCAGACGAGATGATTAGGCGAGTGCGTAGCACTCGCGATGACTACGACAAACTGTTGCAGATGGTTCAGCGCCAAGCCCAAGTCGATGAGGTGCGACTGAGCAGACTACATGCGGACCTGGCAAGTGCACAGAGCCGGAGCGTCATGATTTTTACGACTTTTACCGTCATTTTCCTGCCCTTGACATTTTTCACAGGATTGTTTGGAATGAATACGCACGAATGGGGCGGCGAAGGAAACCTCTCCCTCAAAACGATCGGGTCCATTTCACTGCCTGCCAGTGCAATCCTAATTGTCGCATCTCTCATAGTGGCATGGAGTACCAACGCCCGCCGCTTCTTCCGCTGGGTCAGCAGAAAGTACAAACGCGCGGAACACTGGGCGTACGTGGTGTTCTGGCGGCCCATAGCGAGGAAGATTGTGCGTAGCTTGGCGAAGAGGCGGTCAGGACGGGGCCGGCTTAATGGGGACGATGGGAGCGGTGTGTCGAAGAGCAGGATGACGAAGGAGGCGAGTGATTTTTGGGAGAGGAATCGGCTTGAGAGGGAGAGGGGGTATAGGATTCCGGTGGTGAATAAGAAGGGGGCTGGCAGGGTGAAGGCTGGGGGAAGGTAAAGAAGTGATTCGATTTGCTTTCATGTATTAGAAGGACGCATCTATATTACAGCTGGAAAAGGAGAGAAAGTACAGTGAATAACGTTAGCCTCCCATAAGGAATGCCTCAAAACCCAATTTGCAAGTACACTTTAGTTTAACATATACATAATTGCATAAATACTCGTTGTACATGGTTCCAGTGTCAGGTTTCCTTCACGTTGAGCGATTCTAGAGGATGAAGATTGGCAAGTGGCAATATCGGATATTCATGCAGCCCGTAAATTTCCTCGTAGATCACTGGACGCCACTCTTAGCATTGATCAAGAAAGAGTGCTATAAGTGGTCTTGTCAAGATATGTCTTTTATAATGGGGTAAACTTGTATGCGGTTGTGGCTCTGGTGGCCAAGCGCCATCGAGCAGTCACCCCTGCAGTGAAAGCAATCGGGGGAAGCCAGCATTACCTCCTGTCTCAGCTACATCCTCAAGTTCGAATACCAGGCCCTTGGCCGCTTTGTGCCATCTCTACCGGACTGCTCTTGCTGTTAGTATGCTTGCTATCAGCGGAACTCGTGAGGTGTGTCCTCTGTTGGGCGACTTCCGAACCTACGGAGCAGCTGTGACTCGACAGTTCGGTGATATCATGAGCCTTGTTCCAGTAGACCGTAAACACCTGTCCCTATTACGGACTATTTCCGCCTAATATACCCTTTACCACGTGGTCCACAAAGAACCCGGCCGGCGCCATTTTTAGATGCCAGCAAGAGAACCCAATCGTTTCCTTTCCCTAGCCCACATGTACGGGGTGATTGTTACTCTCGCACTGGCTTTGCCCATCTTTGCCTCGATTTGTGTAAGCCATCATGGATATTCAGAAAGCTCTGAAAAGAACTGGGTTTCACCTGCAATGTTTGCCAGGCTTACCATAGCTATGATCGGATGATGAGTTTTCCTCTCCATGCTGTGGTTGTGTATCAGCCACTTGACTGAAACATGGCAGAGATCTAATGGAGCTTTGACATTACTGCTGTCGGTTTCGCAGCTCTCGCGCCAATTCACTCCTCTATCTTCACCCCAGGTTGTCATTGTCCACACCTTGTACCAGTTCAGAGGAGAGCTTGGATGGTTAGGCTCATCACCTACCAAGCTTTCTAACTCACGTCTATGTCATGTGTCCTACAACAGCTACTAGACATAGCTTACCGCAGAGATTTATTTATCTCATTCCCGAGTGATTTGTTTACCTGTTAGCCGGTGCAATTTGTATGCTCAGTCAGAACCAAAGGTTTACGACTACCCAGCTTGGTACTAGACGATGATAACATCCTCATATCAACAAGTGATACGGTTTCAAAACTAGTTGCGTTTCAATGTGGTTAAGCACTACTGTCCATGTTCAATTGGTGGTCTAGTTCCATGTCGATAAACATATAAGCAAGGACGACGCTATATAGTTACTCCTGAAAAGGCTGCCGTTGAGAAATTTCAAGCCTGTGTCAACCGCCACAGTGAGCATTACGCCGCGACTACCTTGAGACATGTGGACGCGTCAACGAGAAGTCCTTTCGCAAGCCGGCGACACAAGGCACGGGTATCTTCATCTTCTACGATGTGACCCCCATCATACAGAGCGTCGTTGAAATATGGGAGACGATGTGCAACTGCCATGTCCTCTACACCTTTGCTGTCGGAAACTGGCCAACAAGCTCGCGACCACGGCTTCATACCAGACGAGGGCGTCCTGGTTGCAAAACTGGTTTGTGTAGTGGTAGCCTCCCTTGCCAGATTCTGCCGCCTACAGCATCATGGACGGCATAAGTCCTGCACTAACTTTGCCGATCGGGCTTGGTATGATGTCTAGGTCTGCCCCGAGTGCGGTAATTGTGCGCACCTTTTCAACGAAAATGCATCAGAACATGCCACGTCAAAATGGGGGCCTTTGATGGCGCAGACGAATGACAAAGACGACCAGTACTGCCGCAAGTGGCTTCGAGAACAGCCATACCCAGTGTCAAATCACCACGCTTCTCCACTTGTTCTATCATGGATCTCATCACCTGATATTTGTAGCATCCGGTTGGGCTGTAGAACTTGAGGTTGATATAGACATCGACAGATCCTTTTGGAACAACACGGTTTAACTTTACCGCTGGCATATGGGTGACCAGAGCTGTGACAAGAGACTGCGACGTACCAGCTGCGTCTTGGAATATTTGACGACTTGAAGTCAGATTTGGTACAGGGATTCTCATCGCTTTTAGAAGTTTGAGTCTCGAGCCTTCTTTCGAGTAGAGGATCCGCCAACCGCCAACGCCTGGTATTGAAGCCCGCGATAATGAAAAAAAAAAAAAAACTACGCAATCAATCCAACAAGAGTATTCATGTCAGATATGTTATAATGCGAAAGGCAATGATCTGGCTCACCCCACTACATCGTATGGCTTGTGAATTGAGCGTTTCATTTACATTATAACAAGACATGAACACGTTCAATCTATCCACGCAATCTTTTCTATTCTTTCGCCCACGCCGCATCAATCATCTCATTCGTTGTCCCATCACGCTCATCTGCCAGCAACCGTGCACACTCGCTTCCTGCAATAGGCAATCGCAGCAGTTTTTCCATTGTCCCTCGAATGGGGACCGGCAAATGGGAAGGCAGAATACCCGCTTGGCGCAGCGCAGTGGCCTGATCCCACCAGATGTGCTCATGGTAGAGGCGGTCGCCCCGGACGTTAATGACACCGAGCATGGGGATAGAGAGGCGTTTGTTCGTAGGAGGGATATTGGGGAGGAGCCAGGGGATTGTGCTTGTGTGGGTGCAAGTGAAGATAAATTCGTCTGGGCAGTTAGTCAACCTGTTTGATCTTGAAGAAGTAAATGAAAGGTAGGATGGAGACTGGAGAGCTGGGCTGAGTAGACTTACCGACAACGCGGTCGGGACCGACGGTCCGGGATATAGGCTGGAGGGCCGTATCGGGAGGGTTGCTGGTGGTCTTGTTAGTGTTTTTACGATACGGGATGGAGAGGGCGAATACCGGAATATGAAGTTGTCTCTGTAGAAGGCTATGAGGTTCTCGCGGCCCAGACCCCCTGTCATCTACTGGGTGTTAGACACAGACACTGGACTGATTTTGACGTAGAAAGCCTTACTGTCGGTACGTGATTGACGTATGGCTCAGCCTGCATTTGACAAATGAGCCACCAGCCATTTTTGGAGCGAAAGAGCAAGAGGAGATGTTGAACGCACCACCATAGTCGCCATCGTCTGCGCGACACTCCGTCTCTCAAACTCCCAGTACGTATGCTCTTCCCACACAGCCTCGATGTCAAACGTCGGTCCGCCGAGATGCTCGCGGAGGAAGACGAGGCTGCGGGTGTGTGCTATATTTGCCGAGGGCGGATCGTAATGCTCGGCGGAGGGAAGCACAAAGGTAGATTGTTTGTTGGGGTATCTTACCACGGTGATATTTGGGACTTGTTTCTCAGGTTCTGGTGATGATGGTGATGGAACAGCGAGGTGAGTATACAAGGGGATGGGGGCTGTGAATGACGGAGACTGAGCAGTGAATGAGATTAGGCAGGCGATGGAATCGGGGAGCTGCTCTGAGAGGCGACTGGCAGCGATGTCGGGGGTGGTAGATGATCAATCCAAAGCTTTTCTTAACATTCACGCTCTCGTGAGCCTTTAGGATATTCGTCGCTTCTTGTATCTGCTGTGTGTTGATGTCTGAATCCCGGTCGATGGTGATGCCAATCACGGCAAAGCCCTCCTCGGCCCATTTCTGCACTGGCTCAGGATCGAGTGGTTTATCAGGACGGGCGCTCCTTTCGAACACTGCAGGCAGTAGGACGACGAGGCCGGGCCCCGTGCCGCGCCGAGAGAGGGGAGGTTGGAGGACGGTATCGGGGCCGAGGCGAAGGAGAGGCGCGGAGGGGAGAGGCGGTGCTTGCTCGTTTGGAGAGGAGGGGTCGTAGAACTTGGGCTGTTCGGGCATGGTGTCGGTGGGCGGGCGGAGGATGGATGCTATAGAGTTGGAATGAGAGAGTGAGGGGAGGGTAGGATGTGAGGCGCGAGAAGTGAGACGGAATGTAATGGGTGAGTTGTGGTTGGCGGGTGAGAGCCCCCGCTTGGAAGCTCCGGCCGAGGGACCGGAAATGTGGAGGCGAAGCGGATTCCCTTGGGAGGCGGATTTGGCTGATCGGGTCACGGAGGGTTGTGGTGGATGTGATATTGGGTATTAATGAGCTTTGAGTGCTATTCAACGTATTCAACGGTATATTTCGGTATTTTACTAAATCGTGGTCAGGTTACAATGCATCGCAATACTTTGCGGCACTAATTTCAATTCAATAATATTTAGTATATGGTATATAGTTGATGGCGAGATGTCTGCAGACATTAGAGAATATGGACTCGGCCATATTGAGATAACGTGGTATTATAGCTAGGCGGCTGGGTTCATGGCAGATCACCTTGTTTGGGCTGCTGCTATCCAACTGGCTGATATGATTACCATTACTTCTTTCCTCTATAACAGACAGCCGTGAAATGGTGGCACTACTTGTGCTTTGTTACCAGTAAGCTGAGTTGGTGTAGTCGCTCCAGTGATATCCACGTCAAACGTCAAATTGAGAGACACGCGAGCCGTTTGCTTTTAGCGTGCATGAGTGTACGCCCTTGAAGACATAGCAAAGGGCATACAATATGCCCCATTGAATAGTATATGTTATACGTCGTTTCATCTTGTGACTACTTTTCATGCTCTACATTATCGTCGCCTTTATAAACCGTTTGCATCGTAGAGTCGTGTTAACAACAGTTGTGAATAGCGCTGTCATCGACTAATTTAATTTCCTCGCTAAACAACCCGATGCTATCGATACACATGAGGAAAATACACACTAAGACAGCGGGGGTCAACTAAATCTGCAAAATGGGCAATGTGGGAAGTGCAAACCCAGAAACGAGTAAAATACAATTGCTCAGTTTTATAAGCACTTGGCATCCAATGCCGACAGAAATATGCATAAATATTGCCAATTCGAATATTTCACATTTCAGAACTGGCAAAAAATTCGAATAAACACGTCAATAATGGATGCCGCAGTAGCCGCTCGCCAGAAAGCAGTCGTGGACCGGGCAAGGCATGTCGGTCTTCCTTTGGACTCCTGGGGTGTGATCCGAAGGGAAATTAGACACTAGCCTTCATATTGGCATTTGTGAGCTTCTTCTTGCTTATCTTAAGAAGATCATGGCAAATGAGACGGGCAAAGGACACAGGGTATCAAAGTCGAATATCCGTTTGTATTAGTAAAGTAAAACCTTTCCAAAAATATTCTTATGTAAATATATGACTTTAGATATCTAGCTACGTGGTATACTAACCCTTCACTCACAATATGTGTCTTTTTTGACGATTACATGTTAAACGCGTTTACTAGCCACGCCCAAGAACGAGGGACTACCCATTCATAAGAGCAATGAAACTTCTGTCATTAAAGAACAAAACTGAGACAGACAGTTCAACGTACATTACTTCGTGCGTGTCTTGGTCTTGGGTTTTGTGTAAGCGAAGCGTACCTTTCTTGTCAACCTAATGCAAATCGTGACCAACATTTCCATCCCTTCCTCTATTCAATCTGTAGTTTACGTATGTCTCCCAGTCTCGGATCGTCTATAAGGTTATACTTATCTCGCTGCATACTACTGCCGTCTTTCTGCCTTTGTTGACTTGCCATTCTTGTTTGGCTTGACTACGTGGCGGAACGAAGAGAACGCGGCACTAATATAGTCATTGGACTGTCGTCGTTACTGAAGCTGCGGAGAGCACCTCGTGTCCGTCCAGACCAAGCGTCGGTGCCAAGTTCAGATCAAGAGATGTGCTGTGCTGGCTGCATGCATCGCTTTACAACGACAATGGTACAAAAGATAAAACCTCATTCACCGTGTGGATACTACCACTATGTGGCTTGGGTCAAAAAGCCACGTGGGCGTGGAAGGGGGAGGAGGGTATATACGCCTGGGCTGAGCTCTGGAAATGACTTTGTTCAGAGTGGCCGGCCTTACTGTCGTCTATGCTGCAGGATGTCTTCATCTACTTGGCGCATTTGGTCGGAATAATATACGCTGCTTCGTGTCTCTATGCGTCAAGCGCTGGAGAATAATTTGAGGCAGAGCTGCGTCACGCCACGTCTTTGCTTCGGGCTTCTGCGTAGATCATAAAAATAGCAATAACTTCTAAAACACAAGCCCGAGGGCATTGAAGGGCCTATCTACAAAGAAAGAAGTACTAGTTATATCTTACCTTTATTTGATGGATTGTTTCTCATGTACCTTGCATCCCAGATTTAGTCTCTTAGTAAGTTTGTAAGCTACACCTAACGGGTGCAAAATAACTACTATTACTATACTTTTGAACTAAACTCCAACGCAAATTGATCATCATAATTTCATTCTTTTTGTGCGAGAGCTCAACCCCTGCCTGCATATTGTGGTTGTTTTAAAATGCCGACTCCATCTTTCGAGAATTGAGCTACTGCCAAGAAAACATGCAATCGCCTGGGTTGCATGCACGTATACCAGAACAACAAGTCAGCATGTGGCATGATATGCAGAAAGAACGGACCATCAACCTATTATGGCGAACGCAGCGATGCAAACGATTCCGCAACAGAGTCACTCCCAGAACTCAGCCCCGGCGTACACGCCCTCTCCCTTATGGTTCTCTGCACGAACTTCTCCGCCTCTTTCTTGATGTAGTCCTGTATCAACTTCGAACCGCACTCGGCATGGTTTAGTAGCATCATCTTGAGGCAGCGAACCTCCTCGGCCAACTCACTGACACACTGGTTGAGATCGGTGTTCTTTTGCTCCATCTCTAGCTCCTTGCTGGTGAGGATCGTGTTCTCAGCTTGTTTGCGCTTACGGCATTTGCGGGCGGAGATGCGGTTTTTTTCGAGAGCAACTTCGTTTCGTGGTTTGGGTTTGAAGGTAAGTGATGCTTTGATGCCCGGACTGATGACATCAGTGTAGTCTTCATCCTCCTCGTCGGCGTCGATTAGGGGATGGGCGTGACTGGTTAAGCTCCTCGCTGCCACAACTGTACTGCGGTTCTGTCTTGGCCTTCGAACGGCAGAGTCGTGTGGCTTCTTAGTAGTCTTTGATGAGCCACTGTCCCCTTTTCGATTTGATCGTGTTTTCGATGAAAGCTCTGAAGCTGCCGTCATCTGAGCAATTTGATGCCCTGATGTCGCTGTGATCGAGTTTTGAGGTAGATGGCGGTCCAAGTCGGGGATCGGGGCGGTGTCATCGGTTGGTGTTTGACTTTCATGATGATTAGAATGGTTATCAAGTCCGTGGAACTGATGATACATGGTCATGGGGTCGGGGTATTGCCATGTTACATCAAATGTGTTCCATTCATTTGTATTTCTGGTAAAAATATCCCATTCCAAGTAATCCCAAACACACTGATAACTGTCTTGAGGCTTCAAACCGGGAGGCGGCTCGACACCTAGCAGGTTGTACTTGGGAAAGGGTGATATTATGTCTGCAAATACGACATTTCGTTAGTAGTGGGCTCCATACTCCATTCAGCGAGGTGCATTTACCCATGTTGAGCAAGCGAATGCTGTCTATGTTGATCAGCAGCGCGCTGTTACAAGAGTTAGGTACTGGAGTAGATGGTATCCATGGATCTGCATCAGTGAACTGGCAAGCGGGAGTGCGAGTCCTCTTTTTGATATGGAGAAAACCCCATGTTGAAACCGGTCAGTCTGATCACATAGGCTACTATAAATGCGCAGCACACCTTCAATGTCTACTTGGAACAAATATGCCGGAAGATGTCATCCCCTCCCCGCAAAGCGCTCGAGTGGCGTTGACGTGCGACGACAACAAACGACGGATCGGAAGACGTATCCAGAGATAGGCTGGTAAATGCACACACAATGCGGACTCGCCCAGCTCACACCATCGACGCAGTTCATACCGTTGGACTATGTCATGGGTTGCAAAGCAGGCATTGAGAACCCCTGTGCAACAACTCCATTGTAGCAAGCGACAGCCGAACTAACACGCTGAAGGTGTGAGGTGAATAAGAAAAGGCAGGTCTGAAAGAGGAATCCATGTCACATCAACTTGAATTGATGCGTCTGCGGCGCTCCGCGTAAGAAGCTTGGTGTAGATCTCTGGATGAATTGGCCAGCTTTTACTGGATGGGAGATGGTCCTCCGGTGATGTATTTGCACAGCCCTGTCTGCAAACAGACGCAATCGAAACCGGGTCGCCACCCAGGCGAAGGGCCTCCCCTAAAAAAAAAAAGGAATGCATGAGAGAGATGGAGAAGTGATAACTAGCCAGGGGTTCAAGCTTGACGTCCAGCATACTCGATGATTGATTGGCTCACGGAGCAAGCTCCGTACCAGTGACTGGCAGAGTGATCCTGGGATGCAGGTTGTCGCCATGCAAGCAAACACAGGCAATCGTGCGCGCACACACATTATAAATGCTATGAATACCCCGAAAGTACTAATCCACATTGATACAATGATAGTTCTTTCTAGACTAAAGTGTTCGAGTCGCAGGGCTGGCAATACTAGCTTTGTTGGAAGAGTTGTGTGATACAGATGCGCGTACTATAAGAGCCTGTTTAAGGAAAGAGGTGGAAACGGTGACAGAACTCATCTCCCAATCCTGCACATAAGCCTGTTAGAATAGACGGATGTGTTGTGGCTGGTTTCAAACATTGCACTCTTGATCCCTGGACACGGCACGACTGCATGGGAGCTGGCAAGAGGGAAGCAAGGGTGTAATCTGCGACTCTCGGCGCCAATGTCATAAAAGATGGCTTGACATACGCACCACGAAAGCCCCAGGACTTGCCTTTGACAAGGCGGCACTAGCAGAACGGGAAAAGACTGCCGCATTACGCTGTTGGCAGCTAATTGCCAACATGTTGGGTTCAAGGCGGCGTTGCGCCTCTTGTCTGTTTCGTGCCCCTTTCTCCATGTTCACTGGCTGGCTGATCTGGCGTTCCGTCCACATTATTCTCCAACGAGTTCTGAACTCGTGCGTTCTTGTTTCTTTCATTTGTATCATGAAATACCTTGATAGGCGAGAAAAGCGCGCCTGCGGACAACATCATTCGCCTGATCCGCCCTATGAGAGAAGAGTCAACATAACGACCACTGAATAAAAAGGCTGCACAGTTATCATCCTGAACAATGGATAATCAGCTCCCACAAACCCCAGCGGTAGCAAGGGTCTTCCGAAGCGGAGGGTTGTTGGACCAAGGATTGAAAGGCCTTTTCAATTTTCAGAGGACTCCACCTCTTCGCAGATGCCAAAGCCCACCATTCAGAAAGATTGGAGCGCTCCGCGAGTTACGCACGAGTGCGAAGCGGCAAGTCGGATGCAGAGAGATAGTGTGATCGACACTCGCCTGTCCCATAGTGGAGATGGTGTCAAGTTGAAGGGTCTTTCCTCATCTCCCAATTACTGTCTTACTTGGCAGTTTGTTTCGTGGCTGTCGGTATTTTGCGTTGCGAAGCCGCCTACCTGATGGATATTCCGCATTTCCCCCGTTTATCTGCCCTGTTGAGGCAAGAATACTTGCTCCGTTATCTGCCTATGGGACATGCCGCGCGTTGCCGCACCATTTGAAGGAGCGGGAAAGAGGCATATGCATCTTTCACTCATCATAGTGGCTTTCCGTCTTGGCTAACTCTTGTTTTCTCCAATCTGCATATGCCTTCATGCCTTGTACTACTAGGGCCTGTTCCGTTAACATTGACGATATCCTTGCCGATTCCTATATTTGCTTCTGGAAACGGGCGCAAAACGAAGAACGTCGGGCCCGAGCGCCAAGGAGGCCTGCAGTGGCTGGATCTCTGCCCAACTAACCAGACTGCAGGGATTCCTTGTTCGTAGCGCTCAAAAGACAGGTGTTGGCTACAAGCTGTGAGGTGTTGATGAGAACAGATGTGTTGGCAGAATGATTCACCTGTACTGCCAGCAAATGCAATTGGTGTCTCAGTTGCTCAAGTAGCCATGCCTATGGAAGACAGCTTCGGATATATTCCGAGCAATGACGGTGCATTTTATTTCGGAGCGAAATGACTGGCTATTCCCACCCTTCTTACCACG
This sequence comes from Calcarisporium arbuscula, assembly GCA_009828645.1. NCBI lineage: Eukaryota > Fungi > Ascomycota > Sordariomycetes > Hypocreales > Calcarisporiaceae > Calcarisporium > Calcarisporium arbuscula. The sequence continues at coordinate 1,726,380 of WBSA01000004.1, forward strand.
GAATAAGATTAGATAGTCAGCTTACAGAATGACAATGTGTGCGCAGACGTGCGTTCTTCTGTATATCTCTGGAGCTGTGACGTGAACTCGTGGATTCTAGTCGCAAAGAGTGGCCTGCCAGCGCTCCAAACGGATTCAGTAGCGCCTACTGCGTGACTTATCTCAATATCAAGTAGCTGCGGGCAACTAAGTTCAAGAGATGTGATCGAGGGCACTGCTCTTCGCTAATAATTGATCGTCGGCGGTATCTTCTACCTGGCCTCGGGAGGTTTGTTACTAGAGTCTATCTAGTGAGTCTAATAGAGAAGAGCTTGAAAGCCTTAGAGAACCTTTAGGCCAAATCACACCGTTGCTGACTTTTTAAACCCAATGGAGACTTCTGTTCTACTAATTGGTCTACTATACGGCATGGGCCGGACTGGCACCTGTCTCACCCCTTCCTTGGCATCGTAGGATACGGGTCTAGGACTTTCTTCACTTTTGGTATCTTGTTATTCAATGTACTCCGTACTGCTAACTCGGCTGCCACTCGAAGTATTTTGAAGTATGGTAGCATCCCGACATTTATCGTAGTTTTCCATGCGTAGGTATGGATAAAAAAATCTCAACATACCTGGTATCCCATAGCTGAATCTGTGGGAATGTGAGATTGTGTGAATCCATCAAGTTTCCGTCATGTCTCTTGCTCATATATTGAACATGGAAACTCTCAGCTGGCATCGTCAATCTCTGAGATGCCAAGTCGGTGTGGCAACCGACTTGAGCTACTTGAATAATTGGCATGTCCTTCACCGTTAATTATACCTCATTTTACTCCCTGGACATAAACCAGTGCTGCCTTCAACGATCCAGGTAGTGGATAAAAGGCCATCTACCAAACGTAACGCCCGCGGCGAAAGCCGTCATGAGTACTACTCATGGATATTATGTTTCTACAACCCAAGATTCACTGCATTTGCATTGAATATTTGTTGCTATGTAGTTGGTTCGCTCATCGAGCCAATCACTGAATCCAGTCCCAATTCCCGGACGCTACTCCGGTGGCTGGCTAATGACGTATTTTACATGCGCCTCTCTACACTTGCAGAACGTTGCACTGCCATGACTGCTCTAGTCCTGTGCCACCTTCATCTTTGCAGCACAAGGGGGTTCGATTGCTTGCCACGTTTTGCTTCAGTGAAGGGGCTTGTTGGCTGCCCGAGCCCTGGAGGTCCGTTCGTTTCCCCTGACCCAGTGAAAGTCACGGTTCATGAATCTGCCATACAAACTCTCCTCCAGCGCCCCCATTTCAATGTACACAATGACGCATAACATTGCGGCGTGGAAACGATGGATAAAGAATGACGCGAGCGCAGATCTAGCTAGCCACTGGTGATCCAAAACATATACAGTAGCGCTGGTTTGAAGCCCGTTGACACTACCACCTAGAAACAAAAGCCTCCTCATCCAGCACCACGAGCTCAGACTGACGCCACAATATAACGGCATATGTAACTTTATTAGGGTGGCAAAAAACCATCTTATATGCCGGCGCTGGACAATCGAGAGGGAATTTAGCTAAGGTGAGGACAGCATTGAGGCGAAACCATGCTCTATCGTCGATGAGCACGCAACGACTTGTGGCGAAGAAGGAATGGCAGAATCTCCCCCGGAATTATGCGGCGATTACGGACAAGGAGACCAGGGAGCATTCTACCCTCCTCAGAAACTCGGCCTAGTCGTGGAAACAAACATGGGACGTCGTACATAGCTTGTATGCGACGCGACCTGGCTGTGGGTCTCGTCTTTTTTCTCAGTCCGGCGAACAAAGATGCACACCGCGGTTAGGAAGACTATCTACACGAGACACTCCATCCATACCGCGATGGCTCGGCATCTAGCGAGAGCGTTAGGTGATGTTGCCCACCAGGCTGGGTATTTTCGGAATCTCGGACGACCGCCGTGGTACAAAAAGTTCATGATAGCTCGGTACATAAGTCGATTACTACATGAGCATCATTGTTGATGTATGATAGGCCAACTAGATCTCAGTCCAGTATGCGGAAGAAACTGGAAATCATCAAGCTGGGAGTGTGGATGCGTTGGAGCCATGATGGCTCCCACAGTGCCAACCGGCATCTTCAAAGGCTTCACATGTCAGTTCGAGAAACATGTGTCGCTATGAAGGCAAAAAGAGGGAATATGGGAGACCCCATGAGAGGATTCGTCGCCGTAGCCGCTTACATTACTCCCATGATGATAGTTGGCGCCATTGGAATTTCGTGGGTTTGGGTGGTACAATGCTGCTCTGTTAAGCTGCTCTGGCAGCAGAGTACCACTAATCTCCCCTCCTTCTAAGCAGGTTCTAAAGTGACAGAGATGCCGGCGATCGCATTAGGGTCTGCCTGGCACTCTGTTGGACGACTTTCCAGGGAGTTGGACAGAAACATGGTCGGAGAACGCCACGAAGTAGCACACCGGTCTCTCGATCACAGTGCCGAGATGGCTCATCCTGACTAGTTAGGAGGTTTCAGAGCATGATTGTCGCTCTGCTACGGCTGTCGCGTCCTCATCCAGTGTCTGGAGGTGCCAACAATCTGTGGCTCCGGTCGGTGGGGCCGACAAGCTCGGGGAGAAAGCCTATCGGCGAAGGAAACTCGAGTGCATCGTCAATTTAAGCTCTTACGAGCCAATTCATGGCATTGTGTTTGTCTCCTGGTCCTACCTTTTCCACTGGTTACATGCGCTTTTCATACATGTTGCGTCTTTTTCTGAGGGCAAGGTCGCCCTTGCTCAGTATATCCATCGCAGCATCCTCTATGGTACGCTTCAGCTTGTTTACACCTTGCATTACAAGTATGCTAACATATATATACACACACTAGACGCACCGCATCACACCATGGGCTTTCCGCCTCCAGTAGGCAACTGCCACCCCCTGCAAGATGTGGCAGTATCTCCAGAACGACGTCCTGCGGTCTTTGTTGCGTGGATATCAGGGTACCAAATCACGAAGACGCAGCCGATGGGCTCGAGTACCGCACGCCGTCCTCACATCCAACTCCCACACTAGCCCAAGTTACGCGCAAGCAAAGAAGACAATGTTTAGTGCCGAAACGGCTAGTCACAACAGAACTGATATGATTCACATGCAAATCCAGATCCGCACTGGACTGGCTGCCGACAACCGCTCCGGTCTCTTTCACCGAGATATCTCGAAACCTGACATGGGCTACTGGGATACGCTTCCTATTCGCTATCTCTGGCGTGACCGTGCGGCATGGAATATGCCATAGGCTGCGCAACTTCTTCGTGAAGAATTAGATGAGGCCAAGGCACTTGACCGATGTACGCGCGTCGTGTTGAATTTCTGGCCATAACTGGTGCAAACCACTTTGTAAGTACTACTACAATAAATAGCCATCAAGGAATTTGTTATATTAATATTGTTACAGTGCCATTGGGACAAACGTAAGCGCTTAACGCAAGTCATTCTCAGAGAGGATCAACTATTTGCGTCTTGCGCATGCAGTCCTGTAACCGGACTCTTCTATAATTCCTCAAGAATAGCTGTCTCGTGAATCTTTTCTCGCGGGTTTGGAACATTTTGTTTATGTACGTCAAGTAAGACAATAACCCCATATACTCTCAAGACGCCGTCAACAGGGCTCCCCATGTATGTAGCTCATATGAAACGATCTGAGGCCGCCCGCCGCCATAGACCTTAGCGCCGACCATACTCAGACCGAGTAATCACTAAATAAATTACAACAATCTGCCGACAACGAAACGAACTAGACTACGTATCATTGTGTCCATGAATCATAGCCAACTTTACTTCTGCAAACTTACGCCCGCCGGCCTGCAACTCAACCATCTTCAGGGGTAACATGACCTGGTCATGGCGTTTCATCTTCCGAATCTGTTGACCGCGAAAATGACAAGGTGCGAGCCTGTTACATCTAGGGCTTTTGCACGTCCTGTTGCTCTAATTATTAGAAATGCAATCGTTGCTACCCTTGCTCTCGCTGTGTATACAGCTCCCGGGAGTCTTCGTACACCAATTCACTCAGGGGCACTCAAGATTAGCGTCACCCGCGGCTAAACCATATGTGATGAGATGTTGGAGATGGATTATGTTTTCTCATAATTAACGGTTAGATAGTCTTTAACCTGCTCTGTGTAACCTCTGACCGAGCTGACTACTACAAGTAGTACTCCCCAACCCTGCAACGACTGCTGGAGCCGTTCCTCCTCCACATTATTTCTGAATCCATCATTTCAATCCTTTGGACCCCTTTTACAGACCTGGATGCCTGATTCCCATCAATCTCCGTTTTAAGTGTTGATAAGCCCTCGCGCTTCCTCCCGGACCGCCGTCCCTCGTCGTGTCTCCTTTGGAATGGGACTTCGGAGAGATTCTCGCATCATACTACTATTGTTGCCATCCCTCACATCCCTTTCTACCCGCCCCGGCTACTCTAGAACTCATACTGCGCGAGCATTCTTTTCTTAGCCTGGAGTCGGTCTTTCTATAAACTGCACCTACATCTGCTCCTCGACACACCGAACATGCCTTGTCGCTCACGACAGCCTTGCGCAAGTTTGCACTTGAGATAGGCATGAATCAAGCTGAGTTTGCTTTGCTGCATGCGGAACCCACTACTCGAGGGCAGGGGGAGAACATGGTAGGAGGTATGCATCAACAATGCTATGCGTTACGGGAGGCATATACGGGAATCACCGCTGAGACAGGTAGAGGACGCATGCATTGTACGCAGGGGGGCTTGGGAAGGGAAAGGTGTATGACCTCCCCCTCTTCGTGCTTCTATATTCGCTAATGATGCTTTTGAAGACCATAGCTAACTTGGACAGTTTCCTGGCTCGCGATTCAATACCAAGCGTTACATCATATGCCTACCGAGTTGAGGCTGCGACACTCTTCAATCGCATGGTATCTATTTACCAGTAGGGTCCGCGTGGCTCCAAAGCTGTCCGTATACCAGACGCAGAATCGCAACCTGACTGTCGCATGTGGCGATATGCTTGCCACTATGATCTCATGATCTCTGCATCAATTTAGTCCGATCTGACGCCACCAGCACATCTAATAAGCGTTGAATGATTGGTGTTGGCTGTTTAAATGTCCATTACCTAGGCTGTTCCAATTCCACAAACGTCGGCGGGATGCCATGTTATTGCTTCACGTAACTACCCTGTACTACTACCCTGTAGTACCAGGGCCGTTTTATACATACACGTCTCTGCAGACCACATTTTAATAGTTAGCAAGTGCTTCAGGGCGCGAGATGGTAACAAGCTGAGTCCCTCACAGTGGTTCGATAGGATTTACTATAGAGCTATTTCCTATATTGAAGCTCTCTGGATATTAATGTCAGGTCCTAGATGGCGTGGCTTGGTTCCTCAGCATCTTGTGACAATTGTGCGCCACGACGAGAGGCATAACTATGTGACCAAGACCGGCCATAAGGCAAGTCGGGTATATTGCTAAGCGACAGTCTGACAACGCTTATGTATGAGAGGTAATATGGATAGTGCTGTCAGACTTTGGCTCATCAATTTAGCATGCGGCCTAAGCCGTGAACCTACAGGCGTAGGCGTTATAGGCGCTGGGATATAAGCCCTAGACGCTACTGCACCGGGCAGAATAGCCTGAGATACTCCAAAGACTCACACTTACACACCAACCGAATCTAAAACAATGCGTTGCTTGAGAGTATGGAGCGCGCGCGGGATCTGTTTAAAAGGCGTTGATGACGAGGACTTGGCGGTGAGCGAAGACTCAACAAATCTGGGATTTCGCAAATGTGTACTTCCCAATCGCAAACGTGCAGTTCCCAACCGCACATGTGCGTTTCAGCTGGACAAATAAAAGACCACCAAGTGCTGGCACAAGTGAAGTCAGGTTTCCCAACGGACAACGAGCCATTTTCCATTTGCCATTTGCAACCTCTCTCCGTATCATCGGCTTCCTGATCAGTTTATGCATAACCCGACTTGTCCCACATCCACTCACTGCCCAGTCACGATGCATCCGTTGCGCGGAGGTCATTCGGACCCCAGCCCGACGGACGAGGGGATGCCAATTGGCACCGGCATGCTACCAGCCACGACGGATGCAGCTCGTCAGAAGCCTTCGCTGAGGGTGAGTCAACAGCTACAGGTTCAAGACTTACACCTCGGCTGACAGCGCTAATGTATCCCAGATTTTGAACGAGGGTCTAGCTACGCGTGAAGAGGACCTATTGCATGGCCCATTACTTCGCGGTATCGGCAGCGGCGTCTATGCCGGTTTTGCAGAGCACGAATATGAGACGGCGTATTCTTCGGCTTTGATAGTTGCAGAACTCAACTGTGACGATTCGCACGAGCCTGGGACTATTGATCGCGAGTCCACGGTGTCATCACCACCACTGAGCTTACGACCTAACGTGTCTCTACCGGCCGTGCCGCAGTCTGAACCATCGGACGCAGGAGGCACGTTTTCGCTACCCACTGAATCCACTGCATCGACATATCCAGAGACGGTTGATGACGCTCGGGAAAGACATCTTACCTCTCATGACAGAGCCTCTTTTCTGTGGCTTTCTTCATATGAATTCGAACGGAAAGACTCTTGTCTATTGTTTGCCAATGAACCGTTTCTAGTCGACCGAGCAGCGGCAAAGCGATCTTCCAGAGACAGTTTGGCTTTAGGAATTCAGTCTACAGTTCCTCCTGAATCCGATATCTGGCCACAAAGCCACCTGATGAGGGATCTAGAAACCGACCAAGCTCGTCTAGACTGTTTATTTGGAATTGGTGCTGCAGCCAATTTGCCCTTGGATTTTGACCTAGATTTTGCACCGAATTCGGCTAGCAGCGTGTCCTCTTGGCCCGATGAATCTGCTGGCGGGGTGGACCAAAATATAGAGGCTTTGGACTCTATATGTGGGATACATGAGACTATCGAATGGTTGCTCATGTACCTCGATGACGACTACACAAGATCCTGCGCACCACAGAGGCCTGGAAACAAAGAACATAGCATCATCGAATCGCAGCGTGCCTTATGCGACAGACGGAACTGGGAGCGCCCCCAAAACAAACAACATCCCAACGAGGCAAGCACCAGGGAGGCGTGGGCGCGGCATTGTCGATGGCAATGGGGAAAGTGAGGACGAAGATGCACAACACAACCGCTGTCGATACCCTGATGCTATAAATTCCAAGAAATTACTCTGCTTTGCCTGTCCGTTCCTTAGATGGGATCCGATTTGGTTCCAGAGATGCAGGCCAAAGCTTCAGACTATCTCACATTTGAAGCAACACATCCGAAGAAGCCACTACGATACTGGCTATTGTGGCGAATGCTACAGAGTATTTGGCAAAAGTCAAGGACGGGAACATCTTTGCATTCCTCTTCCCAGCGCACCAGCCGGATTCATTACACGCTCCAAGTTGGAGCAACTGAAGATTTACGCCGATAGGACTCAAAGCCCCGCCGAGCAGTGGAAGCATATTTATACTCTACTCTTCCCTGGTGAGCCGGTGAGCCAGAGACCTTTCTTGACTGATGCCATGTCGAAGGCTGTGAAGAAAAGGGACGAATATATCCACTCTGAAAAGGTTCAGAAATTTATAAGGAAAGAGTTGGAAAGTGCTGGCTGTTCAGGCAAAATTTTAGACGCCGCTTGCAAGAATGTCACTGAAAAGCTCATGCCACGATTGCTTCTAGACCTCCAGTCGATATTATCAGCAGGCGCCGAGGACCGCTCTCCAAGTCGTGAAAGAGGTGAAGCGGCTTCACTAGTTGACCATTGCCAGGCTTTGACTTCTGCCAGTGATATAAATACCGAAATGGCTCGAAGGGCTGATCAAACCATCACACCGGCTTCCCAACATCAAGACTGGGCATCTGCCTTCGACTCATATACTGAATTAGTCAATGGCAATGATGAAACGGATTCGCCATTTTGTTATGAACAGAATCTGGCTGCTCTCACGCGTCCACATACTTTGCAATACATGGGAAATGAAAGTTTGCATCGATACTCCGAGTCCACTGCAGATGCAGTATACCCAACTCTCGAACTGAAGCAGCAACCAGGATCGAGGAACGGGGGACTCGACAATCAGCCGAGACTTGAAGGCTTCGAGGACTGGTACGCAGAAGATGTCACCGACATTGGAGATGTGGCAGCTTCCGATTTAGAGGCCAGTACCTGGGACGCTTCTACCGAACAACTTGGACATCCGCCAGACACTAAGAATACGAATGCCGCTACATTTGCTGTGTTTACGGAACAAGGAGGTGCAAAGTCCGCAATTGCGAGTGGGTTTGACGCAATATTGAATACTTCTACAGAGATGCCATTTATCTATCCAAAGATATCTGGTGCTTGAATATGTCAATCGGAAGTCACTGCACAATGTTGTTCCCAGCATACTGAAAATGCTCCTTTCAGGCACCACCGTTCCCGCTGTAATGAAAAACATTTGAACTGAATAGTTTCCTGTTGAGATGATGTCAGTAATGCTGTATCAGAAGTCTTAGGTAAGAGTTGTGAAGATGGGAAGGAAGCAGATGGATGCCAGAAAAGCAAAACAAAAGGGGAGTTTTCTCTATATATCCAACTATAGCGCCGCTACTCACTTTGCATACCTGTTGGTTTTGATAGTTTATCAGATGCGTAGTCTGACAATAGATGGCTACACAAGTCGGAAGTGCAGACATGTCATTGGACGCCTCATTGACGGAAGTCACTTCCCTTTCAGCCTTCGGCCTGCGTGCTTCTTTGAATGTAATAAATTTTATTCTCGACTCTCGCCCTATATTTAGTGGTAGGCACTAGAAGAATATAGATTCTCAAAAGAAGAGGCATTGTGGAAAGACCAACCAAGAGGTCTAGATCTATTACGCCATTTATCATGACTTATCTCCCTGAACGCCATCCTCGATGCAGCCATGACAGAAGGAAAGTAATCGAAGCGCTGAAAAACGCCCACTAAGCTAGCACGGTAGGGAGGCTTGTCCTCAAATGACTTGGAGCTGCGCGCCCACACACTCACCGAGGAAATATTCATGCCCGTCGGCCGGTCCGACGTAGACGTTGGAAATGCCTCTCCGGCACTGGCCCGACGGGCAGGGGCTGACCACGTTGTTGCGTGTGTAGAAGATCTCACAGAGCTCATTGGCAACCCTGAAGAAGACGCAATCGGAGTTGAGGTAGCAGTTACGACAGCACAGCTCGGCCCCATTGGGCTCAAAGGCATCGCCCGAGCTGCCAAGAATAACGTTTGGGCTCGAGAAGGAGCGGTCAGAGAATCTTATAGGACCCAGGTTAGTGCAAGGGTCAATGGTTGCAGTAGCAGTGGCGGTCGCTGTGGAAGTGGCAGTGTCCGTCTCCGTCACTGTAGCCGTCTCGGAAAAGGTGCTCGTCTGGTGGTCGGTGACGGTGACGAGGGTGTGGTCAGTCTGTGTGAAAGTTGATGTGATTGTCCTGGTCGCCTCCGGCGGGGAGACGATCGGGCCAACAGCATATTTAGTCACAGTGATAGTCCTGGTGACGGTCGGCGTATGGGATGCCGTCTTGTAGACGGTCTTGGTAACGGCGGGCTTGTGGCTTGTGATGGTGGCCGTCTTTGCAGGCTGGCAACCCTTGGTTGTAGTGAGGAGGCAAGCTATAGCAAGGAAGAGCAAGGAGATTGCGTATTAGCCTCATGTATACGCGTGACAAACGGCCGAAGTGGTGGTTGGACAACGGCGGACGACTTACAGCAACTATCTGGCAACTTGTACGGCGACGGGCGACGAGCGGCGCGCTTGTTCACGGACGGCACGCAGACCGGAGGCTGCCATGGGACATTGGTTGTCGACGTGGAGGTGCTGATGACGCGGTCAGCCAACATGTAAGAATGGGAAAGACTCTACAGACATACACAGTTTCAGTCTGGGACACCGTCGCCGTGACGGTGGCCGTGTTGGTAATGGTTGCAAAGTCGGTAGCCGTGGTGGTGTCAGTCGCAGTCGCGGTGTCGACCTCGGTCGACGTGGCTGTCAGCGTTCTAGTTGGGAGAGTAACACTGCGCGAGCAAAGATGAGAGTCAGCGCCATAATGGAAGAAGCTCAACGTGCGGCGTCCGCGGGCACCACGTACGGCTTGCCAGTCTTGGTGGTGGTAACGTATCGCTTGGTAGTGACGGCCCTCGGTTGGATGGTCTCGGCGACCACGACGGTTGTGTAGATGTTGTGTTTGACGGTGACGGTGCGAGCAGGAGCCTGGCACGAGGCAAGGTGAACATGGTGCTGAGCTATGGCGAGGAGGGGATGGATCAGCGCAATTGCCCCCATCACGGCACGTCTGTGAGAGGCCTGGCGTCAGTTGCGCAGCAAGCAGGCATACCTATGAGATTACGACACTCCTTGGTGGTGCGACTGGAGATGGCTCGACATTTGGCCGAAGGGGCCTTGCACACAGGGGGCGAGGTGGCCGCAGCTGATGCTGCTAGTATGGTGAGGGCAATCTGCAGCTTCATTATGCGAGGCGACGACGAGTAAGTGTAAGCTGCGGTAGTAGAGGTGTTGGTGATGGTGATGGTGATGGTGAGCGAGAGGTGGAAATGTCGTATGTCAACCCTAACCCGCAACACAACTTGAGCGATGAGGCGACGGTGCACGAGATATGCTGCCAATTTGTACTCTACGCCTCAGCGTCTGTATCTGCGCATATTTGCTTTCACTTCAGCACTATTGCCTGCCTGCTCCACGCGATGGCTGAAATGGAGGCGCTCGTACTACTGCGTCAACTGATGCGCGCTGTTCGGATATAATGCTCCTCATCATCCACTCAATAGTTCAACTGTGCACCATGGCGGCTGAACGGAACCCTGCCAACACACTCAGCCGCCTGAGTTCTTTGCAGGCGGCGTTCCCAGGGTGTCGTTGGGCCAGCTCCGCCGGTCGAGCCAACCCAGCACCCAGCACCCAGGCCCCGAAACCAGGCCCAGATTTGGGCCGTAGAGACGACCGGAAATGCCGAAGAGAGGCCTGCAATCCCCGTTGGATCCGCTCTCACTGGGATATTGCCTGCGGTCTAGAGCCTGTGGCTGCGCCATGGCTGGCGACTATTTTTCTTGGTGCCAGCCCTGCCGTAGCTAGCGTTGCGGGGATTTCTCGTTTGGGATCACAAACGGTCCAGAACAGGTCGACGCCGCGTTACAAATCCCAATTCTCGGGCTGGCTAGAGGGTGCGTTTATTACCGAGGGTCGTGGCGTCTGTTGCGTTGGCGTATCACGGGTCGAAACGGCAGGATTGTTAACGACGCGGTTGGCTGGCTGCCACTCAGAATAGGATCAAACGCCGACTCGCCGCTTCGATTCGTAACAGGGCCAATGAGGCCTGGTAGAACTGTACAGCAAGCAGCATCCACGAGTCGTACTTTGTACACGTGTTTGGTTTAACTATCCAGTACGGAGTAGGCGACAGGATAACGGCTGTGCGGCGGCTCAATGGATCCTCTGCCCTCAATTTACTAGACGACGACGACGACGACGAATGTAACGTGAAAGGCTGCTGCGATATTTCTGATGTCGGTCTAGCGCCCGTCGCGGCTGTAGTGAATGGCAAAATTGCGGACTGTAGTAGCAACTCTCTGTTTTGCCATCGGCTGACCCAACGGCTTAATCATAACGTTGGGAGCTCGTGGATAACAACATCAAGGAGGCCCACTTGGACCATCGCCGACCGACATGATATGCCTGGTTAGCTTCGTGGCCGCCGTTTACCTACCGTAGTAATGGGCCAGCGAGCACTTGCAGAATGTGTCCTTGCTCGCTGGCCGGTTTATAATCTTTCCGTTCGTTAATCGCTAATTTGGTGGTGATGAGAGTAGGAATAGAAAAATAGGTGTTGCTATGTAATATCAGGCAGAAATAGCGACAAGGCTTTGAGAAATCTGTGCATGAGTTCTTGATGCTGACGTCCGCTTTCTCCACACTGGCTACCACACAGATGCTCCATCAGCGTTGGCTCTTGTGGATGCGGTCATGTCAGTAACCGGTAAGGAAGCAAATATTAGTACGCCATCTACTCTATGACACTAATCGGCTGTTAGTTGTGGGCTAGATGCGGTGGTAACGGCCTTGGAGATAGCTCGCAAACTTCAAGTATACGGCTTATCTTTTGGATAATGTATCATGAGGGCCCGACATGGCGACGGACAAGACGAAGATACGGGAGTATACACAAAATGATGGGTGGCATTTGAACCAAACGCAGATGTAGTCGCGTGAGAGACATGCGATTCATGGGTGGTACATTACTCGCGCGGTAGACAGTAGGCTGGGCAAGGATACTCCTGCTCATTGTTCGCATTCATGAAGCCAAGAGGTGACTGAAGGGCGGCAAAGATGGCGGAGAACTCTCCTGTACAGAGCATGATGTTGGTGCTGGAGGCTTGGGACGATGAACAGAGCCTCCGATGGAGGTTGTTTACATGATGGGACCGTCTATGAAGGATCACGGAAGGCAAGGTGGCAGATGGCGCTGTAGTTTGAACATATGTCTGTTGCATCAATGCTCGGTCTTTCCACCATTGACAGGCAAATCAGATGAATATTAAACCGCCAATGGATCACATTTAATACTGTAAACGGCACGGCATTGGCGGGTTGTTTGCATCGCTGGGAGCTGCCCCCCACATCTGTAGATCACAGAGGAACCAGCACACCACTGCGTGAGTGATGCGTCGTCCTAGATGCAAGCCGGTGCTTGGATTGTAGCAGGCGCATTGAATGACCGTCGACTTGGGCATGATAGTCTGTCTGATGGATTCCGAGGTGCTAATCCCAATGGTAGCTGAGGTATATGCTGAGTTATATATATATGGAAGCACGATAATTGTAGTAGATATTATACACGCTAACCAGGCAGCACCATTTCTTCTCCATCAACTCTGGCTATCCTTTGCCTACATTTCATACTGCACTGACTCCCTAACTAGCCCCGTCCAGTCACCATGTCTACTAACATGCACAAGTTGCCAAGGCGCGAAATGGCATTCTACCACACACCGTCGGCCATCTAGCCACCAATGGTCCCAAAGCCATAATGGTCTGTGGCCTACCAACAAGGCAGCTACGGCGCTGGCTTCTACACATCACGTATAGTCAGCTCGCTACATCATCAACGGACTCTCGTGGTGGCTTATTGAGAAGCTGGGCCATGTCGAAGCACTTGGCTAAGTGCTAGCTTGTATTGGGCTAAACGATGTGTGGTTGACAGCACTAATGCCTTTTGCTATCAAGACGGGACACGGTTTGAGCACACACTCATGTGCCGTCACATACCACCACTGTAATAAGCTAGGTGTAACGGACTGTTTGTAGGTATGTTACCTTTTACCTAGAAAAGGTCCGGTGCTAGTATTGTTGTGCGCCAGAAATAATTGCAAGTTACAGTGTATCAGTTAAAGAAATAATCGACGATATCAATATGGCGTGTGCCCAGATGAGCCTCTTCAACTACCGCGACAGGGTTCGTAAACTTGACCATGAAGAGAATACAGCTATGGCATATACCGCTTGGTGAGCGTATAATTGACTGGCGACAACTTTCTCCGCAGCTTGTAAGCTGCAGATGCTGCAAGAAGTTGCAGGCGTCTCTTTTGCGAAATGACTTGGAATTGACAATCGTCCAGAGAGGCTATCACTGTCTTTTGCAGAATCAAAGCATCATAAGTTGCTCCATCTTAAATAGTCTGTTAGCTGGCATAACCCGTTAATAATACAACTCTAACCATGTGGCTACGTTCTAGCATGTTGCACGTCGGCAATACGACGGTTCATGATGCTGCATTAGAAAAGGCCGACCAGACTTGCCTATCCTGATATCATATCCGATATGATAAATTATCTTGATATCAGGATAACATACTATCCTGATATGATATCGGCTTAGCAGGATAGCAGAGATGATATCAGGATAGCACCCTTAGCAGAGATGATATGACCAATAGCACCCAACATACGCGAAACTCAGTTCTAGTCTAGATCATCATCTAAATCAACCTGAATATTACTGTGGCCTATTTCGCCATCAACAACAAGCCCTCTACCACCACGTGAGGATGGTACGATGAGTTCTTCACGCAGCCAATTTCCAATACATTCGACCTTCTCGAGATTTGTGCAGGACATCCGTTCGCGGTCCCATGATAGAGTACGTCTACCGCCACTGAATGCTGACTCTGCATCAGCAGATCCGGGCGGAACAGATAGTACATCAATGGCCATACGACTGAGGCGCGGGTATGTCCGAATTTGATCTCTCTGACACCACCAGGAAAGTGGAGAGCCATCAATTTTTATCGGCTGGCCTCGAATAAAGTTCTCAAAGTCGTCTACGTCCCTAGTTAGATCCTTGGCGACCATGATTTCATTAAGAAGTCGATCAAGCTCATTTGGCTGCCCCTGCTGCGAGCTAGATTCTTTCGTCGGTATATGTGTAGGTTTGAGGTCAGGCACGATCTTGTATTCTTCCTCCCAGATTGTACGTGCACGACTAATGGCAGTCGCTGCCCAATCTTCTTTCCAATGCAACTCAAGGTATCGCGCTCTTTTCGATGGGTCAAGAAGAAGGGCTGTTGCATAGATAGGTGACTCATCGGATATGGCGTAGTACTTGTTCAGCACAAACCAGCCCATATGAATCGAGTGCAGCATCAGAGAATCATGATTTTCCTCTGTTTCATAGAACACCTGCAGAGAGTATTAGTATCTGGTCTTGTTCAAACTAACTAAATAAGGGATAGCATCGTAAAAGCCTTACTTTCTTCTGCTCATAGTGGCGGAGAAGTATGTCCATAATCATTAGGGTCTGCGAGAGCGTTGTTGTCGCACCCTGTGCCCACAGTGTCGTTGATGTGAAAGGCTGGAGAAATGCATGCGTTTTCTCCAAGTAATCCCAATCTGTAGAGGTGAGAATATCATCGCCTAAACATTTGTCATAGTCAAGCAAGAATTGCTTTACTAGCTGTTTTTTTCCTGACTAGATTATCGATCATCCTATACCATGAATTCCAGCGTGTATCATTATCAATGCCAAGACGTAGATTGATGCGCTCGTCCCATGCATCGCTATGTATGGTCGAGTTCCGCAGCCATAACCCGATCCGGTGTAGTTTGCGCAAGGCAGGAATCAAGACCCAACCCTTCCTACCACCTTCATTTGATCCTTTGTCTAACCTCTGTGGTGGATTCCTCTTCAACTTAGCTCCCGTCTGATCTAGTTGGTTTGACACATCACCACAGGACGCATTGTACATAGATAGACAGAACTGTTCATAGAGCTTGTCACCAGTTACATCGCTTGCAGCAGCAAGGGCAGCTTGGAGTGCCTCCTGCGAGGATGCGAAAAGAAAGGCCTGAAGCGATAAATTGATAATGTGAAGTATACAACGTATACGGTTCCGTTTTGGATCCCAGTCAATCTGTAGTAAAATTAGGATAACTAGGAGGAGAGTACTAGAACCACGGCTCACATAATGATCACGTTTCAGTTTAGTTGATAAATGCTGTAGACAAGTGTCGTTCGAAGTCGCATTATCGCCAGTATGACAGCCGAGTCTATTGCTGATGCCGTATAGGCTGAGTGTTGATAAAATAAGATCAGCCTGATGCTCGCCAGAATGGCTGTGTCGAATCTCTACGAGACGTAACAGCGCTCTCCTAGCTTGGTAGTCCTTATCAACCCATCTCGCACATATTGCCAGTACACCATGACGATGTGGCGATGTCCAGAGGTCAGATGAGATATGGACCTTTGAAATAGCACTTTGCAGCTTGGCTTTTAACTGCGACTGATAGAGGTTAAAGTTTGCAGTAATATGACGCATTGCTTCATGCCGTGATGTCATAATTAGATCCTCAATTGCGGGGTTACAAGCTAGCATAATTTCTTGCATCTCATCCCATAAAACTGCGGAAAAGGGTAGCCGACGGCGTGTGAGGAGGCCAACCATGCTCTCAGTGTAGCGCTGAGCGTTGAATACTCTGCGGAGGGCTGACTCAGATGGGTTTTGCCGTATAATAATCGCCGAGCCTGGCCTGCTTTGGCGGAACACCAATGTCTGATGATCGATCGAACGTCATGTTGTCTGAGGAATTGACGATATCGCTGTGTTTACGCTTCGCATGATATATAGCATTGTCGCGTTTAGGATTTGACCAGGGCTGATCAGATGCACAGACCAGACATTCATATACTACCGCCCCTTTTGTTCTGCGTTTCCCCGAAGGTCCTAGCTGGCCTTTATTTGGATATATCGCGCGGAATATACAATCGAAGTTCAGGACCTCAGATGGTGCTGAATCTGCATCAAGAGCAGAGCCCATGCTCATATAGGATTGCGACGTGCAGTCTTCAGGCTGGCAAGGGGAAGAGAGCATAGTTAAGTGTAGCTTCATGGAACTATGTAAGGGGACATATCCTATCTACACTATCAAAAAGGCCACAATATGAGGGATTTGGAGACTTTCCAAAACGATGCACCAAATCTTATCAGCTGATGATACGAAATCTAGCCAACCAGAGCTCACAGCTTATGCTGACATCTATCCTGATATCTATCCTGATATCAGGATAAGGGAGCAAGGCTTTATCTGATATCTGATATATATCATATCGGATATAGCAGTATAGCAGAGATGATATCAGGATAGCATATCAGGATAGGCAACTCTGAGGCCGACGCAGAACAAAGCCATGGGGTAACTAGGACGACCATGAAGAGGGATTAGGTCAGGTATGAATAAGACTAGAAATTATTTCCGACTTTGTCTCAGCCACAGTCAAGTTCCCATCAAGTGCTTCCTCGTCGTCAAGTCTGTAGGCCGCGGTCGCTGGCGCCCAGGCTTGGGGAGCTAACACATGATGAACTTACCAATGGTAAGGATTTATTTTAGAGTCGAATGAATGAGTTGCTGGATTGTAATAGCGGCATCCATCTGTATATTATTATTACTACTAAGTGTCATAAAATAGTCGACCATGATACTGCTCAAGGTTATGTTTATGATCTTAGGGTTGGTGGGCGGATATGCATGCCATGCACGCCATCATGCGTAAAATTATGGTTGGCTGCATGGTAGATGGCTGAGCTAGGGCACTGCTGTGTCAGGCAGAGATACATGACCGCCTGATACCCAATAGGATCAATGTATTCAAAAAGCTTTGATGAATTAATTTTACAAAGCGAGGGAGTCTAGTGTCTAAACAACCATTCTCCAACATACCACGAGATTACAAGCCGCACCAGAACTCGACAACTTTTAACATAGTTTACACCAGCCTTGTCCTTTAGCCCCAATCTGTCGGCTCTTCAATTTCTATCTTGTTGACGACGCACGATGTTCAAGGATATCTGCCAACGCTGCCCAACCGTCTTGATATCGCAGTGGAACAAGGGTAGGCTACCCCGACGAGGACAAGCAATGTCGCTGATAACGCAGACAACGGCTGGCAGCGACAGGAAATCCGATCTGGCGATTTCCAAGCCTCCGGCTTGAATGAGCTACCTCGGCCGATAGCCACGGATTCGAGTGTCTGCGTCATGTTCGTCCTTGGTCATATACGCGCGATAACGACTGTGGCTAATCAAGATTAGTTTTGCGAGTGCCAACAAAATCCGTGAATGTCCGCGATGCCGACACTCATTCACTAATGCGTTCTCCATGCCTCAGCTATGGTGGTCTGATTACTGTAGGAAATCGAGCGGGTATTTTGGCAGCGAGAGGACGGGCACGGGATCAGCTCGAGGATTCAGTATGTGACGTTGTTAAACAATTGGTTTTCACTAACACAAGTAGACACGTGGGTGCATCTTGAGACGAAGCAGGTATACGACGAAATGCAATATAAATGGCACAAAATCAATGCTTTCACGCGATGGCTACCCGCGAGCAGGCAAATGGCCATTCTCATCTTTGACGCTCAGTCCCCGGTGTCCGAGCTTATATCTGAGCCGAATTTGGACTTGCACCTGGGATGCGTCGGCGACCCCTTCTGGATTCATGCTTTCCTCCTAGAACATGAAGTTTGTCTCCAGGACTCGGCTGTCTGGGCCTTGCGCGACCGCGTTAGAAAGATAGAGGTAGAGAGGAAGCCAACGGGAAAGCCGCAGCTGGATTACGAGCACCTGCACAACCTTACCCGGCACACCATCCATGTTTGTGAGACGCTTAATGTGACTGCGCACACCATCGGGTGCATCATGGTGCAGCATGCAAAATCCATGACTGGCGATGAGGACCTTTCGCCGGATATCCACTCTCGTTTACAGTTCTTTGAGAGTATAATCAGCAGCCTCCAATGTCGGGCCGTCTCTATCAAGGAAAGACTGCTCAACGAGATCCATCTCTCCTTCAACAATGTCGCACAATACGACGCAGGCATCTCTGTTGAGATCGGACAGGCCACGCGCTCTGACAGCGCCGCCATGAAGACCATCGCCTTCGTTACTCTGGCATTTCTTCCCCCGACCTTTATCTGTGCGATTTTTAGCATGTCATTCTTCAAGTACTCTGACTCTGGCGACTGGGCTATCTCGAATAAATTTTGGGTGTACTGGGCCTTTGCTATACCAATTACGCTCACTACCTTTGCGTTGTGGTACTTTTGGTATAGGCACTTTCTTTTACTTAAGCCAGACAAACTGGCGTAGTACAAGTCGATGTATTAGGCATTGTGGATCTTTAGATGTTGGGGAAATGCAGTGGTTCAGTAGCATTTGCGATATCACACCATGTTGGTGAATGAAGTGCAAGTCGTTGTAGCGCATTGCTATGTAGACATGAAACTGGTCGCTGACTTGATGACTTACCACCCATAGCCTTGTCTTTCTTTTTCCACAAGAAGAGGAGAATCTCGCAATTCTATGTCAATGTTGTACTACCCACTTACTTATCTAAAGCTGTAGCAGCATTTAGATGTAGTTCCGTTTGATAAGACTTCTCACAGTCAAAATATCTACTTGAAAGAAGCAGCGAGGGCATTTAAGAGGCTTATGCAGCCAGTTATTGGTTTGAATAGTATAGAAAGGAAGTCGAAATGGGGTGCAACGTATCTGAGTCCAATCCACGGCGATGTCTAGCCCCATGTGCGTGAGACCACTGTCCCGATCCAGTGGCCGCCCGACTGTTGATAGCAGGCCTAAAAGAGTGATGAATGGCTGGGCATTACGGTAATACGGACCAATATTGGAGGGTAGGCAGAACCAACTTGTCTGCTGTAGATACTCACCCGCGAACATTCCACTATCACGCTGTTTATACGCGTCTATTGTAAAAGTTAGCTTAGAAACGACTTCTACAGACAACACTTTGCGACAAAAAAGAGATGTTGCTCTAGTAGCTACGGAGAATATGGTCCTCATCAGTTGGTCTACTTCTATCTCTTGTCATCTACCATATGCCAGCCATCTAGTCTCTGAGACATGTTATGAGACACTAGGCTACATATTACCCGTCATAAAGGAGCAAGAATAACCTAGCGAAGAATTATCTTCCCCTCCTCTAAGCGCTTCATGTCTCTCTCAAGCTCTGCTCTCTGTCGCTTCACGCTAACCTCTTCGCCCGCAATCTCCTCCAACTGCTCAGTTGTCATCGCAGCAACAACCTTGGGCGAGAAGAGCTTTAATGGCGTGTCTGGACCAGTGACAAGGAAGTAGTCTGCAACCTGCATCCGCACATTGTCAACGAAGCGTTTTCGGGACAGCTTATAGTAAGAACGTAGGATGTCATGGATCTCCCGGGTGATGTGGTCGTCATTGCTCATTGCAATGGTTTTCACCATGTCTTCAATTCGAACCACTGGCCCATGCTTGCAGCCTTCGATACTGCGGGTAGAGACTTGCTGTTGTAACCGCGCTTGTCGGCTTTTATGAAAAGGTTAGCACCCGAGTAGCTTTAAATCGCCACTGCCAACGGGGTTCACTCACTTTTTGTCGAGCGTCTCCTTGAAATAATGGTTGTAGGTGGCTGGAGTCCCCTCCAACTCCACCGACACTAGGAATTCAGTGCGGTTAAGAGCTTCTTCGTACCGTTGTCGAAGCCGATCAGCTAAGAAGGAGGCGATGCCATCTCTCACTCTGGCGTTCCCCGGCACGATATGATCCAACAGCTGCATCACAAAATGGTGAACCAAGGTAATCACATCACTCACATATCCGAGCGCAAGATCCCGCCACTTCTGGGCCTGGCTTTTCATCGCAGTTGCCAGTAGCGCGGGGTCAAACGTGCCGAGTTCGAAGCCTCGAGAGCGTCGATAGACAGACTTCAACCAGCCCATGATATTAACGCCATGTGGTTCTGATATTTCTCTGTTCCCCATATCGAGTCCGTCAATATCAATGAGATAGGAGTAACTCCGCGTGGGCCGAGATGGCGACATAGTCAGGTCCATATTGGCCAAATCTACTTCCACAATGTCCGCAGTATCTCCGCTGCTGTCGAAACTAATTTGATGGCCAAAATTTTGCAAGTCTACTGCGAAAGACTCGCCTCTATTCACCGCGGCAGTAGCCAGACGAAGCTCATCATTGGTGTCAAAGAAGCCGGAACGCCCGTACTCTGCACGGACTGCAAGTGCTGCGATCTCTTGAAACTTGGCCGCAATGTCGGTAAGAAACTCCCTCTGCTCGAATTGGCTATGTCGTTTCGGTCCCAACGACCTCTGCACCTCATGGACCTTTTTGAGCTTTGCGATAATTTCTGCTTTGACCTACATTCGAAATCGGATTAGTTGAGGCTCATTATTTGCGGTACCAGACAAAGGGAGGCTGTACCTTCGGAAACTCGCGGCGGATATGCCCAGCGAGAATCTCTTGGAGGCGGACTCGGAGAGATTTAATCCCAACTCTATCCTTGTCCAGGGTATTCCAAGGTGACTTCGTATCGAAGAATCTCTGCTCGAGACGTCTAGGGTCGACAGAGGCATCAACAAGTTCAGATTGTCCGGGATTCTTCAACAGATGCCAACCGAGTTTCAGCTTCTGACGCTTCCCGTCAATGAGCTCAACAACAGAGTTCTCGGCGCCCAGGTCAACAAGGTCTGGTTTTGTCAAAATGCCAAAGGTTCTGTCGCCTTCAGGATCAAGATCCTCGGCCTTCTCGATGATGGTCTGGTTGGCGATGTCGTCGTTGCAGGGAACAACAATGAGCATCACAGAGCGAGGATTCGCCATGTATCCGTGCACCATATCCTCTACCAAAGCCATGTCATCCTTTGTAGTCAATCCGGCTGTTGTTCTGGTAAAGGTACCAGGGACATCGATGATGCTGAAATGCTCCTCGTTAGGTCCGGCAATCTCAATGGCGAGGATGTCCTTCGAGAATGCTTGAGGCGAGCCATCCGTAGCTGTAGAAGTTACTCCCATGACGCTAGTGACCTGGTCGTGTCAGTTTCATGGCATGCCCAGTATAGAGTACTTTATGACTAACCTCCACCATGATTCTTGCAAACGAGCTGGCGTCAAACTTATTGCTCTGTTGTTTGCTCCACGCTTTCATCTTCTGTTGGTGGTCGCTCGAGCTATCCTTGGAAGGGATTATGGAAATGCCAATGGAAGGGGTAGCAGCGCGACGAAAAATAATTTGGGTTGCAAAACGTGTGCACAGCTCGCTATCTCTTGGAAATGGAAGCCCAGTCAAAGCCACCAGGACAGAGCTTTTTCCACTAGACTGTTTGCCAACCACCACTAGTTGCGGTAGATCAACATATGTGCCAGCATTGCAGGCGAAGAGTCTATCGATCTTCTCAAGCAGTGAAGACTGTACGAGGCCATAAGTAGAGTCCGTCATGGTGGAGGATGCAAATTTGAAGATTGTGTGTGTGAGTGTAGGCTTAGTCCGGACCCTCTACTATGCGGGCTGGAGCTTGTCTTTATATACCCTAGCCCGGACCTCCCAGGTGATAGCTTTTCTCATGTGAACGCTTGATGAATTTCTTTTGAGTCTTTCGAAATACGTACTAGGGTGAATCATGGGTGACAAGTCAGACAGCTGGCTTGAGACTGTGGACAGTCGTCTCTGCCTTCTCCAGTATAGCGTAATGTGGGAGGCCAACCATAACAGAAAGAAATCAGCTTTTAATGACTCAACATTGGTCCGAGACGCCTAAGGCATACGCATGTCTCGACAGAGTATCCAGAAAGAAGTCACAGCCTCATTTCAGGTCAGAGGTACTTTAATGTGACCTGTTCACAGTGAGATTTTGGACGGAGGGAAGCAAGCGAAAGTCTACGCATGTAGTTCAACAGGTTGAACAGCTATCAGCAGGCGGTCTCTTGTTTGCGTAACGGCAATAATCGATGTACCACGTCCCATCGATGGACGATGTCAGGCATACCCGTGTTGGCGATCCATGATAAAGTCATAAAATAACCACAGATTGCACTTTTCGATATTTAACAACGCACTATTTATTAAAAAGGTAAGTAGCTTACATCATTCTCAAGCCTTTCAAAGTGCAATATAGTAAGCAATGTACTCGCTCCTCTAAGGTATGTCGGCATGCCAACCCAGTTCCCCAGAAACTACATCAATAGGGATAATAAATACTGCGCTTAAATTTATTCAGCCTGCACATCTCAGAATTGGATATACCACCCTTGCGTAATGTCTCTCTCCTTCTATCGTCCCCTTCTGAATTGATGGGCCGACCACAAGAATCACGTTCCATAAACTATCCAGCTCGAGCTCCATGCACCAAATGCTAACGGCAATTCTGTCCATGCTATTACCATTCCATGAAAATGGGGATTACCTACCAATTTCACGTATGAGATACCGTTAATCAACTGATCACAGGCTACACCCATGTGGCATTTCCAGTATGTCCATGGAATGTATTGCAATAATTTCAAGTATCTGATTCAAGCCCTCAATCAATAACTTGATTAAATGGATTCTATTTCTCCTCTTCCAATATCCTATTCATCGCCATCAAGATGGACTTGTGAATATCCCCCCTAGCTACAACTAACCCCTTGTTTCGGCGAAGATCTCTCCCTGCCCCAAAATCCATATCTTTCCCATCTAAATCCGTCACCTTCCCGCCAAGTTCAGTGAAAATTAGATGTGTGCCTGCATGATCCCAGATGTATAATTTAGAAGTCGGACTGGCAGGCACCAATAGCTGCACATCGTCCCCGCCAACTATAAGAGCTGCGTAGCGGATATGAGAGGACCAAATCTCCGTGTTGGGAAATATTGCATGGGAATCGTCTGCCAACTTGGCCACAACATCATGGCGGCAAACCCGACAGGCAGCGCAGTCGACAATGCGCAAGTCATTGGAGTTGGATTGCTTGAGCATATCTAGAGGTAAAGCGTCACCAAGTCCGGCTTGGGTCATCGTTCGAATTGTTGAGCCCTGGCCACGGACAGCAATTAGCATAATACCTAGGCCATTCCTATCGATATTTTCCTCCGAGACCTGTGTCATTTCGGCACTGATGTTAGGACATCCTAGCACACCTAGAACTTCTTTCCCGTCCTCGATAAGCGCCAGCGAAACGGCATATTGCTGGCCTTTCAAGAAAGCCGCCGTCCCATCAATAGGATCCATGACCCAGAAACGGCCCTTTCTACCTCCAGTTCCACTTCCACCAAGGTCAATCAACTCCAACATCTCATCTACAGTTGCCGGCTTAGGCAACGGAGCAGCCTCTTGGGTGTCTGGGTCTACCACGTCCGTTGAGGAGGACACCAGCTCGTAAACCTTGTTGCTGAGTGCTGCATTGGCTCTCAAAGAACTAGAGTCCTCCTCTCCCAGGAATGCATCATTGGGATAGAAATGACGAATCGCTTTGATAAGAAGTGCCTGCGCGGCAAAGTCGGCGATAGTCACTGGCGAGTTATCATCCTTGGTGATTTCGCTGACTGTGGACTGCACCTGTTTGGTGAGTATGGAAGCCCGCAGGACGGCTAGTTCAGCGACATGCTGCTCATGAGCATAAAGACTCGCCATATCGGAGGTAACGTGAGGTGGTTTCTTTGCAGCCTAGAGATGCTGGGAAAGAATTTTGGCTGCGTGTTGAGTGTTATGTGGCGGTTCTGTCGATAAATTTCGACATTTGAAGTGTAACTGCTGTTTCTAGCTGATGTCTGCAAAGTAGTACGGTTGAGCCAAGATGGTAGGGGATTTATGACAGCGTGAGGATGCAGACCGTAGCTGCCCTGCCAAATGAGCTTCGAAGAATGAAGTCTCATCGATCAAGGTGTTGCTTGAGCGTAGGGAAATGGTCCATGGCCATTCGCCTCCGGCCATTTGTATACCCCTAACCGCGCTCTCAAACCCTAGAGAGTATGAGTATCTTGCAAATGTTGCCTATTATGAACATGTCGGCAAAAGTGGAGTCGAGAGATTACAACATGCGGGAACGAGACGCTTAGAGATAAGAACAGCGCGGTTGGAGATAAGGTGAAGCTATCGAGATCCCAAAGGCCAACAAATACATTCTTAGAATTTCATGACTATTACAAAATTAACACCATCTACACTCATAACCATCACTATATCCTAACTACGCTCATTTACTCGAGTCTCGCAAGTGGAGGGTCTCGTAAGTGGAGGGGGTCCAAACAGGCGATCACTACTACCAATGGCCAGTCGCCCGCTAGAGCACGTACATGGCGTAGGTGAACATGGCGGTTTTCTAGGTATGGCAGTATATGTGAGTGCGATATGAGTGGTAGAGCCTGAGCATGCTCTCTTGTTATAATACATGCGATTGGTGAGATTATGAGTAAAGACACGTTGACATTCACAAAGGATTTGTGGGTGGGCCTATCGACTGATTCTAGAATGCTCAACCAAAAAAAAAAGAAAAAAAAAAAGAAAAAAGAAAAGAAACTACTATAGCGTAGTATGTTTGCAACTTTTCGTCAAGTGACCTGTTCTTGGGGCTCATAATATATACAGCTTGCGTGTCTCTCTCTTTTGTTACAGACAATCTCGTGTCTTGTGGAAAATGCGATTGGGGTACTCGCTGCGTGATATCATTTTTGGACAAGTACGTTATTGATTACATTTACATGAATGGTGGAGGTACTCCAAAGGTCTGGTAGCAGAAAGCCTTCGTAGTTACTCTCCTCCCTTGCATTCTTTGCGCTTCCCCAAGTGCATCTGCCAAAGACGCGATAAAGTCACTTCTACTTATAGGACTCTTAATCTTCTGTATACTGTCCACTGCCCATTGCGTTTCATCTCTCTGTGGGCTTTCTATAGCATATAGAAATAGCGGCCGAAGATATCCAGGGTTAATTGTAGGCCCGTCCGAGATGTCGCAATCAGCTTGAATTATATCCCGGATCTGCTTCATAGCTTGCATGGCATCCGCCGATGGCTGTGGGGGGTCCCCAAGGGTTCGCCCGACCACGACAACCTCAGCAAAGTATGCCGCAACGCAAACTCCAGCAAGGGCAATGAGGGGGTCTGCAATCGTACGATTGAATTGTTCTCGTAGTTGGCTCGGCTGCAGCCGCAATGGGCTTGGCCGGCCTTCCCAAAGACAACGCATGTTTGTCTTGAGACCGTCCAAGAGATGGGTTACTTCTGCCTGGTCTTCGGGGGTAATGCGAGATCGACGATAATGACTTATATCTGCAACCTGATTCGAAATCCTCTGGAGTTCGAGATAAAATGCGAAGACGGGGGCGCTGATGATATCATACAAACCATTTGTTGGATGCGAGCCACAGTCTAGCTCAGAGAGGCTAGGCACCTCCGTTACGTGGTTGTGTAAAAGAGTAGAGACTGGTTCCGACAACAAGCCGGGGGCTCCTACGCGTTTAATAGACGTGTGTAAAAGTTGTATCCAGGCAGCAATTCTCAAGGAAACCGGCGACGGGTTACCACCTTGGAACCAACGCTCTAATTTTGCAAGAAACGGCCCATCAAATGAGCTGGATGTGGGTCCATCCTCGTTGGGCAGAATTGCGAGGGATAGACATTGAAGGAATGCGCAGACTAGGACGATGTGGAAGTCAACAGCTTCATTGTCCGATATAGATTCGAAGCTGGCGATGGCGGCTTGGTGTACCGACATTGCATGAGCCAGTGGTAGTCGATCCACCTGAGCTCTATAAAGAGCTTGGACAGCTTGTATTGACGAAGCCACGGAAGTCTCCTGTATACCCAGCTGGGCGATATGAGCCTTCACCCTTGCCCAATTCAAAAGGTCAAAGGATGAAATGATAGGAGAGTCCACCTCTTGGATGAAGTATGAAAATGAGGACTGAGTCAGCACCTCTGAGGGTGCGAACCAATCAATGGTAAGAGTCCAGTAGATATGAAGCGAAGTCTGTTGAAATCGAGCAGAGGGCGACTCTTTAATTCGCGGATCGTCTCCCTGGCAGGGGGCACCGACCCACTGATGGCTGGACGACGATGTATCATCCTCAACTGGTGTTGAAAGAGCTTGATCTAGCCGTACGGTGTTGTTGGGGGGTCCTCAATACCTCAGAAACGCCAGAATCTGAACGGTTTCCAATAGGGGCAGGTTGCTGACGAATCAGATACTCTTCGCCATCAGTCTGCGGGGAGGTGCTATAGGATCCGATTCTTATAGAAGTTTCATCTTGCTGACAGGCCATATGCTCCAAATTTGTGTTGGCAGTCCTAGGAAGCATCCTGTGCCTATCGGGTGTCTTGTACACGCATGTCTTCTTCGATTTGGTGCACCTCCGACACGCAGGCCGCTCCTCGTCGCATTTCACTTTTCTGGCCCTACAGACAAGACAACCAGTGCGAACACGCCCTCTATAGTGGGCATTGGCATTGGAAGCGGGCGTGGAATTATGGCGCTTTGGACTCGAGATTCCCGTCCTCCTCTCATCTGAACTAGCTGAATTCATAGGCCTTGGTGATTGCGAATATGGGGCATGAAGCTACTAAGAGACTAGCAGAAGCGAGCGAGTGACAAATTATAAACTTGGAGGCAGTCTCCTAGTGAAGAATCCAGAGAATGCTCAATACATGTCCAAATAGGATAAATATTTCGAAAGACGAGGCGCCGCAACATGCTCCCTTTCCCCTCGCCACCACGAGTAGCAATGCTCACGTGATGTTGATTTGCAGTTTATTAGTGTAGGAGAAATCGCTGGGCTAATTGCGATGCTGGCCAACCCAAAGCTTTTCTTGCACCACGGCTGGAGAAGGCTTACACTGATACTCCACTTCTGCCATGATTAAGCTTTCCAGCAACAGGTGTTATGCTTACCGTCAAAGGTCTTCAGAATAACACGGAGCTGCAGATACCAGTTGAAACCAAAACATACAAAATATCACAGCAGTTGATGCTTTGGTAGATCAACAAATTGCAATTAAACCCTGTCTAGACCGTACTATACGATGCCAGCTCTTGCAAAGCCCCCCATGCGTTTTATTTCCGATGGCTCCAAGCCAAGGTCATTCCATTCCATGGGCTTCATTCATGATCCTAGCCACTTGTTCGACGTCATCACTGATAACCTGATCCAACAGCCCTTCTCGGACCCAATTGACGACCCGGGCCTCGATATCCACGCCGTAAGACTTAAGCTTCTCCAGCCGTTCCGGGCGCGGAACATGCAAGAAGACGGCAAAACCCTCCTCGTGGAGCTGGTAAGCCTCTCCGCTCGGAAAATGTTGGATCTCAAGGTTGACGGCATCTACCTTGGCTTGCCGTGCCACGGCGGCGGGGTCGATCAGTCGCGAATGCGACAGCGCCACGGTGGGAACTTCGGGGATAAGCTCCTTGAGCACCTTGAGTTGAACAAAGTCAAAGGAAGAGAACTGCAGCAGGTCTGAGCATTCCAGCTCGTCAACGAGCGCTCTCAGTTTCGGGATGATCTCGTCGTTTCGGTCGTAAATCTTGAGTTCCACTTGGTAGATGATGTCAAGCTCGCGCGCCAGGTGCAAGGCTTCCCTAAGCTGCGGAATCCGTTCTCCTGCGAACACGTTGTCGAACCATCGACCTGCGTCGAGCTTAGCCAGCTCCGCGTAGGTCCATTTCGCGGACAAGGCCGTGGCCATCCGTGGTGCGATCCACGGTCTCGTCGTGGATCAAGACAAACACGCCGTCTCTAGTCAGCGCGAGGTCTGTCTCGCAGGTGACGGCCTTTACCACCAAACTCGCGAGCTTTGCGGAACGCAGCAAGGGTGTTTTCCGGTGCTCCGGCGCTGTGGCCCCGATGCCCGGCGACTCGGGTCGTCCGCGGCGATGTCATTCTTAAAATATTCGTCATTTTACTGCAGTTATTGTCGAAGAAGCTTATGGGCAAATGGTTAAATCTAGAACAGAAACCATCCCTAGCTGTCGCTCTGGGATGGCCCTCGTCTCAGTGCCCGTCGCACGTTGACGAACAATTGGCCAGTATTTAAAGGGTCACTGTTAGCTTCCACGTTGCTCCTAAAAGATACAGCATATCTCGTAGAAGTAGCTCCATCAATGAATACCAGAAGGGTTGTCAATGGAGAATGTCAAGTCACCTTCTCGCTTGTAGTGGAGGGGGTGGCTTCATCGACAACTTGCGGGATCGCTGTGAACGGCTTTGTTGACTAGTTGTCAAGCCATCTCACCAAAAGTGGAGGAGCCCAATGCGCTTAGAGATAAGAGCCATTCGCTTCCAGATAAGGCCCACTGTATTCGTCAATCAGGCATTGGTGATTCGATGAATAGCTGCCTTTGCTTTATCTCCAGCCGAGACTCGGAACGTGGGTGTTAGTCGAGTCAAGTAGCGCTCCTCGTAAACGTGCTGCACCTCCGAATGATCAAGTCTTCTTCTCAAGAGTCAAATCATCCCGACAAAAGCCATGATATATAGCAGTCACTCCTCTCGGTTCTCATGGTCTTCAATGGCAATAAGTAAATTCCCTCTAATCACCCGCAATTTGGCTTGGCCCCGAACAAGAGCAATTCTTTCACGGCAACTTGACTCGAATATTGCACCATGAATGTAGCCATGGAATCAAAGGAGCCTGATGAACCCAAGGTCTTCCAACAAGAGCTTGTGGCAGACGTCGAAGAAGTGACTAAGAATGAGCATGAGCTTACCCTCCTCCAAGCAGTCAAGCTCTACCCTAAAGCTGTCGCATGGAGCGCAGTCATATCAGCCGCTTCAATCATGGATGGCTATGATTTTCACGTCTTGGGCTCTCTTTTTGCGCAACCTGCCTTTAGAGAGGCATTCGGAAATCTTCAACCCGATGGGACTTACCAAGTCTCTGCCGCGTGGCAATCAGGACTCAACAACGGCTCGTCCGTCGGGGCGCTGCTGGGCCTTTTCTTAGCTGGTTATCTCACTGACAAGCTTGGCTTCCGTAAAACCATCATGCTTGCTCTATTCTTCACATTATGCTTTGTTTTTATCCAGTTCTTTGCGACTAGCCTAGTGATGTACGAATTCGGCCAGATACTGATAAGTGAGTTTTTGATCCATGACTGCCCATGCTATTACGCCCAAAACTGACCAGTTAAATAGGTATACCGGTTGCTGTGTTTCAGACCATGACCTCTGTCTATGCAGTCGAGGTTGCGCCAACCTGTCTACGAGCGTTTTTGACAAGTTACGTCAACCAGATGTGGGCAAGTCATCTCTAGACCTTGCGTGGGTACGGCCGTGGCTAACGAATCCCAGGTTATCGGACAGATATTGGCCACTTGTGTAATTCGCGGTGTTCTTCATATGGAAGCTCCCTGGGCATATCGTATCCCATTCGCCATTCAGTAAGTCTCTGGTAGTATAGACAAGTTTATGCTTATACCAACCGCTCGACAGGTGGTTTTGGCCCATTCCCATCTTTGTTGCAGTGATTTTTGCCCCGGAGTCCCCTTGGTGGCTGGTACGCAACAATCGCCTTGAAGACGCAAAGGCGTCTCTCAGACGCTTGGCATCCGGAAAAGAGGCCACAAGCTCACACATCGATAAAACAGTAGCCCTAATGGTACTGACGACAGAGTATGAGCGCCAGATAAACTCCGGTACTAGTTATGTCGCCTGCTTCAAGGGTACAGACCTTCGCCGAACGAGTATTGTCATATTCCTCTTCTGTATACAAATTATTGGCGGCACAACTCTGCGGTCATACGCGACCTACTTCTTCGAGCAGGCTGGTTTACCAACGGAACAGTCATTCAATATGGCGATAATAACCTATGCTGTAAGCTTTGTAGGAACCATAGTCGCGGTACGTTTCTTCCTGCCTGTGCCTCTGCCTAGGATCTTTTTTTCTGACCATATACTCATCCACAGTGGTTCTTGATGCCCTATGTTGGGCGGCGAACGCTCTTTCTCTGGGGCCTTTATGTGAATACAGCCATCTACTTTGTTATTGGTGGACTTGGTGTTCCTGAAAGCAGAAGCGACTTGTCATGGGCGATTGCTTCTCTCCTCGTTGTCAATGGTTTCGTTTGTTACGTTTGCTTGATACCCGTCATTTTCGTACTCACCCCAGAGATACCCTCGACTCTCCTAAGAAGCAAATCTGTCCCAGTCGGCCGCTTCGTCTATTCCGTATTCAACATTGCTGCTAGCATTCTGGTGTCGTATCAGATCAATCCCTCAGCTTGGGGATGGGGTGCCAAGTCTGGCTTCTTCTGGGGCGTTTGTGCGCTATTCGGTGTGTTGATTACTTACTTCATCCTGCCAGAGACAAAGGACAGGACTATCCAGGAAATCGACCTTCTGTTCGAGAAAAGAGTATCAGCGAGGAAGTTTGCAGAGACGCAGATCAATGCAGCCGATGTTGCTAGGCACGCGCGCTGAGATCGGGGGCCATGTTGCGGAGCTTACCGCTACAGGTTGATTCGCATGAAGAGAAACAAGTCTACTCTGACGGTATCAGTTGGGCATCCGTACCTGTTATAAATATAATCGATATCCCATCATCGCTTGTATTTAGCCCTAATTTATACGAGTTCGTATGAGGGCCCTTTGCTGCAGTAAGTAGAGTGAACCACCTTTTCCTGTTCTGCCAAGAGTCTGGAGAGTCCAGCGTCCAACCGTGTCGTAGTCGTAGGTTTCGCCTAGCCCTGAACTACATGTAGTGTTCCATTAAGAGCAAATACATTGTTTTTATTGCCCAGTTAGCAATTGTACCTTTGCCCATGCTGTCTCGATTCTTCTCGCTTAACCAGAGAGGCTATTATCCGCACATGTTGTTAATTCCTAGGATTTCACCGCCAGTGCCGCCGTTTGTCTTAGTATTTTATCGTCATTTTCTATGCTGTCTCATTCATTTGCAATCCATCGTGTAACCAAGACGGCACGGTAGGTTTGAAGCAGTTCCAGCTCCGGTCATCACTTTAGCATCTAATGCCCTATACGCGTAACGCTGATACTAGTTTATGTACTTCTTGTCGCCCCAACCAAGACGCCATGACAAGCTCATTGCTGCTCATGCTCCGTACTGCCTTGAGCTTAGTTGGCGTCTCTGCGTATCAGCGCGCCTATACAACAGTTGATCGGCTAAAAAATTGGCGGAATTTTGCCTTGGTCTCCGTCCACTATGGCTTCACATTCGTCATACTTCTGCTGACAAGACGAACGTGGTGGCTCCAGTCGGCATCTAGGACCTTGCGCCACTGTAGCGATGCGAGTGCCTCCAAGCAGCCACAGTAGTGTAGCGATAAAATACCACGTATTACTTGCGGAAACATGTTACGGAACTGCGCTTCCTTTCGATAGGCTGCCCAAAATATGTCATCCTACTACTCGTGGACGCTGAGTTTATACATTGAGTGTGTTTCAGAAAACACATTTCCAGACCCTCCACAAGCATTTAGCTCCTTTCCAACCCCAAATAAGCCCCCTTAAGCGCCGTCAAGCGTGGCAACTGTCCACGAGACCACTTAGGTGCAGGTTAGGTGAGGTACAAGATACTTGCTCGAATGAGCGGATGGCATGAGACCCCCGCCAGTGGAGGTTCCCGAAGGCGCTAATAGCTCTCGACAGCTGCCCACAACGGCCCTTCCCCACCGCCATTGCAGATTAAACAGCACGTCCCTAGCTTCTTCTGCACCCGTCATCATCCATCGTCCCCCATCATCAAGCGTCATCACTTCGCCTGCCCAGAGACCTAGACTCTAACTCTGCTTTATACATCGACCCGTCATCCCATAGCTGTCGCATCGCAGCATTGCCAGCCTTAACCCGACATCTCTATCGGACCTGTATGGCCGTCAAAGCGTCACTCTGACTCCAACCCTCGACCCCCTCAACTGTTCACCACCACCATGCCGCCCCTCCTCCACGAGATGGCGCCCCCCGGTGCAGCGTCTCTCGATGCGTTACCTCTCCATCGTTCCCATCCTCCTCGCCATCGGCACCGCCATCGCCCTCTTCGCCCGCTCCGACGTCAACGCCGCTCTCCTGTGGTCCCAGTGCCATGCCCACGAGCGCCTCCCAGGCCTCAGCACGATCCCCATCCTCGGCACCCCGTCGTGCTACCTCGTTAGCTTCTTCCGCGCCGCTCTCGACTCAATACGGTCCAAGGCCGTCATGTCGGTTTATACTGACATTTGTCGGATCTCTCATGATGGTCTCCACTGTCGAGTCGGCGCGGCTGTGCAACACGTCCAATGCCATCATCTCGAACCCCACCGCACCCTGGCTGCTGTTTAACCTTGCTGGCGGTGCTGTGGTCTGGCAGCTGCTGATTGTCCCGGCTTTCATCATCCGCGCGAGGACTCTGTTCTTGGCTGAGAAGGAAAAGGAAGACAATGCCGGCGAAGAGGGCGACGAGAATGTTCGTGATGACCATGGTGGTGACGGCCCGCTTCCGGCTGATCGTCATCACACGTTGTCAGACGAAGGCCGTCACATCCTCGACTCCGAGACGATTGCCATCCCCGTCGCTGTGACCCTCGGCTACTACCTCCCTTCAGCGTTCATGCTCACCTTCAATACACCCGCCACCATTGGCGTCTGGCTCTTCTTCCCTCTCTACGTCTCAGTGGTTCGACAGTTGGTCCGATGGGGCATCAATCGATTCCGGCCCCGGGGCCTCGTCACCGTCCATCTCGAGTCGAACTGGCGACGTCTCATCTCTGTCTACGCTATCCCGACCTTGACCTCGATTATCTCGCAGGTCTTCTTCATTTGGAACCTCACCAAGCCGGACGATCGTAAGGAGATGACCCGGTCTACGGTGTCTTTTATTGAAATTGATATCCAGTTTATTGGGTGGACGGTGCTGTACTGGGTGTTTGTCGAAGTCGGCTGGCGTGTCCCGTTGGCCATGGCCGTGAGCTCTTTCGTCGTTGGACCGGGTGCGGGCTACGTCTCTAGGATGGCTGTACCGCGAGTCGCAGATCAAGGACGGGCTGAGCCTGGTTGCGGCTCTATCTTCATCGGCCCAGCAGAATGACGAGGACCCAGATGAGACGGCGCCTCTTTTGCGTTCTTAGGAAGGAAACATGACTTATCAGCGATATCTGCAGGGAGTTTTTCTGGATTTTAGTTGGATGAATGACTTGGATTTGTTTGTTGATATGTTTTGGATACCCTAATACTTAATGTTGCATTGCCAAACTCATCACGTCGCATTGCTTTGGAACAGCATGGTTAAAAACAGCCCAGTTGCACTCCAAAACGCTCTTTAATTCATCTAGCATTTATACAGGCTTCATTGTGCCCCCCTTTAAATAGTACAGTGTATGATTACAGCCATCTTGCTCACAATCCCCGCCATCTATTCGTCCTTTGGCAGCTTGGCCAGGATGCGTTCCCTTACCACGCGGGATGCCACGACAGAACCATGTTGTAGTGTTATCGCTCCGACAATGGCCATGATGGCACCATTGAGGACGACGTCGACACCGGAGGCTTCGAGGCGTTGCGGCTGGACAGAGAGAGTTAGCATTGATTCGTAAAACTGCTCTGTAGAAAGATGATCTATGGTAACTGAAGAGGTGTTCATTGTCAGCTGCCTGAACTTACCAAGCGAGGTTTCCAGCGAAGGACCTCTAGCAGCCCTACATTGTTGGCCAGCACCGACAGTTTCTCCTTGCCTACCACATCCTTGGGCCCTTGAACGGACAGGTTGTCTACCGGTAGTAGTTGATCGTGTTCAAATGGTGTACGGTTGAATTTGTCGGCGGGTCTTGAGCCCTGGAGAGGCTGTTTGCTGACAATGTCCTTTGTCGCTTCCATGACGAGCGTCAATCGTCCTGCTCATTGTTAGCTGCAATCCTCAACTCCACCAAGCGCGATTGTCCCATTCTCATCCGTCAACGGAGAGAAGGAGCAGACGCACCCATCAAAGCCAGCCGATCATTGAAGCCTCTACGCCCCTGATCGAAGCTCTTATGCGTAACAGCCAGCCACTTTAGCTCCTCAGGCAGCATCTTGTTGCCCCCCGGCCCGAGTAACCGGTCGTACATCTCGTCCAGGCGCTCGGGGCTGTTATTGACAGACCACATCTTGTTGCGCGGGCTCTTCGCAAAGTCCATCTGCATCGGCGCCTTCATGCCCGGCGGCGTGCGGCTCCATCGGGGAGCATCTGAGACTTGCTGCGAGGAATCGGAGACTTTGAAGGACTCGGGGGTGGAGGCGCTGGTGTCGGTCGCGAAGGCGCGTAGGCAGGTCGGTCGGGAGAATTGGCTTGTCAGGCGGATGCGAGGAAGACTGTTCCTGCAGGGTTGCAGTGCCATTGTTGCGGTTATGAAGGGCGCCGTGTCGTGAGTCCTCGTTGCGATGGTTGAAACTGCAGAAGCTAACGTGAAGCTTGGGTGTTGGGTTCCATCATTTTTTAGACGTCACGTGCACGCGGAAGGGGGTTATGGATAAAATGGGCCAGACGCGCCGGCAGCTCTGAGGTATGACCGGCCCCACATTTCGGCATGGACTCCGGTTGGTGCTGGTCTATTATGGGATGAAGAAATGATGGTATGGGATGCTGTAAATGGAGTAGAGAGTATACGGGGCCTTGTTAAGACGAAGCTCTATACATCTCTAATAGTAATTTGTCTGGCTATGATGAGACTTCTGTGCGCTGTATACATGAAAGTTCATGCACTAGTTTCGGGGAAAGTTAACACTCACAACACCACTCGTAGTCCCATGAGTTTTTTTTTTTTTTTTTTTGGGAACGTGCATCTCCACTAGAAATATGGAAACAATGCCTGTTACTTTGAAAACTTGAAGTAATTATCATATATGTAGTCTCTCGGGAACTGCACGAACTTGACAATGGCGCTAGGGCCCCATAATATTCGCTTTACACATTTCTAGCTTAACTTTCACAGCTGCCGCTTATTTCAGCGTGAGCTTGCAGAAAGCAGCGGAAAGACTGAAAATTCGCTTGGGATATCCCTTGACGGAGAAAGCTTAAAGACTGCGGAGATGGATGGAGGAACCTATCCCCTGAGGTTGTATAAATACCCCCTTACCAGTCAGTTTTGTGATTCTTCCGTCATCTCATCTATCTATCCATTCCATCTTAACTTGAGAACTCCAAAAGAAAAATATAACTCTCTCGTATACTCGCTCATATTGAGCCTACCATCATACCCTACGCAGTACACATTATTCATTGTCCTCGGCATATCTATGCCGCTAAACTCACATACACCTTAGTCCATTTACGTACTCCAAAAGACATCGCCTACCCTTTCTCTGACACCAATTACTCGTTAATTAACGGCCATCCGAAACCATGGACATCTTCAACTCACTCTCCCCCGAGGTGTGTCTGATGATTGCTGAGAGTACTTCCAGCCCAGACGACCTCAAAAATTTGACCAGGGCGTCACCAGCTGTCTTTCGGGCATTTGACCGATACGAATACAGCACACTGGTGCACTGGCTAGAGAATAACCTTGGCGACGTCTTAATCAACGATGCCGTTGCCGCGTTTTTCCTGGGACAATGTATAGGCATACCGGAGCCAGGTAGCAAAGCCGACAGCTTCATTAAGTTTTGGCAAGAGGGAAAATGGTTCGCCGCATTCAAGAGATCCGGCGATAAACATGGCTCTCTCATGGTCTTCCGGGACGTCTTTGCCCTTTACAGGCAATTTTTCCTCATCGTATCCGAGTTCCGTATGGCCAGGAACAGCTGCCTGAGCGTCCATGATAGAATTGTCGACTGGTGGGCGTTTAAGAACTCGCTTGGAGAGAGCCCTGCCAGCATCCCCCTCAGCAATCTCTCTGTTGAAGAGAGAACACATATCATGCGGCCATATTTTCTGAGCCACATCGTCGCACTAGCGTTTTATCACGGGCTATATGAAAACCTGACAAACCCCAATTTCGACCTTGGGAAGAAAAAGTGGTTTGCCAAGCTGTCTGACGCCGACATGAAGAACGTGAAAGGACTTCTTGGAGGCATCCCTCCTCGCCTCCCCCTCTGTAGCAAGCCTAAGCCGAAGGAGTGGAGACTGCACTTCGATGATGCCTTGATTGCTCTTCTTGAAGTTATGTGTCCGAATGGAACTGGAATGCATGTTGTTTCGGGGATATACCTCTGGATGTGTATGTCACGTTAAGGTTGGGACTTTGGGTTTTGGTTTGGTTTGTGTACTGTTAGTTTCATTACTTATGGGGTTTATCAACGTGAATTGTATCATGTATCCCTTGCAATTAATGCATCTTTTTGTTAGCAAGTCCTATCATTTTTAGTTGTCCTAGAATGCTTAAGGACTATTATGCGTATACTTAGTGTCTACACGGTCTGCCATGATGGGATTCTACTCGGTGTGACGAACAAGTGAGTATCCATCTTATGCGTTCTGCAGCCTCTATCAGCATTTACCATTTCTTTGGTTTCTACTTAGGGTATATGGGAATTTGGACTGAGTATCTCTAGGATATGTTTGAGTGTTTAGAGTACGGATTAGATCCCTCTAAAGAAGTACACGAAGGCCAGACAAAGCGACATAACCCTGTCATAGTTGACCGTGAAATCGTCGCCACATACACTCATGCCCAGGTTTCCAGCGCCGAATGTTGTTGGGACGCTGAACTTCAACCTTATGATGGCGTAATTTAAGTAAACCAGCCCCAGGTATGATTATTGAACAGTGACCCCTGTCGTATTTGGGGCTACCAATGTCCTTCATCATCGACATAGTTTTTATTCAAGGCATATGATTCCCATCCCGCTGACCAAACAGTGGCGTTCACGTGAAGAACCGAACGGGATCCAAAATGAACTTTGTTCTTTGGCAGCATAGAAAGCCAGTGGAAATACCAAATTTGCCTAAGCCACTTTTTATCTAATCCCCAGTGGCAGATTCCCAATCACAAA
The DNA here is from genome assembly GCA_009828645.1 of Calcarisporium arbuscula. Lineage (NCBI taxonomy): Eukaryota > Fungi > Ascomycota > Sordariomycetes > Hypocreales > Calcarisporiaceae > Calcarisporium > Calcarisporium arbuscula. Next base: position 1,763,650 of record WBSA01000004.1, read on the forward strand.
GCCAGCGCAACTTAACGGTTCTCCCATTGAGGCCCTCAACATCCACAACCACCGTCTCCCGTGGTACAAGATCCACGAAGTTGTCGCCCCAAACGGCATCCTCTCCCTTCTCCATAGGCACTTCCAATATGACACCTTTTACAGGTGCGTTTGTGCGTAGAAGCACCTTGCCGCCGCCTTCCTGTACGTCTGCCTCAACTTTCAAGTCACCCCGGAAGCGCAGGTACTTGTATGGCTCTGGCCACGACACCCAGCGTGCCAACTCTGCACCCGTCTCAGAATCCGTCAGATAGGCTGCCAGAACTGTGGTTTCGGCCTGTGGAATGTCGACGCGGCAGAGCTCGGTTGATTGGTTCGGCGCAAGGGTGAATGCCTGCGCAGACAGTGTATGGGGCAGCGATAATGGCTCTCCAGTCTCAATGTCAAAAGCAGCCAATTTTAGTGTCACTTTGAGATGACGAATTTTGCTGCTAACGGCCCAGACCTCGCAGGATCTCCTCTCTGGATCATAGTTGATCACTTCCTTGTCCGATCGCTTTGTCACCACCCTCTCGATGCCAACCGTAACTGTCTGTAGCGCCCGCTTCATCACATACCACGCCGCCTTAGGCCTCAGATTGACATCAACCACCGCCCAGCTCATGCCGGGCCAAATGTCATTCGTCTGCCAGACTAAAGCTCCAGCGCAGTTCTCCTGTCCTGGCCCGCGAAACTCGCGTCGCCAGAGGTTGTAGGCGTACGACATGGCTTCTGCCTGCAGAAACTGAGTGCAGTAGACATACGAGTCGAGTGGGTTCATGACGAAACGGAAATTTTCTGACATGTACATGCCGTACCTGCGGCTGTGGCCCGGTGCCTTATCATGAGACATCCAGGTGCGAGACTGGGAGAAACGCTCTCTTGGGTCAGTGATGGCAGCGTTGATAGTGCGCAGATTAGGTGCAGATTCAAAGCCAAATTCGCTGACGAATCGGCCCATGAATTTCTGGTAGTCCTGATACGGAGCCATAGGTCCATGCCATACTGTAGAGACGACGTCGTTAGCTTAGTTCAAGTCTGTGAGAGACGACGAGGCACTAAGCAGGACGAGAAACACTTACCCTCCCATATGTGAATATCCCCTATGGTCGGGTCGTTGGCATTCTTTCTCGCCGCCATAAGGGCTACCCCGAACGTATGGTACATCGCGGGCCCAGTCTCTCGATAACATCTGGCAGTAACTTCTCGTATATCACCGGGGCGGAAAGTTGGTATTGTCCCATGGGCCCTCGTCTGTGGAGTCCCAAGTCCAACCCCCCAAGTTCGCGAGCTGATAATCCTCATTGTTACCTGCCCAGATTACCAGTGACGGGTGATGGCCCGACGCGAATAACATGCTGCTCGGCTTCAACCCGGACGTTTTCTACAAAGTCTGGTGAGGCAGGGTAGTTCCCACAGGCAAAAGAGGAAGTCCTGCCAGATGAGGAATTCCCCTCGCGATCGCATATATCGTAAAACAAGTCAATCTTCCATGATGCCACCTCCCCAAACATCGCACCATGGACTGGTTTCCTCCTCCTCGCTTGATGGTTGACAAACCAAGCCTCATAGCGGTCCGCCGTCATGCGAGGCAGTAGGAAATCGCCTGGAATCCAGCATGACCCACCACAAAAGATTTTGATGTTGTTGACTTCAAATACGAAAGAAGTCCCTTCAGCGTCCTTTTAAGACATGTTGAAGGAGCTTCACTCGGCGCAAGCCTACTGTTTGCTCAAACAGATCAGCATCACCGAGCTTGATCCGAATAAGATACAGCGGTTGCTCTCCATATTGAAACGGGTACCATATGTGAGGGTCTTCAACCGTAAACTGGACCTCGAAAGAACCGTCCGACTTGTTGACCGCTGTTGCTTGCTCGGCGATGATGGCGCCAAACGGGTCCAAAGCTCCGTGGTCAAATGGACACCCTCTTGGGGATAATCGATAAACCCTCTGGCCGAGACGGTGGCAGATGCGAGATTCTGGCGCAAGATCACGAGTGACGACGACCTTGTTCCTGGCAATTCTTGTGCTAAAGGTTTCCAGGTAGATGGGTTTCCACGGCCCACTCGGCTGCACGGTTGGGACCCCAGTCCCAGCCCCAGTGATACTGCGCCTTTCTCAGAAACAGCCGTTCCTCGTTTCCAGAAGTCATGTTCTCATCCTTTTTATATCCTATGCGATCTCTTTCGCTTTGAGATGAGGTGATTGCGCTAGTAAATCTGAGCTCCAACAGTTGATTGCGCCAGCTCTCCAGCCTGGAAGAGCTCTTGTGACGTCGACGCGGTGCACCAAATGCATATTCTTGCTGGAAAGAATGTGATTACCACCACCGAGGAAAACCTCAACAGTTGTGTCTAAGCCTTCAAATACTAATATCGCTTTTTCGCTAGGATCAATGGTGAATGGCCCCACCTGCGTGGTGCGGTATGTCCAGTCTGCGGTGGTTAACCCATAGCGTCTTGAGCTCATTCTGGTCAAGGTAGGGATCTGGAATGAGATTGTGATGCAGCAAGTCCAGCTTCTTTCCTAATTCGGTATGGCTTCTGGGTTGGAAAAACGCCCGCAACGCCCACTGGCTATCAGCTCACGGCGGCTTGGCAGTCTGGCCTCTCGCAAGGAACCAACGTTGGTTCCATAATCGGCTGTCTTATCAGCGGTTTCATCGTCGAGAGATGGGGGTCTAGAATGGACCAGCTAGGCTCACTATTCTCCCTATCGGCCTTCATCTTCTCGTCTTCTTCTTCGCCCCTAACCTGGAGGGTCATGGTTGTTGGTGAGATTCCTCTGCGGTATCCCGTGGGGTATTCTGTCTACAAACATCTCCTGCGTATGCGTCCCGAGGTTCTGCCCACCGCTCTGCGCATCTACCTGACCTCGTACACAAACATGTGCTTCATCATCGGGCAGTTCATCTCCGCCGGCATCATCAAGGGCCTGTCGTCTCGCGAGGACCAGTGGGGATACCGCATTCCTTTTGCGCTGCAGTGGGCCTGGCCGATATTTCTCATACCCCTCATCTACCTCTCTCCGGAGTCTCCCTGGCACCTCGTTAGGAAGGGCAGGGTAAAGGAAGCCGAGGCTTCTCTCAACCGCCTGCGGTCCCAAAAGACAGGAGGCGCACATGTCGACTCGCGGAAGAAGCTCGCCGCCATTATTTATACCAACAACCTTGAGCGCAGTTTGGCCGTCGGCACCAGCTACTGGGACTGCTTCAAGGGGTACTGAGCTCCGCCGCACGGAGATTGCCTGTCTTTGCTTTTCGGGTCAGACTCTCGCGGGTATTAGCTTCGCCTATAACTCGGCGTACTTCTTCTCGCAGGTCGGTCTAGGTACTAAAACGACCTACTCTCTCAATCTCGGTGGTACGGGTCTGGCACTGATTGGCTGCTTGGTTAATTGGTTTGTTCTGATGCCCCGATTTGGCCGCCGCACGATTTACACCTGGGGCATAGGTGCCATGTGCTCCGTCTTGATCATTATTGGCATTCTCAATCCCTGGACTGAGAGATACTCTGTTGGCCTGTCGCAGGCATCTCTCACTTTGCTCTGGACCTTTTTCTTCCAGCTCTCTGCCGGACAGCTGGGATGGGCACTCCCCGCAGAGATGGGATCAAGTCGTTTTGCGACAGAAGACCATTTGCGGTCGCCCGCGAATCCTCAAACCTTATCAATATCGTTGGTGGCATCCTACAGCAATACTTTATGAACCCACAGGCGTGGAACATCAAGGGATACACAGGTTTCTTCTGGGGAGGCACGTGCTTCTGCATGTTTGTCTGGTGCTATTTCCGCCTTCCTGAGACCAAGGGCAGAACGTTTGATGAAATTGACGTCCTGTTTGCTAAGAGAGTGCCGGCCAGAAAATTTGCTACGACAGTTGTGGACTCCTTCGACGAGAACGATATGGCCAACCTTACTGGCCAGAATCTTGAGAAGAGGGTTCAGGATACTGCAGCGTAAACAAGTTAGAATGGGTTTTCGCCGTTGGAAAAGCAGTAGACCTGACGCAGAGGATCTAAACTTCAAAGTAGGATGTGGCGCATTTCCGAGATGTTTTTACCTCACACCGCTTTGTTAGAGGAAATCTCTAGGTGAGGTCGCAGTTACAGTAAATTCTCGGCAGCTCCAATACCTTCTATCACACCTAATTATAACCATATCCAATGTTGCATTAGAGAGTTGTGAAGAATTGAGCGTAGAAATTTGGTGCAAAGACATTTGCAAATTGACAGAGGCTTATTTGGTTCCATGTTGTTTTCTTGTTCATTTGTGTCCGGTCGGTGTAGCCTTCATGTGCTGTACCGTCTAGCCAAAGACGAAATTTGTAGTGCTCAGTCAGGTCAGCTCAATCTTGTTGTCCAAGCTTGAGATGTCTGGAGGCTGTAGGTCTACAAGAGGTCCAGAAGTGCATTGAAGAATGATTAAGTTTCCATCCCATCAATAGGTCGCCAGATCACTTCCGGCATGGCAATGAATTCGTTGACTGTAAGTTAGCACAGCTCATGAGATAGATTTATAGAGGCTTCAGTGCACTTCAATGGACGAATGGAATAATTTTGAAGGTCGGTTGATAGAGTAAGGCTTTTTGGTGTACATGTGAGATAGCACTATTGACCTGGCTAGCCCTACAGCCAAGTAGACGACAAAGGAAGAATCGCTACTCGATCAATACTCATGAAGGAGTTGACGTAGAGTAAGATAGAAAATTGAGACCTTTACCAGCAAAATACCACTCAGGCGTGTTACATCTTTTGCTCATACCCCTTCCTTTTCAGAAGTCCCCATTGATAAAGAGGAGCCACATCCGCTACAGAATCTGTGTTGTGTACTGCATCTATTACCGCATGCTGGGCAGAAGCATACGCCGGGACTGACCGCAGAGGTGCTTCGGGGTCGATGGGGGGCATGCAGAGCAGCACTTCCTGGCCCCAGTTGTGATTGTGACTCTGCGGGGGAAGCAAAGGGATCGACGCCTGCGTACATGTGAGGGGGTCCAGGCGTCGGCTGCATGATTATCGGCACACCCCCTTGCATTTGAGAAGCAGCCGGATCTCCTGGCGTGTTGTTCAAGGCCTGCTGCTTGGCCAAGGCGTCGTTAACAGCCTGGTCGATGGCGCGTTGCGTTCGAGCCTGCTCCCTTTCCTCCGCTAGACGTCTGAATTCAGCCTCCTGTTGCATCTGGAATTGGCGGTCGTTCTCCATCTGAGACTGCTTCCTGGCCCCGTGTCTCGCTGCGACGGTTGCCGTTCCGGCGATGACGGCGGCGCCAAGGAGAGGGGTACGTCGTCTTCGACCAAACATTGTAGCTTTGTATCGGTTAATCAGTGGTAAAAGGACTGTGGTTGTATTGAGTTTGGATATCCCAGCGCTCAAATTACCGTTCGTAGTTGATGTTGCTGACTCGTGGTTGTTTAAAAGCTTGAGAATATGATTGAACACAAGGTACCGAGTATATGAAGGGAAGGGAGTACCTGCAAGCGATTATCAGCTACAGTGTGGGCGGTAGAGCTCTTTTACTTTTCACAGACCGATAGAGATCAACGCCATTTTCATCTAAAGTGGATGTAAACATAAGTAACACGCACTGCTGTGTATGAAGCTCGGCAGGGCCGGATTAGATATAGTTCACGCTATTGAATCATACCATCCACGACCGTTACAACCGTTACTTGGCGTAAACTCTATCACAGCCTATGTGAACCTAACATGCTCTCAGCTTTGACTACACTGGTTTTTACTGGCTGTAACACTGCGCCACTTCGTGATGAGGTGGGCTGGCCGGAATGAGCGTCGTAGGTGAGGACTAAAGCACAAGCCAAGGTTTAGAAATCTACACTATGAAGGTGGAAGATGGAACCCGCGTCAGCCGCGGTCGCGGGGACGGTCCGTAAGCGTGTACGAATGATGGACGTCGAAACTGCACCCGTCTTCATTCTGGAACAATAAACTACGACTGCGCATGAAAATTCATGTAGCCACACATCCACTGTTACAGTACCTACGAAAGAATTATGCTATAGCGAACGAGCTTAGCCGTAGCTAAGTGTATATATTCGTCAATTCACTGCAACAAAAGGACTGTTAGCCACCCTACGTATAAGTGTATCACTACATGTTCATATTCAAATACTACACCGCAAGTACTACAGCGAGATAAGGGCCATCTGGGGCGGTTTGTGTCATGTTGCTGTCAATTATATCATGGGATTTAATGGTATTATATGATGGAATGCACTTTTAGTAAGCCTAGCTAGCTCTATATGCATGCACCGTGATTCCAGTTTCAATACCATTACGACGCCACAGATATTCCGTAGGTTCTATAAGCAGGCTTCCAACCTCTTCTCTAACACGACATGTAAGAACTGACTGAGTTTCCTTTGCCGACCGCTGTCCCAGTCAACTTCGTGCAGTCCCACTTGCTGAAGGCGTGTATCCCAGCCGAGTTTCTTGTGCCCGAACATCCGAAGCTGTTGTAGAGAGCTGCAGATGGATGGTTTGGCGTGCTGGCAGAACCGAGAGCCAATCCAACAGACCCTGCTGACTGCGTAAAGCCGTAGCAAATACCGCTACACGAGAAATTGAGTTTCTCGAAGAACGTCTTGCATTTGCAACCAAACTTTGGCGACAGACCACAGGTAGCTGAAACACCGAACTATTTTTGCTGAAATGAAGCTGCAAGAATAGATAAAGGTACTGATAGTAGAGGGTAGCTAGGGTAGCTGTGTGTGTAAGCATAAGTAGGAGCAACCTGCCTGCCTCAATTATAATAGCATAAGCTAATTAATGAACTCTATTATACCTATATTCAACAATTTTCTTACATTAATTTTCTTACATTACACTAAAGAAGACGTCCGCTCATAAGGGGAAGGTAGCTTTGCTAAATGCACGATTAAATCACATTGCCTTCAATTCCTCCATTACGAAATAATTTTACGTGGTACGTCTTATGCCCTCGATCTTCCCCAATTAAATTTGCATTACCCTCGGTTTTGGGACCGTTGGTATAAGAGCACGTCATGAGAGGGATATCAGAATTCTCCAGATGGTGGATCCGTTTATGGCGTCGATAAGAAGCGGCGCCGGCAGTTACCAGATGGACAACTTGTAACGACTAATGTATATTTCTTCCGGTAAAGTAATTTCATCAGAGTGGCCTCATACAAAGGCCTGCTTTCGTGCTTAGATAGCCCACTACCGTGATTCGTCGTTCCATATTAGTCCAAGACCACTGAGACATTCGTCCCCTTGATTCAGACCGGCGTATCAGGGGAGAACGAAAACTGCCGACTTATCCGATACTCACGCACTTCAAATTTCGACTCGATGTAGCATTTTAGTAAGCATACTGATTCCTCATGAGTACTTTTTTATCCGGTGTGAAGTGTAATGTGTTGTACTAGGGCGCGTGTAAACTTGAGCGGTCGCGCTTTGTTGTGAGTGAGACTTGGTAGGGGCTGTAAGCAGCCTGGATACGCATTATTGATTAGCTGCTGAAACATAGGGTACTATTTCCATGATTCAGCCCGATTATAGATCTAGCTTACAGGGTGATTGGTATTTGAACGTCAAAAGCCTCACCAAGGAGATGCGTCTTCTGGCGTCTTCTCAAGCCTTCTATGATATTGAAAGGACCAACCATTATTGGGCCAATGGAATTTCCACAAGTAATAGACTCGCTGGAATGCCTTGCCTGGATACTTTTATTCTTACCAGCTATAGTTAATAAGAAGACGCACGAACTTGTGAGCGAGCGAGATAGCGTTGTTGACTTCCACCCTCTCTCCTCTCAGCTTCCATCATCTACATGCTTTTTATGTAGACTGCAGCCGGCATGTCATATACCTATACTTAAAAAGAAGCACATGGCCTTGGCTCCCAGGACCTACCTATAGACTGAAGATGACAAGATAACCATGTAATATAGAAGTTGGGCAATCAGTAGCGGGCGAAATACCATGAGTTGGGAAGAAATCCTGCTAAAAGTTTGGAAAAGAGCTAGGTCTATTTAGGAAGTATTAAATATAGTATAAAATAATATTTTTATCCCAAGCGCAGCTCTACTGTCAGCCAATGTGATGTGATAACTTTGGTGAGGCAAAAGATTGCGGGGTACAGCTCCGCCCTTCGACGTACTTGACATGCCTTGACATTGTATTCGGCCTCTCGCTTGACATTGTCTTTGCGATAATGCGCTTATTATACCGGGACAGTGGCGGCGGGTTCAGCTTGACAAAGGACCTTCAAGCAAGCAGCATTCCTCAATATGCCATCCTGTCCCACACTTGGGGTGCTGACAACGAGGAGCTGACTTTCAATGATATCGTGGAAGGCACCGGACTGGCCAAAGCTGGCTACGACAAGATCCGGTTTTGCGGAGAACGGGCGAATCTCGATGGATTCCAATACTTTTGGGTCGATACATGCTGTATCGATAAATCCAATCTTACCGAGCTGACGGAAGCCATCAACTCCATGTTCCGTTGGTACCGGAATTCGGCAAAATGCTACGTGTACCTTGCGGATGTCTCGTATCAACGTAGCAAGCCTAACCAGCTACATTGGGAGCCGGGTTTTCGAAAGAGCCGGTGGTTTACACGATGCTGGACTCTTCAAGAGCTCATTGCGCCTATGACTGTTGAATTTTTCTCCAGAGGTGGCGAGCATCTGGGGAATAAGACATCAATGATGCAAAGCATTCACGAGATCACGGGAATTCCGATAGAGGTTCTGCAAGGCAACCCTCTGTCAGAATTTAGTGTGACTGAGCGAATATCGTGGTCGCATGGACGTAACAGCACTCGGGAAGAAGATAAAGCGTACTCCTTGCTCGGTATTTTCAATATTTATATGCCACTCATCTACGGCGAAGGCCAAGGAAGTGCGTACAGGCGGCTGCAAGAGGAGATAAATAAGACGTCAAAGAGTACGTCAACACTTCCTCTTGAAGTCGAATCTAAACTAATATCTACAGCACAACAAGAAGTGCCTCAGCGGCCTTCCACGTTGGTTCCCTTCTGCCGCGACCCGGACTTTATCAGCCGGGGAGACATCCTCGACCAGATGGAGCGATGCTATTCTAACGGTCCCGGCCGACTTGCGCTCGTGGGACTTGGTGGTGTTGGGAAGTCGCAGCTAGCCATCGAGTTTGCCTACCGCATAGCCGACTCCGCCAGCGATACCTGGGTGTTTTGGATCCATGCCGGTACAAGGGCACGGGTAGAAGAGGGGTTTTGGGCGATTGCCGATGCCATCAAGCTGGAGGGGAGGGATCAGCCCAAGGTCAACATAGCTCGCCTTGTATACAACTGGCTATCGAACGAAAGAAACGGCAAGTGGGTAATAGTTATCGACAGCGCCGACGATCACGAGGTGTTTTACAGTACAGACGACAGCCAAGACCGGCAACCGTTGACTATATACTTGCCGCAGAGCCGACATGGGTTTATCCTCGTTACGACTCGAGATAAGGAACTGGCTTCCAGACTAGTCGATAAAAGCGTCATTCAGGTCGGGGCTATGACAGAGACGGATTGCCTTGCACTTCTAGAAAAGAAGCTAGGATCGCTACCGGATAAAGCTGCGGCGACAAATCTTGTGCAAGTCCTTGATTGTGTTCCCTTGGCTATCAGTCAAGCTACCGCCTTTATACAGTCAAGGGCTCCACGAAGCTCAGTTCAGAAATATCTGGCGGAGTTCCAAGATGGCGAACGCAAAAGGGCCCAGCTACTGGAGAATGACGCTGGGGATCTGCGGCGAGATGGAGCTGCGTCGAATGCAGTCCTAACAACGTGGTGGACCTCGTTTGACTACATTCGCGCTAGACGACCATCTGCCGCAGACCTTCTATCAGTTATGAGCTTCTTCGATCCGCAGGGTATCCCTGAGTGGGTGCTCAAGCCGTCAACTGAGCCCACGCGTCCAAAAACTGGTGGCGCTCCACGCTTGAGTAGACACCGAGGGTCACAAACCGACAGCAGCAGCAGTAGTTCTGAAATTGGTGCAAATAACGGGCTTGAACAAGGCAATGCATTCTCAGACTCAGATTCAGAATCCACCTTTAGCAGTGGTAGCTCGGATACCGACGCGAACGAAGGGTTTGAGCAGGACATAGCTATTTTAAGAAACTACTCTCTTATCTCGGCAAATGAAGAAGGCAACGAGTTTGAGATGCACCGACTCGTACAGTTATCAACTAGGAGGTGGCTGAGGGCATCTGGGCAGCAACGGCGGTTCAAGCAACAGTGCGTCAAATGGCTGGCAGCAGCATTTCCAACCGGAGAATATGAGAATTGGGAGACTTGTCGGGAGCTTTTTGCACATGTTCAATTGGCCGTCGGCTACCGGTCGAGCGAGCATGGGATCGAAGATTGGGCGTCTCTCTGTCACAAAGGCGGACAGTATGCGTCATCACAGGGGATGTACGATATTTCGGAATATTTGCTCAGCCAAGCTATGAAGGCTCGTAGGAAGTGTTTAGGCGAGGAGGATGCCTTGACGCTGGCAAGCACAGTTATGTATACAGAGGTCGTCCTGGAGAGGGGCAGATGGCATGAAGCCGAACAGCTGTCTCAAAAGGTGATGGAGATTCGCAAGGAAAAGCTGGGTACGGATCACCCAGATACACTAACAAGCATGGCCAGCCTCTCGTTAATATACTTATATCAAGGGCGGTGGGAGGAGGCTGAGAAACTCCAAGTGCAAGTGATGGAGACTCGCAAGGCCAAACTTGGGGCCAACCATGCCGATACCTTGACTAGTACGGCTAATCTAGCCTCTACGTATTGGAACCAAGGCCGGTTGGAGAGAGCAAAGGAGCTGGAGATACAGGTGATGGAGGCTCGCAAAGCTAAGCTTGGATCCGACCATCCCGACACATTGATAAGCATGGCCAACCTAGCAGTAACTTATAAGCACCAGGGACAGTTTGGCAAGGCCAAGGATCTGGAGTTGTTGGTCATGGAGACTTGCAAAGAGAAGCTTGGGGTCGACCACCCAACTACGCTTAGAAGCATGGCCAACCTCGCAGCGACATATAGACACCAGGGATGGTTATATGCAGCGGAAAGGCTTGAAACGCAGGTCATGGAGACTCGCAAGGCTAAGCTTGAGGCGGATCACCCATCCACGCTGACCAGCATGGCCAACCTAGCGACGACTTATCGACACCAAGGCCGGTTTTACGAGGCCGAGAGGCTAGAGGTACAGGTGATGGAGATGCGCAGGGCAAGGCTCGGGGCGGATCACCCAGACACGCTGATAATCATGAATAATCTGGCATTGACCTGGGAGGGACAGGGCTTGCATGACAAGGCCCTGGCGCTCATGCACGATTGCCTCGGGGCTCGTCAACGAGTTCTTGGTCCTAGCCATCCAGATACGCTGTCAAGTTTGGCTGCTGTGGAAAAATGGAGTCAGGATGTTGGCCAAAGCTAGTTATCGTCGGTTCCGAATATTTATCAGATAGCACACCAAAATCGATCCGGGTAGCAAGTGACATGGCCACAACAGACTCGACCGAACCGCTACAAGCACATGGTAGTAGAGTCAGCGACAGCCCTTTAAAGTACAAAGAAACGTCAATTAACGCGCCGGAGAACTCGTTTTCTGAAATGGTTATAAAAAGCAAATACCATGTTTCGCTGTTGAGACATCCTGTGCACGGACTGTGCTGGGGTTCGTCACTTATCAAAATTGTTTGTCGAAATGGCTGTGTCAGGTTACGTGGCTTGCTTTGCACCAGGAGCGACATCTCATTTAAGGGATGTAGAAAAGGTCGATCTCCAGGGTCCATCGCCAAGGTATATATAATCCTGGGTACAGTGGCCATTCTCCCCCACTGTGTGGCCTGGTAAGTCTTTATATCTTGGGCATATTGCTAGTGCTGCTTCGTTCGAGATGGCGGCTCTATTAACAAACCATGAACAAGACAGACAGCCCCAGCTAGTACACCCTTTGTCCTCGCTGGGCACCACAGACAACGACACAAGACCTCCCAGCAGGGAGAATGATACGACTGTGCCATCCAGAGCCTCCTCCTTCAACCATCTTGCCCTCCATGGCACCAACGATCAGAGACCGAACTGCTCCCTGCATGCCGCGACAAATGATGCTGCCGACCACGTCTTGTCCAAACGCCAGAAATGGTACATAGTCTACCTAGTCTCTCTAGCAGGCTCCTTCTCCCCCCTATCATCCAACATCTACTTTCCAGCCGTCAACACGATAGCAACAGATCTCGGCGTGAGCGCATCCAAGGTGCTTCTCACAATTACTGTGTACATGGTTGTCCAAGGAATTGCGCCTTCCGTCTTTGGAGCTTTGTCCGACACGGTTGGTCGACGAATCACATTCATAGCAACTCTGGCCATATATGCCGGGGCAAACTTGGGCTTGGCGTTTACCTACAACTTCCCCATGCTTCTCGTTTTACGTGGCGTTCAAGCAGCGGGATCTGCTGCGACGATCAGTATTAGCACTGGCGTCATTGCCGATATAGCTGCGCCGGGCGAGAGGGGGAGCTTCATGGGAACAAATGCCGGCACCAGGTAAGCTTCCACTCCACACCATCACGCCAAAGTAAAGACTCATGTGTTTCACTGCAGGATGGTCGGCCAGGCAGTTGGGCCCATCATCGGCGGCGCCCTCAATAGTGCATGGGGATTTAGAGCCATTTTCTGGTTCCTCTTGTGCTCAAGCTTCTTGGTCCTTGTCTTAATAGTTGTCTTCTTACCAGAAACGCAGCATGGAATAGCTGGGAAACGGGGGTGTTCCCCTCAAAGGCTTCCATAAGCCTCTTGCCTATCTGTTTTGGGCTCCAAAGGAGTGGGCTTGTACGACAGCCCCTCGGGAACTCAAACAGTCACATTCCTCGACTCCGGGGCAGCGAAAGTCCTCGTTTAACACCATTTTATCCCCACTGCGACACGTCTTGCACAAGGATATCGCAGTCCTGCTGGCTTGGGGCGCTCTAGTGTACGCGCTCTGGAGCATGGTGACCTCGTCAACGACTACCATTCTCCTGAAGACATTTCCAAGCCTCAACGAATGGCAAATAGGCCTCTGCTTCCTCCCCAACGGGTTTGGCTGCATCGTCGGCTCCATATTCACAGGCCGCCTGTTAGACAGAGCTTTCAAGCGCGCCGAGACGCAATACAAGGGCGACGTCCGGCCGCAACATCATAAACGTAAAAAGCTGCAAAGGACTTCCCCTTTGAGCGCGCCCGCCTGCCTTGGATGCCGTACTTCTCTGTGGCCTTTATCGTTGCCATGGCGCTCTATGGGCCGAGCTACGAGTTCAACGACTTACGCCGCTCCTTTGCGGCCAACCTCGTCGCGTCGCTGGGCCTACATTTCTTCGTCGCCTTTACTGCTACTGCCGTGTTCAACATCAACTCAACGCTGTTGGTGGATTACTTTCCCGATGCCTCGGCTGGGGCTACGGCGACCAATAATCTAGTCCGTTGTCTGCTCGGCGCGGCGGGCGTCAGTGGTATTCAGCCGTTAATTGACGCGGTGAAAATGAGGAATGCATTTTTGATTCTGACGGGGATCGCCGTTTTCTTCTCGCCGCTTATATGGGTTCAGTGGAGGTACGGGGAGAGATGGAGGCGGGAAAGGGAACAAAGGTCTAACGGGTTGGGTGGACCGCATATGCTCGAGGATAGAACAGTTACAGAAGGAGCTTGATAAAGAGAGCTCGCTATAGCGGTGAGAAAGTTTCCCTGAATTATGTAGCATTCGGCAGACATGTGGCACACTTCATCGGAAGACCGGCAGCCATTGCTAATGTGATGGTGGGTATTGGCCCACCAGTCGAAGATTAGGTCCATGCAAGACATATCATCTAGAAGTGAGGGAGTAATTATTTCCAGGATGTGAACTCGCCGCCAAACACGATCGATCAGTGTGCATAAAGAGCATGTCAAGTAATGTGGTTCATGGAAGAGGAGCCCATATGACAGGTCGCATAGGTCTAGGAAGCTAACACGGCTACGTGGCTTGAAGAGAGACTATTGTCATTTGTTGTAACATGATATACTCCGTGACATACGGACCAATTATACTAGTTACATTACGGAGTAGAGACTTCTCTTTTGTGCTAGTGCGTTGTTTTTTGTACTACATCATCGTGGTGAGACTCATGTGGACTGCCATGAAGCTGACGCGACGACAGTAGTGCAAGCCTTTTGAATTCCAGGGCTGAGAGGCAATCACGTAGTTGAGTTTACTTGGGATGCGAGGTAGAGAACCGTCATCACTAGCAGGATTACGTGTGCGACTCTATATCTGACAAGCCATTAGGGGTGGTGGAGGCTTCCCGCTAGATGTAGGGTAGGCAGTATTTATGCAAGATGTGCAAAATTAAGTGCACCAATTAATGCCCCTTCCGAGCCTCTGTGTGCTGCGCCAAGGCCGCGTAAGCACCCCGCCTCGGGAGGATTGACGCCACGAAAGCTTGGAGTCTGGACCTCTCTCATTCATAAATTTGAATGGGTGAGGGAAGTTCTTGAAGACCGCATCCGCCTGCATCCAGAAAGGGCAAGCCACATGTCGCGTCACGCTTACTGATGGTCGAGTTTGCTAGCTTGGAGGCCGTCCCATACGGAAGTTTGCCGGAGTGGTGCTGATGCCATCGTGGCACGAGGTCGAACAACGTGAGAAGAGTAAGAATCCGAATATTCCAGACCGTTCCGAGCCCGCCACTCCACGCAAATGGTGACGCTGTGCGTGGCGCTGCTCGTATCGAGTCAATATCGAGCCGCGCTGGGCAGCACGCTCCCACGGTCTAACCCCAACTCTGATTCTGCCCGACGGTTTCTTTTCACGCTACGCCATCCGTACAGTCTTCCAAGTGCGCGTTCTGACGTTAACATATCCGAAACAACCAGTGGTCAGCAGTCACAGGTTCTTGGTCAACCAACACCCGACAGCCATGTTTTACAGCTGTCGCATTGCACTGGAGCCCGACCGCTTGGTCTGCAGGGATACCACATTCCAGAATGCAGGAGTGCCGTGACAGGAGGGCCACATTCACGACCCTTGTCTACCTAATCTGCGTTGCCAAGACGGCACTTTCCAGAGTTTGGCGGGAGGCTTCACGGGTGACAGTGATAGTCTGACAGGGCTGTCAGGGCTGTCAGGACTCCAAGGGCCCAGGACAACCACAATGAGACGTGGCGGATCCAAGCGTCGAGGCTTTTGACCGAGTTTCTGCTCTCGCGACCAATGAGGCCTGAACCATTGTGCAGCCCCACAGACTCCCTTTGAGTCTCGGCAGTCCGGCACTATGTGCAACGACCAACCTGCACGCTCAATAGTGTCCCTCAACGCGCGGCCTACTAGACCACCACTGCGCCGGCGTGGTCTTCTTAGGTGCGCTGTAGCCGGCAAAGGCCCAATGATGAAATACACGAGATGCCATTGCGCTCTTAATCCGCCCGATATGGCGTTGCAGCCATCGTCATGTCATGCTTCGCAGCCTCCACTCTCCTGCGGCGAGCTCTTCATAAGGGGGCGTCTCCCCTTTGGGACGTCAGATATGGCAGAGTACCAGAGCTTCTGGCGACCGCTCCATTCGGCAGACAAGAGAAGGACCCTTGAACATGTTGCCAAGAGCCATCCTAGTGGCCTCCCTCGCCGGGTTATCACATCAGGCTAATGCTCCTCGAGCCGCAACTAATAGCACCCTCGATCCGTTAAAGTTGAACGAAAATGGAACCTTTCGGATCAGTGTCTTCTCAGACCTCCACTTTGGTCAATGTTCGTCCCTGCCCCCCCTAGCCAGGATTGCAATGGCTTTGAACTGACCAAGGAGCAGCTGAGTCGGGTCGGGGCCCGCTGCAGGATCGCAGCTCTCAGACGGTCATGGGCACTGTACTGGACCACGAGCCGTCAAACCTGGTTGTCCTGAACGGCGATCTCATCAACGGAGATACCACGTACCTCCATAACAGTACCGATTATGTCGATCAAGTTGTCGGCCCTTTGGTCGAGCGTAATCTGACGTGGGCGTCTACATACGGAAACCACGACCACAACTACAACATAAGCGGCCAGGGCATCCTCGCACGCGAATACAGGTGGCCAGGGGCTCGGACTCAGAAGATGGTTTCTGGCACCAACGCCGGCATCACCAACTACTACCTCCCAGTCTACCCTGCAAACTGCGCCGACAGCAGCAAGTGTACCCCCGAGCTGCTCCTGTGGTTCTTTGATAGCCGCGGTGGCTTCTACTTCCAGGGCAAGCCCCAGCCTAGCTGGGTCGACAAGAGCGTCGTCCGGTGGTTCAATAAGACTAGTGCAGCACTGTCCAAACGGTACCAGAAGGTGATTCCGTCGCTTGCGTTTGTCCACATCCCCATCAAGGCCACCGAGGTGTTCCAGGCAAATTCTGGCGTTGACCCACACCACCAGCCCGGCATCAACGACGAGAAGCCGACTGAGCACCAGGGCGGCAACTGGTGCAGCGATGGAAAATGGAACGCCCACTGTGCCTACGGCGGCCAAGACGTGCCCTTCATGCGCGCTCTAGTCTCGACACCCGGCCTCATGGGGCTCTTCTACGGCCACAACCACGGCTTGTCCTGGTGCTTCAAATGGGACACGCTGCTTCCGGGTATGACAGTCGCTGGCAACGGGCTCAACCTGTGCTATGGCCAGCACTCGGGGTATGGCGGAGGCGGCAACTGGATTCGCGGCGGCCGAGTGATTGAGGTCACGCGAGAGAACCTCGCCGAGTTCGTCGTAGACACGCACATCCGCTTGGAGTCGGGCGATGTCGTTGGGGCCGTCTCCTTAAACTCGACGTTCAACAAGGATTACTATCCCGCCACACCCAACCAAATGACGTATTTAAACAAGAGCGTGGATAAGAAAGTGAAGGTGTATCCGTCGTCAGCAAGTTCCTTGCGCGACGGCTTATTTTCCGTTGGAGTGTTACAGGCGCTTGTTGCCTCATTGGGCCTATGGAGTTTTGTCGGGTGTACATTCTGGGTGTTTTAGAGATGATGCGTATTCATGACTTTTGTAAATAGAATATAGAACTGTAGATACGAATTGAGTACATAGCAATTACGTGGGCAATCGAATACGCTTTCTGTGACTATGGACCAGTCTCTACCATCAGGCAAAAACATGTGTAAGTAGCGGAAACAGGCGGATGCCAGTACAAATCCAGTCGCTGATGCAAATCTCCCGACGCCTCATATTAGTCTGATACTTGACAGACGGCACGAAGCCACATAAGCTCTAGCGGCACTTGAGCCACTCAACTTGAGCTAGATGCTGAATTATTTGGCTGGCTATAGTTGTAGCTGGTGGTAGTGTCAGCGTGAGCCCCTAACGAAGGTCGACGGGCGCCATAGGCGCTATGCCACGTCGGCTTTAGCGTCGTCTGGGAGCCCAGAGAAGGTCACTGCTGCCGTCCAGCAAACAACAGCCTCACTGCCCTCAATTCCTCGACTCTGTCCCCATTCTCCTCCTCTCCTGCGCCCGCCCCAGCTCATGGAAGCGCCCAAAACCCACCCATCATGGCCACACTGGATCCCACAAACTGCGACAGTGCTCTCCGCAGCCGATTGGCTTCTGTCCTTCCCAAGGATCGCCAGTTCGGCATCTACCACATCTCCACGCCGCCCACCAAGTCCGACGCGCTCTACTCCGCGCCCCCCAACGAGCGTCCTGACCGCACATACTGTGAAAGCCACTTCCTCTGCGTCTCCATTGATGCAACGTCCTCTCAGGGATCCTCATCAGCCAATAATGACACCTCCCTCGATTCACGGTCGAAACGCCAGGTCCTCGTCCTAGGCATCGAAATCCTCCTCTACTCGACAGCACACTCGACGACGCTGTTCGTCTCCAAGGCGGACTCGACCGGTTACCTCAACCTACTCAAGCTCCCAAAAAGCGCGTCGAGTCCCATTCGAGAGGTTTGTGCTGCCTTTGTGCAACATCTCGTCGAGAAGCGGAGGCGGAAGGATGTACAATTCATCGTGAGCCTCTTTGCGCGATCCCAGGACCAATACCTGTTCCCCGGGAGCATCAAGTACTCCGGGAAGCATGTGCTAGACGACCGAGCTCTAATAAAATGGTGGTGTCGCGTACTGAATCCTCTGATTGAGCCCCGGCCAGGAGCCAATGGTCCTTCATGGGAGAGCGTCAAGGGCTACTTGGTCATTCCAGGTCTCGACGCCTACGAAACCCGCGCGTTCGTGCCTCGCGACGCTACTGCGTCCTCGTGGTCCCTTAGCCATCCTCTCCAACAGATATCACACTATACCCGCGAGTTCGACTGGGTGCCTCCTCGATGCCTGATCCCCCGCTTTCCCGATGATCCCAAGTCAAGGTTTCGGGACGAGCTTGATGAAGAAGCGGCAAGTTCGAGCGTGATGAAAGAGACGGGCGGCTGGAAGAGCGTGAGAAGTGTGGACGCATTCTGGGAGATGATGGCATTTCGACAAGAATGCTCTAGTGGCAGGATGACGGGCTTTATTTGGGTTGTCTTCGACGACGCGGACACGACTCAGAGGAGCTCCACACCGAATGCCTCATCGCACCCAGCCGTGCCTGCCAATGGCCTGTCAACCCCCAAAGAAGCAGTCGGCAGAGTCACAGGTCTCGCTATCCACTACGCCTCGAAAGCTATTTCCATCCAAAGCCGGCTTGGCCAAGAATGACGATGTAGCAGACTCTGGATCTGGAAGCAAAACGAAGGTGAAGAGTAAGAGCAAGAGCAAGAAGCCAAAGACGAAACTGAGAGGCATCATCAAACCTCGCTTGCCTCGTATCAAGACGGAACAACGAAACTATCTCCTCGATCGCCCGACCTCGACGGCCTACTACTACTGGCCACAGGAGGGCCGTGGCCAAAGAGTCTTTAGAGAGAATGACTACAAGAGAATAGTGGAGCTCTTGCTACACCTCGATTTTGCGACGCTTGACAAGGCATTGGGCAGCACACGCCGGTGGCTGAGTGAAGTAGGCATTGGAAGTCACTGGGGATACCAGGTCACAGGCATGAGAGGTTTGCCCACCGGGGGAGGACAAGACGGTGCAGCAGAGTCGTCGCAAGTCAACAATCTATCAGGCTTGGTTAAGAGAAAGCGGGCCAACACGACGGGTGAGGATTCTAACCCCTCACAGTCAGACGGCAAACAGGTCAACGTTATCAGCGGTGGCCTGATACGTAAGAAGTTGAAGGGGGAAGACGAGCAGGTTGCGCAGAAAGATGAATCAGGTGTAGCGAATGTCTTGAGCAGGGGCTTGTGAGAAAGAAGCCCAAGGCGTGAAGTTTGGCGAGCGTGTTAAGACTATTGAGTTTGTGCGAGGATATCCAGGTTGCATTGTTGGGCGTTAACTGCCTTGATTATTCTCATAGGTAGCGGCTGAATGAGACGGCATTACAGTTAAAGAGCACGGACTCGAGAGATGTAAAGCTGCCGAGCATTGTCTGAAAGTGCTTGTGTATCACGGCCTGAGAGACGTTGGTCACACCGACGGCGCAACTAGAACCCTTGATTGCCAAGCCGCGCAAATCGCAGCTGGAACCGCTGCGGCTGATGAAGCTATGGATCTACGAACTGGCTTGTGTACCGCTCTCTACGTAGCGCCTCACGGCAAGCATAGCCGGTCTGGTGGACATATTGCAGATCGTAGCCGACACCCCCGCATCGTCATCGTCTGCGCCTTGGATCTCGCTTCTCTCAATACCACCACGTCTGTTTTGCGTCATCCCACACTCCTTTTCGAAACTTGATCCTGAAGAGCTTTCATCAGCACACTCACGCCGATGGCAGAGCCAAACAATACCCCCGTCGACGGCCCTACCCCCCAGTCCAACTCCCCCATCCTCCCGTCCCACCTTGCCGCGACACCACCCTCATTCAGCTTGCCGTCGCCCCCTTGACGGGCCATCAACGCCGCAACAGCCGAAATCACCCCCACGCCGACTGCACATTCTACATGTCGGCGATTCATTCCGCTTCACACACGATGTGAGCGCTACGATTGCCACGCACTGCATCCTCGTGCCCGTGCTGAAGGAGCAACGGCCAAGAGGGGAGTTTGTCAAGGCGCTTAGGGAGAAGGCGTTTGGGGACTTTGAGGCTGTGCTCTGGGTTCCTGGTGAGGAAGCTGGTGAGATGGGGAGGTGGGATGCTGAGCTGGTTGATTTGTTACCCCGCGGGCGTGAGGGTGTTTGTTACCGGGGGGGGAGGGAGCAGGTTGTATGGGAGTTATTTGCAGGGGAAGGGTACGTGATGATTGTTCTAGCGGCTACTATGGAAGAGCTGGGAAGCTAACCTTTGCGTATAGGGATTAAGTATTTCAACTCGTCGCCGCCACTTGGCGAGGATGCTAGCGAGGAGGAGTGGAGGCTTGCGGAGGAGAGGTGTTTGACGGCCCTGTTGCCGTTGCTGGTTGAGATGGAACTGGTGCCGCGAGAGGATGCTGAATACTTGGGTGCGGGAACAGGATGATGATGATGCGCGAATGTATACAGGAAGCTTTGATGGCTTGCGTGTCTGGAGGTTCTGTATATGTCACAGTATTGGCGAATATTTATTGCATGTTGCATCAACTCAGTATTGTATACTTCCACGTCAGCCTTCTTCCCATCTCCCTGTTGTAATTACCATCCAGACCAAGCATCTCTAGGATATCCACAACCATGGCAAAACTATTGGAATATGGCTCACTTGGAGAAATTGTCAGCCTGGCATTAAACTTCCCACTGCGGTATATGTACAGAACATGCCTAAACGGATTGAGTTGACCCGTAGGGGGACCGCCCTCAACATAGCAGACAAGTAAAATAAAATGGAGAAGATACTCAGTCGCTCCCTTTTGACTCCGAAAGGAATAGTGCCGTCGTCAAACGCGTGGCTGTATTTGAGCTTGTCAGTCCCTGATGTGGTCAAGCAGCGCTCGTAGGAATCTGGCTTACTCATACCCAATTTGCCAAACGGTCTGGTCCTACTGTGGAGAGATCCAATGGAAGCGAAGCTCGGCTTTCGCCCTGATTGGCAGGGCCAGAAAGCAACCTAGAGAGGTAGTAAGGATGTAAATGGGGGTGAGGCAATACAGGGCCTATATTCGGAGACAGGGTTGATTGTTGATTGAGTGACATGGCGCTAACTGGCCTCCTCTGTCTGCTCTATTGATATTTCATGACCAGTAGATGGTTGTTTGACTTGCGGAAATACGTGTGTGGCTATTCCCTTGATTAATCTAATTTCTTATAGTTTCTTCGTTGTCTATTAAAAACAAAATTTAAAAAAAAGAAAGGAAAAAATTATAGTAAATCAAAATTAAAATAGGTCGTTCATTGACGTCCTCTCTTCACCATCTTTTGACCCCGTCACTTCGCAGAACGCACGCTTCGTTCAAGTGGAGCACAATGGAGGATTTATACCTGACTAGCAGCGCTCTGACTGTTTCCCGAAACAACCCTGGTAGAACATGAATAATAACGGGCTCAGAATGTCAAATCACAAGGGTTTCGGATATAAACACCTAGGATCGAAAGAGTTTTTAGTACTAGGCATAACCCTATGAAGAATAAGCGAGGGTACTTTGACGCTGGCTTACTTTTCTAGGTACGATGAATACACTGCAGGGGGGCGCTGTGAGCTCCTTCCGCCTATGAAGAGCTTAATACATATAATCCTTGGCGTATGTCCATCTGAAGTGTCGTTTGGCCCTTCATCATTGTGGTTGGAAACCTGTCGAGTCCGTCATGCACCGCCTTGCTCTCATCGCCCTCGTGGCGAGCTTCTCGCATGTCCAGGCCGAGACAACTGCCTGTTCAGAGGTCCAGGCCGCCTGCTCTGCTCTGCATACCAGATATCCCGAGAAGCTGGTCTGGGATCCCATCGGCCCAAACGGTAATGACACGGCTGCCAACGCCAAGATCTATAATGCGACCATCTACGACTACTGGAATGCCGAAAACTCTGACAGCCGCCCTGCATGTGGCTTTTTCCCCTCCAATGCCAAAGAAGTCCAGTTTGCGGTTCAGATTCTCAATGCAAAGCCATCAGTCAGGTTTGCCGTAAAGGGAGGCGGCCACAATCCCAACGCGGGCTTCTCCAGTATCGACAAGGGAGTGCTTATTGCGTTCCGGCCCAACTCTCAGTATGCGACGCCCGCGCCCGATGGTAAGAGCATTGAAGTGGGCGCTGGGTGCAAGTGGGAGGACGTGTACTCTGCCCTCGGGCCGTTGGGCAAGGCAACTGTTGGTGGTAGGCTTGGTGATGTTGGTGTTATGGGCCTTACCCTTGGTGGTGGCCTGTCGTACTTGTCTGCTCAATATGTATGTCTGACTGTTCCGAGAAGGGAAACATGATTCTCACATTCACGATAGGGCTTTGCGTGTGACAACGTCCTAAACTACGAGTGCGTCCTCGCGAATGGCACCGTCGTCAATGCCAGTCCAACCTCACACCCTGACCTATACTTTGCCCTTGGTGGAGGAGGCAACCAGTTCGCCATTGTCACCAAGATGACCCTCAAGACATACGACGTTGGCGTCAAAGGCCAGATATGGGGAGGCATCCGCATCTACGGGCGTGAACAACACACTGCCGTCAACGCTGCCATCGCCAAGTTTACTGCGGAGAGCGCAGACCCCAAAGCCGCGCTGATCCCCACCGTCCTGTACATCAAGGCTGGTGGGCTTCCCGTTCCCGCCTTCTTCATCTTCTTCTTCTACGATGGCCTTACTCCAGCTACGGATGTATTCAAAGACTTTGATGCCATTCCGCATTTGTCAGATGACGTGAAGACAAGGAGCTATGTGGACCTCACCAACTTGCAAGATGGTGGTGATATGAAGGGCCTCCGCTTCCTCATTCGTGAGAATACATTCCCCACCATGCCTGTCGCTAATATGACGGCATTTTTGGAGGATCACTACAACCTGGCGATCAATGTAACGACTCCCGAATTCATTGGCGGCCTTCCTTCATTGAGTTTGTTCAACTACGGGTTCCAGCCCGTCCCTCGCACCATGGTTGAAGCTTCCAAGAAGGCGCGCGGCGGTAGCACGAACGCGCTTAGCATGGAACCTGAGAGCGGTGATAGGGTGTGGGTTGAATATGATATCTCATGGGCTAATTCCCAGTGTGACGAGAAGTGTCCCGAGTATCTTAAGAAGATAGTTGACCAGTTTCACGACCTACACGCTTCAAAATATGCTGGCATTTACCCTACTCACTACGAGAAGGGTGATTTGGGCGAGATTAGGTATGTAATTTGAGGAAGGCTGAGTTCTTCCAACAAGTTTGCTGACTTTACCTATAGCTATAACCCCATCTTCATGAATGACGCTATGAAGGATCAGAATGTGCTGCAGAGTTACGGCGCAAAGACCTACAACAAGCTCAAGTCTATTCATCAAGCCTATGATCCGTCGGGGTTCTTGTCAAAGCGCCAGGGAGGGTTTCGGTGAGGTGGTGCTAGCTTAGGGAGACATTGAAGAAGGAAGCGAATTCTAGCTTCTTCGCGTAATTATAAATCTTGTCCTCTCAATATGTAATCTAAGGTTTTATACATGGACATTATAGCTCTTCTGAACGCCCCACCACAGGAAATGCCTTCTTCTGCAACGCCCCATCATCCACATTTCGGGGGCCATCGCCCAGTGGGAATGACAATCGTCCGGTGTCAACTGTCGCGCGCCACTTTGCTGACTCGAGCGCCTTCTGGATGGCCTGTAGCAGCACGATATCGCCGTCCTTGCCGCCCATCACAGACGCGCTGATGGGGCGGTGCTCTGTCTTTTTGCTGACGCGCGAGTTGTACGGGAGTTGGGCGACTAGTTACATTAGCGATGTCGTCTAGCAAATAAAATTTCAAGGTTGGGATGAGATTTCAATACTTACAGGGTATGATGAGCTGAGGCGTCTGAAGCAGCGGTGCTAGCAAATTTGCCGTGATGCCGTTGATGGCTTTGGGCGCCCCTGGAGCCTCATCTCTGTAGGATGGCTTGGTCACATCGACGGGAAGCACGATGATCGCGTCGGCCTTGTTGGCGGAAAAGATGTTTGCGTCGAACCACTTCCGGAAGATGGCAATTCTCTTGATGTACTCGTCGTATTCCTCCTTTGTGACCTTTTTGCCCGTGTCCCATTGGAACTGCGGCGTTGCCTCGATGTACGGCGCGCGGGTGAATTGGCCCCCGTAGGAACTGCGGAAGGCGTCAAACTCGTGGTAAAACTCGTAGCAGAAGGATTTGAATGGCGCATCCTTGAGGTAGTCTTGCAGGCCTTGACCGTTGGCCTCCGATGGTGCCTTCCTTGCCCAGATGCTGGAGATGGTGATCTTCTCGGCTTTAGTGTCTAGAGCTTTCTCTAGGGTGCTGACGAAGAGGTCTGTAAGCTTTTGTTGTTCTGGGGATTGGGCGACGTGGAAGTCGTGCGGGTAGATGAGGCGCTTGGGGGTCGTTGTGTTGGCGGTAGGGGTGTCGAGGAGGCTTGGAGAAGCTTGGTGGAAGTCCTTGATGTCGCGGAAGAAGAAGCCAGCAGCGTCGTATGTCTTTGAAGAGCGCTGGACTCCATCAAGCGACAGCCCAGTAGAGGATCGCAACGAGTACAGGCCATTCTCTGCTGCCACAGACCGAACACCGTCCAATGCGTCTTGACCAACAGCGACCGTAAACCACTCGTATCCAGCAACAGCCGCCGCACCACCTGGCGACCCAGACCCAGAGTTCTGATACCCATCGGCCCTAGGATTCCAAGGCTGTGGCGCGTCGATCCACTCCCTACCAGTGGTGAACTGCGACGACTTGGTCTTGCCGACGATGACGGCGCCCTGGTCTATGAGCCTCTGCGCATACGCCGCCGTTGAGTCAGCCGGGGACTGAATCTCTGCATAGGCTTTGCTGGAGAGTGTGGTGGGGACGCCGCTGAGGGACATGGTGTCTGGGATGGAGATGCGGAGGCCGGCGAGGGGCTGCTTCTCTGTGGCGTTGAAGTAGAGGCGGGAAGGCACGGGGATTGACTTGTGCTCTCCGGACAGGGAGATGGACGTCATGACACGGAATCTAGGAGAGTTAGCTGACGTGGCAGGCTGGCACTGCAGAAGGGGATGGGTGAGTCACTCGTCCATGTTGGTGGCATTCTCCGGGATGACCCCAAATGCGAACGCGTCCAAGTCGTCATCGTACAGCTTCCATGCCTGGTAGAGATTGGGTCCGTAGAGAAAGTATGGTCCCGACGGAAGGCGGTCAAAGTCGACCTCCTCCTGGATGCTGGCAGACTGCGCAAGCTGATACGTGCGCGACACGCCGGCAATCGAACTGGCGCGACGCGCGGTGTCGTTGGCCCCCGGCTTCTCTACCAAGACGTCGCCAAAGTCGGGGGTGAAGACGTCGTCGTAGACGTCGAAGTCATGCAGGATCTTGTTGAGGTCCCCGAAGATCTCGTCTGTTTCAAGGAGGGTGATGGGGATGAGGGCGTCGGGGTTGATGGTTTCTTGGATGGTGCCCTGGACGCGTTAGGGGGGTGCTGAGCGTGATGAGGGAGGGGCCATACGAGTTTCTGGGGATGCAGGAGGTACGGCGCGCCGGCGACGATGGCTGTGATGAGAGGCTTCATCGCGGAGGTGCCGTAAGGCGAGGTGGCCCAGGTGAGTGAGGTTTTTGTCGCGACGAGATTGAGGCTGGGTCGGAGTCAGCCCCGGAACGTTAGTGCAGCTGGGTTCCCTGTAGAATTGAGCTCTCAAGCCAGGTCAATTGACGCACGTAAAAACACAAACACAGGTGAATGACAGAAATGAGGGTGATGGTGAAAGCGAGGACGAAAAAGAAAAAGAAAAATGACTTGAAGCAGCGAATAAGCTGCATACTTAATTGAGCATCAGGCCGTGGCGAGTCGCACTGAGGATGGAGCAAAGGGCCGAATCTCCATCTGATCGGCAGGGGACGGGACGATGCGCCACTGAGATGCGCTGTAGATTTGCGTGGACGCGCTATTGGCCCGCCTACAGTGGTGTTGGGGGGGGTGGGCGTCTGTCGTCTCCGCCCTCATTTCACGCTCACCGAGGTAAGTGGTGCATGTGCCGCCTCGCAGTGGATTATTTATTTGTTTCCTCGATGGGGCGAGATGAGACTGGATGAACCGGCGGGGCTGCAGGGTCTGCTCAAAGTCGAGATGGACACCCGGGTTGCCAATGCAGTCATGGACTCATGGCTATCCGAGGCCATTGCGCCTAGCAAGTGTTCAATCCGGTCTATCATATAAGCTTGATGGAACATGCATGAATCGCACACATCTGTAATTCGCAAATACGGCACTAGAACGGGCTCCAACGTGAGGCAGCCGCTTCTCTCAAGTGAGGAACCCACAAGCCGTCCATAATCGCGAGTTTGACATCAGCGGGGATCAATAAGCTTCCTCTGCATGTGTGGTAATTAAAGGGCTTGACATGCAGTATTGGTTACGTACCTTTATTATTACCTTCCCTTCTTAGAACACTCTACGATGTCGACTAGTTCGTCTGGCCTGCTCTAAAAGCGCGTGCTGCATCCACTGTAACGTCTGCAATGCTACGCCATGCTCATCTCTAGCATTTGCACCACACTCCTTGGAACCTTGATCGGAATATGGCACCTTCTCGTGACGATGGACGTACTTGGCACGTCCTGTTGCACGTGTGACGCTGCGTGTACCACTCGGCAGAGGCACCTCAGGTGCTGCGTCCAATGGCTTCCATCCTCTGCTGGTAGGTCGTTGTAGAAATGATCCGAGAAAGGCTCGGCGTGGGCGAGTTGAGTTTCATTTCGGCCTATTCGTCCGCCATCAGTTGATTTCTACGCTCGTCTTCCTACGCCTTACAGCTCCATTGGTGTCGCCATGTGCTGGTTTGATGGCCTCTGCCTGGCTGATCAAATACACTTTCCGTAGCTTCATATAGAGGTAGTGGTACGTTGCCAGCATTTGACTAATCACCCGCTCTCCAACTCGCGATACCAGCATTGCGCTGGCCGTTGCTGAAGAGGTTTGCCATTGATAATCGTACTTGGGCGTCGACGCAGCATGTCGGTGTAAGCAATCGTATTTATAGCGGGTGGTATTAGTGGAGTGGCAGCTGCCTAGCTCCCGTGTCCACGAGATAACCCAACAAAGTCATCGAAGGCATTAAGGAAAACAGGGAAAGCAGGCATGGAAAGATTATATACGGTATGCCGTGAGAGGGCGTGAGGCCGCGAATGTGGTGTAAATACTCCTCAACGATAGTTTGGGCTGTTGTGATCGCAGTACTTCAAGTATCTCCATCAAGGACAGTCAGCACCGGTGACAGGAACAAACCTCACACAGTTTAAATTCGCCGCTTTAAAGTTGAGGAGAAAACAAATTACGAAATTGGATACACCATCGCTCAGATCGTGTAGTTTATAGGCCGATGCTGTGTTGCTAGCAAGGGCCATTGCTCTGGGCAAGGCGCTCAGCGTACCAGCCAAAGACTAGGTAGTTAAAATGCAACCAAATCACTGCAATGTTAACGCAGCCATTTGCTCCACGTCCTCATACAACATTGTGCAATGTGATGGTTAGAGAGGTCGTGACTCATATTGGTTCCAGTCCAATAGCGACATACAATTAGCGACAAATGCTCCACGAGTCCCAGCACCAGGGTGGGATGAGTTCATGCGAGTTTATGTGCGCAACGATAAGCTTGAGATGACCTCGGAGCCCCAGCACTTCTCCAATATAGAAGTCATAAAACTTCAAGCCGCCCCGTAATAATAGGTTGTTAATCCTGGTTTACTATATAATAGTCCCTTAGTTATTGGCTTCTTAATTACCAAACTTTGACTATATTATTTCTGTAGAAACTTACTTCCCTATAGGCTTCCAGTCACGTTCACTAACCACCATCCAATATTATAAGCCATCTTGTTCATTGACTCAATGTAGCCACATCCTAGAGCACTAATCAGGTAGCTGT
Source organism: Calcarisporium arbuscula (assembly GCA_009828645.1). Classification (NCBI taxonomy): domain Eukaryota; kingdom Fungi; phylum Ascomycota; class Sordariomycetes; order Hypocreales; family Calcarisporiaceae; genus Calcarisporium; species Calcarisporium arbuscula. The sequence continues at coordinate 1,791,628 of WBSA01000004.1, forward strand.
GATAAGTAAAATACGGCCTAGGTAATTATATAGAAAAGCCCGATGCCTAACCATCCCGAACGTAATAGTTATCTATAGGGATTCAAAGCAGTGCTATTTGGCAAGTCATTGTAATGTAACGTACGGCATCTGTAAATTTGGAGCCTGGTTTGATGGGTGAGTGGTGATCAACAAAATCCGCCATTTGAGCAGCCAGGTATATCTCCCCTATCCAAAGTAATTGAATATGCTTTTAACCTTGTGTACGCATCCACTTCGTGCTATCTTTGCACGATGGAAAGCTCACGACTTCGGTACAGTAGTGTGATTTAACAAGTTGAAAGCTTCCCTGGAACAGTCCACCTTTAGCACACTACTGACCACGCGGCGGGCGGGAGGGACGCTGTATATAAGCAAAGTAATGTGATCGCTTCGGCTTCCATAATTAATGTCGCCAATCACAAACATTACCGCCAGCGAACAAAGGCAACCGGGCTGCATTTCGTCAGTCAAAAACTCCGAATGCAGCTCGAAGCATCCCGGAGATCTACCCAATAGTACAGGACCGCAGCTATAGAGTAGCTCGTCTTCGAAGCTACCAACCGACATTTGAACCTTTTTCATCAATACCGTCACTATCGCCTTGGCGCGACAGAACAGGAGCTGCAGTATCACATTGTCGGCACAAACAGATGACAAATTTGCAACATGAAGATTCATTTACTGCTCTGGAAGTCGGTATGGCCTCCAGTTCTCAGATTCGCGGCCAGCTTTGACTGTTGGGTACTGAGACGGGAAATTGGAATTGACGCAACTTAACAGCAGTCAGCGTTGGGAAATGCTATAGAATAGTCACCTGCGCAGCCAGGATTCCATGTCTGCTTAGATCAACTTCAACGGAATTCTATTAGCAACATTGTTCTATAACGTTCATGTGGCTCTTACCACAGACATGACGCTCGTTTCATTCTCGTACCTTGCACTCTCCCTAGCGGTCTTGTGTCTGTCTATGGAAAGGTATTACAGATTGAACTCTTTCTTCCACCAAACATCCCACCATATATATATAGCCTATCCGCAACAGCGGGGGTTACAACGCGGTATGAGTATTAGAGATGCTATAGGTAAGCATTCAGCTAAACCCAGCCTGCCTGCCCACTCACAGACACACTAGCTCAGCCGATACACAATTTGCCAAGATCAAATGGCATTCAAATAGACCCCCATCTCTACTATTAACCTATCGAAATACGTACCAATACGTAGGAAGTACCTTTATCATGAACGTTCCTGATCCATGTCTTGCGCAATCTACAGGGCTCAACACAGCCCTTGCCTACATACGCAGACATCGCCAAACTTACGTAGACATATTCGCCCGGGAGGACGATTTTGAGCATAGCAGGAAACCGGTACGGCCTAACTCTGATCCCGATGCGGTAGTGATATATTAATTATGAACATTGGTTGCGAAGGTGCTTACGGGCCGGCTATCGTCGCTCGTACAACGGCGAAAGGAAGTATTGATATAACTGATCTACTGGAAGGCTTTGCAACATCCGAACGCCTATAGATGTAGCGGTAGGTGGGTAATGGCGCGCGTCTTCCTCCTACCACTTTGCAATATGAACAGCTGTTTAGATGTTCGTGGGCAGCATAGTTTGCTACGTTGTACCCAGCAAGACTAGCGCAGCCACTTACTCAACGTATCTGCAAGCTTACGACCGACTAGCGGCTCGTGGCAAAGTTATCAAACGAGTCTATTTTACAGAACATCCAAGTGGGTGCACTATTAAGCGTCAGTGGCACAAATGGGTGCAGTACCCAGTCATCATGATGTCAAATTTGGTTTGATATCCTCGTCATCATGGCAAAGCATTTGCATCGAGCTAGAATGGCTGAATATATGGGTGAAATCTGACCAATAAGAAAAACTGAAATAGTGTTCTCTTCTGTATGGCATCCCGTAACTCGTAACTCGTAATTCGCATTAGATGCCAAGACTGCCTCAATGACATTCCGCACGCGCTGTTTGGAAGATACCAGCAGCTTACGTTACAGAATGAATAAATTCGTGATTTAATAACGTTACGAATCTTTACGTTTAAAGTACCATTGATCATCCCATGTGTGGGGTGCATGAGGCAAAATATGCATATATATAAGCGTAAATGAGGCCCCAAGAACGTCGGCAACACACAAGCAGCACACTGCAACGGAGAATAATCACAAAGTCTCGTCACCACACATCTGTTCTTCCAAGTACCTTCATTCTCAATAATATCACTATGACTAAAGCAACAGTTGCCATTGCGGGCGCCGGCGATCTGGCAAAGTACTTTGTCGAAGAGTTGCAAAATCATGGCCTGGATGTAGTCGTCTTGTCGCGCAGCAAGAAGGAGTGGTTCGAGAAGCACTCCCCAGGAGTCTCGGTCCATGTCACAGATTACTCCATATCATCGATCCGGGACATTCTGGACTTGACAGGCACATCGGCTCTCTTTAGCTTGATCAACGCCTTTGACGCAGAGACCTACCTCCCTCCGCACCGGGCTCTGCTAGAAGCTTGCAAGCTGTCCAACTCCTGCAAACGCTTCTCCCCGGCATACTATGCAGGCGATATTACCAAATTTCCTGGTTTGCCACGATTTTGCCGGGATGCACAGGATACTTTCCTTGCCGAAATATCTACCACAGCTGGTGACATTGAGTGGACCGTTATACTGCCAGGGTCATTCATGGACTATATCGTCATCATCGCAGAAGAGGGCCAGTACAATGACAAGAGCTATATGCTAGCTCAAAACTCCATCTCGCCAGTTGATATATACAACTGGAAGGCGGTCATACCGGGAACGGGAAACGAGCCAGTCGCACTCACTCCGGCGAGGGACGTTGCCAAGGCTGCTGCCGTTTTGGCTACCACAACGGAGACGTGGGAGAAACACACCTACGTCCTGGGTGAGCTAACGTCATGGAACAAAATTGCCGACAAGGTGGAAAAGTTCTACGGTAATTGACCCCTTACGTCTACTTTACCGATCCGTCTGCTAACTTTAAAAGGCAAACCGTTGAAGGAACGCACGTACCGGCCCTTGGTGGAGATTCAACAGAGCATTGAGGCACCGGAGAACCAAGGGGATATAGGCCTGCAGATCCTGATGCAATTTCAGGAATGGATGGGATCAGGTGCCCAAGGACTTCCAATTGACGAGGCGGAGAGGCAACGAACCAAGTATTTCAAGGGTATTCACTTCCGAACAGCAGATGAGTACTTGGAGGAGTCCAAGACCTCAGCGCAGCCGCTGTGAACATTGTTAACTGTCACTGCTGGCAGCATGGATTCCGTCTTTTTCTTCGAAGTTACTGTTATATTGAGTACTCTTTCTTTCTACGTCTAGGCTCTAACTCACACTCTCTTCACCTCCTCGGCTGGACTATTTCACATGAGCCTCCGTCAGATGTTTTCTAGAGTCAAATGATTGCAGACACCTCAGACCTCCCGATATCACAGTTCCTAGGAGAGTATTTCGAGCTTAATGCGTCTGTGAGCAGTCTTTATAAATCTCAGTGGGACGCCGATTTGTTTTCCATTTTCCTACGGCTCCTTGTAGGATTCCACGAGGAAAAGCAGTCTTGGCTGATATTTAAATATTAAAATGTGTTGTAGGAGATAATATGGCGATGCGGTGATGTGTAAGAGGTACCGCGACAAAAATATTTACATATATGAGATATTTGTTATTTAGTCTATCTTGACGTATAATATGACAGTCGCTGCCGCTTTTAATGACCCTCTCCCTATCCCCTTTGACTTACTTACCGGCCGACGATCGTCCACTTATATATTAGATGTGGGATAGAACCATGGGATAGCTTAGATCAGGCTTGAATATTGTCTGACTTAGAGAGTCTGATATGAAGTATCTTGGAGAATACAATGTAAACAATTGTCTTGTAAGCTCCTGGCGGAAGTCATTAGCTCAATTATTAATTTGAAAAGTTATGAAAGTAAGTATAGTGTGTGTTATAATTGGACACGTCGCTCCCGAGCTTGTGGCCAGAAGATATGGCCTATGCATGGAGACAAGCTAGGGACTAAGATGGAGACCACAAGCTGCTATGGGACTTTACAACCGACATCTATTGGGCTGGCTTCAAAGTGGCCTCGGAATTTGGCAGGTGAATTGTAGCTCTCAGTCTCGGGCCTGAATATCAGAACCATCAACGTCACTACGAAATATTGTAGTGACTCGGGAAAAAAAGTGCTGAAATCAGCATACATTCACAGGTTGTGCATAGCTAGCGCAGAAAGCTTGGGTCAAGGGTTTTGAGGCAAGCTGTGTACAGCTCTGCAGTAGAAACTTGTCCGCAACGACGCCACGGGGCAGGACAGAGAGCAAGCTAGAAAGTTTCTCCCTTTACCACTCAATTTGGCATCCTTGATAAAATGTTATCAATTTATATAGCTGCTCCGTATGATGTATAAAATACATGTCTTGACACTAATTGACCAATGAGACAGCTCTAGCTTGCATTGCCAACAGGGCTCAGCTATTAGCATGGCCGCCTCACTTCTCCAACCAATCAAGGCAGGTTGACTCTCATGTTGCGAAATTTTCTTAACCCTCATATCTAGCCAAGAACTGTGACTCCATCATCTTCCTCGGAGCATACTCACTTAGTCCCATGTCGTCGCTTTGACCTGGCCTTCATCTCATCAACATCTAGCAGTGTAGCACTGCATTTATGGCCCAAGATGGGTGACCACATTAACGTCTTGAAGGCTGCTATCCAATCCGCCAAATTCACGTACCAAAAAGTGTCCGCTTTCAAGAAGGCCCCTCGCAATGTCGCCAAAGCTGCCAGCGCTATCTTGCGATTGCAGTCTTTGCTCACGCACATCGCGGAGCTATGCACCGAGGACATCGATACTGCATTGCTCAGTGATGTGAAACGAGCTATAGTCGACCTCGACGAGTTTGCAGAAAAGATGGTCAAATTATCTGTGATGCCCGGAGACCAAGCAATTGATAAGCTACACAAGCGAACGCAGGCGGCATTCAACCAGACCGACTTTGAGAGAATCAATGTCGTCGTCTCCGAACATTGTTCTCGCCTCACACTTCGATTAACTGCATCAGCCAAGTACTGGGGATTTCTTTCCAACTGCCGTCGCATCTTTACACAGCTCGCGCTAATAATTATGCAGTTCGGTCACATTGCGATTACAAGATACGATCGACGAATCCTCGAATTCGATACGCGCGCTAGAAAAGGCAATCGAAAGGCGTGAAGTTACCACTCGAGAATTGACTTCGTCAGTTGCGGATCTCAAGAACGATGTGAATAAACGACTTGGCGTCACTGAGTTGGCCATCACTCAAACAGCCTCGTCTGTGCAAAGGTCCCTGGAAAACTTGAGTGCAGCATCGGTTTCTGCTACTCAAGTCGATGTCATACTGGACAAGGTTACAGAGATTTTGCATCAGCTTGAGCTCCGCCCGACTACAACATCATATCAGCAATCTGGTATAATAGGGGAAATACATGATGGCAGTAAAATCCTGGATCAAGCGGATTATCTTTCATGTCTTCATCAAGATACTACCCATGGGGCAAATAAGCATCTGTCTGAAGCCATTGATCGTCTGAGTCAGCTCATGGAACAAAAAGAGACCCATCTCGATGCGCTCGAGGGAGAAGACACTGCCTATGAATCCATCATCAGAGATTTGAATATTCTTCTTAAGATGATACAGGAGCATACCAGTTACGTCGCTGAACAAGGCGAAACATTTTGTGAAAAACACAAGGCTCAGGCCTGGTATACAACAAACTAGAATCAACAAGAGACTAATTATTGTCAAGTACGGTTATATTCCAAGGGCCTAATGACGATGATGTCGACGCTGGTCGCTTGGAGAGAATGAACGAATGCAGAGAACTGCTGTTGCTGACAGGATCTGATCCATTTGATAGGTTTGAGCAAGGAGGGGCAAATGACTCTTTCCTCGAAAAAATCAGTTTAAACACTGCATCGGGAGTAGGTGAATATGATCAATAATTATCTAAACCTATTGCATTTCGATGACTAACCCTCAGTGTTTAGGATGTTCCACGGTTCATTCGCCTGGTGATTTCGCTTGGTCTAGCATCACCAGATTATATTGCCAAGTATCGCGATGCTGACGGCCGATCCCTTCTTCATCATGTGAGCAGCAATTGTGGAGGTGGAAGCTGCAAAAAGCAAGTTTGTAGGATGCTTGAATTTGGGATTGACATTAACGCAGTGGACTTGGATGGCAAGAACTGCCTTTCCTTATTCTTGACCAATGCAAGGAATTTTCCAACTAATTGTAGGCCGCATTACATTCCTGGGGTGATCAGAGAGCAACAGGTGGTTGTTACGCTCCTGGAAAACAAAGCCAATCTACGGAGCCGCTATAAATCAAGTAGCGCTATATCGATAGCTTATGGGAGAATGTATGATCACAATGGTTTTGGGAAGCTATGTCGGAGATCTGCTCGACTCTGCACTCGGCATTTGTGACCACAGCATCGGCGAATATCGCGGAAACTATCAAAGAGTGGCAAAATATACGGAGAAATACACGCGAGACGACTTCGAACTTCTTTGGAAGAGTAGGGAAAGCAAATGCCCTTATTGGGATGACATGCCATGGCCTCGATATTTCAAGGATGTAGATGAGGATGATGGCACTCAGAGCAGTGAGGAGGAGTACTCATCACCTTGCAATTGCTGTCAATGCATTCAAGATGATTTTTCTGATGAATATGATGAGGTAAATGGAGATGTCGAGGAAGTCGTGAGAGAAACCAGGTTTAAGAGTAATGCTTGGGGCAGTGAGGAGGGAAGTGTAGCATCATGCAACTGCCCTGGTCGTCTTTTTGAGTTGTCTTATTGCAAAGACGATGATTTGGAAGGAGGAGATCAAATCGTTACAGGGCAGCAGAATTGCGAAACCACGGCGGTCGACGGCATGATCGAAGACATGGTCTGTGATGGGGGAAGTTTCTCATATGATTATGAGGAAAACATTTGGGACAATGATGGTCACGACTCGATCGGCGAATCAAAGCCCATCTTAGGGATGGAAACATCTCTGGGGATGGAGTTTGAGAACCCTTGGCTGGAGGACTGAGCTTGAAGGTGCCAGGATATATGAAAATTCAAGATTGAGTGGATGGCGATAATCCATAATAATATTTATTATATTCCTCACATGTAAAAAATTAAAGATATCTATTTGATCGTAAATTTACAAAAATGTGATATTCAGTTGGTCACACGGTAACATTATCACTTCCACAAGGACAAGCGGAAGCGAGAGCTGAGTGGGCGAGGAAGGCCGATGATGAGGGGTCTTAAGAAGGTTGCGAGACATTTAACTTTGTGGACATTGAAAGTGAAAGCCCTGGTGCGTGAGACTATATGAGACTGCATTGTGGAAACGTCAACTGCCGCAACTATAGGCTATACTCGGCGGAAATCCTTTCGGCAGCCCAGGACCCAAGAAGATATCCCACCGATGTCGTGTGTCCATCTGGTAGTAAGGGACAGACACTTAGATCGACAACACGAAGACTATCAACGCCCCTAACTTTGAACGCAGAATCGACACAGGCCATGTCATCTCCCGTCGCTCCCATCTTGACCGAACAGGCCGGGTGAAATGCAGATTCGGTATTCTTGATGACCCAATCCTCAACATCCTCGTCATTCGTGGAAGCCGGAGCGTTGATCAACCCCTTTACGACATGTCCGTAGGATCTTTGAACAAGTTGTAGGATCATCTGGATTCGTCGAATGGCAGAGAGTCTGTCAAACGAATGGTGAAGAATATTCGGGTCGAAAAGCGCATCGTCGGTCGGCGAATTCGAGGCCAAGCGCACAGTCCCGGTGGACTGATTTAGCATATTCATCGACACAACACTGAGGTTGTGTTTCTCCTGAGGCATGCCCGGCGGGAAGTTAAACTGCGGGCAGACTTCCCACGTGGGACATTCTGCGCGATGAGGCGCTTCTGCTCTGGCGCAAGCGACTCAGTCTCCTTTGAGGTTACCACGGCATCGTCGCGATGCCATGATATGACAATGTTTCGTGTGTCTGTATCGGTTTGCATGTCACTCGTCTCCCACGACAAGATTGCCATGGAGTGGTCGGTTAGGTTAGATCCAACGCCAGGCAAGTCCACCACGCACTCCACACCAACGTCGGCCAGGTGAGCCTTGGGACCAATTCCAGAGAGCAGCAAAAGCTTGGGAGTATCCAGCGCTCCACAGCTAGCGATGACATCTTTGCTCGCAAAATCTACACGACATTAGCCGCCGCGTGACAGAATGTAGGTGCCTTACTGACATTTATCTCCCGATAGTATTTCCACGCCACTAGCCTTGTTACCCTCCAGGATAATTCTAGCTACCTGAGAATCCTTCTTGACCTCAAGATTACTGGGGGCGTTTTTGAGGTACACATCGTACGCCGTGGCGCGATACTCGCCCCCGATCGAAGTGGCCGGAATGATGCCGAAGCCAATCGGATCGCCAGAATTAAGGTCCAGATTTTGCTTCTGAGTAGGCGTAGAGTGTTTAGCAAGGGAGACGAGGAGAGACGCATCTCCGACAGTAATATTCGACGAGAAGTGCTGCGGAACATCACCGTGCTGAAGCCTGGCGCCAACATGTTGCGACAGCGAGCCAGCCTCGTTGGTAGGGTAGTTCTCCACCTGGTCAAGATGCTTGCGAGCATTTTCCCACCCAAAGAAGTCATCGCCAACAATTGCGGCCCATTCGTCGAAATGGGGCTTGCTTGGGGTGGTCCACATGCAGTAATTGATGTTCGTTGAGCCGCCAAGGGCCTTTCCCCGAGGGTAGGCCAGTTGACGTCCACCAAGTTGCTTCTGTGGGACGGTCGTGTAGCCCCAGTTGTACTGCGGCGCAATGTGCAGCGTCAGGAATCGATGTGCTAGAGGGCCATCCTGTAGAGAGTCGCCACCAGCCTCGAGCAACAGCACGCTGGGTTTGCTGCTGGTCTTGGCCAGCTTCGAGGCCAAACTCGCGCCGGCAGGTCCACCTACACGGGCTTCTTAGCATGCGCAGTTTATGAATCCCGCTGGGCAAGGATAAATGTTGGCAAAGTATAGAAGGGAGACGGGGACATACTGCCCACGATGATGAAGTCGTACGTCGACATGCCGAAACTGGTTGCGAGGAGGAATGTTTCAGGAGCTGCTAACAGTGAACTTTGTGATGCAGCCTAGGATAGTACGATCATGGGCAAAGGACGAAGCGAAGAATATGTGCATGTTGACTCCCCGCACCTTTCATGTGATCTTGCCAGCGCCATTGGCATGGATCAGATGCAATATGTGCTTTTTCCGTATTTATATAATTTGTCTATTTTCAGCTAGCTACGGTCAGCCATACGGATGACTTTAAATCTTACTAGCCACGCCCCGCTGTGAGTAGCGGATGCGGCTAGGACGAGGTCTAAAATTGCCAAGATCATTAAGCTTCACCAGAAAGCATAAATGAGTGTCACAACTACGTGATCTACTCGTCGGTTGAGTGACTTGATGTGTGTAAAGAAGCTTGTTCCTCTAACAAGCAAAGGAGCGGAAGGTCTTCCGTCAAGTGCTGTAACGACTGTTAATCTGACTGACCCATTGGCCTAGCACATCGTATGCCGCCTAGAATTAGGTGGGAATCCGATACATAATGGCTGTGTGTGGTTCTCTTATCCATTGATTGCAAAGGCTTTTTGTTACAAGTTGGTGAATGATAAGGGGAGTGGGCTTGCTGGGTGCGTGTTGTTGATATTTGGTGTGCACAACCGGGACTCTTTCTCACAGAATCTCGGGGTCCTTCTATATGTAATAAAAACTAGTGTGTTTCCTAAGATATCCTAGACTTGCTACATCAAGGCAACCTCGCCAAAATGCTGTAATAAAGATAAATGGGCTAGTAGGCTCTAGTTCCCTGCATCCACCTCTAGTGAGATGGGCGTAGGTTGCAATGCATGAATGCCACAGATGAATCAACTGCCCGACTGGAGCCATTCTAGCTCCCGCTCTTACAAGAACTTCTTACCCATATGCCTTATTGTCGCTGTAAGTATGAGCAGGTGAAAGTCGCCACTTGTGACGCGGATTGCACTATAGAGGCTGGTATTCCACCCCACGACTGGGATGAATCCATTTCTAGGCAATGTGTTTTTGCCAATCTCGAGGCATAGATCCCCAGCATCCCATGACTACTCTTGGCGCTCGAAATTGGAGATGTATGTCCTCCGTAAGTGACCGGACGCACCTCCTATTTATCCCTGCCATGGACCACCTCGACCAGGCTATAGCTACAAGCGGTGCTACTTCAATGCCAGCACTGGCGTTGCACCCAGGAGCCTGTGTATCCGTTATGGGCACATATCTGGATTATGAATGGGGGCGCTGGTAGAAGAATGGCTTGGATAATTGTGTGGATATTTGGAACATGATAATAAGTTGACAGCCAAACTCTGATGAAGCATCTTAGAAGCTATATATGCTTCTGAAGCAAGATCCCCGGTTCTGATCATCCTTAATACCAACCAAAACGCTGCCGTAGTCGACGATGCCCAGTGTTATTCCATGACGATGGATAGAGGTGGATAAACAAGGCCGCCCAGAAATGTTGATCCCTGGATCCTCCATGTTGTTATTGAACAGGCGCTTAGGTTATTTCGCATGAGATGTGTTGAAATGCGAAGAGTAGACGAGCGATTTTTTTCCATCTTGCAGGGCACTGCCTGATAAATTCCAGTTTCAGAGTCTCTTGACCCTTCCTGAATGTGTAAGTATCAGTGATCTCAATTACTTGATACCTCAGGCCGGCTTTCTCCAGATTGCGAGGTGGTATTAAGACGTGAAACTGACCTACCAGTTCCATTGTGTATTTTTAATACGTTATGAAATATATGACAGAATGGGTAGTGAAATCCCTCTTGTTCATATGAACCAAGCTCGATACCTATTATTCTAATCCTATGGACGAAGCAAGCCGAGGGGGAAAATGCAGAACAATCACAACGCCAGTGTCTCTTCAGGCAGCGTACCTGATTTAACATGTAGAGGCATGTTCGAAGAGGAGGAGGGGAATAAGCCGATACCTGCCCTATGAAGGCCTTTGTCATTTAATCCCTTTCTACCTCGGTTCAATTCGTCGGTGAGACCGAAGGATTGCCAAAAGTCTTCACTATTATCAGCCAGTTGGCCTTTGAACCGAACATCGTCTTGGGTCACTCTGTCAGACTCAAGTCTTCTTGTTACCGACATTATATCCCTAGCATTCGGTCCCCGGTCATCGTAATCGCCTTCTGAAAGGGCGGCAAGCTCGCCTATACCCCTCTGTACATTGTGAAGGGAGCGACTGACTGAAGTTCCGACGACGATGAAAGACAGGTTAGGGACAGTAGCTGAAACCTGCTGAAGATCGAATAGTACGTCTATAGCGGTTAGTAGTCCGTCAAAGTGGGAACTCGATATGCTTACTTCTCAGTGACGCGTGAATAGTCTCCAGCACAACATTTATTTGCTCCTTATTTCCACTCATGAGAGATCTTGGTTTCTTGACCCATTCCTCAAGATGCTTTTCTTCCCTTTCGAACTGCTTCCAAAGGGCAGGTGAGGCCATGCTCTTATTCTGTTCTTCATGGTGCCTCAACGACCCCACTATTGCTCTTAGCAGCACCAGCGACTCTTGTGCTGATTTGGAGGTCGGTTCTGCAACCAATTTAGACGTTGCAGCGTCCGATATGGGGTTGGCTTGATCAGCGACTTTCTGTGATTGAAGATGATGCTGGTACACGTCACGCAGTGAATCGACGGCGCGGAGGCCCACGAATAAACTATCCAGCTCCTGTCCGATGTGGTCCATGTATAGCTCGATGTCGTGCTCCGGGTCATTCTGATTAGCAGAACAATGGAGCAACGTGCGAGTTGATATCTCCTTCCTGAGGGGTGTGTCTGCTTCCAAGAATTTTGCCAAGCCATGCTGGAAATCCAGTACAGCCTTATTGTCGCTGCTTAGTATGATGAAGGATTGTTCTGTGTCGACACATATGAAATTAGCAATGTTCTCTCTGCTCCAACGATGTCGTTGCCCTACCGATATCCAAAAGAATCTCGATGAGCGCAGAGTGGAACACGCCAAATTGAGTGCCTTCGCCTGCAACAGTCGAGTAGTCTGGGTATTTAGCCAGAATTTTGGTCAACCCTAAAGGTCCCTCAAACAGACCAGCTCCCCAAGCCTTTAGCCTTTCGTAATGGCGTGTGATATGGTCACTTGCCAAAAGTTTTGAGAGTATAAAAATCCCTTGCATCGAAAGTTCGTACAGTTGTTCTACCATGGCTGCAGCGCCTTGATTAGCCTGCGACTCAGTATCTTGCCTGTGCGGTTTCCTCTGAGAGAAGTGATTGTCGGGATGCCTTGAATTGTTGGTTTGTAGTCCCAGCGCTATTGCTCTTCGAAGTTCATCAATCTTCCTTCCCATCTCCTTGCTTTGAACTCGTAAGACCTGCATAGTGCGCTCGTCATAGTACCTTTTCCAGGCCTCCATCTCGTCCGAGTCCTCCGTCCACTCTGAGTCGCGCCGATCACTCTGTGGATTATTATGCATAACTTGCAGCCTGTCCTGCATAAGAGAATCCAAGGAGTCATTTAAATCTCTACAGACACGCAATGAGCTGAAGATCTTCTTCCTTATCAACAACCATCTGTAGGATTTTCGAAATGTTGTGAGACTCCTAGTGTCCAGTTTATCAAAGCTTTTCAGCATACGTTCCGTATCACGTATTCGTCTCGATATGGCCCCTAATACCATCCTGACTGCTTCCTTATCACGATAGATGGTACTTTCGAGTTCGCCTTCAAAATGCATCCTCCATCGACTCGTACGAGCCATCTCCACCTCAAAGAGCAACGCTGCCATCTCTATCTCCTGCTCATTATGAATAAGGGCTGACCAGGGTGAGAAGAGCGTATTGGTAACCTGAACTGCTGTTGAAGCAAGTCCGATTATGGACAACGGGTCCGTCATTTCAATGCCCGCTTGGATGACTTTGGTGTTAGCAGCTATTAACAAAGAGAGGGAGCGGTGGCGTAGTGGTTAAATTTCGTTATCCAACAGGTTTGAGGTAGGAACTGAATGGTATATGTCATGACTTCGCATGGATTACAGGATGCAAGAACAATTCCATGCCATCAAGAAATAATCCTCGCGGAGCTGGATACTAATGTGAGACATTCAGCTGAGAACTTCGTTGTGAGACGGCTCTCAGCCGCGTGTTGGTGGGCGGGGCAACCCAGCTACTATTATGGCGTTGCATTAATATTTCAGCCGTTAATGGTGATCCAATGAAGCTTGTTCTTGTGGAGTCTGTGGCTAGTTGAAGACGACTTAATTGGATAATTAATTGAATAACCACTTCAGCGCAAAGTCAGGGCGAGCACTGAGCCGCCATGATAAGTTGAGTTTACATCTATGCTCAGCCTCATGGTAAGTAGCCAAGGAAACCCCTCACTATTCTTGACCTGTCTGTCCAAACTTACCAACTTCAATAATCGTACATTTTGCAAATTTGCTGCCTTCTCTTTAGATATGATATGGCTGACCCAATCGGGCTGACCTTGGCTGCCTTCGCTTCACTAGATCCAGCATACACTCAAGTCCGGCGGGTTTGGAATGGATGTAGAGCTGCAGGGGAGTTTGGAGTTGTCTTCAACCGCTTTGCATCACGTGTCAAAGCTCAAGAAAGTTTGCTCCTAGCCTCTGCTCGCAAATATTATATCCACCTCAGCGGCGATAGAGTGGCTACGCGATGGGTCAACTATTCGCTGCGAGGAACGATAGAGACTCAACTAATAGAAATTGTTACCGTCTTTGAGGAATGTTACAAGTTAGCAAATTCCTATCATATTAGAGGTGTGTGGCAGCCCATAGCCTCCCTTTCGGCAGTATGAAAGAATGCAAACTAACTTCTATTGCAAGACGTGGAAGTTATAGGAAGCCAAAGTAGTGCCGCTCCTATTACTCTCATTTCGGGTTTAAACGAATCCCAAGCAGAGGAGAATAGAGAGTTCTCCTCCGGATCCAAGTTTAGGGAAGCAGTTCTAGGGTTTTTCTCGAAGAAGAATAGCAAGAAAGCGGCCAAAGGCAAAACTGCAGATACCGCAAAGATTCAAATTGGGGCAGCTCGAAATGCAAATTCTAATATTGCCGCATCTCAATCCACTGACGATTTCTTGTCCACATCTGCCGCGACGATGCTGAAGAGGAGGCGTGAGAATGCCCAGCGAGACTTGAGCGGTAGGAAAGCGATAGCATTTGCCGACCATGATCGGGTTCAGATGGAGCAATTTCTCGACCGACTCAATGATATGAACGGAGAATTGATCAGACTGGTTGAACTTCCGGAACTAAGCCTGGAGGACCCTCTTTTCAAGATTCGAAACGGTGCAGATCCACCAACCCTTTGGCAGGACAGTGAGACTATTCGCAACGACCTATACAGTCTAAAGGAGGCACTCAGTATCACCAATTCTGAGGACAAGAGCTCTGATATCAGGCTTGCCATTCAGTTGGAGGACAACCACGCCAGTGTGGTGAACTGGGTTAGGGGCAACCAACTAGACGTCAAGCTCAAAACGCGGTTGGTTCCGAGCTTTTTTCGCCTAATGGCAATATCACCTGCAGAAGAACCAAAACACGAACTACTCATTGCCGGAACGATATCTTTGTCGCGGCAGGAAGAAATACAGGATGGAGAACTGCCAGCTAGATTCAATGCTGCACTTAAATCACCGACTGGAGCTGGACGGGGTAGGAAATACCAGGACATCGGAGATCTGAAGCTGGACAATCAGCGAATGTTCAACATTCGACTGATTGTAGACTCTAGTAAACCAAAGTGGTTTGGAAGCCAAAGTCTGGAAGATATCGTTGAGAAAGACTGGATCGAGTTCTCATATGTAAACCGGATACGCCTCGCTACCCGGATTGCCCTGTCACATATCCACTTTGCAACGGCGAATACAGGTTTTGTGCCACGCCAGGCGAAGAACTACCGGTTCTTTCAACAACAATGGGAACCGTCAACAGCCCAAGACTGGATACGACCTTGGCTGGACAACGACTTTGGATCGATGACTCAACCAGAGGCTGGAGGCATCGAGTTACACTCTCAAGAGGATATCGAAGCAAAGCGGGTGAATGCTGCCAAGGAATTAGGGCGATTACTCTACCAGATTACGAGTGGGTACAAGCTCAACCCCGATCTAGCCGATGAGCTTGATTCGACTTGTGAAGACCTTTTAGACGAGGTGTTGAAGAAGTGCGGGCTGGATGTGAAGTTGATTGTAAAGGCGTGTTTTTGCAGCCTGATGCAGAAGCCTGGGCAGCGTGATCAAGCATACGTCATCGTTGAAGAGGTAGCATATGCGCTGCAGCGACTCGTTGCTGGACTTGCTAGGAGAGAAACGGCTGAGGCAGCCATGGAGGCAGCATTGGCCGCGGGGGAGGCGGAGGCAGTGGGTGAAGCAGTGGCAGAAGAAAAAGATACGGAAACACCGATACAAGTTGTCTCAAGCCGAGCAGTAAAGGATCTTGTGCCCCCGATCTCCAAGACAGCGCCGGCGATAATACCTACACCTGATGTACAACGACGGACGCAGCAGCCTGCTCTTGCTGCAGCAGTCATACCAAACCATACAACCAAGCCAGTCACACCACTTGCCAACCATGGTTATACGAAGCCACAGGCGCAAAAAGGCTCTCATCATGTCGAGAAGCCGTTGACTTTTCCAAACACTCCAAAACACGAACCTCAGATGTCCATGGCTAAGGAAGCTTCGCCAAATGGCCAAAAAATCGCCGTGGCATCTTGATCAATGTGGCACTACCATTAGCAATTTCATGGTCTTCTGGCTTGCAGCTCGGATGAACAGCTACTGATACCCATTCGTAGCATCAATCTCATTCCCATAATATCAAATGGCGGTTTTGTTGTTCAGAAGTTATCTATTTTCACTTAACTTGGTACGTGTAATACGATGTCTATTAATAATTGATACATAGCCAGCCACCTTACTCGAAACAAATTATGTAGCATATAACGTAGTCTTGTCGCAAAAACCGCAGCCAAGAGGCTATTTGCAACATAGTTTCAAACAAGACAAGGTCGTACTAGAAGAGGAATGACGAATTGATTTACTTAGGATGTGCTTGGGGAAGAGCCATCACCGTTGGAAGCAAGCCTAACCAGCTAGTAATAGTCCTATATAATTACCAAGTTTAATAGCAGCTAACCCTGTAGTAAAGCTAGAGTTATACTTGAATAGCATAACCGAGACTAATTTCAAGAAGCTGCTAGGGAGAAATTCTTTCAACCATAGTTTCTAACCAATTGACCATGTTTCTCTTGATGATTTAGGTTCAAAGACCTCTCAAGGTAGCCTTTACCTTTAATAATACGTAACAGATGTACTCCATCACTATTAGCCCTTATCCCATACTGCCACCTTAACCTGAATTTATCTAAACTGTCTCTCCTGCTTCATCCCCACCACCACATATCAACCCGCTTCTACTATCTACTTAATGGAACTTGTCCCCTTTCGCTCTAATTCTGCAGATGACCTGCCCATTTCAGGACCCTTACGGAGCAACTTCATTATTATATACTAATCGCTAACGCTAAATTGAAGAGCGGGGCGCCTCTTCGTAAGACGTGCTTACGCAGTGAGCAACCACCGTCGGAAAGATATGCCAGAACCCTGTCATGGTATATCTAGAGGGAATTTTGCAATGACAACCGGGGAAATGTCATGTGCATTTTGTTATCTTAGTCACATCCAATTCAAGTAACCCCCCTCGTGCTACTATCTCTATTGCTATCCTTATATCCATCATCTGACGTGGTTTGATGGGCACTTTCTGACATCATATCTCCCTAGTCAAGCGGAGGCGTTATAACCCAAAGAGTGAGGCCGCACGGTCGATATATACTTTGCAAAAACTAAGTTAGTGGCCGCAGGGGATATATTAGATGCTAAGCATCTAGTGCTTTCAGTCGCTGAGCTGCAAGACAAAAATTCATAGCTCCCTCGGAGGATCCTTCGGAGTAGTAATTATAACGTAGTATTCGCTTATCCGCCCGCGGACATAACAGGCAAAGCATCCGCTGCAACCGTTGCTAGAGATATAGTCGATAGTTTCAAAGCGATCAGGTTTAGATTAATAGTTGGTATTAGTGCGGGTGTGCCGCATCATCACGTCAGTGGCCATGAAAACAACCCCCCACAAAACGTCAGCACGTCAGCAATAGTAATTTATCCTCAAGGTAGCGAAAGCCATGTGCTGAGGAGGAACTGGGAATAACCCACCTCCATAGATATAACCGAGTGATGCATAGCAGTCCCCAGCAGGTCCCCACACGCTAACCTCACCGCTTCAATGAGGATTTGGAAGGTAGGAAAGATGCGGGTGGAGGCTGTTGAAGTTGCGCGAAGACGGTAGGATTGCTACATAAGTTAGGTAGCACGTGGATTCCCGTGGATTCCCTCTTTTGAACCTAACCTGCTCCGGAGACTCTCTTTTTAACTGCAGGGACGGCAAGATTTCTTCTCGTCAAGCCTTTAACAACGAGTTGGATGTAAAGGAGAAATTCAACGACATGACCTTTTCTTTATCCTCAGAGGATCTAGACAGCACTCAGGATCATGAACGTCTTCTCGGCGATGCAGGCGGCCCATCCGAAAAGTCTCGTTTTCATGGCCGCAGGATAGTAATTCCAGCTTGGGCCGTTGCCGTCAATATCTTTATATTATTTTTATCACTTGCTTGCCTATTATCATCACTGGTAATCTGGCAAAAGTCCCTGCCATCTCACGAACGTAATTGGCTCTTGAAGGCGACTTCTAATCTCTGTAAGTATTGCAAGCAATTGCAACATCACGAGACGATCCTTTTTCTAATCGATACGGGACAGCGCCGCTATTGAACCAAATAGATATTCCTATTATTCCCAAACGAATGAATGGAACCCTTCTCGAAACAGAGCCGAGGAATATCTATCGCCAATCTCCCTCTCCAGAGGTAGACGCAGCGTGGAACCGAATACAAACCCGAGACCCTGTTCCCATTTCAAGAGAAGATGTAATCCGCATGGGCAAGGACCCTAGCGACGCAGCCATGTTTCCCGAATCATTTGGCTTTGGACCTGAAGCATACATCGCCAAGGTGGATGTTTTCCACCAGATACACTGCCTGAATACTCTGCGAAAAAATATGCGCAACAACTTTGACTATTATTACGGTGAGGAATTCCCTAACGGCACTAAGACAGACAAGTTCCATGATCTTCATGTTAGCCACTGCCTTAGCACACTGCTAGAAAACCTCATGTGTGCCGGAAACGTCGACCTATATATTCATCACTGGGTTGACGCGCAGGTCCATCCGTACGCTGACTTCAACATGGTACACCAGTGCCGGGACTTTGATGCCATATTGGCATGGCAATATGAGCATGCCGTGCCACTAGATAGCATGGCAGACGTCACAAAGCCGAAAGACGCCAAGGTTCATGTTATGAGCCATGAGTTTAAAGAGGTGCTGAGATGGTATGATGATCATGCCGATGACGGGGTTATAGACGGAGAGATTGGGTAGGGCAATAGTCATATGCAAAAAAGACAACAGCCGATGTGACGAGAGAACGTCAATATGTATATTAGAAGCAATGGCGAACCCCCCTCCTTTTGGGAGAGGGTTTGGCAAGTTATCATCCAGCTAGCGGTTCTTCCAGAAGAAAAACTGTTTGCTTTTCACGAGACGTACATAAACCTGGAGCAGAGCGAGCGCACAAGCGCCTGCAGGTGCTTGAGCCTACTCCTCTTTCATCTACCAGCCGCACCAGCTAGTTGGAATAGAACAATACTTGGATTTTCTTGCGATAAAGTCAACATCCTTGTCTAGAGAGGCACAGGAATGATACATGGATTCAACGACTACTTCATCTGCAGAACTACCCACTGGGCCACAGTGATGGGAATTCGTTATCAGTTAAGCAAGGTTCTTATAAAATAGATAAAAGAATCTCTATTCGCTACTGTAGATTCTAATCTAAACTATTTTTACTAAATTTGATACGGTTATGTTTGCTCACTCATTTAATGGTGGAACCTATCCGTTGGATAGAGATCGGATTCTTTCCCTTGACCTAAGCGGTGTTGTCGACAGCATTGTCGACTATCTAACCTTCGCGGATGTAGTCGACAGTGTTGCCGTCCCGCTTTCCCTCGCGGATGTAGTCGACAGTCTTATCCTCCCGCTTCCCCTCGCGGATGTAGTCGACAGTCTTATCCTCCCGCTTCCCCTCGCGGATGTAGTCAACAACATTGCCGTCCCGCTTTCCCTCGCGGATGTAGTCAACAACATTGCCATCCCGCTTACCCTCGCGGATGTAGTCAACAGTCTTGCCGTCCCGCTTACCCTCACGGATGTAGTCAACAGTGTTGCCATCTCTCTTGCCCTCACGGATGTAGTCAACAGTGTTGCCATCTCTCTTGCCCTCACGGATGTAGTCTACGGCAGGGTTTGAGGCTTCAGGCACAGCAAGAAAATATTCTGGTTAGCTTTGCTTCTACTGTTAGATCTGTCCCAATACGAAGAAGGACTCACCAACAGGGACCGCCATAGCCAATGGCAGAACAGCAGCAACGACAGTGACAAGTGCAGAGTAACGCATCTTTGATAAAGTGAAATGAATAATATACGTATTTGGTTCAGGGTGGAATAGTGTCTCTTGACCAAGGTGTCATGCAGGGAAGGCAGGACACATATATATACTCTTATCCAAAGAGAACACCAATGTTGTACGTACACTTCATTTTACGTAAATAAAAGTACTATCAGTAGCCTTCTAGCATTTGTATCATGTGGTGTTTTGATGGCCTACTTTGACAGCCTATTCGAGAATATATTAAAACAACTCTCCACAAAATACCAGCCCGTCAGCAGTGGCGATTTGTATTTGTGATGACGAAAGTTATGTAGTGGGGAGGAAGTGAGCAATATCCACCCCATAGATATAGTCAAGTGTTACACAACAATAGTTCCCGGCTGATCCCCACATGCTAGGATTGTCGCCTTATTTGGAAGGTAGGAAAAGATATATCTTCCGAGGAGGAAGTCTAGAGCGGGGGGATAGGATAGAAGAGATGTGGAGAGCCGGGAATTTAAAGATATTCGGATTGCCATAATGGGAACCCGAGAGGCTTGACATAACTGACCAAGTGGAAGCACCACTGTCCAAAAATAAGTAGCATTGGAATTTTACTAATAAAAAGACTCATGGCTCGTTCTAATAAGCCCCCTCCTTCTTTTCTGACTAGTATAACTGTTTCGTAATATAATTTACTAAATAAAGTGAACGTAGAAACCCTTAATTCTCTCTATAGTATAAATAATTAGTTAGCTATTAATAGAGTTATTATCCAGAGTACTAGATTATAATCTGTGATGACTATAGTTTCAGTACTCTACTATATAAACCCTCGGTTAATAGCTTAGTTCATCTACTAGGAAACCTTGACTGTCCCAAGAATATTAGTATCAAAGGCTTACTATATGACCGGGGCTTCAACCACAACCCAACAGGCAAAGTCCAAGCTCCTGGGCAGTATTCAGCACTACAGCCAGCCTGGGAAACTCTTCCACGGCTCGTGCCCTTCTCCCTCACTTCCCCAGGCCGAATATGCCTTAGCTAATCATCCCTTCTCTAATAAGAGATACAAGTCCTAATCAGATAGTGTATGATAAAAAAAATACTTCAAAATCGTACTTGACTTGCAGGCATATAAAGTTTTGCCAGATCAACGGCATTGATGAGTCTATTGTGAATGTTGCGGCTGTCATAAAAGCCGCAACCAATAAGTTATTCGTAGCATAGTTTCGAAACCGAAAAAATGTACTAAAGGATTAATGACCGATTGATTTATTGGGGGTTACTTCGTGAAGAGCGTTCACCGTTCGAAGCAAGCCCAGCCAGCTATTGCGGTATCATAGACAATACTTGAAGTACGATGCTTCTTGATATCTTGAATTAAACTAAGAATCTGCGAGATACTACATTCTACATTGTGGGGCGATGGAATCTCCATTGAAATAAGGCTTTGTATTCACTCACACAGAAGCGACACCAACAATGGCCGGCTGGAGTCTGAGCATTACAGCAGCTTCAACAACTGCGGCAAGGAAATGAATCCTAGGACTTTCTGCAAATACAGCCAAATTATTTCATGCCAAGATATTATAGTAAGCCTCAATTCACACTTGGCAGTAGCCGGGAGACTAATTCACAACAGTACTTGGCATCACCGATGGCCGCCTCGCTGCTAAACTTAACACCATCCAACGCCCCAACGACCACTGGCAAATAGTTGTGAAGTATACATATCAAGCAATTCCTCCAACGCAATTTCTACTATATAATAAACCCTAAACCAACTTCTTTCTCACATTTAGTCTTGGTGCTTGCACCTACGTATATTGCTCTCTTTCCCCTACACTGTCTATTCTGCCAAACGCTTCTCAACAAACAACACCCTACCAAAACACAAAGAGAATCTCGCGAATCCTGCCGTGGGCAGCCAAGTGGGCTTAACTAGCCACAACGTCGGCATGCAGCCAGGGTGCTTGCCCTGACTAGAACTCTTGGTTAGGTAGGTGGGTTGAAGGCGGATGTGGTAGCATTGCATTCTACCACGTGAGAATATGGCTTTAGGAGGGCCACAAGAATCTCATCAACAGCCCTGATGGCTGTACTAAATTTACTATTAACGACGTCAGCGCAATGCTTGCGTAGACGAGCAACATAATCGCGCACACTGGCTAAAAAGGGAACAGACAGTGTTCTCAGCAGCTAGTATGCAATACTGACCTGGGTTAAGCTATATCTAGGTATTTAAGAACCACCTCTGGCACTAATAGTTACCTCCCCTCTTCGTTCACTCGGAGATTTTCAGGACTCTTGTAATATCTCTGGCCAGCTTCGTCTACCAAAATTAGACGACCTAAGTTGTACCTGTCTTGATTTATATGCCATGCCAGATAACCCTGAACAAACCTCTCGGTAGTCTCCAAAATATCCGGGTAGCTCGATAGAAGTCTCCGCATATTTCCAAGGTTTCCTTTCACCTGAAGGGTAATGGCTTGCAGGGCTTCTAGCTGGCTGATTGCGTGCGTTGTAGCATAATTACTAACGTAGTTTAGACTCTCATTTCCATCGACCGACTCCTTGAAAAAGGAGAAAATGTCGTTGGCATATGATATGAATTCGCACAAATCAGGCATGACAGGCAGGTAGATGTGGAGATATTCGGATTCTGGATAGAGCTCCTCAGGGAAGCAGAAGTGGGCGTATGGCTCTGAGAAACCCGTCTTGCTTCGGAAGTAGGCAGGGAACTTGACTGCGCCCGGCGGAACCGAGCTGCAACCGTTGTATAGGTTCTCAATAGCACAGCCGTGGATAAATTCAATGGCGCTTTTAATGTCCATGCCGGTTGCAAATGGGCCCATGTACTTGTAGCCCTGCTGAAGCCACACGGCGAACGACTGAAGCACGAGGGAATCTTGTGTCTTGCCCCCGATCAAATTCGCCCCGAAATGGGTCATCGGGGCCCCGATCTCGTGGCCAATATCGTCAATCAGAAAAAGATATGTGCTGTGGATGCCAAATGCAGTCCTCGCCGCCTTGCTTGCAAATGGATAGCACCAGCCTACGCCGGTCGCGATCCACTTCGACATGTCAACTGCATTTTCGCGGATGGTTGATGGCCATGAAAGCTGGCGAAAATGCTCTGCGACGGGTTCCTGGAGGGACATGTCATATTCCTCCTGGGGCATGCGAAATCCAATATCCTGCAAAAAAGTGGACAATATAGCAGTAATACTATTTTGGCATGTGTCATGAGGACCCATATTAGCAAACTCCTTGTTTTGTATCTGCCTTCATATGGGGTGTGATGATGATGTTTAGTTAATGATTTTATTTCTGAGGGCAAGTAACACTTACTGTAAATAGTAAATGTAAATGTCCAATTCTTGCTCCTACTTAGCCCTCCGCTATATTTGTAGAATCGGCTACGTATAACGTGAGTCCGGTGATGGATTTCCTAGATGTTGGTTGCGTCTTCTCGTTTCTGACACTCTGACCTTGCTCCTATGACAGCACTTGTTAGGACTCGATTACGGACCGTCACTCCTGACTCAAAGGTCTGCAGGATATGACTTTTCGTATTTTACCCCGCCTCCCCTCTGAGGAAACTTATTGGTGGACGAACTTCCCTCCTTGACTTTATATAAACACATTTGCATTTCTACGCCTAGTTAGCTTCTCAATTCACAACAGTAACCCGACTTTCGCCAGGGTCACACCAGTTAGAATACAGGCAACACATTTTGCCGGTAATATATGTCTCACATATGCGTGTCGCTTCAAAATGAATACGAAGTACTAATCGCCAGAATTCCAGCATTTCACCACATGTCGCCCCATGCCGCCCCATGCCGTGAAGTCATGTCTTAGCTTTACTCCCAGCCTACCCACAATTCCTCCTACGTGTAGTGAGAAGTGTTGCTTGTCTAATCCCATCTACTCATATTACAAGTTGTATTACATCTATAGTACATACCACTGGCTTATAAATATATAATTAAGACATATATCAGCGCCTCGAGTTGACTCACACGTAGCCGCCAACATTCCAATCTTTTATTCTAAACGGACAAATAAAGTGGCGAGGTACTCTTAAGATGGCGGCGAGACTATGCGCGGGGTGAGTGGCCATCTCTAGGGGGGGGGGGGGGGATGTCACGTATATAAGCTGCTGATACAAACGATGAAGCAAGTTGCAATGGAGCCCGTACCTTTAATGCCTCATTACGCACCAGGTTAAGACCAGAAGACAGGTTTCTGCAATACTTGGCCTGTACGGCATGTCCGACATTGTTTCCACGAGTCCCTGTTCCCAAGTTGGGTGTGATTAAGTTGGTTATTGAAAAGCCCGCCAACTACTTCAACGACAGGGCGACTGTGACAGATGAATACCAGTGGCCTCCGTGGTGCCTATCCTTCGTCCCTTGATGAACGACATACGTGCGATTGCAGAACGGCAAGGATATAGCTCGCCTTTCTTTTCAATCTGGGTCATTGTAGTAATGATCTCGCATCATCGTCGAGTTTAATTGCGGCCGACCCATAGAGGCTGGAGTTATGCTGGAGGAGAATAACCCGAACTAATCTGGAGAGCCTAACGGGGAGAAAGCCTTTCAGCCATAGTTTCCCACCCATTGACCATGTTCCCCTTGCATAATTTGTGTTGTTTTTAAAATTAATCCTGTGGACTGGAACGATGCTAACCAAAAAAGACGAGTTCGCAAAGTGCAGAGCCGCAACGTGCTCAGCCACTGCAACGGGAGCCACCCTTGCTACTGTCAAAGATGGTTTATCAAGCCATGTTGCAGTTACTCATTGAACAGACTAGAAACAGCGCTCGGGATTGATAAGATGTGGTAATATTGCGATGCTGATTTTCTCTCCTTGATGCAACTAACTATCAAAGCACACTTAAGCCACCACCTGAACCCCGCATCCTCAAGCCTTTCGTTTTCTCATCCACGATATATGCCTGCGACTCAGCCCAGAGTTGGCTGGCACATGCTGCGGCGTGCTTGATACTCGGCCAATTGTGTTTTGACACGATGTGGTTGCGATCTGCGAACCATTGCCTCACGGCGCCTCCAGCGGCTATGTCTATCAACACTTTGCAAGGCATCCAAAAAAGTCTGCACGTCTCGATGCATGAAATTTCATGGAACTTAATTTACAAGGGAACAGAAATTTGCGACTGCTACAGTCACAGGTGATGAGACTGGGGCTGGTTGCCATACATCTTGGTTCGCACATCACTTGCCAGGCACTACCCAAGTCTTGTACTTTAAACTCCATATTCCTTATTTGGTAGCAGAATAGCAGAAATGGCCGAGATAGGTCTCGCTGTCATTGGACTCGCCATACCACTGGCTAATGGTCTGATTAAACTGTCTAAGAAACTTGAGCAAATTAACAACGCACCATCGGATATTCAGCTCTTTCAGGTCGAGACACTCAACCTGAGCAAGCTCCTCATACTATTCCATACTACCTGCCAAGATTCTGTAAAATTCTTGGACGAAGACGAGAAACAAGGCAGATTAGACTTGATTACATCACTTCTTCATTACTTTTCCATCGTCATGAAAATGACTGAATGTGTCGCTGGGTTGATAATAGGCATGTTTGAGGATGGTGAGGGTGCTTTTCGACAATGGGTCATCCGATTGAAATGGGTTCTAAAAAGGTCTGGAATCGGTGAAACACGCTTCGCTATGTCATTTTTCGCTAGCCAGCTCGGCGTTTTTAATACTACAATGGTGGCCGAGACTTTGCTGCGGCATATCGCCAGGCTTGAGAGTGAGAATGTCTCCATCCCAAGGGAGCTGAATGATAAGTTGTACGTCTGGCATTTGTGAATATTTCTAGGAGGCTAACAAAGTATAACAGGGATTGTCTATCCAAGGTACTAAAGGCAGAGAAAAGAGAAGCTAGGATGGCGAGAAAATATTTTTTGGACGTATTAGTCGCTCAGGGTGGCCTCTACGATGAATTGAAACTGTCGCCAAATGATATCCAGAGACTTGGACTGGCTATTGAAAAAAAAAGCTGGCATCGCGATCAAAGTCTCGAGACCCAGAAGGAAAGATATCCGCCAACGGCGAAATCTAAGCAGATCATCCCGCAGGGACTCAACTGTTTCCCACTCAACCAGCCTCAGAGATGACACACAGATTCACCACAGCTCAAACCTTGCGGTTCAGAGACTGAGAACAGGTAGACCGTCATCTCAACCATCTCCTCGACAGTCTCCGACTTCGCAGTTTGCAGCACATGATTCCTCACCAATTATAGAAACGCCAAGAAGGTCTTCTGAATTATTTTCATCGTCCTCTGAGTTATATAATAGAGCATCATCTGAGATATCCCAGCAATCACCACTTGAGACACCAAGCGAAGATCGTCCACAACAGGCCACTAAGCCAGTATCCGCGAGAATGAGTAGACCGAAGGTATACGGTCAAAGGGTGCGCGATAATGGTGAATCTCTCCGTGTTGAGATAGGAGAGTGGCCTACAGGAATAGACTCGTCATCAAGGAGCTCAAGCCCCCAGGTACTCTCGAACCACACCTCAGTGACTCAAAATGACGCGACAATTCGTCAATCCACGACAATACACGCAGATATATCACACAGCGACTGGTCTGATGAAACGAGATCCTCAGAAGTTAACAGCGAACCCCGATCAAGGAGTGGGAGAAGACGTGGTCCTAAACTGGGCAGCGCATACAGACCCGTTCCCCCGTTTGACAATATAGATTTGGAGCGGCGGCAGCAGCGGCAACAAAGGCCAAGTCATTATGAGAAAACAAACGTAGAAAATGACGAGGATCCTCTCCAGACAACTAAGCATCTTCCTACAAAGGATGAAAAACTATTGTGAAGAACGACTGAACAAAAGTGGATATATTTTCTTCCATTAGACTGTTCAAGACGGTTACCTACACATCTGAGTTCCCTGCTCCTATGAAACTCACAACCTTTATTTGTAGTGTACAGCTTAACGTATATAACTCTCTATTATATTAATATTCCATTGAGTAACGTGTGCTTCCTGTGCTGTCAGTGATGGGTCTCGTCTCTCATAATTAAGTTTTTTTTTCTCAATGTTCGAATACCTAACGTTACTCTTTTATTCATCTGCTTAAAATGATATGTGCGTCGCTGTATTGTCGCGTCAAGAACCATACCCTATTGACTTGCTAGTAGTGGCTCATTCTATAAGGATATAGTAAGTCCCAGTAGACAGCGTCATCAGGCTGACAGGTGATAAGGCATACATACATACATAAGCTAACTACCTGTTTAACACTAAGTAAACCCTCATCTATTATAGAGCTGTATTCTGTAGCAACTGCATCAATTTCTGCAGGTCTCACTCCCATCTGCTATATGCAATGCTAATGTTGAATCTTGGCATTTTGCGAACTTAGTACGACGAGTGTAATGACAGCTAGCGCAAGTCGCGAGTCGCTCAACAGTCCAAGACTCACTGGCTCAAGTCAATCACTTAACGCGACACCATCTTAAGCACCCATTTTTCTCGAGGGATATTACCCTTTACCGACTACTTTGTCAAGTTCGTCAAGCAAACCCCATAAAATCACCTGTCCCACATGACCTTTGACTATTCCTTAAAATCGCCAACAACATCAGTAATGTTTACAGAAACTGGTCGGGGCAGAGGCAACTCTAGCGACAGGTACGTTGCCATTGAAGAAGAGCTTCAAATGTCATGGCTGTTGGAGAAAACGTGTTTTTAAGGCTACTGAAACCAACTTCAGAACATGTGTTGTACGAACATATGCGGTCTAGGAAATTATATTGGACGGATATTTCCATAGCTATTATGACGTGGGGTTTTCATTTTCATGGCCAACATCGATGTCGCCAAAAGTTTCCGAAACTTGCCCCATAGTCATTGACATCTTTATCTTCAACTACACTATTGCCTAGATCTTCGCTGTTTCTATCTTGAGAGTAGACGCTGCTGATGCATTATTTCCGCAGCGTTTGCTTCTTTATCACCGGCATACTTTGAAATGACGCTATAAATATAGATTGCTTATTTTCCTTCCCCATGTACCGCCATCCGTCTGTCAACACAATTGAGTTGTAGAGCGCAACCCTCTCTCACAACATATTTTAGTCTTGATTTCTCAGGCCTCCACTTGATTTGTAAAACGTGGTAATCACCTAAAACTTCGTCAGTGGATAATATTACGTGGACCGGTCATTCTTCCAAAACCCGAGTCAGATTAAATCCATTATCTCCGTGAGCCTTCTCACATCCCACCGCTCACTACTAGGTCACTACTACAAATGTTCTGAAGACCTCCTGAGATGTTAAAATAGCCACTGCTGTCTCCAAAAATATATATCCTAGTAAGATCTCACAGCACGTACCTAAAGATTTCCTTCCCTAATATAATCAACTCTACCAAGACCAGATAGGCTGCATCACAATATGGCAACACTCAACCAAACTACTTCATACAAGCTGAAGACGGGCTATGAGATTCCAGCTCTTGGCTTTGGGGTAAGAAACCGATGAGATGTCCCTGAAATTGAATGGTCTGATACAATTCATTCTCCCTTGCTTGATTTACTAATCCTTATTCTCTACTCTAATCATTTAACTAACGCTATCTTCCTGCTATAGACAGCAGGTGAAGCATCCGATGGCTACAAAATAGAAGCCCAAGTAGGCCTCGAAGCAAATATCCATGCAATCAAGGCAGGCTATCGACATCTCGACTCTGCCAATATGTATGGCAGCGAGGCCAGTTGTGGCGCAGCTATTTCCCAAGTTTCTACTCGAGCTCAAGTATTCGTCACCTCCAAAGCCTTTCACAGTGGGTACGCCGAGACCAAGGACGCTATAGAATCAGGGCTACGAGAGTCTGGATTGGACTATTTCGATCTGTATCTTATTCACGCACCGTACGGCGGATCCACCGCACGGAAAGGCTCATGGCGTGCTCTGGTTGAGGCGAAAAAGGAGGGTAAAGTCCGATCAATTGGCGTGTCCAATTACGGCATCCATCATTTGGAGGAACTAGAAGCTTACATTATAGAGCTAGAGTCTGAGTTGGGCAAAGGGAATGGAGGAGAAATCAGTGTCGGACAATGGGAAATCCACCCATGGTTAATGAGAAGGGATATTGTTGAATGGTGTCGAAAGCGCGGCGTGGTTATTGAAGCGTATTGTCCTCTTGTTCGGGGTCAGCGATTTTCTGAGCCATCACTTCAAGCATTGGCGAAGAAATATCAGAAGAGCCCGGCACAGGTCTTGATTCGATGGTCTTTGCAAAAGGTACGAAACCTAGTTTCTTGACTGACTGAGTCTAGCTCATCAGGAGTGCTAACATGGGTTGTTTAGGGTTTTGTACCACTTCCAAAAAGTGTGACTCCCTCCCGGATTGACTCAAATGCATCCATTTACGACTTTGAACTCTCAAATGATGATGTTGCAAGTTTAGATACCAACGAGCATGCGCCATGTACGTGGGATCCAGCTGCGAGTCCTTTGGACAACTAGTGGTGGATATTTGTTGCTGCGTGGCGAATATCTTGCATCATTACTAGATGGCATGTCTCATGTGTGCTCATAATACAAACGCACCGTTACGATCGTTCATCTCGCTCATAACACTCTCGACGCCCACGCGGCTCCCTAATACGTCCTGCGCCTCTCGTACTCTTGACATCAATACCTGGACCCTCTTCTTAACCGACACACTGCTTATCCAGCCACCATTAGCATCTTTCTCAGCTTTGCCTTGACCAGGTGTTAGCCCTGGCCGACTCCCAGATGAAGAAACTTTATCCAGGAATGCTCTTATCCAATCCGCGTATATCATATCTGTGGTCTCAATAACTGGAACACACAGTGGCAGCGGCCAGAGCATCGACCTCGGATCTTCAACCAGGAAGGTAACAAAGCTGTTCTCAGCCTGTGCACTTTTCGCATAAATAGAGAAACGTTTATGACAGAGGAAACTGCTTCTGCGGAGGCTTCGTCGCTTCGCCAGCCAGGATGCCGAATACGAGACCACAGGATCTTGGCCATAAGGAACACAGCGTAGCAGGACAGCCACTGGAAGGATGCGGTGCTATTAACCGGCAGCGAGTTGGATATGTAGGCAATTGACTGCAAGCTTTGTACAGACGCCTCTCTCTTACCAGCGGCATCAAAAGCAAGCCAACCTTCCAGCGAACCTTGATGGCATCCTTCTCCGTAGAAGTAAAGTCATCGTCCCCAGTGGAGCGAAGGAAATCGAGAGCATCATCGTGCCGGCGAAGAGACTCCCATCCACATACTCAATATCACCTCCGCTAGGGTTGACCCCTTCATGATAAGGGGCATTTCCCAGGCCTTTTTTTTTTTTTCATAACTAGTCAGATATTGAGCATCTGCAGGATGAAAGATGGATAGTCAAGTCCTTGGTGGGCACAATATTTGCCCAATGGGAACAGATGCGTCCCATGGCCGTGAAGATACAGAAAACGACACGTCCTCAGCTGTCCAAGTTTACTCTGTCGCTCCCCACGGGGTAAGAGCATGCATGACAGCTGAGCTACATGCAATGACACTTTGAAGTTTGCGGAGAAGTGGGGCCGATCAACACGGCCATGTCGCCATGACTTCCGAATGAAGAAATCATGCCGACGTATCCCAACACATGGCGTGCCTGCGCCAGTACGAATTATGTTGTCAAACCGACTTTAAATGCTTTCTTCTAGGAAGCCATTACGAAGTTATTCTCCTCCCAGCACCAGTGGACTTCTACGCGGATTGTTCGGCTGGCATACCGGACGATGTTTGCCGGCATGGAATTGATGAGACACATTACCCGGTGTTCTTGGCAAATGCAGCACTATAGGGAAACGCGACAGAGAAGAGCAAATAAGCAGTTCAGGCAAGAATCCTATTGAGTAGACTGTTGAGAAACTGGTCGTGCAGATACGCGTCAAATGTCATCTTTGCTGAACTATCAGCATATTGTTATCAAGGGCCTACCTTACTACCGAGGCCTCAACCACGGCCGACAGGCAAAGGCCAATCAATATCCTGGCCAGTATTCAGCATTATAGTCAGCCTAGCACACTCCTTCCATAGCATGTTCCCTACCCCCTCGCTGGAGTCCGGGGTTTCCGCGTCCGCCCCTGCCCGTCGCAACTCAATGCTTCAGTGTCTGGCACAGCCATCATCGACGCTACTACTAATGGAACTAGCAGGCATGCCAATGGGCAATATTTTGGCAGTAGTGAGCCATCGGATTTGGAGGAGCTACAGGAATGTACAACAGCAGGCTTCCTCGCCGACTGCATGGCCAACGGGGATGTCATTCTGGCCCAAAACTGGGACATGTCAGCAAACGTCTTCCTCAAAGACACTGCCCTCTATTTAGAGATACACCCAGATCCTTCAGAAAACCTACCGATAATGTTCGTCATGAGCGAGGCGGGTCAGCTAGGTAGTTCAGGGCTCAACACGGCCGGTCTGGCGGTTTGTGCGTGCTGCCCCATGTCCATGGAGGACTAGTTTCCTCTAGATCTGACGGTGCCTCGGGGCGCATCACAAGCACAGCTACGTCCCATGTCGATGGTCAGGCGACAATTCCTGTACAAAACGAGCTTCTCTAACGGGCTTGTCAACATTCGAAACGCACCGCGTCATGTATCTAATCGCTTGGCTGTGGGCACGGCGGATAATTTCGTCATGACCATGGAGGTCACGCCTAGCAACGTCCACCTCGACTACCCGGCTGGGGGCGACAACTTTGTAGTAGGGGCCAACCACTTCATCACTTCACTACTCAAGCGTTTCACGCCAGTCCTTGGAACGACAGGAACCCTGGCGGAAGTGGCTGGTTTCGTGCCGTTCAAGTGGCGCGAGCGGCGCGACCGCGCAACAATAGCGGCATGACACAAGAGAAGATTACAAGGGCATTTTCAGATCCACCTATCTCTACCTTTGTCAGTCTGCTAACATATGGAAGACTGTATGGTGAAGAATGTCCCAGACTACCCTTACAAAGGCGCTCAGGTGACGCTGTCGCATGTCCGATACAACCTGACAAAACGGACCGCAACCGCTTGTAAGGGACCTCCCTTGATGGATATATTCAGCGAGTACTCAATCACTCCTACGAGTAGCTTGTAAGTCCCCTGGCATTTATAACCCCAATTCTACGTATGCTAACACTGTCCTGTAATAGGGGCCAGCATAAAGACAGGCAGCTCAACGTTAACTACACTCTAGTCAATATCAAGCTTCAGAGGTCGAAGGAAGAGGGATCTGATCATTTTAAGGGCAATGCCTCTGACGTATTATCGTCTGATGAAAGGTCTAGCATTGTTGTATGGGGGACACTAGAGACAGGGAAGTTCAAAGTAGAATACTGTGGAAAGCGGAAGTTCTGCAGTTTACCCCTATAGACGAGCTCTGCCGCTCAATAGCAAGGCAAGTATGTAAGGTAGTGGTTTGCAAACCAAACTGCGCTGTTTATTGTGCTGCTTATTGTTGCGTCGTCTTGGTTGGGTGGTGCTGCTAGCCAAAGTCAGCAACAACTCCACCAAATTGTTGGTTCAGCCTTGAGTACTAAGACATGCGTTACAGGTATCCGATGTACTACTGTCCGAGTTGCCGGTGCGGAATGCACGCAAAGACAAATGGAGTTATCCTGGGAGAGCGAGACGCACATATAACTCCGTGCCAGTAATGTCGCCTTGAAGGCAATCGTGTCCATGTTCAAATATTTCGCCTACGCAAAGCACAAAAGAGAAGGTGATGAGTCTGAAAACTGAGCTTATGACATAGAGCACACTAAGAGCCATCTGACCAGTCTGTTAACTTTCAATCGTACAGGAGTTCGTCACATCATCAATGTGTTGTAGGAGCTCGTACAGCAACCATTGCGATAACTTGGTAATCTGTCCGAATGCGCCTGTAACTAGCTCTCTGAGCTGAGAATTAGTGGGTAAATTTGGTCTCACGATGCTTTAATTATCCGAAACATGCCCTTGGATTCATAAATGCTTTGGTCTAGACTGCTCTTCTGTCTCAGTGGAGCGTCCGCCTTCCACAATGTCCTCGGATAAGTCCAGTAGAGCGTGCGGCTGATCAATAACCCAATGGTCAGTTGTTCCTAATTAATTCGCTCCGTTACGACTCAAATGAAGTAGCTAGACATATATCTGGCAAATCAGACAAAGCCTCCGACTGTGCACGATAAAAAGGATGCGCTAAGACGCGACATTACCGGCTCATCTTGCCACTCCGATGCATGGCTGACATTCCAGAGACAGTCACAGCGCTCTCTCTGTCGACTAGCTCAACAACAAACATAGTTTCCATTCGTCTCCATCTCGAGCTTATTTCCACATTCGTATTTCGGGTTCCAGGCTAGGCACATTCCAATGCCTCAGTGTCGTCATGACGGTTCAGCCCAGCCAAGGCCCGGTAGATCGACACGCTAGCCTGGTCCAACTGCCGCTGATCCCACCTCGTACAGGCTTCCAGTGCGCTCTATTTGTGCAGGGGTGGTGTGGATGAGTGGCAATGTTCGCATATGCAACATAAGTGGCAAGGATCATCTGCTGACAGGAGGCTAGCAGACGAGTCGAGGCGCTCTGTACTCTGTAGTTTGTTGAAGGAGAATATGTCTAGATACTACGGAGTACATTTCGGTGTTATTCTGTTCAAAGTTTGGACACTTGAGAAAGCGAAATTGTTTTTCGTCCCAATAGACTCTGTGAGTGTCAAACGTCATTTCGTGAACACGAATACCAAGTCAACTTGGAGTTTATACAACAAACAACTGCAGCGTATCAGTATGGTTGCAGTGACAGCTTCAGCTGAACCGCTCTTGCGTCACATCAGACTGTCTCGCCCGTCGCCGACAGCCCGAACAAAGTCCCTGCATCCATCGCCCGAGAGCTGAGTCTCCCACTCCACCACACACACTCAGACTGCCGCACCATGTTATAACCGGACGAATGACACCCAGGTTCTAGACGTACTCATTGCCAACTTGGGACTAGAAAAATGTCACCCGCAAACGGGGCCAGCCTTGCGGTAGTAACAGGTGGATCATCGGCACACCACGAGCGCCAAGTAACCAAGTTACTCAAATTGCCCGATCTGTGTACCTTACATCTGAGTGGTTGGCTGATCGCCATGTCTCGACGAATAGAAACCAGACGAGGGCGATTCTCCCCTACAAGGCTGTGGGGACTGACTAGTGGCACGTTTCAAAATGGCTTCTAGAAGGATTGAAGCTGTAATGATTACTCTCTTCCCCTCATCCAACCAGATGATCTTGCTTCTTCTGACGAAGGGCGGAGGGATTATATGAAAGAGCTCCGTGACTAAACTAAGCTTAAAGTTGCAATTATGAGGTCCGCCGCTGATGTCAGGGGGGTAGTTGATTACTCCGACTAACAACATGGTGATAACACGATGCTCCATGTAAGTTGACAGTCCTTCACCAACTCAAAATGAGTATCTAGATCAGAATTCAAGGTATAAAAGGGTCAGCATCTTCCATTTCAACATCATTCTTCTTCTCATCATCCACAACATCATCCACACGATCAACATTCAACAACTTCCAACTCAGCTTAAAGACTCTCCCTTTTCTACAAATTCTTTGTAAAATCCAACACCGCCAATATGCAATACACTTCCATCATCGTCTCTGTCCTGGCCACCATCGCCGCTGCCTCTCCCGTGGCCAACCTCCCCGCCAACTCTCTCACTGCCGAAGGCGCCGCCGCCTACCATGATACCATGGCGGCACAGGGCTGCAACTGGGTTGGTAAGTGCAACATTCTACAGCTCCTAGAATAAAAGGAAACCTAAACTCACGTTATCACAGGTTGCATCTCTTCCCTCGCTGGAGAGACGGCCGCTTGCGCCGCTGCCGCCGCCGAGGGTGGCCTCAACCCCATTGCAGACGTTGCTTGCCTTGCCTCCGTCGGTTCCAGCACTGTGAGTAACTTCCCAACCTCAGTTTACATTAGCTGGCAATTGCTAACAAGTTCAAGTCTGCCTGCAGTGGTTGCTAAGCAGGGACATAATTGGCAGTGAGGATTTGTATCTGCAAGCAACAACACACAGTATTGTCGGCATTCTTGCAATACTGAGCAACGTGGTCCTCGGTCTAGATGTTTCTTGTATATTAGACTGTGAATAACAATCCTTTTACTCTGAATATTTTTTTGACATCTATGCGCAACGTTGATCTATGTCATATTGAGGAACTCTAAAGATATGTTTTCTTCACTTGTTTCTAATGGCCTTTGACTCAATTGAAAAGATGTTCAAGAGAGAAAAACTACACCCACCTCTAATGTCTATGTGGAATAAAAGTAGCTGGAAACTGATAGAACCCACGTATTATTCATTTTTAGGGGTAATGGGGCAACCTCGTTACAAGAGCCCCTGCTTAATATCCAGATAGTGAACTTCTCGCTCAACTAGGCTTGTCTAGCTGTCTAGATAGTGAGACACTAATACTCTATCTAGTTCTGTGGTTATTTTGTGTTGCTTCCTCTGTAGGCAATCGTGTATCAAGACGCCATAGACGAGCTGAATGAACGACTTGAAGGAAAGATATTTGCATTAGCATATCAATTATATTGTTACATAGATATGAACTGAGCATCCGCCTGTACTTTTCCTTCCATGCCTTCTTATTGGAGGAATAACAGTCTAGATAGTCTCCCTTCAACCGTATCAAAGAATGAACGTGCTGCGAGGATGTAATACAGGATTGAGAGAGTGCACCGATTCAAAGATTTTGCCCCCAGTAGCGCGACTCAGGTGATGTTAATGCGTTGAAACTCAGGATTCTTGGCCTTTGGCACCAAAATGCTTAAAATTCCGTCTTTGAAATTGGCTGTGACGGAATTTTGGTCAACGGTGGCAGGGAAGGAAAACCTGCGGGAGAATTCGCCAATACTGCGTTCACTGAGCCAATACTTGACATTTTCGGCAGTCCTCTGTACATTAGGCTCAGTGGCAGGCTGCGAATCCTTTTCATCGCCTGCACCCCCGGTGGACGCTTTATGTTCCTGGGTTTCGTTGCCTTTGGTGATGGCACCGGGAACGTCACCGCCCTCGATCTGGCCAATTGGTGGGTGGCCAGCGGAATAAGATCGCACAACCTTGCCACGGACCAGCATCGTTTGAGGTTCAGTGAACTGAATGTGAACGTCATCCTTGCTCATACCAGGGAGTTCGCCGTGGAGCTCGTAATTTGCATCAGTCTCACGGATATCGAACTTGGGCTGCCAGGCCATGAAGCGCTGGTCATGGTGATGTCCCCCACTTTGACGGCTGTAGTCGTTGAAGTCGTCGAGTAGGCGGAAGAGGGGAGTAAAGGAGGAATCGCTGTGAATGCTTCGGGGAATGAAAGCCATCGCGTGACCGAAGATTGATTAAAATGGGGCTGGAAGAGTATCGCGGCTTGCTTGGAGTAGATGAAGCGTATTTGATGCGTTGGTCAGGTGCAGTCAAGAGAGCCGAGCAGAGTGCTTTATATCTTGACAAGGTGCAAACGAGTTCCTGTGAAAGAAGATGTCAGAAAAGCTATAATGACTTCTATGTGACGTTATGGTGACGTGTGCCTGGGGAGGGGGATGGTTTGCTGGAGGGTGGTGACAACGAAGAACTTACTGGCTGAAGGTTGCAGAACTTTCTAGATATGCCAGATGTCGCGGCACATAGCCCGCGATCGCCTCCCGCCGACACTGAGTCACCCGACAAACAACACGAGCAATCCAAAAGTCTGCTGAAGCAACACGTCGGGATTCAATTAATAAACGTATTGCATTGCGAGCTACCAACACTGTTGTGTCAATGTCCTCAGCCACCAGACATGAGGGGGTGGTTGTACCATAATCTGTCAGAATTATACACCTGATACCTCGTGTTTTGTAGAGGGCTCCTGCGGAATGCAACCTATAGAATGAACCGGTCCTGCTATGGGCTTTATGTCTCCCCCGGCTGCGACAGAGTCGAAGTCCTCGACGGAAACAAGCAATCAGTCCTCTACAGCGCCAAAGTTCAGAGGTTGAAGCCGCAACTCTCCATTTCCCGCCCTTCGACTGCGCCCTGCGACGAGCTTATCGCATTGGCTACATTCTACAAATTCTCCTCTGATGTCGACATTCAAATGAGCGACGGGAAGAAGCTCAACATGCACGGCAAGAGCTTATCAGGCGCCCACTCGTTCGGAGCAGCGGGATTCAGATGGAGCTGGAGGCGGGACGGGTTTATGGGTTGCAGTTTTAGGCTGACAGATGACACTAGCACTCACACCGTTGCGACATTTAGCAAGGACTCCTCGTTGTCAGGGAAGATGCTGGGGGTGTTTGTTATTTTCGGGAACCACCAGTCGGCCATCATTGATGCAATTGTAGTGTCGGGACTGGCTAAGATTGGCTATCAGTGGCTTGCCCAGAAGGCGAAGAGTGGGCGCTAGCGATGGCGGATGATAACTTCCATCATGGAGGATCTTGAGTGATGGTTTAGGAGCTTTGGACCTGGGGTTTATTGCTGCAAATGGATGTCTCTTTGGAGGATCTGACAGTCAGTGAAGCACGGGCTGAACTTTTATAACTATTTCAAATTAAATCTTAGAAGTATGGGTTTAGGTAATAATTATATGCCCACTCCTAAGGAATCCAGGAGCTGAGGTTGGAGAATGGCATCGAGTTACGTTTTGCGATAGCGATGTTGATGACTACAACAAACCCAAGAATGCGACAGCCCGCCATCATCACGTCTGAATTCCATAGACTGCGCATGAGTCTGCGGAATGTCTCCAACGTGGTTGGGCCGACACAGTGTATGAAATGCTCAGCGATACAGACAGGCTTGGAGTCCAAGGAAGTGCCGGTGGCACTAATGACAGAGCCAAGACTAATATCAACTCTTTGGTGAGGGTGGAAAATGGATAAGCAGATAGCTTGGGCAAGCGGGAAAGTCGGCAAGCTTCCACATGCTGCAGCCAGGGAGGTAGAGATACGTGCCGTGTGCACCACCTGCAATAGCAGCTTCGAGACTAGTTGACGAGAATAGCTTGTCCCCACCGACTTGCATTTCTATATTGGCATTTTGATAGCATGTGATACACGACATCTGTATGCATGCTCAGTTGAATGTATAGACAGTAGGCAATGTGATGAGGTTGTGATGCCAAAGTGGCGCCATGTGATGAATTGAATTATGTCGAGCTTTTAAAACTACATATATATGTATTGATAGGTCCAAATACCATCAAACGGGTGAGATATCCGCAGCACTCCTCGAAACTAAAACTGGGTGAGGCGTATTGTGGCATGATTGATTCATTTCCATCCACATAGTTTAACTCAGCACAGTCACTGGACGAGAAACTATATTATTTAGACTGCAACCTCTCTGCTATGGTAAACATGCTTCACACCCAAAGGCGGTCCGTACATAGGGAACATTCATACGTTCCTCATACAGGTGCTCGTGGAGATGGCACGGCATATGACGAAGACTATGAGCCGGGTGTGAGACTTTTTGGGCATTGAGGGGATATAAACATAGCTTCAGAATGGAACCTACTGTTGACGGCTGCCTTGCTCACCGTGATCACTTTGTAGGCGGTATATAATAGCCGATCAAGCCGTACCACACAACGTATTCAGTCCTGTACTCCAAAGTCTGGACAATAACCCGTCAACTTTCTCCCCGCTCGAGACCCCACATGGAAAGAGCCCGCTCGAATTCGTGTTGAAGGTGCATGAGGCTGCCACACGGCTTGCGCCGCTCGAGTATTTAGTGTCGTTGTCAAGACCCGGACTCATGCGTTTCTACGTAATTTCGAAATTAACCTGCCGCTGGTTACTTCACGGCTTTCGAGACACGCTAGAGTCATAACTCGCAAGCGTTCCGCAACTCCAGCAAATGTCTTTAGCTGAGATTGTAACCCAAGCCGAAGGCTTTGACAATAGTCGTACCATGGCCCCTAATCAGCTCCAACACAGTGGCGACAGACTTTTAATGTCATGTGAACTTGGCCCAGAATCAACAATCAGGGATCCGGAATGGCTTCGCAGGAATTTGACCCCAACTAAACCTATCAACAAGGACTATCACATCGCAGCTTACAAGGTGTCCGCCATAAAGCGATTTGGTATGTCCCACATATCCTCGGCTTTCCTGACGGTGTAGCTAATCTACCAGTACTCTAGCCCAAGTGTCGACTGGTGTTGTAGTATGCTCGTTATCCACGGGTATCGTGTTTGGCTTCGCTGCACTTAAGCCTGTATTAATCGCCGAGGGGGTTTACCGCGACGTTTGCAACCCCACCGATTCTATCCGTCTACTCCATGGAGACGATCCAAAAAGTGCCTGTCCTGAGCAGGATATGCGGCTGAACCGCTTCTTCATCGTTGCATCTGTGTCTGCCAATGCATCATGCCTCTTAGCTGGCTACGCCCATGATCGATATGGCCGGCGTGCCTGCTGGGTTGCAGCCGCCGTATCTTTGATGTTAGGCAGCCTTTTAATGGGCATGTCGTTTCTCATCCCCAAGCTAGACGGATTTGTCGTGGGAAACGTATTTCTTTCACTGGGAGGTACCTTGATTTTCGTGTCTAGCTATCAGCTTGCGAATGCCATCCCGAAGCACTCGGGCCTCATTGTAGCTATGATCACAGGAGCTTTTGACGCGTCCGCCGCTGTGTTCCTTGCTTATCGTCTAGTTTACGAAGCGACAAATGGCAGTTTCTCTCCTGGCAAGTTCTTCTTCGCCTACATGACGCTTCCAGCCTTTATTATCGCCACCGAATTTGCCTATATGCCCCGGAGCTCGTACCATTCTACTACCCAGCTAGAGCAGCAGATTGATAGAGCCCGAGGCGATGTACGTGATTCCAAACGCCCTAAAGCGCAATTAAATAGGGAACAGCGGCGGATCAGTGGTGGGTGCGGTGTTTTGCACGCCCTTCCTACATACCAGCAAATGACCAGTCCATGGTTCATTCTTATTCTGGTATTAACTATCCTTCAAATGCTGCGCATGAACTACTTCATCGCCAACATACGTTCCCAGTATCATTACCTACTAGGTTCGGAAGACCTCGGTGAGACCATCAACCAGTTCTTCGACATTGCCTTGCCAATTGGAGGCATTGCATCAATCCCTTTGATCGGCATGTTGCTCAACGAGCTCAGTATATCCATGATGTTTTGCCTCATCACTGGTTTTATCATCGCCCTAGGCATTCTCAACTGTCTGCCATATGTCTGGGCAGGTTATGCCACTGTTGTAGCTTTTGTTATTTTCCGCCCCCTATACTATTCAGCTGTGTCGTAGGTAACCTGATGTTGTTCCCCGTCGTGTGCATTACTAATTCCTCTCACAGCGACTATGCCACCAAGGTTTTCGGCTTCGCTAGCTTCGGGCGCATCTACGGGAGTATCGTGTTTATTTCAGGGATAATCAATCTTGCGCAAACTGGGCTCGATGCTCTTACATACGATGTTCTAGATGGCAACCCGATCCCTGTTTAATGCCGCATTTGGTGCTACAGGCGCTGTTGTTGGCACCATCCTAACCATCTTCGTGACAGTCAAGAGCCGCAGGTCTGATGCTGGGGAGGGATCTAGGATGGAGCCCAATGAGCGCGAACCGCTTCTTTCTACTGGGCGAGAGGGTCACGGGACTACCGGGGAATGAATGTTGGCTTCTGGAAATTTGGCTGACAACATTAGTAGTACTGTTTCTACTCAGTTCGTTCCTGGGTGGGGAACGGTCGCGGTATGAAACAGTGGTGTTTGCATCATTCAGTGCCTCAAGAGGCATTGTTTGACTTGAAAAGAACCAACTAGGTCAGAAGTTGAAAGTGACACTAGGCTCCTCGAGACCGCATTGGATATTCGGGTTAACGAAAAACAGATAAAAAAGATGCCTTTTCTCTACTATTCCTCCGCGACATCTACCCAGCCTCGTAACCTTGCGCCCATCAGCCACCCCCCCTCCCGCCCTACGGGATTTTCTCCCCATTCCCGTCTTCTCTCCCTTAACTCTATCTCCCTACTGCGCTATTCCTCCATCTTTACCTTTTATTTGTACCACACACCTCCATCCCCTCATTATCAGACTATGATCCAACTTGTCTTCCTCTTTTCTCTCCTTCGTTTCAGTGCCGACTTGGTTTTTTTTCAAGCTCGGAACCCTTATCACTTACCCAGTAATCCGCTACAACCTTCAAAACGGGGAAAAGATAAGGGTTGATCTTCTCTATTTCATTACTCATACCAACCCAATCCACCGCCCGTTGCCCAAGAGGCATGTTGTGACTGAAGACAACCAAGACAGGGTCAGAAGTGGAAAAATGGTGACACTAAGGCTCCTCGGAAGACCTCATGGATATCGGGGGGAGAACCAACAGGAATGAATAGTATCATATCGCGCCTCGCCTCGCGTAATCTTCAGAGCAACATTGTAATAATTTCGCATGAGTGGTACCACTTATGTGGTGCAGAATCTCTATTTATATATATGTATTCAATTTCGCCCCGCATTCCTTAGATTTTCTGTAAATCATCCTATCCTATATTTTTGGAACAGCCTTGTAAGAAAACCGCGACTCCATACCCATACCTCTCTAGCCTTTCCCTTAATGGCATTAAGTTGGCAGATTTCGTTCAACGGTTTAAAACGAGTACCACTGAAAGTAAACTGACACCATCTATTGGATAACTATGTGGTTTTATGTGGAGATTTATCCATCCTTCAAAGTAATGGTTCACTATCGGGTATTCCCGTTGCTCGAGCGAGAATATTATACTCCTTTCTGCCCTTGTCAAGCAACGATCACAAATCTCGGCCTTGCACCTTATATCCCAAATTCAACTCTTGCGAAATGGATACAGCTAGCATTATCCACTTTGACCCTGATTGCCATGAACATCTCATCTTGGACATTGTCGACCTCCACGTCAACTCAATCGAGGCCGACGGCGCGCTTCTCCGCTTCCACCCGCCATTCACGAAAGACAAGCGAGACAAGATGGAAGGTTTCTGGAGAGAACGCATTGGTCAGATATCAGCTGGCCGCCGAATCTCTCTAGTCTGCCTAGCCAAAACGGACTCCACTACTGGAGGAAGAGAGGAACTCGCCGGTCTCATCGAATTGGGCATGCCGGAGGCGGACACTGGACCCTTTCGGGGCGACGTTGAGATGCTCATGGTCTCACCAAAGCACAGGCGCAAGGGTCTGGGAAGTAAGCTCGTTGTTGCACTGGAAGAAGTTGCGCGACAGAACGGACGAACGCTACTTGTGAGTTGCTAGTCTGCCAGAATATGCAAAGTCGCACCCCAGTTAACGACATGACAATAGCAACTCTCAACATCAGCAGACTCGGTCGCTGAGAAATATGTGTATCCCTCGCTCGGATATACCAAGGTATGTATCCATTCAACCGCCAAATGGTATCGCTCACTGACATTGAATAGCTAGGAATAGTGCCGAGCTATGGCATCTCGCCTACGGACGGACAACTTGTGGACGGTGCATACTTTTATAAACATCTCACGAAACAGTAAAACCCCCCCCTTGCAGTTTTAGGAATGAATATTAGAGGCAAATCTCTGCATCTTATTGCCCTCTACCATGCAGGTCGGGGTAATAAACACCTTTGTCTGACGAGTATTTTGAGGGGTCTGGGGCTAGATTCACGACTAGTAACGACGCCACACTCAATTATATGCGTCAGCTGTGAATGTGTGTGCATCCCACTTTACCCCAGCTTCAGCTTGAAGAGAGTTTTAAAAAGGCAGCCTACCCTTCTGCTAAGCCTCCCTCCTTGATTCCTACTTCTTTATTTGCTGTGGTTAAAATATACAAGCTATTGTCCGAAACACCTTTGCCGGGCCAACTTACCCTAACCCTAATCAGTATGCCTCTTGATCACACAGGCATCAAAGCCAATGTCGACATTGTGGCAAGAGTAACCGCTTGGTACGAAGACACACTCGCACCTCTAGGATACAAAATCCTATTGACTACGGGACCGAATAAGGAAGTGACCGGCTTCAGCGACACGGAGGGGGCGACTTGTGACTGGTGGGTGGTTGGTGCACCAGGCGAGTCAGAGCAGCGCCATTACGCGTTCCTAGCAAAAGGTTTGAAGGCATCTAGCTGTAGGGAATTCCTTGCTACCTTTGTAGCTAACTATGTTCTGCAGACCGTGCTGCTGTCGATGCCTTTCATGCCGCTGGCGTCAAGGCTGGGGGAGAGTGCAACGGGCCTCCGGGGCTGAGAGCACAATACGGTCCAACATATTATGCTGCGTTTGTCAAGGACCCAGCTGGTAATAATATCGAGGCGGTTTGTCGCGCAGGAGTTTAAGAGAAAGCTTCATTATGTAGTAGTCATGAGGATAACTAACCTGCTCATTGAAAC
Organism: Calcarisporium arbuscula; assembly: GCA_009828645.1. Taxonomy (NCBI): domain Eukaryota; kingdom Fungi; phylum Ascomycota; class Sordariomycetes; order Hypocreales; family Calcarisporiaceae; genus Calcarisporium; species Calcarisporium arbuscula. The sequence continues at coordinate 1,834,840 of WBSA01000004.1, forward strand.
CTGCTCTACTGCTATTCATATTACATAGTGGTAGTAATGTCAATCAATATATCTAGGTTGCTGGCTTGCTGCTCTCTAGCATTCGGCAATCGACGGAGCTCAATCCAACCAATATATCTAGCACAGCTTTCCTATACTTCAATACTCATCATATACAAAGCACTCCATATCTATGCTCCGTATAGCACCTATCTTGAACAGGTAGTCAGTCTAGCACGTATTGTACAAGTCCAGCCGATTGTTTGAACTCACGACCGCCATAGTCCTTACCACAGCTTCTCTGCCAAAGGCTTCGCTTCCTCCCCAAGTTACAGTTTCATTCTTCCACCTCTCTACCCACCCTATTAATACACTGTAAACACCGCCGCAGCACTAGGAGCAGCAGTTCCAGCACCGGTATCAGGCGCCCCCTCCCCGCCCTCTACTTTGTCTTTGCCGACTGTGTGGCCGCAGTGCTAATCCCTCCGCGGCAACGCGACCACCATGAACGTTTTCGACTTTCTGCTCAACATCGTCCACATGTCACTGAATTGGCCGTCTGGTAGGCTGTGCAAAGTCGCATCATCCTGCTCGACCTAGTCATGCATGTCTTCTCCTGGAGCCTCTAGTATACCGTGTGTGACATTATTCTTACTGGCACTGCCTGGCTCGGCACCAATGACCTTCAGTGACACTGTATCACGGTGACAAGGTATGGGCCTGGGTATGCCTCCTCGACTCATGCCTCTGCCGCGACTAGTTGCTTTGGTTTGGCCGAGGGTTCGTGTACTGCTTCCCATCTAGGCGAGATCCATTAAAGTGCAAGGCGACCTTAAGCCTACCTATTGCTATCCTGCGAGTAGCTCGGATGCCGGGAGTATTTACAGGGATACGGTTGTATTCCGATGTAGATCATATGGCTACGAGGTTATATTTGGACACGGGCAAGCTGCGGTCTAAATATCTAACTAAGTCGAGTCGGCTTCTTAGCCATCTCGTAATTGATTTCATCATTTCACACTTATCAATATCAATGAGATATATGTAATGAGTTCATGACCTATGAGTAACAAGGTAATAAACGAAAGCACACGGGAATGTATAGATGCGTATGGGCCAAAAGTTGCGCACGCGAGGGTCCCATGCCTGCCATTATCATCTGGATGGCCAAATTTTATAGTAGTTATATAGTAATTAATCGATCAAAAACTCGCTAATAAGGTTGTGATGAAGATTCTATTAGCTATCTGGGATACAGCAACGGTGTACGATAGCATACCGTCAGTCTACGTGGCACGTATTTGTCCTGGTCGGCAATGCTAGGGAATGTAACTTCTAGCAGCGCGACTACAACTAGACAGCTGCGAGGGTTTATCGGCTAGAATACACATCTTTTTTATTGACATAATTTTAAATACTCTCTCTAGCGATCGATGACACTGCGAAGAAGAGGCGACGACTGCCTGATCGGTTGGGGGTTAGCTATACGGCGTGGCTGGGAACGATAGCTATTAGTTCCGTCGCTAGGAGGCAGTCGCGATGGTTACACTACAAAAACGCAATCACAAGGTTCATTATGTAGGTAGAAATGTTTCATCAAGACAGGATTCACAACTAATATATGTCACGGCAGACTTCCACAACAGTACAACCCGAGTTTCACCACTAAACCAGCTCTCTGGCATTTTCCTCGTTCATGTCAGTCAGCCTAAGAGAGTGCCATGTTACATGGCTAACGGCCCGACCTAGACGGGGCGTTCTGCGGCCGGCATGATACTAAGATTTTCAAATATAAATCATTAGCGAAGCTTACTAACTGATCTCGCGAAAATAGACTTACCGTGCAATGTGGCGTCTTCTGCCATCCATCCAATCTGTGATACCAGAGTGACATGTATTGCGGTTCTTCCCCAGACATTAGATTGTTCCTGGAATAGCAGCTGTTCTAAATACTCACATCAAAGATAACAACAGTTTGGTTCTCCCATCTCACCCGACATTGTAAGTCGTGGCTCATCGTGATGTGATCATACAGAAATTTCAGAAGATGATCACTCTCTTCCTTTTTGAACCCCACTATTTGTCTGACATACTGTGGGTTGACAAAGAGTGCCTTTTTCCCTGTTACAGGATTGGTGCGAACTATTGGGTGGATGGTGTCAATTGGCTCCCGACGAACATAGCCGCCGCCTGCCACAGCTCGTGCAGCTTGATCGCGGGATGTATGGACAGCCTCAAGGCTCTCCAGTATTCTCTGAAAACTAGGGCTTAGACGCTCATACGCCCTCTCCATGTCCGCAAACACGGTATCTCCCCCTTCTTCTGGAACCTCAAGGGCATACAAGAAAGTGATTCCTGGAGGTTGAACATCGAACGAGTTATCGCTATGCCATGCCATCGAGTGAGTATGAAGCTCGAAGAACTCAGGAGCAAGAGTATTTCCGGCTCGAGAATGCACAATGTGGATCTCAGGGTGGCCCTTGGGAGCCCCGGAATGCGAATGGAGAAACAAGCGGCCGAAGTAACTGCAATAGTCTACCGCCTCTCCAATAGGGAGAGATGCAAAGTCTTGATTATGAAACACTAAACACAAGTTTAGTTCTGCGCTCAAAGATACTTCACAGAAGATAAGTTTACATACCAAGAACCTTTTTCTCATTGGTAAGAAGTGCCAACTGGTCCTTTCCCTGAGGACTCAGTTGGCTGAGTTGAACTCCAGATACCTCCGCCCCCAGTGTTGCAGTGAGATTTCGAATCTTACTTCCGGGCGGAAGTAAGCCAGGCAGCGCATCATCAGCTCCAACAGCGCGGTCGATGGAATCAAATGGCTCTAGCGGGGAATACCTGTGTATCGCTCAGTCAACCTGTGCTGCTAACTACTTCACCAGTTTCTTTGTAAGAGAGTCGGGGAACTAACTTCGCCTGAGGTGTTTCCCAAACCGGCAAGTAATCGGGATGCAGCGCTGGAGGATATTGATCTGTCCCTGTGATTTCGCATTGGTCGGCCTCACTAAGAGGCTTGTGCTCCGAAGGGAGGCCGAGGTTGAACTTGGTGGATTTATCGACCTGGCTGGTCGTGCATGTCTCTGTCTCTGATTGTGCCGCCATTTTTATTTTATTTTGGATTGATCTGGATCTACAGCAAGCGAAGGATGAAGGAGCCTATAAGTATTCAATGAGCTTTTCTGCATGACCTTTTCTAGTGGAGGTTGACGGGGTTGTATCATATGCCCCCTGCCCGGATGCAGCCAAGCCGCCATGAAGTCTGTCTTGTTGGCCAGACATCGCCCAAATGTACTTCAGTATGCTGTTTAGGTTGCGCTACAGTGACCGTGGATATTTTTAATGTAACAGTTTCATCTCTGCACTAATAGGATACGAGTTACCTCACATAGCGTTTGCGCATCATGGGTTCGCCACCCTCTTAGAGCACCAGTTCTGGTGGTACCGATTTCATTTATCGACAGACTTCGATCTACAAGACGTAAAATTAATCCTTTCAGAGTAAAACTAGGTATTTATATATTAAAAGAAGTTACTCCTTGTGAAATACGGTTGACTAGCCTAATTCTATCGAGAATCTGAGTTGCAAACCCTCCGTGCTCTATCTATTGCATTCCCATCTGGCGGCTTCACAGAGAAGTCAGTAAAGTGAAAAGATATGAAAAAATAACAAGAAATAAATCGCATTTTCTCATAGTAAGCTCTTCATGAATAAGTTTTTCAGTTGATGGGGAGTCTCAGATGGAGCTGGAAGATTACTTTGAGCGGAGCTATTCACTGCAACAATAATGAGCGTACTGTTGTTGGAGGCCTTGCAGGCCTTTTCCAGACCCTCTTTACTGTCGACAAAGAATTTCTGCTCATAAGGTAATCCTCGAGCCAAGGAAACCAAGTTCTCTCTGCTAATAGTCACGGGGTGGTTACCCGTTGAGGCATATACTCCATTGTAAATGACAATGTGTATGAGGTTTGGCGGCGAGATACCCGCCAACAGCGCATTGTTTCCAGCATGCATGAGGAAGGATCCCTCTCCATCGATGCAAAACACCCGACCTGAGGTAAATTTCATGCTCACGCCATAGCTAAGCGCATAGACATGGCCCATCGCTCCGATGCAGAAGAAGTTCCGTGCAATGGATTGTTTTCTTCTAGTTTGGATCATGTAAAACTCGCGGCTGTTGCCACCAAGTGAAGAGACCGACAAATCTCCCCGAGCCATCTGGTCAATCAGACATCGAATAGCACCTTCGCGAGAGAGGGGAAGATTCGATGGAGCCCATGAAATCCACTCCTTGATCTCAGGGTAGCTGGCAGTAATCGTAGGAGGAAAATACGGCGGCTCGTCAACCTCGTATTCTACGAATGTGTCTCGCGGCGCAATCAGTGCAACGGGCGTTTTTTCCTTGACCGACTTTGCGACTAGACGCGCCATGGCCTCCTTTGTACGGTGTATGCAAGTTGGAATCTCCTCGTATGGAATGTCGTTGGCCTGTAGATTGCCCAACAGACGGGGTCCAACGAGGGCGTCCTGCAGCTCCTCCTCTTCGGCAGATTTACCACGCCACCCTATCAACAACAGCATGGGGATACCAAACACCTCCTTTGCAGCAATTGACTGTAGAGGGTTCAGCGCGTTGGCTAAACCAGAGTTCTGCATGTATACCATTGCAACGCGACCCGTGGACAAATGATAGCCAGCAGCAAGTGCAACTGCGGCCCCTTCATTGGCGGTGACGATGTGGTTTGCAACAGATTTGGTAGCAGAAAAATAGGTCAGTAACCCACTTAGATTCGTGTCCGGTACACCAAACGCAGTATCGATACCGTTTGGTAGGAGTACCACATCATCAAATCGTTTGGGACCAAAAGGCATGTTGAGTATTGAGGATAAAACGGGGCAGAAACACAGTCGATTGTGGAACAAAGTCGGCGGAAGGAAGAAAGATGGAGAGGGCAACAAAATAAGAACTATCTGCTCTTCCCAATTAGATATTATCGAATTATTACACTTCTCTATAAAGAATACGCTCTGACTATATCTCGGCAATTTTCGTACCATAACTAACTCCGCATGTTAGAAAGTGCACTCTTCAAAACTGATACCACTCTTAGGAGTCTAGGCCGCACATTTAGAGCTCCACTTTATTGTGAATATCTCCTAGATTCATGCATAAGTGGGTTTATGTCGTATTAAATGTAGACAGATATGATAGGCTAGCGGAATACCCTCGTTGATGGGCGGATGGTCTATTTCTCCTTCTCGGGTAGTGATCATCCATGCCTGTCAATCTTTTGCTTCATCACTCAGATTCAAGATACCTCACTTCTTGTTGATCCAATGAGCCCACATTATTGCTATCTCATCGCTCATCGCTCTTCCTTGATCCCTGCCGCCGTTTTCGGGTACGGAAATAGCGCACAGCACGGACTCTATACTACTTCATTAAACCTCATAATATTGTCAACGAATAGACAACTTCGAGGCTACTTGCTGCACTGTAGTGATGAAGGGTGAGATGGCGCAGCATCGTCTCATTTGCCATGAGGATCGGTTGGTAGTGTGGGGTTTCACCATCCTTTATGTCCTACATGTGATATGGGTTTGTCTACATGGATATTTCTACATGGATGTTTCTATATGGGTTTATTCTTACGGGGCCTTTCTAGTGGTTATTGAATTTTAACAAACCCGGGCCTCGTTCAGCTACCAGATATAATGGCAGTTCGGTTACCTATATTTTAGCCTTCACTTAGAATCTGACCGTGCGACACAGATTTCTCCATTTGTGACACTCTTAATCTAACCGGGATTATGATCTCCCACCACCTCAACGCCAGGAGACTCCAGAACGACGCCGAAACGGAGGCTGCAACATGTGTTCGAAATCTCATGAACTGGGGCGGCGCCGTTAATGAAATTCACACATGGCCAGAATATGAACCACAGCCTCTGCGATCTTTGCCTGTATCAGCAAAAAAGCTAGGCATCTCAAAAATCCTATTCAAAGATGAGAGCCGAAGATTTGGCACAGAGCTCGCGTCCTTCAAAGCGCTTGGTGCAACATATGCACTCTTTAAAATTCTAGTCAAGGAAGTTAAGGCGCAGCTAGGTTTACGCCCATCCTCCGCCGAGCTACGATGCGGCAAATACCGTCAAATCACGCGGCAAGTGACTGTCTGTGTTTCAACAGACGGGAATCAAGGCAGATCCCTTGCCTATGGTGCTCAGCAATTCGGTTGTCACTGTATCATTTATATTCACCGTGAAGTGAGCCCCCACCGCACGCAAAGGTTGAAGGATCTTGGTGCTACTGTTATTCGCGTCGACGGCGACCATAAAGCGTCCTTGGATCGGGCGAGAGAAGATGCTCGTATGAATGACTGGCACTTTGTCAGTAGTACATCGTGGGATGACTATGAGGGTAGAATACCTCAAAACGTGATGAATGCACACATGGTGGTGGTACAGGAAGCCATCAGCGCCATCGAGAACCTTCAGGATATTACCCATGTTTTTGTTTGTGGCGGTATGGGCAGCATCTCTACCAGGATTTTCCTTGGCTTCTATCTCCATATTCGAAGACAACACTTACACCAACCCGTCCAAGAAATGACATTGCCAAGATTTATTGTTGTCGAACCAACAGAAGCGGATTGCATGCTGGAAAGTGCGAAACAAGGCTCCCTCCAAATGTCAAAGGGCAGCCTCAGTACCTTGATGGCTGGCTTAGCTTGCCGTTCTCCGTCACCAGCAGCTTGGAAGATTCTCTCATGGCTTGCGAGGTGATTTCATTGCAGTACCTGACTCCGTTGCCGTGAGTGGAATGAGGGCCCTGGCAGATGGTCAAGAGCAACAAGATGTTCCTATCGTGTGTGGAGAATCATCGGCCGCCACAATGGGAACACTTATGGAAATAAGCAAAGATCCTGTTCTCCGCGAGAAGTTAGGGATAGATATAAACAGCCAGGTTCTTTTGTTCGGGTTGGAAGGTGCAACAGATCCTGACATGTATAGAAAACTAGTCGGCTTCTCTCCAGAAACTGTTTTTGATGCCCAGAAATTATACCTCTCTCGCCATGCCCATGTTAATGGTTTTTAGGATTTGTCAGGATGTCCATAGGTAGATAATTCGAATGGAGATGTGCTTACACGGTTCGCTCAGTATTATGAACTAATTACCCTGTAGACTATAGACGACCTGAGTTTGAACTATCCGCTCAACCCGATAATTTTATTTGCATGATAGATACATGTTGGTGATTTAATACATCTGCTCTATATGATGGTCCAAAAAAATCAGAATCTAGAAAGCTGTAGAGGCAGAATATCAATTCTTCATAGGCGTAGTCGAAGCAAAATTAAGAAAATAGGCTGTCATTTCCAACTATTCTCATTGATTGGTGCTTCTCGAGGTATACTTGTCTATAACTTGAGAACTCTCTCGCCATTCCTCTCTCGCCCAGTTAGATGGTGATTGGCAGAGTTTCCGTATGACTGCAGTAACTGAACGGCTGAAGTACTAATAGCGTCAATATCCCCATGAATTATGAATGCATTCCAACCCATGTCAATCCTACGCCGAAGAGTAGAAGGAGAAATGCCAAATCCCATGATTGGAAGATTATTTGCCTTTGCCGCGTCTCTGATTCTCTGGAGAGCAGACCGAAAAATGGGTTCATCACCGTCCAGACTACCTGGTGCCAAGTCCATACACATACGTAAATCACCAGTTCCCACAAAGAGGCCGTCAACTTTATGCGAAAGGTATTAGCGGATGTATGCACGCGAATTCCTTTGTCAATCAGTGGCAGAAGGACTGGGGAACGCACCACCTGGAACTCTGCAGATTTCCTCAATGTTTTCCAAGCCTTCAAGGTCCTCAATTTGACAGATTGCCGCTGCATGGTTGTTCCACACATCGTACGTCGTTTGGCCTTCTGGAGTTCTATTTTGTTGCTCATTGATCAAAGCAGCAGGAGGGAAGCTCCGGTCCCCCATTGGCGGAAACCGGGTCAACCGGACCAGTTCCTCTGCCTGTTTGGCATTTTGGACGTGAGGCATCAAAACACCGCCCGCCCCTGCACTCAGAGCATAATTGTATAGCTCCGGAGAGCAGGCTGGGATGCGCACAAATGGTAACATTGAGCCATTTGAGTGGTATTGAACTGTTCGAATAAGTTTAACAAGTAGTGTTGCGTTCAGTGGTGTATGCTCCTATGAGTACCTCGTCATCAGATAAAGGTTCAAACTACTAGAAAAATCGATTTACAACACTGCCTTTTCTTCAGGGAATATTAGACCTACCGCGTCCAAGAAACAAAAATTATACGGTGTTGAAGCAATAATCCGTGCCGCTTCTTCGTGAGGGATTCGGCATCCGGTGCCCCAAATCAATGTGCCAGAGTTTAACATGGACTTGAAGTTTGTAGGCTGAGCCAAGCTCAAAGCATTGTATTCTTGAGTGTTGAGTGTTTTCATCTTGCCGTGAATTCTATGCTTCAGTGAGGATTATGGATGCTGGTGAGAGTCTCCGGAATATGTTTTCAAGAGGTCAAACAGGTTAAGATGTACTTTAGCCTTGAAGGACCTATCCGTCAATAGTCATGTTACTACCTTGCGCAATCTTTTTTTCTCTTTTACACTACTTGCTCGCTGTCATTTTATGTGTCTATCGAGGACGTCTATTGTTAAAGTCTAAGAGGTGCCGCTGTATGCAATATTCTATTCATAGTTGTACATGAATCCACCCCTGTTGCGGACTTTGTAACTCATCTTAGTGGCCAGAAACGAATGAAGTAGCACTACTTCTGATGAATGTTACAGCTACATTCTGTGATATGACGCACAAGTGATGTGTATGGTGGGAGGGCGATACAAGGCCGGTGATCGATGGTGGTTGCCATGGGAGTGAAGACGGGATGCACGTTTTCTTGAGCTGAAAGAATATATTTGGGGTGCTATCACATTGGAGACCCAAATTATTACCCGGGAAGTCAGTACAGTACCAAACTACCGAAGAGATTTATAGCAAAAGCTTTATTATTCAACCACACAACCCAACGTGCCAGCTATACTATACAGCCCACTTCTTCAACATGGCGATTTCCAAGCTGTCCAAACAAGCACACCTCAAATCGATCTCTCTCGTTGAGCTTCTTGCTGGAAACACCGATGCAGCGAACGATCTTGTGTCCGCCTGTAAAGAGAATGGGTTCTTTTACCTCGATTTTCGGCATGAATCGACAAGCGAAACTTTGGTGCACGTCGATGAGCTCGCTGTTATTGGGAAGTCGGTATTCAAGCTGCCACTAGAAGAAAAAGAAGAGTATAGCACTGAGAAATACCTGCCTTCGAGGCTTCTCGGGTACGTTTTGGGATGTCTCACCTGTCCCCATTACACCAGTGATGTTGGTGATGCTGAGTCCAACCTTGTAGTTACAAACGAGCTGGCTGTTCCGTTGGCCCATTTGCTGAGAAAAAGGACGGCTATGAGAGTTTCTCCGTAGGTTCAAGTTCTTCCCACACTTGGAGGAGGATGCAACCAAGTTGATGAAAATCGATCTAATTCAACACTGCAGATCCACAACAACGGAATATTCGGCGAGGATGCAATGATTGTCCCTCCAGCAATTGACGCAAACCTGCCACTGTTCAAGATATTCATGGGCGAGGTTCACGAATATACCGACTGCATCCTCTCCATCCTGTCCAAAGCCCTGGAGCTCCCACATGACTTGAAGGACTTTCATCGGAAGGACAAGCCGTCTTCGGCAAACATGGCCATGTTGAATTACCTGCCCTGGGGGAGCAGCGATGAGAAAATCGGGAATATGGCACATACCGATATGGGAACCTTGACTGTTGTCTTCTCCAAGTCCGATGGCTTGCAGGCTATGCTGCCTGGAGATGAGGAATGGTCATTCATTCCACCCCGAGTTGGACATGCCGTTGTGAATGTCGGGGACTCGTTGCGTTTTCTATCCAATGGCGCACTAGCCTCGTCCCTGCACCGCGTCGTGCCGCCGCCTGACTCAGAGGGCCAGGATAAGTTTTCCGTTATCTACTTCCTACGGCCCGAATTTGACGCCAAGTTCATCACCCATGATGGAAAGGTGATGAATAGTGTGGAGTGGCATAACCAGAAGTACGCTCTGTTCAGAGAATCGAGCCTCGATGCCAAGCAGCATGGGGCCATGTTAACTGGCCGCAAGGAGTACCTTGGGGCCACTAACAATTGAGATGTCTGGCACTGCTATCACTGTTATTTCTTCTGTCTCTAATACCAATAAAGAAAAATGATTATTTCAAAACTTCGCTTAGGTAGCGTTTCCGTAAACAGATGCATACAGGCATAGACAACCTTGTACTAGAAATGATACTTCCCAGTGGACACGGTTGCAGAGATACCATGGTGGATGGGGTGCAGCTATTTGGTTGCAAATCCCCTTGGATATTGCAAACTTGGCAATGGTACTTCTCTAGCATCGTAACTATACTGGGACACGGCATGTGAGACATGGAGAGTACCTGAACTCCTCCCGCATATGCACCTGGTTAATCGTGTATTTGTCCATTATGAAAACAGTTCGTATTTGAGGACTCGTTTTAATTCGCAGTACAACCTTCCGCATAGTCATTCCACTCATCAATTGAAGACGAAAGGGCAGAAAACTGGCCCATGAAGCGCCCAGAATGCTCGGGTGAGCTCAAGTCAACTGCTCTGAGTCAGTAAGCGTAATTCTGTATATTGGGAGAGCGCCGTACAGTTGTTGAAAGGGTCATGTGGAACCAGAGAGTCATCCACCGTAGAAGCTCTTGCAACTCGACCTGGTCGTCCAATGTTACCAGGATGTTCTTGCGCCAAAGCTGGCATAAACGAGTGGGCAGAATGGCCGAAAAGGCAATAACTTGCAGTCGATGCATCAACAAAATTGAATATTGAAGTAGCATTGTCATCAGTACCACCTTCCACTGATTCGACTGGCGTCGTGGTTAGACCAGAGTGTAAAGCGCCAGCTAGGACGCCTGAAGACGGCATCAAGCGCAGTGACTTCCGTGAGTCCTGATTCATCTGTTCTGATTTGCATATATAAAGTGAGTATTGCGATCCACGGAAATTTGAGTGCTTCAAACAGCCTTACCACCAACGTCCTTCCGTTTCTTGCCCGTCATTTCCAGTAATTTCGCCGAAATATGGCTGCCCAACTCGGAAAGCTCTAAATTCTTCACCAGCTCATGGATACCCAAATTTTTGAACTTGATAGAAGCTGCACTCATTTGCTCTTTGGTGCATCTGGATGTATACCTGGAGAGTCCGTGTGAGACTGCTTTCTGGGGAGAAGGGGAGTGGAAGAGGGCTACATACGCCGAGTGGGACACGTCTGAAGGCAATGCGATCAGATAGCCCAGATCTGATGTTTCACTGAGAATTTCGGTCCACTCATGATACCTGCAGCCCTGGTCAACCCAGTTCAAACATCTATTTGCGGCCTTGTGGTTTTGGAATCGCTCTGGAAACTCGTGGCAAAGTTTATTGACCAATACAGCGCGCATATCCCGGATCCAATGTGTGCCAGTATGGAATCCCGCCTCAACGACATGTCTGTAGATGTTGTGGCATTCAAATCTATGGTAGATCCTCATGAGATCGCGAATGTCAGCATTTTCTTTCTTGGTAGCTATCGCGGCTTCCCAGCCATGCCCGGTTGGGAATGCCGCTTTAGACTCCTTGATTGCACGCAAGAACTCCCCACGGTTTGTCTTGCAGTCTTCCAAAAGTCTTCTAGTGCTTGGCGCGAATGTTATGTCGCTGCACGCGGCCAAGCTTGTTTTGCTAAATGCGTCATCATCGACGCCGACGCGGGGGGTCGCTGTTTCTTCTTGGTGCGAGGTAAAGGTTTCCGGGTTGGGCCATGCCGTAGGCATATCTGTACCTAGCTGTTGGGATAAACCGGTATGTTGCCCAAACCCCGAACGGGATATGATTTGGTTGTTGAACTCTTCTGACGTTGTGGCTGGTCCTTGTCCCGAGCGGGAGCCATCGTGCGATCCGGGCTGCTCATGATGATTCCTGGATATGGAAGTGAGAAAAATCCGGTGTTCCTGAGCAAGGCCATTGCAGCCAGGTCCACTCGAACTGTCGTCTCTAGGCCACGACTGTTGGTGTTGGTAACAAGGATGCGGAGTAGAAGAAGGTTGGTGCCACGATGCTTCTCCACCAACGGCAGTGCCTGGAGGATTTTGGACCACCGATTGGTGGGGGTGGGACGTTCTGCCCCTTGTATCACCCGATTCTGATTGAGGGGTCTAAATATAAGCCCAGAATCAGCATTGCTTAATGAGAGGCGAAGTAAACCGTCGATACGAGAGGCCGACCTTTGTTTGTGGCAATAGAAAGAACAAGCGATTCAAGGCGGAGATTTCAGTAGCGGAAAGATGGTGATAGCATTTTGATATTTGCTCCGGTGAGATACTGGTCTCATTTGCCCTGAAAAAATGAGCCAGTTGGGCAAGCAAGTCCTGTAGCTCTGGCGTCGACTGAGAATCCATGCCCATCCTAGAAGAAAGGTGGATTGAGAAGAGGGAAGGCTAGGTGGGTTGTGATCGGGACCCCCTACCGCTAAAAGCGATTGGGGGACGATACGGACCGTGCCAATTGCGTCTTGGTCGTTCATGTGTGTTGTATGCAGGTGCGGGAGGTCTCAGCCAGCCACGAACGCGATGTGAGTGCGGGGCGACGTCGACTGTTGCTGGCATGAGGCGTCGTCACGGCAGATTGACAACCAGAACGGGTTATCTCGATCGGGTCCACTTAGGCATGAATCTGGAACAAATTCACAGGGATGTGGAGCTATATGTTGAGAAGTACGTGCTCTTCCCCTCTCGAGTAAAGTCTATGGCCGAGGCCGTGTCGATGGCTAGTCGGCAATACAATTCAACCTCGTAGAAGATCCGTTGAGACGCTTTTGGCGTACCGCGGCATAATTTTGTCTCACAACGTCTCCCACCGACGGACTCTCGACCGTCGTATTGCCCATTCCATCGCTGTCCGGTCGGGAGCGACGAGGCATCAGATGTGTTGAAGCATTGAGCTGCAGGGACACATTGAGTGAATGGGTGATGCTGGCAGATATGCACCAGCGTGTTCAACAGCTAACACTCTGAGGACACCAAAAGGAAGCGAATGTAGTGATGTGCAGATTGATCACAAAATGCTCGGGGCATAAATCAGCCTTCTTATACGTCAGTCCAAGCTATGATGCTTAATTATCTCATACTCCGAGAGTGGGGACGGTATTGCCACATTGGGACATCTCAAGGTCGGACCATGCCGACGTACCAACGGCCAACCACCGGGCCTTGGTGCTGAAATGTGAAGGCAGAGATAATATGATGCAATAATATATTAAATGCACTAGTGTTGTCGTGGTGTATAGCATAAGTAAGGGTCTCCTTCCCACTCGCATAAAGTTTGATAATGACAACGGTTTTATTAAACATCCTGGTGATAAACCTTCTTCCATCTCATCAATTTTCTTAGAAGAGGCATACGGCATCGACATACTCCAGTCTATTCTTTCGTTACTTTGAAACCCTTTCCACCATGGCTATTACCAAGCAGCTTCCCAATTTTGCCATTGGGGCTGTCCGAAAACAATTTCCGGGTCTCGACAGCGGCGCCATCTGTCTCAACAATGGTTCTGGTGCTCTCGTTTACAAAGGTGCCATTGAGAGGTGGGCTCTTCTCGGAGTCTTGAGAACTGGGCCATGGAAATAGTTTAGCTGACAATGCTTATTACGCAGTGTCACTCGCACCATGTCTGCCCCCCATATGAACCTGCGTGGTTTCGACTCAAAAAGCCACGTCGACGTTAAAGAGCGTACGGCTCAATACGCAAGACTGGCGTCATTCATGAATGCTGACCCAGACGAGATCGGTAAGGGTTTCTCAGCTGACGACGTTTGTTTCATCCATTCTAACGAACATTGTGAAAACAGCCTTTGGGTCTTCCACGACGGGCCTTTTACGAACCCTGACAAATTCCCTGCGTCCAAATATGAACTCAGACTCGGAAATGATTGTGTCTGTCCTTTGCCACGAGGCTGGTGTGACAGCCTGGGTCGACTTGGCAAAGAGTCTAGGAATCTCCATCAAGTGGTGGACGCCAGCTGGAGGAATGGGAAATAACAGAGACCCCAAGCTCTCCCTAGAAACACTTCGGCCGCTTTTGTCCTCCAAGACGCGTCTCGTATGCTGCGGCCATGTCTCAAACATTACCGGAACCATCGAGCCAATTAAAGAAATTGCAAACCTCGTTCACACGATTCCTGGAGCTTTGATATCTGTGGACGGAGTTGCCTGGGCTCCCCATCGGCCCATTGACGTCAAGGCATTGGGCGTTGACTTCTATGTGTTTAGCTGGTACAAGGTTTTTGGTCCTCACATTGCACAGATCTATGCCCGGAGGAATGTTCAGCAGCGCTATTTGACGAGTCTCAACCACTACTTCTTTGACCCCACTGCTTTATCCGTGAGGCTGGGTCTCGGCAATAGCTGCATTGAGCTCGAACACGCTGTGGTCCCCATTGTCAATTACCTCGTCGATCATATCGGCTGGGATTCCATCATTTCATATGAGGAAGTCATCACACGACACATTCTCGAATATTTGACAGCTCACCCGGATCTCTACACCGTATATGGGTCACAGACATCGGATCCGAAAGCCCGGGTTTCCTTGATCAGCTTTTCCGTGAATGGAGTTGCATCCGACAAGGGTAGCGGAACAAATACACGAAACGTCAAACTGTCGGCTCATCACTGGCGACTGCTGGTCTCCACGAACTGTCTATGATGTCCTTGGACTAGCAGACGACGGCATCATTCGAACAAGCTTAGTCCATTACAATACAGTGGATGAGCTAGATATATTCATACAGAAGCTGGATCAGGTGGTACATGCCTTGAGACAATAACATTGCATGCCCAAATATCCGTCATCAGTTGTGAAGTGCGAGGTAATATAGATTTTGGATTTTGAAGAGAATTTTACTTGCACATTTTAGTTAGTCGAATCTTCATCTTGTATGGCGTAGAAGGAGAAATACAACAGGCCAACGACAGAGACTCTCGATATGGTGTATTTAATAAGGCTATATAATAAGCAACAAATATATTCTGATGAGCATTTCAAAAAGGGCAGTTTCATGCTTTTAACTATTCAGCAACTATCTCTTGAATCTAGAACTCAGACATATTTATCTCATAGCTCGCACATAAGGTATACATATTCGTGCTCACTGTGTCCTGTGGCTTATCAAAATATCTAGCATCTTCCTGGAACATGTGAGATCCGAGGAAATCTAGTCCCTCCCTCAGCTTTAGGTTTAGTATTCACATCGTGGCCCCATCGTCGCATTTGCCATGCTTACGTTGCAAAAACAGTGCCCCACTGCTTGATCGCGCCAGACAACACAGTCTCCAGATTCTCAACGGCATTGTAGTGGACGTTTCCGTGAGTCTTCTGGTTAGTCCACGTTATCTCCCAGGGCAAAAGTGACGCTGCAAATGCAGTCTGGTTGTATTTGGCGGGCTCCGTCTCCACGAGGTAGTCGATAAACTTCTCCCATCGGGGAACGTAGTAAGTCGACACGAGACCGGACCAAGCCTTGGAAGCATAGTCGCTGATCTGACCGGAGGGTCCCCACAGAGTGATTTGGTTCCGGGCACCGTACTCGAAGAAATCTGCAGTCTTGGAATCGGGGGCCGAGGCTCTAGCAGCCGAGATCCAGGTGTCGAGACGGAAGTTCTTGTTAGTGGAAAGAACGGCGTCGTAGACAGTCATGAGTTTGACGAGCTGCTTTCCCTGTTTCTTGATGGCGTCACCGCGGCACTTGGTGGATTGGTGTGACTTGGTGTAGGTCGCGACGATATCCTGATACAATGGGATAAAAGCATTAGCCAGGACCTGTCGAGTGAAGTCGACCAGATCATAGTTGTAAGATGGGTTGGCCCATAGCGATGGATCGTGCTCTGCTGCCTCGTGCAACTGCTTCCAGCCCTTTACCATGCTCTCTGGGTGATAGTTGAGGCTCGTGGGGTGGTGCCCCGTTCGATTGACCAGACCCGATGTACTAGGGATCAGTTCCATGATGGACTTGGGCACTCCTGTGCTGGTGAGGTTGGTGTTGTTGAAGACGGATGTTCGGAGAGTCTCCCACGCCGCGAAGAGAGAGGTGCTGGCGGGGCTCTTCCTGTTGATGGAATATCGTGCGGCAACCCAGTCGTGGAAGTATGCCTCGGTGTCAATGGGATTGGCGCTCCATGCCTGAGATAGAATAAGGTCGTACATGACCTCGTTTCCTTCCTGGCCCTCCATGGTGACGCCGAATCCCACAAGTGACTTGGACGCTTCGACGGCCTGGATGGAGTTGACCGTGATATTCTCAACCTGGCCATACATGCCCATGTTGCCACCGTAGCCGTGAAGCTCACACCACACCCAGGGTTTACCATAGTACGAGTTGGTTCGCTGCCACTGGGGGCTAGACTCGGAGACGAGATCCAGTATGAGCATGTCGGAATTAACAGGCACGCCCTGGATGAAAGCCTCGATCCTGTCGTTGGTCCAGAACGCCGAGTTGGAGGTAAAGAGCCAGCCCTGCATGACCCAAACGGCCAGGGGGTCGGCGGCCTTGAGCGTCTTCCATGTATTTTGGCTTACGTTGTGCAGGTAGTCCAGCTCGCCAGAGGGCGGGTTGTTCTCGTTGAACTGGTCAAGCGTGTAGAAGCGCGTGACGTTGCCGTACGCCTCGGTCTGCTTTGCGATGAAGCTCTTCTGGAGCTGCTCAAACACAGGGTCAAAGGGGTCGATGAAGGTGTCGGTGGTGTACTGCGTGGGGAAGCCCTCCCAGACAGAACCATTGGAAGCGGTGATGTTGGGGAAGACGCGGGTAATGGCCCTGGGAGCAAATCCAGGAAAGGCCGGGAGGATGGGCGTCATGCCCAGCTCGACCATGCGTGCGACAATCTTCTTCTGCATGGCGAACTGAGAGTCAACCCACGTGGTGGGCAAGTCGCCACCCCATGAGCCTTGAATGTTTCCAAAGTGGTTCCAAGCCTCGAATGCAGGGCCGCTCAGGAAAGTCGCAATCTCGGCATCGGTCAGACCGACCTCTTTGAAGACGTCGATGAATATCTTCTCAACGCCGATCCAGGTGAGCGCAAGGTTGACGCCGCGGAGGGCCATCCAGTCCAGCTGCAGCTCCCAGTCCTCCCAGGTCCAGAACGGCATCGTGTAAGAGGTAGTCACTACCATGGTCAGCTTGATTGAGAGGAGCAACATAACAGCAGCTCCGATGCTCACCCGTATTAAAGTAGTAGCGGTAGGGCACCACAGTCGACCCTTTGAGAGGGGCAGAGAGCTTGGGAAGCTGTTGAGCCTTGTCGAGCTGAGAGCCAATGTACCACCAGATGTCGACGTGAGCCTCGTCGGAGAGGTAGGCATGGAGACTTTCCGTTCTGTCAGCCACGCAGCTCCGCGTCCTCGAGCTGAGTTTGGTTGCAACTTACCCAGAGAGCAGAGCACTGGGCGTGTTGCCCTGGATGTGGATTTTGCCATGGTTGCTGGACACGACGTAGCTCTCGCTCACGCTCTGGTTGAAGGTTCCCGTCGCCGGCTGTGAGATGGGGTCAACAATGGTGAACTGGAATGACCCAGCGTGATGCGGCAGTCGTCGCCGGACCAGCGCCTCAATGCCTGCGATGTTGGATGACGGCTTGATTGCCGGGACGGCAATTCCCGCGACCACACCGATCAGGGCGGTAAGTAGACTGCCGGCACGCATGATTGCAACGGTATTGATGCAAGCTTGGCAGAGTAGCAGCTTGCCCCCGCTTGTCGGAATGCAGTCCTATTTATTACTTTGGTGATTGACGGTTCCATGTTCCCGAATCGACAGCTCCATGTTGCTGAATTACTCGGACATCTCCGCTCTAAATGCAACGTCGTTGCACCAGCGCCTATCAACGCCACAACGTGGTTTCGTCTCGACTCTCCAGGTCCGGTTGTCGGCATACAAAGGCCTCTCCACACTGGGTATACCTATCGATACGTAAGGGCAATGCAGCACAGCTTCCGGAGGCTCAACATGATTCGCCAATTAGCGTGATCCTTGCAAATTGTGTGTGGGCTAAGGTGGAGATGGGGGGTTGGGGACATTTGGGAGTCGAGATTGACGGGGAGTAAATATCGGGGAGATGGATGAAGGGCTGAAATGTAAAAAGATCACGCCTCGAATTTGCGTGGAAGGAGAGGGAGGCTGTCTGAGACGATTATGTGTGCCCATATGAGCTGGCCGCCGAAGTCGCGTTGATTGATGATTCCACATTCCGCTGGTCTGTTAGATGTCGGTCGGTGCCCTTGATAGAGCCGGGCTGCGTGTTGCGGTTGGAGATGATCGACTCGGATGGCTGTCGCTGTTTAAAGGGATTTGTTATGGTATTTATTAGATGCAGGACCATGAGGAGCTTTCTTTGGTGAGATGCTTCAAGCCGCGGGATGTAACATGGACGGTAAATCCGGGATAAATGGAGGTTGCAACTTGTGGCTGCGTCTAGTGCTGACGAGAGAAACGAACCTGCAATGCCCGCGTATAGACTAGTTCATCTGCTCGAACGTAAATTGCAATCCACTCACCACTCAGTTTAAGGAGCATATCTCCGGGAAGTCGACGCAGACACATTCCCTCCGTACACGGACACCTAAGCCATATCAGAGTTGATAGAGTATGATCCACGACACTAGATCGTTGCTGCACTAGTACCTCTACCCCATTCTCCGAGTACTGGACCGATCATGAGAACGATAAGAATAGTAAAATCCGGGGAAGAGGCACCAGTGCAGTGGAATTTTAAGAGCGTGGAACCTAGTGCTGATATAGCTGGGGTGTCTGAATGGACAGAATATCTCCGGGTAGAGAAGGATTCGCCAGTAGCTCCGAGGTGTAACACATTTTAGCCTAGCTAGATAAGCTTAACGGGATTACATATATGATCAGACTGCTCATGAGCATGACCTAACAAACTATCGTTCCCTTGTACTCCGTATTGCAACTTACAAAACAAAGCAGACATGGATACGTTTGATGCGAAGATGGTCTTTGACCAATCCGATGGCACCACCAAGGTAATTGCAGAACTTCAAGGGCCTAGAGCAGCACTCACATCAAAGATGAACAGGATCGATACACCAAAAATGGCCCTCACACAGCCCCCTTCGGGCGCTCTGTTCCCGGGGGCTACATCATGTCGCTTGGGATCTTAGCAGCCTACGAGACACTTCAGCCCGGCTTCCAAATTCACCGTCTGACGGCGCAATTTTTCTACCCTGGGGCTAAAGATAAGGCTCTGTCATTTCATATAGCCCGCTCTAGCGACAAGAAAGCCAACGCTGCCAGGATCGTTTCCGTCTCCCAGAAAGGTGTCTTGATCAGTGTAATGACCATGGACTTTGCGCAACAGCCAACCCCGGATGGCTCGATGAACTATCAATCGCGGATGCCAGAGGGCCTAAGCCCGCCAGTTGAAGGTGCCGACGACCTAAAAGCCGCTTACAAGGGCTTCATCCACGGCCAGAATATAGGAAGAGTAATGAGTAAGTTGTAAGCTTGGCTTGCCAAGGCCCATACTCACGGACTATGCACAGACTCGGAGAGCATCGTGGATAATAGTACTCGCCAGTGGTTGAAGGTTGGCAACATATCACCGGATGCGCATCTTGAAGTGCATCACGCTGGCTTGGCATTTATATCGGATCTTTACGTCACAGATACGCCCGTTCGATTACTCAATCTGCAACTTGGCCTGGGAGAGCCGAAAGTAGGACCAACACAAAAGGATTCGCCTTACGACCTGCCGACCACAAAGGGCCACTCACATGTAAGCGACTTCCGCGCCGGACCTCCATCTGACCTTAAAGTTTTAACAACACTCAACCACACAATTCACTTTCACAATCCAAGTTTAGTGAAGGCCGATGACTGGATCTTCGTGGACGTCTCGACGTCCTATGCACATGACAGGCGGGCATTGAGTCATTCGAAGCTTTTCTCGCGAGACGGCGACTTGATTGCGGTTTGCACACAGGAGGTACGTTCCTCCATACCTATTTTTAAGAATAGACTGACGATTCAGGGCTACTACCGGTTCAAGGACGACGTTCCCGCTCACAAGCTCAGAGGAAGTAATTTGTAATCGGTATCAAGGGTAGGGGAAGATTTACTTGGTGGATTGAGTAGCTAGTAATATCCTTACTCTACGCAGAGAAGGGCCAGCTGCATAAATAATAACCGCTGTAACATTAGTCGGCGACTGACTATCTATAACTATATCAGCCCTTATCTTGCCACAATGTCGGTATATGTTGGGTCCTAGGGTTTGGCGGCAAGGATGACTTGATGGAACGCCTCTGCAACATGCTTCACATTATGGTCTGTCACTGCTTTCAAGTCAGCTCCGAAGGTCTATTCAAGCCCAGATACTCACAGCCTGTCATGGACACTCTTCCTGAGGGCAGAAGGTATACGTGATATTGCTCTCTCAGTACCCGGATTTGTTCTGGCCGCAAGCCTGTCATCGAAAACATGCCAATCTGCAGACCGTCAGTGAAATCTACACGGTATGCCGTGACACGACCAAAGCGTAAGAACTCACGTCTGTTAAAATGTGGTCCCAGGAGCCTGGTGTCTGGCGCTTCTCTAACTCGCCCACCAGCCTTCTTCGCATCGACTTCATCCGCCCGCTCATATTGCGAAGGTCGTCTTGCCACTGCCTCTTCAAGTCTTCTTGTTGCAGTATTTCCGCAACAATCTTGGCGCCGTTGATAGGTGACGTTGTTATCTCGGCGCGAGATAGTCTTGTAAGCATGTGGGTGACCTTTGATCTAACGACCTCAGTTCGGCATACAACATGAAGCACACCTACACGCTCGCCATATAGACCAAAGTTCTTGGAGAATGACTGTGCCACCAGAATCTCGAGAGAGGTGTTTCGCAAGAAATATCGTACAGGCCAGGCATCTTCGGCCAAATCTCCAGTTGCAAAGCCTTGGCTACGGGGATCAACTCATTGCCGTGGTTGAGGCTAGGAAACACTACTCACTATGCTAGGTCGAAGAATGGAATAAGCCCTCTTTGCTCACACACTCTGGCAATAGCCTTCCACTGATCCTTGGTGAAGTCGAGTCCGGTAGGGTTATGAGCGCAACCGTGTACGACCACAACGTCGCCCTCCGTAGTTCTTGACTGCAGGGCAGACATTGCGCCGTCAAAGTCAATGGTGAATGACTCCTCATCAAAGTATGGATATGTTTGGCGCTCGATTGTACTGTCTACAAGCTGCCAAATTTCACCATGATTGATCCACGAAGGGTTAGAGATCCAGACGGTCCGCGGACGGCTGGCCTTGGCTAAAAGTAAGGCACCGAGATGATTTGCCCCAGTACCTGCTATAGTCTGTATGGAAGCGATGGTCTTGGCATCCTCGGAATTTGCATCAAACACAAGTTTTTGGGCACTCTTGAGGAGTCCGGTATGGCCGAGGATAGGCAAATGCTCGTGGTTCGCCGTCGGGTCGCTACGCAAGTCTTGTGTGGCCTACACAGAAGCAATCAGCAAAAAGGGATTGACGAGTCAGCGATAGTCAAAGATACCTTGCGTACGGACGGCAAGATCCAAGGTCTTGCATCCTCATCACGGTAGAAGCCAGGACTAAGATCAACTTTCAAAGGTGAAGAGTCGGCCTTGAACGCCTCAATCAAGGCGAAGGCGGCGTCTGGGGTTCCATCAGAGAGGCTAGCAAATCGAGACATGGCCAAGGTAGTATAGAGCATATTTGCAAAGAATCAAACAGCAAAATTTATTAAGCGTTATACTCTATACTACCTACATTTATCTATACATAATGCAGCAGGATGTGCGGCAGAGCGCCCACGACTCGGCCAGTGGCTGGCCTTGCCGAGGCGATCTTCGGCATCATGGTTGGTTCACCGAAGTTGCCGTCTCCTACTGCGGAAACCTGTCGGCGATCGAATTAGGCAGAAGCATCTGATCAGCGAGAATAGTGCGTCCAAAAGCACAGATTGTTTCTTCGCCGAACTGAGCCATTAAGGTGGTCAAGAAATGGCCCCCACAATCGTTCAAATTGCTCAATAAATCATCACTTAATTCAGCCTGTTTTCCATCTCTTTCGTTTGTTTGAGATGTTGTCCTCAAACAATTTTCGCTTATTCGATTAATTATAATGAGCCACCGTAGTATTCTGCAGCGTCTTTCGGCGCTCGATACCAATACAGTGTCTGATGCCTTGGATTCTCTCAACCTCAAGGGAGCTACCTACGGCCTGCGACCACTCTGGGACTGCCCCAAGATTGTAGGACGCGCCAGCACCGTCACAGTTGGTCCCAAGACCAGTGTGGCTCCCACGGCCCATCTCATCACCCCAGTCATAGATGCGGTAACAACGGATGATCGCATTCTCGTCATCTCTGGTGGAATAGATGGTGTCTCATGCTGGGGTGACATCATCGCCAATGCCTCGACAGCAAAGCGCATCCGTGGAACCATCATTGATGGTATGAGTCGAGATATTGAGGGCAGCCGCAAGATTGGCTATCCTGTCTACGGACGCGGTGTCACCATGATCAGCGCGCGCAATCGAGTAGTGCAGGTCGACTCCGGCAAGCCATTGCAGATGCGAGGTGTTACGGTCCATGAAGATGACTATGTCATCGCTGATAGTTGCGGCACAGTCTTCGTCCCAGCCAAGCACATTGACGAGGTTCTGGAATGCGGCGAGCGGATTGACCATCGACAGAATATGATGGTCCGATCGGTTCGAGCAGGCCAGCCCGTAACGGAAGTTATGCACGACGCGCAATTCGACGCCATCCACAACACAAAGGATACATCTTCGCCATCACTAGCAGCCGTGGAATCCTCCAATAGAAACTCAAACAAAGCTTCTTCCCAAGACCAAGAACTGGTAGCGCTATTCGCCGATTTGGACTCTCCTGGAGTCTCTGACGCGCTGGACAAGCTTGGCATTGCGGGACAGGCGTTCGATATTATGCCCTTGACTGATTATAAAAAGCCCATTGTCGGGCCGGCCTTTACTGTACGTTACGTACCCGCCGGCGACCCGCCAGAAAGCGTGGGTGATTTCATCGACGAGGTTGCTATAGGCGATATCGTGGTTATCGACAACGGCGGTCGCACAGATTGTACGGTTTGGGGCGATATCATGACTCAGTACGCTGGAATGCGAGGCATTGCTGGGTCTGTTATTGACGGTGTGTGTCGTGATGTGAGCTGTGCCATCAGGAATGACTACCCACTCTTCACCACTGGACGCTGGATGCGAACCGGCAAGGATAGGGTCCAAGTTGGAGGCGTCAACGAGCCTATCGGCATTGGCAAAGTCCGTGTCAGTCCTCGCGACATCGTTGTTGCTGATGCAAATGGTGTTGTCATTGTTCCACGGGATCGAGCCTGTGAAGTAGCCCGACTTGCGCGAACGATTGAGAACAGCGAGGCAAGCATTCGAGATCTGATAGCTGGTGGAGCGACAATAGCCGATGCGCGAAAGCAACTCGGCTATCACACACTGCAGCGCAAGGGGTGAGAGGTAGTAGAAGTCAGTAGTGCGAAATTGTTGCATGTTGGTTGGTTGGAAGAGGTCACGATATCTCAGAATGGACGTCAGAGTATTGATTGCACGTATGCAAGGGCCTGATGAATACTATTTTTACCGCGTACTATGTTTGCAGTGCCATGAAGATCTTGCAACGTCTCCTTTAAACTTTTCATGAATATATGATGCCTCATTATTTCGTCGCTTGGATATTACTACAGCCGTACCATCCGGACTGGTTCCTTTCTCAAGCAATTGAGGCTATCCAGCCTAAACGGGGATTCTTACTTCCTTAAGGCTGGCATTATGGCCTCCAAGGTGTAGTATATAGAATTAGCAACCACGGCCACAAATGATGATACCAAGAGGTTTCAAGCTGGAAAGTACATTTTCAACGCGAACGTTTAGTTGCAGTGGAGCCAAGGCCATGCAGCCCGATTATGCCAGGTTAATTTGTAGATTTTCCTGCATTAGGTTCAGTCTCAGCTAGAGAATACCAATATAAAGATTTGCCCCTGGATGTTTATGTCGTTGTACTCTCCTGCCTGGAAGACATCACGAGCGTGCGATTTTCAGCTCCGTTGTATACCAGTTTTGCATCGCCCGGATATCATAACTCATCGCTACGGTGTCAAACACTTTCAAGTGCTCCTTGCATAATGCCCCGTTGTTTGATAGTCGGCCGACCCATTTGCTATGCCTTTTGGCTGCTGCTACGATCTTCTCAATAGCATCGACAAACTCGGGCTCATCGCCTTTGGCGGGAACGTAGCCGAGAATTGATAGGGCAAGGTCGTTTGGCCCGATGAAAACCATGTCTTGGTGATGAGCGAAAGTATTGTTATTGTCCGCTGGGGCAATCACTTACCGACACCAGGTACAGCACAAATACCGTCGACATTTTCCACCCCTAATTTCGACTCGATTTGGAGACAGGTAATGATTGTTTCATTTGCTGTCTTGAGGTATGTTGGAATGTCGATGCCGTGAGCCATGGCTGGAAACGCGGAGCCTTGTCCTCGAAGTCCCTGTGGTGGGAACTTCGAATGAGAGACAACGGCCCTGGCTTCCTCGGCAGTATTTATTTGAGGCACAACTATTCCGCTTATAATACTTTTAGCTCTAGAATAGCAAGGGTCCACGCCACATACTGTGCACCAGCATCCAGAGCTCTCTTGACCAAATCTGTGTGCGTCCCTCTGAGACGTACAAGCGGTGATACCCCCAACCCAGCGATGGCGGCAGTCGCGCTGTGCATGGACTCGTCGCTTATATTGCCGTGCTCGCAGTCGATTATTACGGCCTTTTGGAATGATCAGTCAGGAAATAAATAAATTGAAAAGACGAGACGTTGCTGACATCAACGCCGGTCTGAGCTACGATTTGGGCTGTGCGAAAGGATGGAAGCCCCAAAAAGGTCATTATAGGCTTCGAGCCAGTACGTAGAGCATTAAGCAGGCGTAGCCGCGGGTTTTGAATTGCGGTTGTCGTTGCCGATGGGTATGTCATGCTGGAGGTGGATGAATAGAACGCAATGATATTGATGTCGAGAACGACGATGAGTTCTCAGGCCGAAGAATCACAACAAGATAATGGCAAACCAATCGAATTATTCCACATTGCTAAAGGAGTGTAAAACCGGTGTAGCTCATCTACCGATTAGTATCAGTGGCTCATCAACAGTTAGTGTAAGTTGCAGTCTCGGCGACTTGGCCAGTTCACCGAGTCATGCTCCGCTTTTCCACCGGCAAATAAGAGGATATGCCGAGACCGGATGCCGCTTCACATTTTCGTTGTGCTTGTCGTCTAAACTTGGTTCTGTGGCAAATTATGACCCCTCCCCATTAAACATAAGACATTCCCGTTTATTTTCAAGTCGGCATTCCGCGCGCTTCGCCGCTCGACATACACTCAGCTCTGACACTGGGTGCAATGACCGATGCGTTGGATGAAGTGGATACGGAGCATGCAGCGGCTACCGATTCTTCGGCGAGAGCTCCATATGCTCCTCGAGGGAGATCAATAGCGTGAGGCAGACATGTCTTTCAAACAGCATTGGCGCATGGCCATATCCCTCGCTTGCTAACCCTGTTCTATATCTCAGTTGTCGGAAATGCCACTCTCGAAGAGTCAAATGCTCTGGGGGGCATCCCTGCAGTAACTGTAAACGGGCAAATGAGGCAGTGGAGTGCATTTATCCTCGCAAGGATAGATTGGTAAAAGTTAGCCAGCAGTAAGTGGGTAAACAGGGTATTGGACGGGGGCTTAAGCTAACCTGATAGATATATTGACGGCCTAATCGCAGAGAACCAACAGCTTCGAACCCTCGTATCTGGACGCAAATTGCCCCCTGACTCACAGCATAGAGATTCCCTGGACACGTCTCAAGTTGCAGAGCACCATGCTGCGCTGTCGACAACAGGCCCCCAAGTTGGCGAGCACGCCCTGGTTCATCGATGATGTAGCCGTTCCTCATACACCCATCCTTGTCGCCGAAGCGTCCGATTCAGCATTCGCGACGCGCTTCCGCCAGGCCATGTCCAATTCAGAACACAGCCATATCCCTCGCGTAAACTATCCCGCCGAGGACCAGATCCTGGCCTTGAGCGCAGCGGCTTGCCCGTGGCCAAGCCCACCGCAGGCACGTCTTCTTGTCAATGCTGCTTTAAAATGCGTTGGCCGCTGGCATCACATTGTCCGCGGCAGGGTTGTCCTAGAGGAACTTGAGCAGAGCCTGCAACATCCCAGGTCAATGGGCTATCTCCTTCAGAGTAGATTCTGGGCACTCTTTGCCATTGGTAAAATGTATTCGACGCGAACATCCGTTGTACCAAAGAACTTTCCTGGGCTCGAGTACTTTGCCAAGGCGACAAACGTTCTCTGTATCATCAGTGAGCGTCCGACTATTGAAATGGTGGAGACGTGGCTTCTTCTGGTATGTCACTCTTATTGTTACAGCTGTGCTCTTCTCACAAATAAACGCTGCCTGCTAGTCTTTCTACTCCCTTTGTCTTAATCGACGACATTCTGCATACAGTCTCGCCGGTTCTGCGGTACGAATCGCCACGGTCATGGGCTTACATCTCAACGTCCCAGAGTCCGTACTTGCCAACCCAGCGGTGCGCCAGCACAGGATACGAGTTTGGTGGACTGCATATACATTTGATAGAATGTGGGCTACTAAATTGGGGTATCCGGTGGCTATTGACGAGAGTGATGTCGATCTCGAACTTCCATCGAATTCGCTCGCAGACGACGACTTTGCCGACTGCATTTACTCCATCGCAATGATAGGATTAGCGAAGATATCTGGGCGCATAATTCACTCAATATATGGCAAGAGTTCTCAGCAGACGTCACTGTCGCAACGAGTTCACGATAGCCTGTCAGCCCTCCGACAGTGGCTCAAAGATCTTCCCCCATCGTTGCAGATGGACACAACGAGAAGCGACCTGACAGAACAAAAAGCAGAATCTCTGCATCTTCTGTTTAACCAGGTAATTCCTTAATCGGTGGTCATTGGCAAGTGACGAAAGCTGATGAGACTTCTAGCTCGTGATGCTAGCGACTCGTCCAGTTTTGCTCCATGTTTTTCGCACTCGGCTCAAAGCCATCGAGACGGAGTCGGCCTCTGAAATTCCTGGGTCTGCCAGCGCCTTGGCCGATGCTTGCGTCCGTTGTGCGCGGCACTCGTACCAGATTCTTACCGACTCTTGGATAAGCGGATCTTTCATGATGTTTGACTATTTCTACACCCAATACCTCTTCACTGCAGCGACAGTCTTGGCCATCTCTAGCTTGCTCGACGGCAGGGACAGCCAGGGCGATAGGGGACTCTTTGACACGGCAGTGCAGTTTCTCTCGCAACTAAGAGATAACGGCAATTTTGCCGCAGCCGAGTTCAAGCTGCATACGGACGCCATGAAACTTCTCTTTGTGTCCGTCGATGTGAAAATGCAGAGTCGCGGCGAATATGCATCATCAGCTCAGCTTGCAGATCAAGGGGTCCGAACAAGCAGCTCCGAGACCGTGGCTGCAGTGCAGGATATAACAGCGGACATGGTGCTATCGGAACCTTTCTTCCATGACCTGCTTGCACAGCCAATGCCTGACCTCGAGTTTATCGATGCCTCCCTAAGCCTAGATAATGACCAGGGACTTTACTGGCCCATGCTGGCTCCAGAAGCCGATACCGATCTGCTATACTGAAGAACTTAATTCTCATTTAGGCTGAAAGATTCAAGACATATTCCAGATATACTATGCACGGTAATTCTATCCTCCATAGCCCATACTGTAACCTATCTAGCCACCTTGATTGCCATGTGCCACTTCCCCTCCTTACTGCTCCCGTCACATCGGTTGTAACCCATTCGCTTCATCAATGAATCTCTGTATGGTATCCCACATAGCCACCGGATTTGAGTACATGGGGAAATGGCCCGCGCTAGGAATCTCGGCCAGTTCAACTCCACCAGCCCTCAAGGCTGGTAGATACGAAAGATCTGCGTACTGTTCGCCAAACATGAACGCCTTTGGGAATGGAAAGCTCAAAAACTTCGACAGCAGATCGCCAGTGTCGGACAAGCGTACCATTGATTCAAGAATGCCTTTTATTGCGCCGACCTGGACTCGCTGTCGAAGTGAAGCTGCGTACAACGCCGCTGAGAAGAAGGGAGACTGACGGCAGCTTAAAACGAAGTCGTTCAAAAACCCATCCATACGCTCGCCTTCCAGATGACAAACTTGGCGGCTGATAAAACAGTCTTCTGGGCCAAGGTTGCCTTTAATGTTGACGAAGCTCTTTATAGCCTTGGGGTTTCTGTGCGCGAGTTCAATGGCGCTCAGGCCACCCATGGAATGCCCCACGACATGGAATTCGGTCATTTGGAAATGTTGTAGTACTGCCTCTGCTGTCTTAACGAGGAAGCCAATGTCTACTTTGGACAGGTCGCCACACCAGGTTTCGCCACATCCGGGTGCGTCGTATGCAAGGAATGGCTGGGCGCCGAAGGCAGTGTGAAGCCGAATGTCAACATAGTCTTCCTTGGAGCTGCCCCATCCGTGGAGGAACAGGATAGGTGTAGAGTTGCCGACTCGTCGAACGAGCGCTAGGTCGACTGATGTGCCATCAACATCAAGACGAAGGCGCTCGTACACGGTATCCGGGATTGTCCCCTGAAGTGAAGCATTTGACATTCCGTGGAGGGTTATTCTTAATTTGAGAGCCCTGATCAAAATTCCCTCGCACATACGCCAAAGTGAATGAATCAAGCAATTATATAGATCCCCATAAACTGGGTCTACATTTTCCCCACTGGTATTATTGCTGGTCCGTCTCGGCGAAGGTGGCTGCTCGCCGAAATTTCCGAGTCTGACAAATGCGACCTTAAAGGTGAGTGATATTGCCCTCTCGAGCTGTCAACCTTTCCTATATCGGCTTTATTTTGTAAATTATCTAGAAACAAATTGCCTTCCTAGATCTTGGACACTATAATAGCTGGTAGTTTGCACTATAATTGTGCTTGCCGTCCACAGAAAAGACTCACAATAGCCACTTTCTGCGAGTGTACAGCACGGCACGGCACAGCTGCAAGTTTCGATAACACACAGATCTTCGTACTGGATTGAGGTGATACTAATTCGAGACTGAATCGAAGATTCATGGATTCCAACCTGACGACATCCCTCTGGATTTATCCATACGTCTATGTGGTTCTATTTACGTTGCTTCATTATACCATACGCAACAATTTGCCTGGCAAATCAAGTATAGCACTTTTCACTAAGGAGTCCCAACCTTAAACCTCCCTCTTGGCCAGTAGCATGCGAGGCCCATTCACACCGTTTCAACTTTCGGGGCAGTGCACCTACCGCCATCCTTCACAAGAATGTCACGGAAAAGTGCCGTCCAATTGTTAGTGGATATCACGCATGGCTAGCTCAGTGACCCCCAACTTAAGCTGTTTAATCGGGTTATCATCTTCGGGGTGTGTCGCACTCGTGCGGGGAGTGTCTTGCTTCACTAACAGATATGCGGTTGACTGCGCTTCTTCCCTGATATTGATTGGAGCCACGGCATCAAGAGCTAGCCTAGACAGCTCCCATTCAGTTCGTAGTATCTACTAGAAGATAAAAGAAGTAACCAATTATTTCCTCCCCTCGTTTAATGCCAAACTAGTCAACTCGCCATATTGTCTCGGTTCTCACGAAACCCACAATAACTCAGCTGCATATTCTTCCTGCAAAAGTCAACCATTCATCTTCATTCATCCGACACAATTAGCAATGCCTGCTCGCAAATATATGTATACAGAAATTGACTTGAGGGTGCGAGACGTTCTATGTGGGAACCCCCATGGAGTATCTTTGGATGTTATCAGAGCCACGTAGCTCACTGCTTACTGAATATTGATGTGTCCAAAATGTCATGAGCACAGGAACAGCTAATAATAACCTCCACTGCCGACGCGGGAAATACTTTCACCCCATTTTAAAGATTAGAGTGGTCGAGTTGGGCAAACCGAGTGCAGAATCGTTAAATATCCCAGCAATACGCCAATTTTCCTTAACAGGCTAGAGATTAGCAACATTACCGTGGCAAACTAAGCCACTCTTGGCGCAACAACATCGCATTCATACTTCCCAGAGATCTGTATGAGGAATAACATAAGAGAAGCATTAATAATCTGCAATTATATATAGCGCAGCACCTAGTTCAATGCTACCTCAAGTACCACCAGGTGGCGAGGACCCGGCGGAGCGTTGTGAGAAATGTCACCAACAGTCAATGGGGTCACTGGGCTTGCATACTTGTCAGATGTCAGATTTGGTCTAGATCAGGGCCATTAGTGCCTCGCAAAGGTTCTCTGTCAGATGCTCCAGATTCCGAGCCTCCGTATATATTTCCAAATCGGGCGTTCTATAAATTGATCGTCTCTCTGCTGGGATAACCAAATGGAACGCTTACAAGTTAGCCCAAAACCTTGGCATAAAGCCATCATAAGCTATGAACCGGACTTGCTATACACGATGTGACTCAGTAACGTCACATTTTTAATAAATAGCTTCCTTTTCTCATATGTTCTTTTACTGTTTTTCCATCTCCATCTGTTCTATGCCAAGTAAAGTACCGTCTGAGGCTCATATCACATCACTAGGCTAACATCACGTACACTCACCATCACAATGTCCAAGCCAACAATACTCATCATCCCCGGCGCCTTCCACCCCTCGTCCAGTATGGATCCCTTCGTAAAACCCCTTCACGGCGCAGGCTTCCCAGTCGAGGTCAAAACCCTCCGCAGTCTCGACGACGCCGCTGTCGGTCTAGACGTCGACGAAGCCTACGTCAAGGCTGCCTTGACCGCCCTCATTGACGGCGGAAGAGATGTCGTGCTGCTCGTTCACTCATTTGCTGGCATGGTGGCCACCGCTGCGGTCTCGGGTCTCGACAAGACAAGCCGGGAGGCTCGCGGCTACAAGAGCGGCCTTCTGGGAATCATTTACCTGGCTGCATTCCTGCCAGGCAAGACTACTGACTCTCTGGAAGTGCTCCGGGACAGCCCGCCTGCCCCTTGGGCCGTGCTAGATGTAAGAACTGCTTCAATTACTTTTTTGCGTTCGCAACCACCTCTCAGGGCTCTAATACAGATATCAGCTAGAAAACTTTGTCATGTCGACCCAATACCAGTACGAAACCTTCTACAATGACTGTGACCCCGAAATAGCCGACGCCGTCGCCAAGTCACTTAAGCCTCATTCTCTCAAGGCGTTTGGTGGATTTCCCTCCACCATAGGGTACAAAGAAGCTGGTTTTCTGGGTCGTCGCGCATACATCCGCTGTATCAAGGATCACGCCATACTGCTCGCGGATCAAGACCGCTTCCTTGCGCAGTCGGGGGTCGAATTCATCGTCAAGACGCTTGATTCGTCGCACAGCCCGTTTTTATCCATGCCAGAAGAGCTGACTAGGGTCGTCGAAGAGATCGTGGTAGATTTTGTTGCGGCTGGCGGGAACTGAGATGATTGACTTCGGATTTGCAGTTCTATTGCGATGGCTGCGATAAGGTTATGAAGACAGGAAAGACAGGAAAAGTACGAATACTGTATACACCCTTCACGTTCCAAACACGATGCCAGGGAAGCTCTGGCGCGGCTTGTTAATGGCATGGACTGGAGCAGGCGGCCCAACTGCACCTTATCCTCACAATGTTATAGACATACGTATCCGTAGCGTCATGCCGGTTAGGGTTAGTCAGGTTGTAGGGTTCATGTGCCAGCCTGGCTTCCTTCCACTCACTCTCGTTCCTTCATCTACAACATTACAACCAACATCAACAAACACGTCCACTACTCAATTCATTTTCACAAAAGAAGAATAGATAACACGTAAGACACTATGACTAGACACAATCTGGATATTCGTTTGCAGCAGAATCCCGAACCTGCACCAACGGTAAAAGACGCATATTCGTCAGAGTCGAGCCCAGCGCCTCCACCATTCTACTCCCTCAGCCTCGGTATCAACATCCCAACGCAACAATCCCAACACGCCACCAACTCCTCCACCAAGAAGCTGATCTACACAATTGTCAAAACTAAGCTCCTCATCCCCGGCGATGGCGACCCAATCCCTGACGCCGCCCTCGTCGCAGAAGGCAAGCTCATCGTCTGGGTAGGCAAGCAAGCCAACATCCCCAATGAAGTCAACAACAAAGCCATCCAAACATACACCGTCCCCTACTTGATGCCCGGTCTCTGGGATTGCCATGCGCACTTTGCCGCTGGACCCCCCGAATCGGCCACCTGGCCGCCGTACCTCGGCTTCGTTGCCGATGAGCCTGCCGCCGTGGGCGCTCGACTTGCTCGGATGTGCTGGGAGGCTCTTCAATGGGGATACACGTCCCTGCGTGACGTAGCAGGGCACGGCTGCGAGGTATCCAAGGCCATCAACGAGGGCTTCATCATCGGTCCCAATGTCTACAGCTCCGGCGCCTGCCTCTCTCAGCTAGCGGGACATGGAGACTGCTTCGCCCTCCCCGCGGGCGACGTACTACTAAACCTAGGAGTCAGTCAAATCAGGCCCGGCCATTTCGGCAGCAACATGAGCTGCATCGTCGACGGCACAGACGAGTGTCGCCGCGCCGTAAGACTCCAGATCCGCCGCGGAGCAAAGTGCATCAAAGTCCTCGCCTCAGGCGGCGTTTTGTCCAGCGACGATAACCCCCACGAACGCGCAGTTCAGCCCGGAAGAACTCAACGTTATCGTCGAGGAGGCAACACGCATGGATCGCGCCGTCGCAGCCCACGTCCACGGAAAGGCAGGCATTCTGGCCGCTGTGAAAGCCGGCGTCACGACTGTGGAACACGTCTCGTTCGCCGACCAGGAGTGCGTCGACCTCATCAAAGAGAAAGGCACCGTTTATGTCGCTACCGCGACTGTGATTCGCATACTCCTCGACTTGGGGAAAGACTTGCTGCCTCCAAAAATATGGGTAAAGCTTCTACAAGTTGCGGCTCAACACCAGACCGCCTACAAGTTGGCCATCAAAGCTGGCGTGACATTTGCTCTGGGCACCGACTCGCCACCGGGATACAACATGTCCAAAGAACTTGAGTACGCAGTCGACGCGGGCTTATCCAATCTCGAGGCTATCAAGGCTGCCACGGCGAACGGTCCACTCACAGTCAAGGGCCAGGCCCCCAAGACGGGGCAGCTCAAGGTAGGCTACGAGGCTGACTTTTTGGGGGTGACGGAGAACACCGCTGGAGGATGTCAAGGTGTTGCAGAAGAGAGAGCATATCAAGTGGGTGTGGAAGGGCGGCGTGCTATTCAAGGGGCCTGGTGTCGGTCCTTGGGGAAACACGCCGAATCCTGTCGATTATTAACGAGCCCCGACCTCCTCACTACTACTACCGTGAAATGCCACTCTACCATAGCTACATAGATAGTGCAGTTTAGCTGTTCTATCACGTTACGTATAACTGCGGCGGGTAGTTCCGAACGCTATTTCAGAACTCGAGAGCCAATGCCATCTTCGCCGGATCCGTAGCCCTGAGCAGTGTTATTCGAGCCTCGGTAGCCTGGTCAGACACAGGCATAATATTTTGAAGAGCATGAATGACTCCTACGGCAATGGAAGGGGATGCCTCATTCAGCTGAGCCAGGAGAGTCTCCATCACAGACTTGGGCAAAGAAGCTTGTCGCACTGGCGTCGTTGCGGGTGCTCGACGAGTCCCACGTTCTCATCCTCGAAGACCAATATTGCCAGTGCTTGTAGTATCGCGTCTGGAAGTTCTGTAAAGATACAAAGAAATTTGCCTCCGTGCTTTCGGGCTTCCCTGACCTGTTCTCCAGCAGCGCTATTGCGGCTCCCAGTCCGATTTTGGCAGGGCTTCCAATCAAAGAGATGGCCGGAAGATCGCAGCCTCCGAGGATGCTCTCCGTATAGTCTAGCCCATTGTTGCAGGGGTTGGTCTGGGAGCTTTGATGTCGCATAAAACTGATCTTACTCGAGAATTCTGAGAGGCAAATCTAGCTCATCAGCTGGCCACCAGTCAACGGCGACTTGGCGTGATTGAGGAAGATGCCGCTACTTCTTGCATAGTCTCATGCGTCATTGTACAGTCTGCAAGAAGCCGAGATTACCACGAGAAGTTTTTCGTTGACAACGGTTTGTTTGAGAGTCGTAGTGCCTCATCTCGCGCCCCTCATCAGATTATCGTCCATCTCTAATCCAGGCATCGGCTCTTCGTAGATTTAATAGAGCTTCTAGCCAGGCGATTTCCTTTTCGATTGTGCAACTCATCGTTGAGTCTGCATTTGTTAAGCCCATAATGATTACTTTTTAAAGCCGAAGTAGCATTAACAATATAGGTGGTATTTACGATTAGGCCTAATTGTTGAGAGATATTATCATCGACTGTAACTTTCTCACTTACACGCCCCGACAGAAAACCACATCGTCATATATGAAGACGTAAACTTGACGTAAGAGACTATATCAACATCTTAGATCCGCCGTCTTCCTTCGTCATCAATTCCCGGAAAGATCCAAATCGCAGAGCTGATCGCTGTCGCATTAAGACATGTTAGAAGTCCGGCACTGGACTCAAGTATCGCCGTCATCGATGCCAGAATACCAGCAAAGATTAATATTCTAGACCTCAAATGCAGCGTTATACTAAGAAGAATTCCTAATGTGTCGTCAATTAAGGACTGTGCATCTTCGTGATTGCTGCTTAAAGCCTACATACGTACGATTATTAGTTCTCTCAACGGTCGTATTAGCGGCCCGGGCTGGCACACGGGCTTCACAATTATGCCACCGAAGCCATGTCTGATGAATACGATGCAAATACACTGAAAATACCAGTCACTCTAGTTGTTCAGAATTGCAACTGACGCCTCGTATCGTACACTGTCGCCTCGAGCATCCGCAAGACGGCGCAACAACCACTGCGGCGAGCCTGGCCGCAATGCGA
The DNA here is from genome assembly GCA_009828645.1 of Calcarisporium arbuscula. Taxonomy (NCBI): domain Eukaryota; kingdom Fungi; phylum Ascomycota; class Sordariomycetes; order Hypocreales; family Calcarisporiaceae; genus Calcarisporium; species Calcarisporium arbuscula. Next base: position 1,869,999 of record WBSA01000004.1, read on the forward strand.
TACCAGGATATGGATATAGAGAGTGTGGCCCTGCAGCGAAAACTGGCCGAGCGATACAGTGGACCACGGTCATGTTGTCCTTCAAGAGACAGATCTCTCGACACACAAGCCCTCGATAGCGCGACATGCGATGGAAAAACAATACACCAGCGTTCACCATGTACAAAGCAAACAAAATACACAGCGGTTGCGGGGTCTGGTTCAGAGCTGTTGGTTCTGACTTGAACGGCAATCCAATGAGAGCTTCGCTTTTTGGTGTTGCACCCATACATTCATGCAGGGGTCCGTCGTCACCGTCAGACAGCCCCATCAGGCTCGGCGCGTAACGATTCCTCACTTCTGCCTTGTGCATGAGTTGCTCTCTGCTCACGCATTGTCTTCAACCGTAATCTGCGACAAAGCGTATATATTCAGCTTCTTGGGAGCTGCTGAAGCTGCTCTCTATACCTTAGATCGACTAATATGGCCCCTGTTGGCCTTTCCGGCCACATACAGGATGACCCAGAGAGGACCGAAGAGGTGACCATCAAAGACAAAGTGCTGTCCAGCGTCCCGATATCCCTCCGCACGTCCGACAACGACCTCACCATCTCCCACCGCGACATACATTCGTGCCTAAAGGGCGAGTTTAATCTAGAGAAGTTGGACGAGATATTCGACTGGCTATGGCTCGTCGGGCGCCCCACACCTCCGCGACCGCTGCATCACCAGCTTGCTCTCAATCGGCAAGTCGTCGTCACGGAGAAAATGGAGCTACACCTTGTCTGGACTACCGGCCGCATCTACCTCAAGCCCATCCCGGCATATCTAGTTGATCGCCGGTTCCTAACAGATTACCTCGCCTGTCTACCGTCCTGCGGTTGCTCCAAAGCAAAGGCCGGACAAATCTGGCCTGCAGACGCGCAACTCTGCGAGAACGCTAAGCTGCGCTGTCGAGTGTTGGGGTTTCTTTTCTCTTACGCAGCACTGATATCTCATAAGAGCGACTTCCGCATCGCCTGTGAAAAGGGACTGTTGCCAACCGAGAAAGACAATCTGGGTGGTCCTCTCGACTGGCAGAGTTGGCGGCAGCTGGTGCAAGAGCTGGATGAAGAATACAAGTTTGACAGCGTACAAGGCGACTCTGAACACGGAGTAAATGGGCACACAGACTCGGCACGAATATATCACCACATCCATCGTCGATTCGTCTACGGGGAGCTTCGTCTCAAGCGACTCAACAAGATCTACTTATTCCTGCATCCGCCATTCCTGCAGGGCTACATGTCGCAATGGAACGAGTATGCCACCTTCTTCAACGACAACCTGGCATGGCTCACGTCCATAGTGGTGTACATCGCCCTTGTCCTCACAGCCATGCAAGTCGGAGTCGGAATCGACAAGCTGAAGGATGACGGGAGATTCCAGGCGGCTTCATATGGGTTCACCATATTTGCAATTATCGGTCCCTTGTGTGCCGTCTTCTTTGTGCTGTTGGCGGGGGGGTGCTTGTTTGTAGATAACTTCTACAAGACACTAGCCTTTAGGAAGAAGCGCTTCAATCACGTTTTGCCGGGGCAGGCGCGTATACGGAAGGGTTAACCTGTGCTTTTCTTGTCTTTCAGTACGCTTAAATTCATGCTTAAATTTCTGTCTACACCAACCTTACCCGACCACTGCTGGTTAAAGTCTTCCTGTGCTGCAGCTGCAATCTCATTCTGCAGTAACACCCTCACTGCCAGCGTGGCCATGCCCTTGGCACAATTGACAGCAGCCTCGTGTGCCTCTGGCTTCCTAGCAGCTTCTGTAAACTCGTGGCTTTGTAACTATGCACTGGCCCGGTACAATGTAGGAGACATTGCCCGTATCGGTCGAAGCGTTGAAGGTGCCGCCCTGTCCAACAGCACCCTTCCGCCCAGACGGGCCATGTCCGCGACGTAGTTGGTGCACAGGCTAGAAATTCTGATGCAGTTCCTATACGTGTGTGCTCTGAAAATTTATCAGCACGAATGAAATGAGGTCAGACAAACTGTCGTGATGGTCCCGTGAGCGAAATGATCTTCGTAAACCAGCTCGGGACTGTCGTGGAGGGCCAGGCTAACATCGCGCAGCCCGGTGCTTACCTCGTAGAGCCTCTCATTGATGAGTTGGCGCCGCCATTTCAATCTGCCTCGACATTGTGTGCACGTAGAAAGCAAGTGGTGCCGTGACGCTTCGTCAATATCACGCTTCTTATAGATACAATTACTGGAGGCATGACATTCGCCTGATTGTACGCATGGCATGCCTCAGACCTTCGCCAATCCAACGTGGAATACCACGAGCAGCCATTTCAATTACTTCACCCGCTTCGAGTCTAGGCCACATGGAATCCCTCATCAGAATTGCTCTGAAGAATGCATCTGCCAATTTCGAACCATCGGCCGCAAGCCCCATTGGTCTTCCCTAACCTGCACCGGCTTCTAAATCCTCTCGACATATCCGCAAAGCCCGTTATTCCAGCATATTTCGGCTCTGCTGCGTATGTAGCCCCATGCCCTATACAGCGTGGTCCCTATAAGACCTTGGCAAAGTGCGCCATTCATTTCTCGGGCTACCTTACGACTTGACTGAATCGTCACAGGTCATGAGCCCGCCCCTCCGACCATCGGATTTATAGGGCTTTCGTGAACTCGAGTTTGGCAATAATATCTGCCATGGACTCTACATGGGCAAACGGGTGCTGCACATGGCACCAGGAACCATGACAATGTGCCATAGTTCCCTTCAATTCTAGCTGACACATCAAGTGGTTTACATGGAATAACCTGGCAATATAGCGTACACTCTACAATTTGAGATTCATCATCGGAGGGCCACCTCAGTTGCATAACAATTATGCTGCCCACACCTTGCTCTGCCATTGGAACTGAGGCCGCGGATCACGCACCCGTTGTCGTATCTACAGATGCGATGACAAGCCTAGGCGATTTGAGGTATCAGGTGGGATGTATGACAAGCTGTTTAGCAATCCGACATTGGCTTAACAAAGCGCAATGACAGCATGTAACAATACGAAGCATTTCTTGGGACTCCCCTGTTTGAGTGGCCGACGGATGATGGTATGAAGCGTATCTCCCACTATGGCTCCAACATATACTTACCGAGCGAGCCACGGGCCCTGCTCAGCTCAAAGACAGATCTAAAACATGGACATGTCCTGCGTATAAGCCGTCAACCGGCCACAGCGGTAGACCCACCGTCTCCGAACTGGACCTAGAGGCCGGAGCAGAGCCGGGCCAGACCCGAACTTAACTGTGGGGGCATCCGTGACAAGTGACAAGTGGCGGTGGTGGGGGTTCTGAAAAAATCCAGACCGACTGTTGATAACCACCAAAAAAAAGATTCGCCGATAAAGAATCCCGCCTTATCTCTCCATCCAACACCTCCAGCCTCGACTCTCCAGCCTACAATCTCCATACAGCACCACATCCACACCGACACAATGGCGAAAAGTAAGGGTATGTCAGACAAAACCATCACCTATCCACACCTTTCTCGTCTTCCCCCCCTCCCTCAGCGCAAACTAACCCCTCCCCAGCACCGGTCCAAACGCTCCCGCGCCATTCGCCGCGCCACCTCCCCCAGCATCGACACCGACAAGTCCCTCAAAGAAATCCAGCCTCCTCGCCGCTCCTCCATAAACTCGCGTCCCGCCGTCCTCGCAGTCCACCAATCAGCCGGCGTAACCAAGAAGTCCAAGCACGGCCGCAAGTCGCAAATGTCCGCCAAGGCAAGGCGGCGGCACGAGAAGGGACTGGAGATGGCGGAGGCGGTGGGCGAGAGAACGAGCAAGAAGGTGGCGAAGAGCCTGGATCGCGCGAGGAGCATCCAGGAGAGGAGCAAGGCTTGGGAGGATATCAATCGCGCTGCAGGGGCTGCCGAGGAGGCTGCAAAGGCTGCTGTCGGGGAGGCTGGCGAGGAGAAGGAGTGGGAGACGGACGAGGAGATGGATGTGCCTGACGCGAAGGAGACTACTGCGGTGGAGAATGCCGCGGTGGAAGAGGCTGCTGCCCCTGCTGCTGACGACGATGAGGACGTGATTCTATAAATGGTTTGCAACGATTTCACGAACAATGACGGGTCGGTTCCTCTACGGAGTATGGAGTTTGGGTCTTCAAAAGTACGGAAAAGGGTTTAAAGACGTGAGTGGAGGACCATGGAGGCTGCCAATGCAGCATAGCTAGAGTCCTTTTTCTCAAATGTGACACTGCAAAGTACATGAACACTACACATCGGTGCTTGTCCCTGCTAAACACCCAAATACACCAACGCTCCCTCACAACCTCGTCAACACGCCGCAAACACCACCACCACGTCAAACCCTCAGTCAAACCCTCACTTCTGCGCAAACCCCCTCAAGATAAAGTTTCATCGTCCCTCCAGCCTCCCCAGTAGCAGGCTTCCCCTCCCTCCCCTTATGAACACCCACCTCCTCCCTGACCTTCGCAACCACCGCCTCCGCCTCCTCGGCCGTAACAGGCCTCATCCCCTTCTTCCGGCCAATCATGACCTCCACCTTCATCCCCTTGCTCAAGAACTCCCCCATCTTGCGCATTTTCGTGGCGAGGTCATGCGCGCCAATCGCCCACGTGAGTTCCAGCTCTTTCGTCTTGGGCTTCCCCGTGCCGCCGCGCTTCTCCTTTAGTTCCTTGCGGCGTGCGTATTCCGCGCGCTTGTTGACGATTTTGCACACGGCATATTGGGCTGGCTTGCCGTCTTTTGTGTTGGCGGGGATGTAGGGCTGGATCATGCGGAGGGACTCCTCGGCGTCGAGTTTAGTGAGGACGAAGCGCGTGTTGAGGGGGCCTTCGCTCGCGCCGTTGTCGATGACCATGATCTGGGGGTCTGTGATTTCGTGGTCTTGAGGGGGACGAGAGCGGCCGGAGCGGTCGATGTCGCGCTGGGTCGTGAAGCGGCGGTCGAAGCCCCTATCATCGTCATCAGGGTCTGCGCTCTCGGTTCTCGGAGGCAGGTTTCGTCGCGGTCGTGCTGAGCCGGGGTAGGCACGTATTTGCCCTCCTAGTGCACTGTTTCGAGACGCAAGTTGCTGCGAGAGCGATGGGAGCTGCTGGGCGAGCAGGGAAGCTTCAAGTCGGACGGCTGGGCAGATGAAGACTCTGTAGAGCGCCCGACGGGAGTTGTAGAGGCATTGTAGGCCGCTCATGGCTGCTGCTTTCGACGATGCCTAAGGGAGAGCGGTGGCACCAATTGAGAATACAAGTGTGCCGCTGAGAATACAACAAAGCTGGAAGCTTGAGACTCAGACTGGCAGTCGGTGAGGTGGCTGGTGTGAAAGGCAGCTCCAGAATCTGACCCCCAAGATACCCCGACGTCACAGCGCCCAAGCCGCTAGAGCTCGTCCAGCCAATCACCACGTGCACCAGCATTCCTGTCAACCCACCCCCCCAAGCTCACTATTTTGAAGCTTCGCCTTCAGCTTCGCAGCATCTTAACAAACGACGGCACAAAATCTCACAAAGGATCTGCGATAATCACCTCAATCCGCAATCACACACGCGCAGTCAACCACTAGCTTTAGGTCTCCTGTCTACAATGACGGCACCTCAAGCAATGTCTTCATAGCGACACCTACGCAAGCACCCTCCCAAACCTCAACCCAACCTCACCACACATCATGGCCTCCTACTTGGGCCATCCCCTCCGTCTCCTGACATCAACCCTCAAAGCCACCGCCCTCGCCCACCTAACCCTCTCCCATTTTCTCCAAGTTTCCCCCGCCGAAGGACCCTCCATGCTCCCCACCTTCACCGTTGACGGAGACTGGATCGCCGCAGACATGACCTCCCGCCTCGGCCGCCATATCCAGGTCGGCGACATTGTCCTCTACAAGATCCCCATCTTCGCCGCCCATAGCGGCGTCAAACGAGTGGTCGGCATGCCAGGCGACTATGTGTCCCTCGGGACGCCGGGTGAGCGTGGCGAGGAGCAGATGATTCAGGTATGTATACTTCTTCGTGCTGGATAGCATCATGTTCCATCCATTGTGCTCATACTCTTAGGTCCCTGAAGGCCATTGCTGGATCGTTGGTGATAATCTACCCGCTTCTCGAGACTCCAGGAATTTCGGGCCCTTGCCGCTTGCACTTGTACAAGGGAAGGTATTCGCAAAAGTGTTGCCATGGAACGAGAAACACTGGATCAGGAATGGCCTCGAACCAACTGAGACCGGATCATGACCCCTCCAGTAGTATACAGTATATGTATTAGTAACGACGTCTTGCGCAGGGTGGATTGTAACTAGAATTGTAACCATCTACTCTCCATTGAGGGAGTGTATGTGGGTTTTGCTGCTCACAGACCCCAAGTTGAGCATGACATCAAAGGCAGGATTATCTATGGATCTCGGCATAGTTAAAAACCCTGTAATAATTGTCCTCTAATTACATCGGTAGTCCGTCTTCCTCCACTAAAAAGATGCCACAATCTGTCTCCTGATTTAAAATCAACCGATGCTAGGCTAGTCCGCGGTAGAGCCGCATATGCTTTGTACAAAGAAGAAAACATGAAAGCCCGCCTCAATATCACCACCAAGCCTCCTCTTCTTCTCAAAAATAAAACCAGCACAGGCATTTGGATCATCGGCGCTTAGGCCGTAATCTTCAAGAATAAAATGGTCTCGCCAAGATTAGGTGTCGCCTCTTGTTGGGTTAAAACAAGAGTGGAGCAGGTTGAGAAGTGAATAGAACCAAAAGAAAATGGGGTTCTCCGCCTGTAGAAAAAAAAAAAAGAAGACTTCGTCAGTCTGCAATAACTTCGAGACGCCAATAACACCATTGTGTCGCCGTGGTGCATCACGCCGCCAATTCGCCGACGCCAACACCCACACAAGACACCAAAGCAAATGCACCGCCTTCCAGGTTCCTCGCGCCGCTCCTATCGTCCTGATAAGGATGGGTATCTCAACCCTCGATGTGAGTCTTGGACATGCTCTGCCCCAGGAGCTCCAGGCATCGCTGCGCCAGGCTCACAACTTCGCCCTCGTCTTCCTCTTCCAGTGCAGGCTCGGATTCAACTTGGCGGTTGGCAATGTTTCGAATGTGTTCAATAATTTCGTCTGCTTTGCCAATGAGCCCTATCAACGTCTTGTCTTCGGACTCGAATAGCTGGAGCAGAGTCCACACAGCAATGTGTTGGAAAGTAGAATCTCCTGATTCAAGGAAACGGCAGAGGTATCCGTGGATACCACCATTCGGCTCATTCCAGTTTTGTACAAAGATGGAGTAATCCCCCACTATCAAAGGTTAGCAAATCACAAGTACCACACAGTGATCCAGTGCATCAATAACATACCCTTTGAAGAAAGATTCCCCAGTGCAGCGGCACTGTTGCCCTGTACCTCTATACTAGGCGAAAGCGTCAGAGGAATCAATACATCACAGACTCCAAGATTCAGTAGGTGCGATTTGAGATCATCACTCAGGGCCAAAACAGCAATCGCCGCCGTCATCTCTGACTGCACGGTGACCGGAACGTCGAGCACCAGCTGCTTGCATTTCTGCACTGCACCAGCATCCAACACCAACGCCTTGTTTCGATCGGAGCTGGCTGCCAAATTTCGCAGCGTCGAGATGGCATGGCACTGGATCTCCTCGTTATCGGTAGAGCCCAGGAGATCAACCAAGGGTTTGAGGAAGTTGGCTTCGATGATGGGTGATTCGTTGAGAGGGTGGATAGAGATGTTTCGTATGCAGGCGACAGCGGAGAGGATGAGGGGCAGGTAAGAAGACTGCAGAAGACGCAGAAGCGGGTGTAGACCATTTGCGCGGACGATGTCCAGCTGGTACTTCTCATCCGAAGCCAGGTTTCGTAGCGACAGTGCGGCCTGGCACTGGACTTTAGGGGAAGAAGAATCCATGAGATTGACCAGGGATTGTACAAGCTTAGGCTCGGATGTTGCCAGCTTTCTCCTATTATTGGCGTCGACAGCGATGTTGCTGAGGGCAGTAGTGCAGTAGTACTGAACGTCGACGTCGGTAGAAGAAAGCAGCTGGACGAGGACCGGAATAGCACCGGCGTTAACAAGTTGCTGCCGATTCTCATCTGAGGAGCAGTTAGGAATAAGCCTCAAGCGGGAAGAATACTACTTATCCGTACCAGAGTGTGTCATGTTGAGAAGGGCTCCGGTGGCATTCCTCTGAACGCGCATATCTCTCGATTTTGCCAGTCTCGTCAGCGGGCCGAGCGCGCCAGACCGAGCAATCTTTGCCTTGTTTTCTTCATGTGTAGCGAGATTCGTGATGCAGCCAACAGCATTGCACTGGACCTCGACATTAGGGGAGAGCATCTGCCGAATTAGTGGAGTTAGACCGCCAAGTTGGACGATGAGAACTTTGTTTTCGGCTGTTGGGCAGATCAGTATTTGTACAAGACATAGCTGCTGGGGCAACGGGTGATTTGAATGGCAAGGAAAGTCGTACTGTTGACAGCTAGGTTTCCTAGAGCCGCACTAGCAGCTCGTTGGACCTCGATATCTGGGCTCTGCAAGAGGAAGAGGATGGGCTCGAGCGTGTCTCGGTCTACTTCTCGGACATCTATACATTGGAGTTAGCAAAGAGTTTTGAGGGATGGTCGGCGTGGTTTGCTTGTAGGTCAAAAGATAGTTTTGGTGGGATCAGCCTTGCGATTCGACATACCTCGCTCCGTGATCTCGGCAAAAGTCAAACTGGCGCTGCGTTGGAGGTCGATATTTTCCGAGAAGACCAAGGTGCTCAGAGCGCGGAGGGGTTCGCCGGAAAAGAAGTCGGTCTCGCCGCGCTGTAAATATGTTAGGGACGCACATAGAAAAATTGGTGATGTAATCACTGACATTCTCAAGGTATTGAAGTAGGTCAGCGACGGCTTCCCGCTCGCTGTCGGCAAGGACTGGTTCGTAAAGGCCATCGCGGGCTCGGCCTAGAGAAGGGTCAGATTGCAGCTCCAGCAACAGCGCTTCAAAACAAAGCGAAGCAGGGAGCTATACCGCCACAGCATGATGAGCAACCCGCACCCATGGCTGCTACAGGTCCTCGATTCGTTGATCTAGTACTGTGATCGGTCGGAAGGTGTCGTTGCGTTTCTTGGTGTTGTTGTTGTGGTGTGTTGACAAAGCTTCAGCCTGGGGTTGAACCTCGTCACTAGCGTCGTCACCTCGCGGAAGCAACGAGCTGCAGCTGGGTTTAGCGCTCTTTCGTGTGCGGGCTCCTGTGTCAATCCAGCGAAGGAATAAGATCAAGCGATCTTTGGCAAAGGCTCGAGGGCCGGACTGCGGGACTGCGGGATGGCGATGATGATGCCCGATGGAGTGTACCTGAGGGAGTGTGCTCCTACTGACCGAAGAGCAGAGGTTTGAGATCAACCAGGCATGGACAAGGGAGATGAAAGGCGGCTAGTTTCAGTGCTAGTGGCAGAAGAGATGGAGAGACCCTGGTTGAAGGTGGGACTTCTGGCTCAGTGCCTCTTCAGTGTGTCCCCAGCGCCTTCTGTTCACTATTACTCGCTGCGATGCACCTGTAGGTTGGGACAATGGTCACCAGTGGCGGGGCGGGCAGGTGCTGAGTGCTGCCTTCTCATTGGCCCAAGCTCTCCATACTGTCGACACCAACTTGGCGAGCTCTGTAGGTACCACGCACATTTGATGGGATTACGGCCTGGGTACGGAGTACTTCGTATTTTGGTTGGTACTGTCAACTCAGAGAGAGGTATTATGTAACACGAGTAAACTTCATTTTTTGGGTGACGAACACGGCCTTGTGATGCCGCAGGACTTGTCATCTAAAAAAAAAAACCTTATTCAATAGTTTTTGAAGTCCCAAACATCTGCATCCAGGATATGATAGCTTGCTGGACTTCCTAAATACGCTGCATCAAGTGGTTGTTGTGGGGTCCTTCCTTCCCTTGCAAATCTACAAACATGTACTTTGTACAGTTAATGAAGTGCAGGTCTCATGATCATTTCCACTGGGTATATCTTCTTCCTTTCTTTGCTGATAGTGGTCTTCATCGGGAAAACTGCTACTACTCTCTTTGATGATTACAAATATTCATCACCACGAAAGACATTGTTCATCCAGTTGCCAGTGATGCATGCTACCTCAAACCCGCGTGTGTTTGGAGCTTGGTAGGTTGTGCGCTTAGATACCATGTCTCAGAGCTGGTGTGGTTGCAACCATGTGATGCACGAGGCGGATATCAGCTGGACATAAAAGCGGTTTGTGTGCATCCGTTAAACTCGTATTGGCCCGGGTAGTGTTCCCTGTGCCGGATATATTCTTAGAGTACGAAGTCTTAAAAGTACTGGTGTTGTTTCTCAGAGGATCTGTGGGGATGGAATGAAGGCTCGGTAATCTTAAATATCACTCGCCATCGCCAGTGCCCTACGCTTCCGAGGGCTACCCTACAGAACTCTACCAACATTGTTACAACAAGACGGTGGTTTCCGTCCAATGACCAGTCTTGATGATATATTTGTGGACAAATCTTTGTGGAATTGTTAAAAGACTTTCCGGTTTATTCGAGTGATCAATTGAGGATGAAAAAGCGAGAACAACCTGTAGGTGCTCAAGGAACTATTTCTTGATTTTCGAAATCTCTGAAGCTCTTTATCTTCCACAGTTGTCTGGCACAAATCAGGAGCTTACAATATATGTTCCAGTAATGGCCAAACAGAGAGTAGGGACACTTCTTACACCCTAAGCTCTCACCCGTTGATCAATATCTAGAAAGAAACTAATTATTAATAGTATATCAGCATGTTGGGCTGCCGAAGTAGCTAGGCTGGTGGTGGTGATGTAATACTTGGGGTGCGCAAGCCCCTGCGATCAGGCCCCGCCAGCGAGCTGTGGTTGGGCCTATCGCCTTGCGAGGACCGCCCATAGGCGATAAGGAGCCTGGAGGCCTGGAGATTATAGCCGAGATGGACGCCAATACTGGCAGCTGCGAGCAATTCGGCGCTGCCACTAAACTAACAGAAGTGCAACAGCTTATCTAAACATCAAACGTTACAATGAAACTCTCCACCCAAGATTTTCTTCCTGCATCTTCCCTCGCACGAAATTCGCGCTCGATTCAGAAGGCCACAGGCCACAGGCTCGCATATGAAGCCGCAAGCAAGCCAATTGGTCCTCGACGTAGCCTCGCAATGCACGGTGCCTATCGCCGGAATGGAGGGAACTTCAGAGCCCGTTAGCGCCCAGTCAGTGGCCGGACCCGGAGCCGCCCCCGCACCTGCCGATTTTGAGGTCGATGCTCAGCAAGCTCAGGCTCAGGCTCCAGCTCGGTCTCAGGCGCCATCACTCGCCCAAGGTCAGACTCAGCAAGAAGACGTGGTGCGGGCAGCCTCAATTTTGAAGGCTGACGCCTTGCCTGACCCAGAGTCGGCGTCAAAGGTTGGATTGCCCTTAGAATCTGTCATTTGCAACCCATCCCCCCCCCCCGCGATTGCGCCTACGATTGAGCCTACACTGGAACCACGGCTAAACCAAGCTCGCAGGCAGCGACAGCCACTCACGAGGTGGAAACAAACCCCGCTATCCGTCACTTTGTCGCCCCATCATCTTATCTGCGCAACAAGGCATCACACGGCAAGACCGCTGCCACGACACCGATGGCAACCAGCAGAGCCATGGCCGCCGTCTCTCCAGATCTAAAACCCCCAAGTCCTCTTGACCGGGATCAGCAGCAAGGCCTGGTGCGAACCCCTCCCCCGCTTCGCCGTGGCGACGTGATGATCTCTTCCGGCATTACTGACCTTCCTTCTGCAGAGGGCGATCCGCGATTTCCTCCGCGTACGCACGAGCTACGATGTTCTCCCTCTATCGTTCCGTCTGATTGTCCTTGATACCGACCTACTCATCAAGAAGAGTCTTAATCTCCTGATACAGAACTGTGAGTGCCCGTCGCATTCCTGCCGTCCACATTCCCTTGCGTCGATCCTACCATCGCCATTGCAGGCGTCTCTGAATGTCTTGCACAGCGATTGTGTCAGCGCCATTATGGGATTCGCATACGGCCAAGTTTGCTGGGCTGCTCACTAGCACGGAATATATAAATGTGATCCAGTACTATTGCCAGTTCCCAGACGAGATTAGCAAGCTGGATCAATTTCGCTTGAGTAGTCTTCGAGGTACGTTCCCCATGACTGCCACTTTGACAATAGAGGCTAACATGTGCCCAGATATCGAAAAGGCCATAGGCGCCATCCCCATTGAAACCCTCTCAGTCCACCCCTCTCGACCCCTCTTCGAAGCCTGCAGCACTATGCTCAAGACAAGTGCCCGACGAATTCCCCTTGTTGATGTCGATGACGAGACCGGAAAGAGACTGTCGTATCGGTGATTACGCAGTACCCGCATCCCCTCAAGTTCATCGCCGTCAACAATGAACACAATACCGTTCTCCTCAAAAAGACAGTGCGCGAGCTGAGTCTTGGTACATATTCGGATCTAGCGACCGTGCGCATGGAAAACACCGTGCTTGATGCGATTCATATCATGGTGGATCGTAACATCAGCTGCATCCCCATTGTTGACGAGCACAATCGAGTCCTCAACGCTTTCGAGGCCGTGGATGTCATCCCATGCCTAAAAGGCACCGTGTACGATGAGCTGGACGGCACGGTTGGCCAGATCCTTTGCAAGCGACCGGAAGACAGCCCAGGTATCTACTCGTGTGGCGAAAATGACAGGCTCGACTCGATATTCGATACGATACGAAAGAGTCGCGTCCATCGACTTATTGTCGTTGACGATGACAACAAACTCAAGGGCATCATTTCGTTGTCTGACATCTTGAAGTATGTGCTTCTATGGGGGGAAGAAGGTAGTGCAACGGATGAAGATTCGATAAAGAGGCCTAGAGAGGACGAACAGAGAGATTGAAAGATATAAACAGCTTCGTGCTTCCCGGCAGCAGCCTGCATCCGCGAGATGAAACAAGGCTGGATATGGTATTGGAAACGGTAATCCAGCTGAGACGCATTATGTACGGCGTACGGTGGTTTCAATCAGTGGCACACCGCTTGTGTTTGTAGACCTTGAAGTTGGGTCATCTCTATCTGCTATAGATTTGTTGATAGAGTAGGACTATTTGGTATCTGCCAGAGCCAAACTACGGCTACATAAGAAAACCCTCGGATGGGTCAAGGATCTTCAAATTTTGCTCACTATTGCCATGTCACCGGCACGGCGTCTATAAATACCTTGCATAGCAAGCTCGGGATGTCCAACTAACTTGGCAAGGGTGATGGAGCGAGCGGGTTACGTGGAGGGCGCTTGTGTTACGTTGCTTGTACCACCTGGCCCCTTTAATCTAGAGAACAACGAAAGAGATTTTGGATGAAGAATTGTCACTTGTTGGTTATTTGTGTCATTGAGGCCATAGTACTGAGAGTGGTGATGGCATATTATCACGTTGTTTCGCCTTGAACACTCGTACTCGCACTGTCAACAGCTGGCAAGTAAGGCAGCTGTGACTTAGCCCGCCGCAGAACCAAATCTGTGGAAGAAGGGCACATGCGAGACGTTATCCAATATCTCTGCCTTTTCCTTTCCAAAACATGGTCCTACATTGCCTTTTGGCAATACTAATGAGACCCGATGCTGAGCAGAGTATTTGATGCTGCGTGTTTTGCAATATTGCAGGGCTGACAGGTTTCACCAGCTGCTGTGACCACTTTCCGTCTTCCGATTCCCGACCTCTGACTTCCTCCTTCTCCCGATATCTCTCAGCTGGGCACCCGGCGACAACCAAGAGAGTAGACACTTGTGCCTCTGTCAGTCACGATGAGCAGCCTTTACGAGTATCCAAGGCTCGACATTACAGCCAGTACTGCAGTCGCTGGGACACTTGCGGCCAGGGGTCTCGTCGAGCAGTAGTAGCTGGATACGACTCCTCAATACACACTCTTCGTGTCTAGGATTGTATCCCCCAGTCGCTTATTTACTCTTGGACATACCCTGCCGAGTCTCCCATGGCCCAACCACAGCAGGCTACCGTCTCTAGTGCTGCTGATCATCGGTTACTACCCTCGTCAAGCTGTGTTTCTCTTGGCTTTCCTCAAGGCGCAGCGGCGCATAACCTGATAAATCCTAGAGCTCATCTGCGAAGCAGCCAAACGTGGACGACGAGCAGCGGCGAACTGGGTCTCCTCAGCGACACGGATGAGGTCAATGACAGAATCATTTTTGTTCAAGAATACAATCGCCTAGCAAAAAAAGTATGTGAACTGACTGAGTATAAGCTAGAGAATAGGGATGGCTGACTGCATGACTACAGCACGGAATTAGGCTGTTGATTATTGAGGATTTTGAGCGGAAGCAGGTTGGACATCTCCCTTCCCGCCGCTATGACGACCGCGACAATCGTATACCGGTAGACTGATTACGAATGTAGAAAGAAGCTAGTCCAAGCGAAAAACGAAGCTGGTTCCATCGAATATTTAGATCAGCCACACATCATCAACAATCACCCCCGGATGCACAACCCCCTTCTCAAGCTATAGCCCGTCATAGGCGTAGCATTTCTGACCTTGCTCACATCATACACGGGCGGCGCGAACCCCCGAAAGTCGTCGATATTCAATCTATGATTCGACTGAGTGGCAAGAGTGTGCTATACCTTCCATCCGAATATTCGCCCTGCTCATTGGTTCTCCCAACGTGTATCCGGGCTACTGCTCAGCACCTTGCCCAGCACTCCGCCACCCGAGGAATTTTTCGCATACCAGGATCAGCCAGAGTCGTGAATACACTTTTCGAATATTACTGCCATGTGGAAAGGGGTGCGGTGAATATTGCTGGCACTGTTCGCTGCGTAACACTTCCGCTCCATATCCAGTACTCTGTCCACGATGTGGCCTCCACCTTCAAACGTCTACTGTCCGTGCTGCCTGGCGGTATTCTTGGGTCTCTCCCTGTTTTTGACGCCTTAGTTGCAATCAATTCCCAATTACATGGCGACCCAGAATTTCCTCGCACCAAGCGAACTAAGATTCGGGCTAGGCTCATTGCTCTAGCCATCGGAACCATCGGCTCTCAGTTTCGAAGAGAGCTCGTATGTGCTGTTTTTGGACTGTTGAGTTTGATAGGCCGGATTGCCGAAATCTCCCCTCGAGAAGATCAAGAGGGACGACCACTTCCCACTGGTGACCTCATGGGGTATACGGCTCTGGGGATCGTGTTCGGACCATTGTTGGTTAGAGACCTTCTAGACCGCTACACGATGAGGTTGGCAGCACCAAACTCAGGAATGCTCCTATTTCCCCTATCACCGCAAAAACGACGTGACAGTCGTAAAAACAGGACTGTAGAGCCTAATCTTCCCAATCCACCAACTATTGACAAGGTACTGGTAGCCAATACTATCACTGAAATGGTGATTTCTAATTGGCGCGACATCGTCCGCCAGATGCAGACGTTGGGCACACACCATCGACGGGAGACTTCTTCGGTCTACGGACAGAAGCGACCAATAATTCCTCCTAGCTTAGGTGCATTTTCCATAAAAATGCCACCAGATTTGAATGTGGTGGGAAAGGAAACAGGCAACGGCACATCTGAACAGGATGGTAGCCCTGAGCCTGCAACTCCGAAACTGGGTGTAAGAAGATCAAGGCTCGCCAGCAATACAATGTCTAATCGACTGCCCTCGAGGATAAGCAACATATCATTTGCACCTACTCTTAACGACAAAATTTCTCAAGGAAGTTCTCGACAAAACACATCCTCTTCTGACTTGGGTCGGGAGCAGTCACCTTTAAGATTTGACAGGAGTCAAGCAACCAGTCAATGGAATAGTCATTCGACTATTGGACGTGCACACGCTTCTCCATATATGAGAAATCAGAATACCAGCCGTCACGGAACTCCCCAAGATTGCATGACTGAATTGACTAGTGGAAACAAAGGACCATCCGGCCAGGGACAAGATACGAAGACTGTGGTACCGCAGGTCTACTTTGAGAACGCACCGCCTCGCGTCTCATCGAGGCAAACAATTAATTATGATAGATCTGGTACCTTCTTATCATCTTCTCTTGAGGAGGATATTACGGCCGCTCCTTCTCATATTCCACGTGTGTCAGAATCTCCGACTGCGAATAGGCACAACGAATATGCCAACTCTAAAGACCAAGATTTGGTGACTTCACAGTCTACCTCTAACCACCACTGGAATGAGCAGACAACAACAAGCCCGATTCATAATTCTGATCCAATACAAACCCGGTCTGATTCCTCGGAGGCTTTACATCCACAAAGAAGTACTAGCACGCCGAAAATGCAGGATAGGAAACAATTGACACGTGCGGATCCTGATGGCTCTGGGAAGGAGTCTGTTATCGCACAGGAATACGAACCAGATGGAGTACGAAACCTCAAGAAGGCAGACGATGCTGGGGTAGATGCGAAAATTGACGACACTTTGGGTGGAAAGCCTTGGGATACTTCTCAGAATGCCAGTGCGAATCAGACTACAGCATCAAAAGTTGTGAAGGACCTTGCGAGAGACTCCTGTGGCGCAACACCAAAGCAGTTCTATCGCCCAATGCGAATGCCACGCACGTTTTTGGACAATGCTGGACAACTACTACAAAGTCGTTCAACACCTTGTGTCAACAATTCCGAAACACAAGTTACTGGCGATTCAAGTGGGACTCTGGAAAATGACCAACATGAAGTTCCCCTATTACCTCCGGACTGGAAATTTGGTGACAATACGCCGACTTACAATCCAACAAGGCGACGGTCACCGGGCTTGACCTTTAAATCACCTTCAAATCATAACAACAACACTCCACAACTGGGTTCAGATGGTATAACTAAAAGGCCGAGAGAATGCCAGTCTCTCGACCATATGAATTCGAAGCATTCACTGGGACCAGTCTCACCTATGACAAAAACTTTCTCACCAACGAAGCGCGGTTCTGTCAAGGCAATGACCGCCATGTTTGAGAACCAAGAAGTATCTAGGAGTACATCGCCAGTACGAAATACACCCCAGCCACAAGACAACAACGAGTCGATGCCGTTCAATTCAAGTCCAACCAGGTTGGGGCAGCAACTGACCAGGGAACCCACCAACACTACACGTTCATCGAAATCCGTGCACATTAGCCGGCGCAGTCTACCCGTCTTGCCAGTAGAGCAGCATTACCGATTGACAAGGAATATTAAACCAGAATTGCGAAAATCGACAAGTTGCAGTGTGTATCTACGTTCTAATGCTCTGGAAGACGGACGGCAGGGGAGGCAGAATCGCAGTCCTAGGAAAACATCAGCCTATCACCAAAGACAGTCACTGCCTGCATTAAATGCAAACCCTGGGGGTGAAATGGATGACAGAGCACTGCGACACGCAGCCAGCCTGGGAACTATGGTCCCTCACCCTGAGGGGCCTCAAATTGCACGGCATTTGAAGCTTACGAAGCCTTCTACGCCTTCCTCAAGATTAGACCGAGAGAGTGATGAGCCGAGGCCCGTATTCCAATCCAGCATCCCTGCGACGAATTTTGGATCTACAACGATTCTATATGCGCAAATCCAAAGTCTCCGACGGCATCTAGATGTGAGATGTGAAGAGGCAGCACAGCTGAGAAGGCAGCTCCAAGCCCACGAGGAGTCAGAAATTGGAACGTTGAGCGAGCAGTTAAGGGTAGCAACGGGAGATGTGGCGACGTGGAAAAGTCGAGCTGAAGCCGCCGAGAAGAGGATAAAAGTATTTGAGAACTTTATGAAGAAGATGCGCACAATCAAGGAGTGGATGGCGCCACAAGTACAGTCCGACGACAAAGAAGAGATGGGCAGACTACCACCACATGCCTCGCAAGGTGACAGAGAGATTGAAAAGGAAAACCAGATCAGACACCAACATGTCAGATTCGCAGACGGTGAAGGGAGTCTTGGCAGAGGAGCAAGTGATGACTCGGGGATTGTAGAAGAGGGCGGGGTGGTTCCAGCGCGAATACGAGCCTGCCGGCACGGCGCTGCGAAACATGATGGCCCATTAGATGGCCCATCGATGGTTGACCAAATTCGAGGGGAAACACAGAAACTGGATGAAAATAAGAAGATGAAACTGGGTATGGGTGAAGCTGTGACTGAAATGTGGGATGCTGTGGATGAGTTATTGCTGTTGGAAGATCAACTGGTGCTTTGAAGTGGACAAGGCGGCGGTTTCTTGGGGTTATAAGCGTTAATTGGACAATGATGATAGCACGAGTTAGGCGTGCTTGGCGGTGTTTTATTTATGGGACGGATATTTATAATGCTCTCGACTAGAATGGATGCGAAATATTGTCCAAAAAAAAAAACGTCATGGAGATGTACAAGCATGATATGATGAATGAAGTTGGTCTCGTGTTCACTTCACACCAGCGTTTGAGTCATGTAGTAGTTTAGTTGATGTAGTATATATTCCTTTCGTTACATGATAACTGATGAACCAACGGCTTATAACCTCGCCTGTTTGTCCTAGCAAACCCAGAGGAGAGGTGAACACGCTATATAACATCATCTTGACTCCTCTCTACCTGAACCCTACTCATGTGCCTCAGTAATTGCTTCGAGTAAGTCCCCGTCAGACTCGTCACCGGAAGGATCGTACTCGTACAAGTGACGAATATGTTGAGCACTGGACGGAGCTTCATCCCGTGAGAGAGGAAACACCATGGAATCGTGTCGTGTGCTAGGCGGGGATGGAAGAGGCGTTTCCGTGTCGTTGATGGGGAATATGTAAGGGCGACAGAGGTGTGAAATGGAGCAGGGGTTGGGCGGACGGGATGAAAGTTGGCAGATGGTAATCTGGGGAAAGCGGCCAGGAGATTATCTGAGAGCTGTTTAGGTCTGTAATCTGCGGTTTCCGGGGCTCCCTCGCCGGAGAGTGAAAAGGGTTCGTGCGGCAGGTCAGAATCGGAGGATGCACTTGAAGACGAAGTTACGTTGGGGTCCACCGTCGAGGGGTCGCGTGCAAGTGGCGATGACGAGTTCGAGGGCGGCTGAGTGACGACTTGAAGAAGGAGGGAAAGTATCGGGCGGGTAAATCATGGCGACACGGGAGCGTGTATGTCGGCCATGATGGGGCGAAAGTGGTCAATTCGCGTTTATAAAGATATCCTTGCACTGGTGCGTTGCCTCGACTACGGATGCGTACAGCCCAAAATCTGGACATGTCAGTCTGGCATTCCGGGAGATGCGGCGTAGATTCACGTACCGACGTTGGCGCCTAGGTCCCGCGAGCTGAGGACCTTGATTGAGAGGTCGGGGTTGACCTTCCCGATGACCTGGACGGCGTTGCCGTTGATGAGGTGGGCGTCCTGTGCGTGTCAGCAGAGTATGAATTGGTGGACTCAGGAGGGCAGGTTGGCACTGACGCGGTTGAGAATGACGGTGACGACGCCGTCAGAGTCAATGGTGGCCTGGTCGCCGCGCAGCTGGGTGACTTTTCCGACAATGGTGACGAGCTGGTTGACGAAGTTGTCGAGGTAGGGGGCGGTGATGCGGGGGGAGGAGAGCTGAGCTTCGGACATGGTGGCGGCGGGAGGCGTGGTCTTAGCAGGGATATTGAATCTTGGGGAGACGAGAGTTACGAGGGACCTGTATCTGTATCTCTGGGAGATGAAGTTGGTGATGCTGGGATGCGAGGCAGAGGCGACCCCCTCCCCCGCTGACTTTGTGTCGCGTCCGAGTCGCGTCCGAGTCGCGTCTGAGAGGGAAGCCGCACACGAAGTCATGTGACTCTGTTGGCATTGGGTCTCAAAAGTGTGGCTGAGCGCAGCCAACACTGCCACACCACAGGGACAGCTAGCCTTCAGCTAGCCTCCACTATCCATCACGATTCATCAATTCCGCGATGCAAGGATGCCAAGATGCCCTGCTGGTTGCCAGGATGGTGGAATTGCGCCCAAGTCATATCCATCGTCGACACAGCCACGCATGGATCCCAGCGCGCCTGCCCCAATATCCGGTCCACTGAAGCGTCAACCTGCCACGGCTCCATGACCGGTCCCGCAAATGCCGTTGCGTTGACTGGTGAAACAAGCGGGACGATGACCACATGGTAGCGCCCAAAGTGCCATGCAGGATTGCCACTTTGGGTGTTTGGTTGACCGCCGTTGCAGATGATAGTGATGATGCACGGAGCTGTCTGGCTTGGGGCTGTGTGGCAAGCGGGCTAGACGCGTCGAAGTGGCACGCGATTGAGATGCAGTGGAATGCACAATGCCACGCTGTGCATCCCCACCACTAGAATGGAGTGCTTTCTGGTGCCTACGAAGAAGTACAGGTCAAGGTCAAGGTGAAACATGGCACTGTGTACTCTGTAAGTTGACGACGGTCTTTAATGAAGGGGTGGGCTGGGTGGCAGCCTGACAACTGGACATGGGGTGGCATCTTCACTCGTGGATCTGCAAGTCCAAGTAGGGTATCGTCATATCTGTCTCTAGCTGATCATAATCCATTCCCGCGTATATCCAATTCCGCTCGCGCCCACAAGATGTTCAAAACGCACCAAGCATCCGACTTCCAGCAAGTGCCAGCCCGCAACCCCCGTCACGAAACACACCAGACTCTAGACACGCACTACAAATGCCACCCGAACAAGAACCAGCAGCGCCGCCTCCACAAGAGCCCATGCATCACAATCCTCCACGTCGTCAGCGTGGCCGCCACCCCGCCCGCCAGCAGCGGAATCAGCTGCCCAACAGACTTGATCTGGCCGGCGCCCACGCCCTCCACGTTATTCACCCGGATGAGGTACTCCACCGTGACGATGGACAGCGCAATCAGCCCCATGGACAGCACCAGGAGCGCAACCTCGACTTGGGGGCGCTTCCTCTCCGGCTGCTTGAAGCCTTCCTCGAAGCCGTCCTTGAACCGGAGGTACGCTGCGTACACGCCTGCGCCGGCTAGAGCGACGGTCGTCACCAGCGCAATGACGGCGACGGCCTTGCCGAGGGAGCGGATGGGCCCGTGGATGCCCGCGCCGTTGAAGAAGATGATCTGCTCACACCCTTCCTTGACCATGCCGTCTATGCCGCGGAACCAGAACCAGACGCCGTACGCCGAGAGCGCCATGTAAAACCCAATGCGCAGCATGCCGGAGAAGTGGCCGAGGTAGCTGATGCCGTCGCCGGTGAGGCTAGACAGCGAGCCGCAGAGCAGGAACATGGTGACGACGGCGCCGACGGCGTGGTGCGAGCTGTTCATGGACGAGTACTCGGTGCACAGGCCGAGGAAGATGGCGACCTGGATGATGAGGTTGGCGAGGCGAAAGGTCGCCTCGTTGCGGGGGTCGAAGAGGGTTGCGAGGAGGGTGGCGCCCCATTGTGCGTAGAGGCCGATGCGCACGCCCAGGCCGTAGAGGTCGTTGTTGCCCTGGATGGAGCAGTCGACCGACATGTTTGGGATGCGAGCTGTGGGTTGAGAGAGGGTGGCGATTGATGGTTTTGGCGGATGGGTAGTCGCAGTGAGTGGGAGGTGCGGTGTCGGCTGTGGTTCTGATCGTTGGTAATCGTGCAAGTCGAGCCACAGTGATGCTCGCGATGACGCTTTTTATCTCGCCGCGACGGCTAACGACAGCACCATCCAGACAATGTCTAAATATCACGACTCGACGTCATCGTGGGAGGAGAGAGAGAGAGAAAAAAATCAAGGCTCAAGACGAAAAGCAGCCACGGAGGTGTCGTTATCATTTCGCATGACCAGTGACACCCAAGGCGCCCCCCGTCAAACGCTGGAACGCGAGCGGATAGGCCCGTTGCGCAAGGCGAACTAGCGGCTGTGGAGGCTGAGGCCTAGAACGACAGGGGTGGCAGCGGGTGCCGTCCCCTGGAGGGTAGCCGTCGGGGGGCGACAGCGCGAAACAGCCCAGGCGAGTAGCACAGGCTCACGGGCTACAGGCTACGGCACAGGGAGCGCAGGGAGCACAGGGAGCACAGTGGGCAGGCACAGTGGGTACAGTGGGCACAGTCCCCGGAGGCTCTCATCCTCTGCGACGAGTCTGATGCGCCGCATGACCATTGACGTCGGCACTGCAAATGGCATGCTTCCTTGCTTTTCAAATATATTGATGCTAGCCTGCTGCTAGCACATCCCAGATAGCTGGACCCAGCCAGTTTCAGCACTCTAAATAATTCAGCCTCTCGTGCAACGGTGCTATCGATTCTGGCGTCTCACCATCTGCCGGCTGGGGCGCCACCGCCAGTGCAGCGGCCCCAGCACCAAGGCTGCCAAGCCACTATAGATCGCTGATGGCGTACAGAGTACAGGGCAGTGGTTAGCCCAAGCCGCCCAACAGCTGTTGAGTTTCTCTTCCCTCACCCGAGAGAGAGAGAGAGACGAAGAGACAGAGAGAGAGAGAGAGAGAGAGAAACACACACGGAGAGAAAAACACACACGCACGCACACACGCACGCACACACGCACACACGCCACGATAAAGCCATGCGCTGAATGAAACACCCGCGACTCCCCTCTGCGCAGGGCTGAACCCACCAAGCCGGTTTGGCTGCCTCCAGGGTCCAGCGGACTTAGCGCGCCACGCTGAGCGAGGAGGGGGCTGCGCATGAGGTTATTTGACCAGGCATGTCAGCTGAGCCGGGGAGCTGCTGTGCCATTGCCCGCCGCCGTGAGACGCTTCATGCGGGTGCTCGGTTTCCTGTGGGAGGGGTGGCGTTGATGGAGTCGCTGGCCGAGCCTTGGGGAGAGCCTTGGAGGGAGACGAGGACGAAGCCGTTGACGTATTTTCTTGAGGTTTCGCTGCGTTTTTTTTTCCCCTTCATTTTCTTGATTCCTGCTTTCTGGTTCTCACGTGGCTTCATTTTGGATTGCGAATGGTGATGACGTCGATGCGCCGACAGTCGGTTATCGAGTCGACATTGTGAGCCAGATTGTATTTCATCTCAGCGCCAGCGACCGGGCTTGTTGGCGATCCCCTCATCCTCTCGGCGCTTAACACCGCGACAGAACCAGCTTTCACCCACCCTCACCGCCCTCACCCTCACCTTCACCCTCACCCCCAACAGCCAAGGGCTACTGCCAACATGGACCACGCCGGCATGCACCTGCTTGCCCGCGGCATCAACCAGACCGAACTCGCAATCTCCAAAAACTTCACCTGCCCCGTCGAGGGCAACCCGGACCTCTACGGCCTGGGCATCCGCATCGGCATCTACATCCAGATGTGGACCGTCCAGCTCTCCAGCCTGGCGTCGGCCTACCTGCCCATCGAGGACACGCTCGGCGAGGGCACCATCATCTTCGTCCTCTCCACGCTCATCGTGCTCGTCCGCCAGCTCGTCAAGCTCGACATCCAGCCCGTCGAGGCCTACCCCGTCATCATGATGCTCATGATGCAAATCACCGTGTGCAGGAACTCGTACCGCAGCGTCACCATCATGATCATCGGCGTCGCCGTCTTCTGCGGCATGACGGCGCTGTCCACCTGGTTCTGGTGGCACGGCATGGACACCCTGCCGAGGCGCTGCGACGACGACAAGGCCTTCTTCTTCGCAAAAGTCAGCATCTGGCATTGGTTCCGCACCTTCAACAAGGTCATGTCCATCCTGTCGGCCATAAGCGGGTCCCTCGTCGCCATCACCTTCATCGTCGGTGAGTAGCAGTAACCCGCCGTCTTACCCGCCCCCCCTTCTTTACTCCGACTGATGCATCCTGATGCTAACCAACTCGCCAGGCTACACGCTCTGGGGCGTCACCACGCTCGTCGGCCTCTCCCGCGGCGAGCGGCCCCGCCCGCCTCAGCCCGGGCGCCCAGCTCGAGGCCCGCGCCGAGGCCCGCGCCGCGCAGAGCCAAAACAACAACAACAACAACAGCGGCGTGGGCGGCCTGGACCTCGCCCTCAACATTGGCATAGTCGTGTACGTCGAGATGGCGCTCAAGTGGAACAAAGTGAGCGGCGTGCACACGCTCAACTCGCCCGGCCAGTTCATGCCCTTCTTCATTGCGCTGGCGCAGTTCATGACGGTGTTTTACGGCGTGGCCAGGACGATGCTGCGCCTGAACGCAGACGAAGACCAGTTTTACGAGGAGGGTGAGTTGCGCCGGCATCCCGACGTCTTTGTCGGACCATGTACTGACTGGCGCGTTTATAGAGGACGACTTGGAGTGCCCGCATGGTCGGGGACATTACACACCAAGTCGCCAGGCCGATATTCCCCTGGCCACTATCTAGACGACGAGAATCAGGCACGCTATTTTGGATTGAGCCGGAGCATTGGATATGTGGTATTGCATCTTGGGAGAATAAATGGAATTACGGGAGCGCGTTTGCATTGGACTGGATAGTATACCCCCATTTACACGACATCGACGGGTGCGGCACAGACACTCGGCACAGAGCAAGCCGTTTTTCTAGAAATGTGCAATTCTACAGCCTTATATAATATAAATAATCCCCAATAATGTGATCCTCCTGGCTAATAGGATCGTCTAACCGCGGCTCAGCTCATCTGCACCCCCTTCGCTCGCCAGGTATTCCGCACTGAAACGGGTAATCCACGTACCCGAGCGCGCCGTTGCTGTAAAACGTCTCCCGCTTATACGCAGCCAGCTCGACGCCTCGCCGGGCCCTATACACCAGGTCCGGGTTCGCAATGAAGTACCCGCCCAAACATGACCGCAATGTCCTTCCCCGGGTGCTTCTCGTCGACCAGCTTCTGCGCCTCAGCTAGCTTATACCCGCCCGCGACAAGCAGTGGCCCGTCCCAGAGTTTGTACGCGAAATCCAGGCTCTCGGTTCCGTCGCTTTCTTGGCCGCCGCTCATGCGGGCCTCGATGAGGTGGAGGTACGCCAGATTTAAACGGCTGGCTTTGCCGATGACGTCCGTGAACTGCGGGACCGGATCTCGCATCCTCATGCCCTGGAACCGACTCCACGGGCTGAGCCGCAACCCGACGCGCTCAGCACCAATGGCGTCCACGACGGCTTTCACAACCTCTTCGATGAAGCGGGATCGGTTCTCCACGCTCCCGCCATACTCGTCGTCGCGATGGTTGCTGACGTCCTGGATGAACTGGTCAGTGAGGTAGCCATTCGCGCCGTGGCACTCCACCCCGTCGAAGCCAGCCCGGATTGCATTTTCCGACGCACTCGCAAACTCGCGAACCGACTGCTCAATCTCCTCGACGGTCATGGCGCGCGGCACCGCAGCGCCCTCGTCCATCGGGATGGCGCTCGGCCCAACGATTTCGATGCCCTCCCGCTTCGCATTCTCCGCGTCGGCAGCACGTCCCATGGCAAATATCTGGCAGAATATAAAGCAACCCTTGCGGTGCACCTCATCGGTGATTGTGCGCCACGCTGCGATCTGCGCTTCGCTCCAAATGCCGGGTGCGTTGGGGAATCCGCCGCAGGCAGAGGGGGACACAAGGGTGCCTTCGGAGATGATCAGAGTGCCTGGCACGGAGGCGCGTTGGCCGTAGTATTCTCTCATTACCGGCAATGGTATGTGGTCGTCACTGGCGCGGAAGCGGGTGAGCGGCGCCATGCCGACGCGGTGCTTGACCTCCAGATTGCCTATTTTCAGGGGCTTAAACAGGCGCGATTCAGCCATGATGATGGACTTATAGGTAGGGCTATGAGGAGGCTGGCTGTAGGCTCTTGGAGCAAGCTGTCGTCCGGAACTGACTTGGACATTTGGGATGAAGCTGGCCACGGGGCTTTATACTCTTGCCTCGCTGCTCGACTATGTAGCTTGTAACCGCCTGGAGGAGAATAGTCGTCAGTAGAAGGGCTTACAAATTAAGAGGGCGATGGAATCTACGGACAGAGGAACGAGGAGAGATTTCAGGGCGGTATTTCCCATCAAGGAGCAGAGATGCTTCCTATCGAGGAGAAAGATGCTTCGCGTCAAATATGCAACGAGGTCGACTTACAAGCCGGGTAAAAACATACTTCCGAATAAGGAACAGTCGTACTTCCAATTCGGGAAATCAGATGTTTCCACAATTGGCAGCACACTAACTTGACGATATCCTACGCTTTGATTTATAAGCGAGTGAGAGAGCACGACCAGACATCGCCTCCATCCTGAAAGACAGCTGACATTTCGCAATTCGATGGCCGCCGTCTCATTTACGAGGATTGTCCGAGTCTGTCCTATTTCAAGGCGCAGGTTATAATCCAGGCCCATGGGCAGTCCTGTACGATGGCGTCAATCATCCGCACTTATGCCAGCGCGGAGAGCCAACCAGTCGCAGGTAGGATGCAGAAGGAGCCAGATGATCCCTTCACGGCAATGACACTAATGCTGCCAGGGGGGCATTTTCGCTTCGTCTCGATGCATGAGAGAGATGACGGTGACGGCCACACCACTCGGAGCCTGGCTAGGTCGCACGCCATAAAGCAAGCCCTCAGCGCCAAGAGAAGGCTCCAGCAAGAGTCGGGGGACAATTTCCGCGTCATCACTTCGAAAGATACGATAAGGAAGTTAGCTAAGAAGAAGAAGAAGACGCGTGCAGCATATGTCGCTGCGCCGCTTTTCTCCCTGTCTGCAGACGAACTCGATCCGTTTCACACGCTTGCGGTGGATCCGTCGAGGCTGCAGACACTGCTCGGTAACTGTACGCCCCTGTTGGCTGCCGTGAACTGTTTCGTGTGACCTTACAATACGTGGTTAGACAAGGCTAGGCATGCCCCGGAGCCAGTCTTCAGCGTTGCGAAAGAGCTTTCATTTCAGAATTACCGCTCCGTCTTCCGAACGGGCTTGGATGACCCTGCGCTTGTCAGCGCCGTTATGCTATCGTTAGCGTTCGCCGTCACGGGAGGCAGCATCAACCAGGAATGCCTCGGGTATCAGGTCCAGGCAATCAGCCTCATCCGTCAAAGGATGGGTTCCCTGGACAAGGCAGCCTCGGAATCGACCATTGGCGCCATCTTGCTACTGGTGGGGGTAGAAGTCTGCAAGCCCTGCATTCGAGTCTCCATTGGGTGCATCAAGCTGATATCGGATCGTCTAGGCGCAGCTTGGGATGGCATCTCGGGTTCAGCTTCACATGGGGGCAGTGCAGCAACTGCTCAAGATGTGTCAAGCGGGGAGCATCCATCTCACCGGTGGAATCAAACGGGCGATATTTTGGTACGTCTTGTTGCATGCTTTGTTATGGCCTACTCTCACGCTGGCGGACAGGCAAGATCTAAACTCGGCGGTTTTGACGGGATCCAGTCGCATAGTTGACCACACGACTTTCGCCGAGCTTCAATGGACAAGAGACGCGTTCGCCCCAGACTTCTTTTGCCTGCCACCGGGATTCCAGAAGCGATCCCACTTGTTCACCGTGGAGCTCATTGAAGTGCTTCGGGATGTGAATGCGCTGCAGCGTATTCGAGAGGTCCCCCATCATTCGGTGAAGAGAGACCCGATGATGATGGCACGGGTCAATAGTCACACCGCATCCATCCAATCCAGGCTGGTGGGCTTGTCGAGCCTCTCTCCTGTCGCGGCGTGCTGTCGCCTTGCCGCGTACGTGTGCACAGTGATGCTGTGCTGCACTGTTTGGTGTGCTCCAGTGATTCCGGTAAGCCAGGACACTTCTCTGGCGTGGCACGCGAACGACTGACCCTGATCCCGCAGCCTCATGTCTCCTCACAACTACTCCGCGGGCTAGAAGATGCGCGCGATGACCCAGCATGGGATGACCATCCAGAGTTGCTCCTGTGGCTGTTGTACATTGGTGGGGCATTCGCTCCAATAGGGTCCGTACGCTCTGGATATGTCGCGCTCTTGCGCTCGAACGATGCAAGACTGGGACGGTTGGACGGGTCCTGCCAGGAGTTGCAGGCGGTTTTGGAGCAATTTACCTGGTCGGAAGAGGCATTCATGCCACACATCAAGGCGCTCTGGGAATCAAAGCAGAGCCAGGACGATTAGGTGTATGTCGGCCCTGGCCGGACAGCGAACTGTGCACATCTTTGGCGTAAGAAAGACTCACATTAGCCCTTGACTGTTGGATCTGCCAACTGGCAGTGCTCTAGGGTAGTTGCATTGGAATGTGCTGCTTCAAGACTGATTGATGGAGCCATTCAATCCCAGAAACGGTCAGTTGAGGGCGCAGTGCGAAATGCGGTACATGGTACTTCCCGTTGGGGAGTCAAAATGCCAGTCTGCGCTCGGCGATCGATGTGTCACATCAACACCGAGTTTGCAATCATGGCATTTGGACTAGTCGAGTAGTGACGTCCAGCAGAGCAACAGCTCTCATAAACTCCGCTCAGCTCCAATATGGCGTTAGTTTGGCGCCAGGGGTACGTCAGGATCGTCGATGTTGTCGTTGCAAATTGGACAAGCTTTGCATCTCATTCTTTCCCTGACATATGCGGAGCCTCCGTTGTTTTCTATTTGTTCCGTAGGCTCCAATAATAAATCCTTGCGGCAGTTTGAGATGAATCCCATTGACTGCTCGAAAGTGAAGCGCGTTAGGAAGCGAGTATGATCGGCGCGGCGGGTGGCTCAGTAACAAGAGTACCTATATACCCTTGCGAACTCACCATAGCTCAAGTATCACCTGTTACCCCGCGAGCCAGGTGCATCGTCATAATTCGAGGGATGGATCGATGGGTACTGTGCGGGATACAGGGGGGGCCCTTGTGGGTCAATTTGAGCCGTGCCACCCTCGAGCAGTCAGCAGGCTATATATAACAGGATGGCATTTCAGATGTTGGATGCCCAAAGGAGTAGCATCGGAATCGGCAACACCACCTCCATAGCAGGTAGCTCAGTAGTACCGGTACGCAGTGTCTGTTAGCTGCATCGGGCTGCATCGGCTGCCCGGCGAGGGTGAACCCATTGATTTGAGTTTTGCGACGCACTTCTTATCCAACCAGAGGCTCGGTGTCAAGGTCACTGATAACGGATCAGTTGACTGTCATGCCACTCGCTGCCGGCTCGGCCGTCTCACTGTCCCCTCTCTCCCCTCTTCTCTCAGCTGTATTGCTTGGCCGTGTGGCTGGAATGATTGGCCGCGGTAGCTTGGCAGCTTGGTAGCTGTGGAAGAGAGTTTGATGGGGGGGGGCAAGGTGTGTTGGGACGCCGTGAACCGATTCCGCGTGCGCCGGGCGGTTGCGCTAACTGCCTTGATTTCTCGGGCGGCAGGTGTGTGTGCCATTTGCCATCCGCCATGGAAGAGTGGATGGGATTTCCATGTGCAAGTCTCAGCGTCCATCTGCAGGCGTGCGATGACCTGGCCGACACCCGCTGCACTCGACGCACTCGACGCGGCATAGCTGTCGAGGAGAGAAGCGGTGGCTACGTGACGCTGCCTTTGCCATCTGAACCAATGCGAATGAATGAAAGGGCCATGCTTGAGTTCTTGCCGCGCCTTCCTTCCCCTCTCCAGCTGTCCGCTGTCACTGTCTGAACGAGCAACGTGTCTCGTCAATGCCAGAGCAGAGAGATCCAAGCCGCGTGCAGGTGCGGCCCAGTGATTATCCCTGATCGGTGGCTATCAGCGATTCTTTAGTGGGCCAAACGCAGTATCGCCCCCACTCTTTTGCGTCACCTCTCAGGACCAAACGCTCCGCTGGCCCTCCTAAGCTCGTCCACTGTCCAGCCAAGCCTATAAAACATAATTGTGGGGGGAGGGGGGGGGGGACCTTCTCCTGGACACGGGGAGGGAGCTCTGACCTGGCGATGGAAAATAAGCTGCTGATTGCCTCACATAGAGCGCTGCACTGATCGGCGATTTATTCTTTACACTTCCTGCCTCAGTGCTGGGGTATAATGTTGCACAGGCTGGACTTGGGCCTCGTCTGGAGCTCGAGCTCGTCATGACCGCCTCTAGTGGTTATGTCACCGTGCATATTTGGTGGATTCTGCGCTTTGTTTGTGCCTGCTGATGTTTCCCCTTCTATAGCTCCATCCCATCTTGCTTTGAATATCTAGGCCTCTTTATCTCTGTGTCTCGGGTCTTGTCTCTCTGGACCGCACGAACCTGGATGCCTGGCAGTACATCCCCCGATACCTGCACTGAAAAAAGTACATAGCACGGAACAGCCCAGAATCACCACACCTCAGCCACAGCCACAGCTGCCCCGCGCGGTTTGGCCCCAGGCTGTCTCAATCCAATTCAGAGAGGTCCTGCAACGCCGGTTCCAGACCCCACTCGCCACTAAAACAGGTTGTTGGGCATCTCCAGAGGAAGGCGCAAACAGGTACAGCCAGGTGCCCTTGCGAGACTACCAGAAACGGGTAGCGAGTACAATCCAGTACCGCACATATTGGATGGAGGCGTACTGCATACATTGGGACGCCCTGGATACATTGGATACCTGCATTGGATAGTACTTCGTACTACTAGTATATTCCTAGTCCTACAAGCTGGAAGCATCTTCCCGTCTGCATCAACACGGCATCTGATATTGTCGCCATCTTGGATCGTGTACCCCATTCCAACGGAAAGACAGGCAGCAACAACATCAAGAAGAGCAAACACAACTCCGAGACGCAGCAACAGGACCACGCCCATTACCAAGGTCAAACCCATACCAAGTCACAATGACTGCGAACCCTCTACTCCTCACCAATCCCACCGGCTTCCCAGTCTCTACCGACTGGAGGCACTTCGACTTCGACGCCGACAATACCATCATCGACAATGACATCTCCATCGATCCGCAGCTGAAACTCTCTGCCGCGACATCCGCAGCCGCGGACGCATCAATGATGGATTTTGCGGCTCCCTTCAATAGCCAGCTCTACCAGAAGGACTTCAAACAAGAGCTGGACCTTAGTACCCACTACAACGTGGACGACGGCATTGATCCCAGCGACACTATTGACAGCGCCGCCTCCACGTCTTCCGGTACAAAGCACTCGGCACCATCTTCGAGAGCAACATCGTTTGGTTCCGATGTTCAATTACCACCCTCGCCCAAGAAGAGAACTCGCCACAATCGCACTTCCCCTACCCCATCAACCTCAGTGTCCACACGCAAGACGCCCCGCCGGGATAGTAAACAGCAGCAGGGCCAAAAGTCAGCTCCACAAGATAACAAGAACACAACCACATCGCGACAGCGAACTAGAGGGAACACCAACGCCGCCGCCACTAAGAAGAGTGCCAGTCAACGCACCAAGTGTCTCGAACGCAACCGAGTAGCCGCATCCAAGTGCCGACAAAAGAAGAAGGAATGGATGCACGATCTGGAGGGAACCAAGGCGGAGCTCGAGACCCAGCACCTTGCTTTGCAAGTTGAAGTTGGTCGCCTGCAGGAGGAGGTCAATGTCATCAAGAACATGCTCACTGCTCACGCCGCGTGCGGTGACGCCAACATCAACACTTGGATCGATAGCGAGGCCTCTCGCTTCGTACAGAGGAATCATACGCAACTCCAAAGCCGCAGCCGTTCGGCAACCAGCTTCAGCCCCCCTATGAGTACTGGTAAGGATTATATCTTGTAGCAATGATATTTCATGCATCGCATCGTCTGATACTCACCCAACCCTTACCTGTTGTCATTTCAATGGAGTAGAAGTCGCAACTGACTCTCCTCAGTTTCAGAGGCTCTTAATGCGCACTCGCCACCGGTCAAGAAAGAAGAAACCTTCAACTACGACTACATGCCTGACGA
This sequence comes from Calcarisporium arbuscula, assembly GCA_009828645.1. Lineage (NCBI taxonomy): Eukaryota > Fungi > Ascomycota > Sordariomycetes > Hypocreales > Calcarisporiaceae > Calcarisporium > Calcarisporium arbuscula. The sequence goes on from WBSA01000004.1 coordinate 1,901,596, forward strand.
ACTATTCAACGACGACACCTTGTGAATTTTTATTTTATTTTCTCAAAATAAAAATGAGACCAAAAATGGGACGGCACTCATTCGGCGCAATATGAATGTGTTCAAAATAGGAAATGACTTGGAAAAGTGGTAATTAACCAATGGGATCGACTCCGTTGCTCCCGCAAAGGGGAGGTGAATTGATGGTTCACTCAATAGGTGAGGTCTCCAACAAGGCGCCCGGGTGTCTGTTTTGAAACTTGCTGCCAGGTGATGGGCTTTGTATTGGCAGTTGCGCGTTAGGCGTATGATCTAGTGGGCGCAGGACACGGAAGGAATTGTATTTTGGAGTTTTGGAGGCTTGTTGTACGTACTAGTGCATGATGAGCGAGCGATGATGAGGCGAGGGGATCGTAGGTAGTACCGAGCATAGTCAAATGATGAACTCGACCTACGAATCTTGGTACATATGCCATGACAACATATCTGGGAATTCAATTGTATAAATAATTTGAGACTGTAGGACTATGTCTATTAAATCTTTTGGCGATACTCGTACATCTGACGTCCAGTACCTATCTCACATAAATACACGTACACCAAATCAGCTCTATTATACAGCGCGTCTAACCATCTACCGCTTCTTGATCCACCCCCGAGCATTCGAAATACCCTTGATACGCTTGGTATACTTCCAAAGGTGGCGGTACTTGGGGCCTTGTCTCTTGGCCTCCCATCCGCGCGGCTTAACAGGCGGCTTGAGGCTATGAATGCGCGTGGGGCGGAGCTCGACATCCGCGCCGGGGATGTTATGGCGGGCCATGACGGACGCGGTGTTTTCGTCCCAGACGGAGCGAAAGATGTTGAAGCCGACGGGGCTGAGGGCGAACTTGTCGCGGAAGGACTTGAGGGAGAAGCCTTCGCGGCCAGAGTAGAGCTCCTTCAGCTTGGCCACATCGACGCGCTCGCCGGGCTTTTGCTCGAGGATGTAGATGCCTAGACGGTGGTACTGTGCGCCCTTTTGGGCAAAGGCGGGGAGCCATGGCACGGCGAGCTGGTCGTCTGCCTTGATGCGGCTCAGGGGAAGGGACGTCTGATCCGGGCTGATGGGAACATTGGCGGCGAGGGTAGTGGCAGCGCTTGGTGAAGGCATCATTTTCAACGTCGGGAACATCCGAGTCGACGACGACGACGGAGACGAGGCGCTCACCGCGGTCGAAAACCTGGACGCGCAGGCGAGGGCGGGTTCTCGCTCACGAGGCTGTCGACGATTTGCCCGGGAGGGATCTTGAGCTGGCGGAAGTAGAGCTGGACATCGGCTTGGGGCTCTAGTTTTGGGAGGACGTCGGGGACGATGTTGAATTGCTTAATGCGCTGGGTTATCAGGCGGTGGTCGTAGGAGCGCCATTTCTTGGAGGCGAGGTGACGGTAGATGGGCTTGTTCATGTCGCCTGGGCACGTTAGTACTTTCGACTCTGAGGGAGGAGGAATTGGGGCTTGTTACCCAGTCCGTCTTCAAACCGCTTCTTCACCAGCGGATCGTTGATGTCCGCCAAAATCTTCAGCTGCTCAACCTGTCTCCGCAGACTAGCCAGCTTTGTATCCTTCATCTTCTGCCCACCCTTGACCTCGAGCGCATCCTTTTTCTCCAGCCTCGCAATCTTCTCGAGCTCCTCCTTGATCTTGTCCAGCTTCTCCTGGCGATCCGCAGCGAGGACCTTGCGAGCCTCCTGGAAGGCCTGGTAGGGGAGCTGCTCAAAGGGGATGTCGTCCGTGTTGCGCATTGCGACGCGGCGTCTCCGAGACCCAATTGGCATTTTGCCTTCTTTGATGAGCAGGCTTTCGAACTCAGGGAGGACCGTGTTGGGGTCGAGGTCTAGGGCCGTGGGCCTGCGATGTCGTGTGCTTGGCCGTGTCTTGCACGACCTCGGCGGGCACGCATGGCACCTGTGGAGAACGGCCGTGTGAGGCACTGCTGCCTCAATTGCCTTGCGAGCGGCCGTACGGCGGCCTGGCATCGCGACATTGTGGCGATGGGTGGTGGTTGTGGTGAGTTGCACGGTGAAGCTGGCTGCGGAAAATGCAGGAAAAGCTGCGAGCCATGTTGTACTGTCCCTGGACCCACTAAAATTTCGGGGGGTGCGTTGCTCACTGGCCGGAGGTTTGGGTTGTCGTTTTTTCCGGGCCAGCTTTGGTTTTCCTCTAGTGCGGTAGTCACCATCGCCAATTGAACGTCTACAGCTCAACGAACGCCTGGTAGATTATCGGCGTTGCAAAAAGGTCTTCGGGTCGAGGTATTGAATCGGAATCATGGCACAGAGGGTCGGATGCCTCAGCGAGGCAATGGCGGCGCTTAGGGTCTCTGCGACCAAGGTGAGTGCCCTCTGTTCAACGACCATTGGGACGAGACTGACTCTGCACAGCCTGCCATCACGAAGTCCTTCACACGCTCAATGGCTACGGAATCGCCAGCAAGAGACATCACAAGATCGGCTGCAAATGCTCAGAGTATAGTCCAGTCGTGGAACCCAGGTAAGACCTCCCACCCCTTTCCAAACGACCTCGGCTCACATCTCCAGTTTCAACCGTCCCCGTCACAATCCACAACTTCCCTTCCCTGGAGCCCACCTCTCTCGAGCAGTGGTCCGTCCAGCATCTCTACCTCCCCCTCCGCCGCGACATACTCCACCTCGCCGTCGTCTACGAAGGAGACGGAACCCGTCAAGGCAGCGCCTCCAGCAAGACGCGATATGAAGTCCACGGCTCGCACCGTAAGATACGTCCCCAAAAGGGAACTGGTCGTGCGCGCCAGGGCACCAGGCAGAGTCCTCTTATTCGTGGCGGTGGCAAGACGTTTGGTCCTCACCCGCGCGACTTTTCGTCGAAGCTCAACCGCAAGGTATACGATAAGGCATGGCGCACGGCGCTGAGCTATCGCTACCGCAAGGGCGAGTTGATTATCTGCGAGGACGGGATGGAGCTCGAGCTGCCGCGCGACTACGACATGGTTGCAGGCAAGTTTATGAAGGATGGGCTACGGGAGTCCTATCTCAAGCGATACATGACCGGGGTGTTGAATAACCTGGGACTCGGCCGCGCTGATGGACGAACGCTGTTTGTGACCGGAGACCGGAGAGAGGCGTTGTACGAAGCCATGGAGCATGTGCCGTGGGAAGGGCGTGCGCTCGGCATCGAAGACGTTGATGTCAAGGATCTACTGGAGACGGGCAAGGTCGTCATGGAGAGGAGTGTGCTCAAGGAGCTGATTGAACAGCATCAGAGCGACTTGGTGAGCCGCATCATGGTTAATGGGTTTTCTAGCGGGCCTGCAGTTGGGACCAAGGTGCTGGGAGCATAGCGGGTAGCATAGTGTAAATTGTGTACTATAGGAGTCTGTATCACAGTATAGAGCTTGGGCTATCGATAATGCCATATTCATTTGTCAGGTACCTGGTGTATGAAATTTACTCTTTTTATTATTACAAGAGGATATATGTCAAATTGAGGCATTATCGTCGATTTTATTTAATCAAACGTGATTTCTAGTTCTATCTGATCAAGGGGTATCTCAGTTCAAGATAATACAGTGAGAACAGCTTATCTTACACCTCGCCATTTATGCATACGAGCCAACACCGACACCCAGCAACATCATATCTGTATCGCTTTTACATCTCTTCTTACAGCTGGCCTCCCACGAGTTGGACAATCCACATTGCTATCCGCACCTTGAGTCCCACCCGCCTCTCATTGAGCGCAAAGTCGTCTCTCGTCACCTGCTGCGCGTGATCTTGCAGCCCGCCTCTGCTCGTCTGCAAGGCGGGCCTTGAGTCCTTCGTCGCGCGTGGCAATCAAGGCTCCGACCTCGAGATCAAGTGAGTAGCTGCGCTTTGTGTAGTTTGAGCTACCGATGATGCTCATGGCTGGGTGCTTATCCCCGGGGAGTGTCAGCCAGAACCCCTTGGCGTGGTATGTCCACCCGCCGGGTTGTCCTACGGTGCCGAAGCGCCACTCCTTTAGGGCGATGGCGCGGTTCGCGGCCGCTGTGATGGATGGCGTGGAGGAAGCGGCGCGCGAGGAGGGGTGTAGGCGTCTGGGAGGAGACCAGACACGCCTTTCGATTTGTAGAAGCCGTTTGCTTCAGGGGCGGCTGTGATGACGGTATTGTTGGTGGATGCGGTTCCAATGAGCAGTTTTGATAATGACGGAGCAGGGTTGAAGTAGCCAGCCGTAAAAGTCCATGAGGAGTCCCGATACGCAGGCGAGGCGAGCATTTCGAGAATGCGTGTGATGACGGGGAGTTCAGTTGATGTATCTGGGCGCATGACTTGAGACATCTGGCCAAGCATGTAGACTCGCGTGTCGGTGACTTCGGCTGAAAGAGTGTTGCTCTCAGTGGGGTTGATGAGACGCTGGAGGGTAGAAGTAGTGCTCTTGACGAAGGACTGAGGCTTCTTGAGAGGTGACGGCGCCGAGTTTGTCTTTGGCCATTGGAGGGAGAAGCCGGCGGGGTCGTCTTGTGAGGGTTGGACGAGGAAGCTGAAGGAGGCGACGCCGTTGTGAATGTTGTGGAAGTAGTCAGTGACTTGCTTGGAGGAGAAGAGGTGGTACCGATCCTGGCGGTTGGTGAAGTAGTCGGAAGATAGGTTGGCTCTATAGAATGTTAGCAAGTCTTCTTCCTCACTCCTGACAGACTACATATATCGTTGTAAAGACCACATACCCTGACAAGATAATCTCATTCATCTACACCGTACAGCTTCATATGCTGCAGCCCCCCACCCTTCATTGATCCTCTTGGGGATATACTGCTTTCGCACCCCCGTCAAGTTCGGCGTATGGTACATGCGGATCTCCACGCGGTTCGCCCCAAACTCCTCAACCAGCGGTGCCAAGAGCGACGCGCACGACGGGTTGGGCGCCTCGCGGGTCCCGCGGAGGGCATCGGTGAGGATACTAAGCTTTAGTTCTGGGTTGAGGCGTAGGACTTCTTGGAGGGTTTCGATGAGTTCGCGTTCGGATTTGCCGATGTAGAGCGTTGAGAGGAATATGCGACGTTTTGCACGTCGTATACGGCCCCTGCAGATCCCATGTCAGTTACATTTATAGTTGTTGGCAAGCTATCTTCCAGCTATTAGGCCCATCTCAGATTTTTATAACCAGGATCGTACCTTCAACGTCTCGTAAAAGTCGGTTGGCGTCCTCAATATCTGAATCTGCTCTCCCCGAATGTCAAAACTCGGCGCCATGCGATCCACCTCCGTCACCAATGATGCCAACGCCCCAGCTCCATTCCCAGAGCCCGGCGTTGCACTGGCCCCAGCAGGCGTCGCATATCCCCTGTGATGAAGATGCGAGCGCGAGACGCTGGCCCTGGAGGGTAAGAGACGAGACCTCGCGACGCAGCGAGTGCAGCTGCGGGCCAGCATACTGAGTCAAGTTGCTGACTCAATTGGCGCTTTTCGCAATCAAAACGAGAAGAAATACGTTTTTGAGCTGTCTGCTTTATTCTAGATGGAAGCTATGTTGGAGTTTGGCGCTAGATTGGGTGGTGGTGTGGCTCTACCGAAGTTCTGCCGTTCGCGATTATCTTCCGGCCTCAACCTCGAACCATCAAACCCTCCACCTCAAAGTATATTGGAGGCGAATTGTCACAACCGCAGCCATGTCGACGATTCCCCGAACTCTCGGAAACCTCCGCAAGGTCGGAATCAAGGTATGGCGATGTTCCCTACGCGCAATTGACCCGGAGCTAACGTGCAACGTAGGATTTCTTCCGACAGATGCTGGTATGTTCCCACGGCTTTCGACCCACGACGACTGGAAGAGACTAACCTTTTGTCTGCGCACTGGGATAGTATATCGGTACGTAATCATTTCGCCACGCAATTGAGAAATGGGAAGAGGCAGCCGGGTGGCTGGGATAGACGACAGGCAAAGCTGACCAAATTAGGTGACACCAAATACGGACAGCTTATCGGCAAGGACCGCTTTGGAAACAAGTACTTTGAGAACGGCGAGGAACTCCCCCTCCGAACCCGCTGGGTCGAGTATGCAAAGCACGACTACGATGCCGCGCAGATCGAGCCGGGATGGCACGCCTGGATGAGCTACGTGGTTGACACACCGCCTACAGTCGAGGCTCTGACCGCTACCGGGACTCGCGCGCTCCAGGCATCGCCTCCCAAGCCCAACTATACCATGAGCCGGGGTGCTTACAAGCCTTATAACACGTAAGTCGAGGTTTTGGGTTTAGGAAAGAAGCGAAGATAGCGACACGTCGGATGGATTGGATGCCAAAGGGCCTTTTACTCGCGACTTGTACGATCGGGATGCTAATGTTCAATAGGACCAAGTCTAAGTTGACTGCGTGGGAGCCATTTGCTGCTCCACGAGCATAGAGGACGAAAGGTGGAATGGAAAGCGGCACTTTGTACATATGAGCTGTAGCGGTAGAGCAGAGGCTTCAAAGCACGTTATTTGCTTTGTCTCACCATGCATAACTAAAGATGTATAAATCGCCAGTGAAACATCGCAGTATGGAAATGCACACAGCATGCACGACAGCTCTAATCGAGGTCTTTACGAAAAAATCAAGGAATCTAGCAATCAACATCTGCGTGTGCTAACCAAGCTATCCTCCAAAAGACTTCAAAAAAAAAAAAAAACTCATTCAAATGAAATATGCAGTCGACATCTTGCTACGTGCGAGAAACACAGTAGATTCGGCATCTATCTAAACCTTGCAATCAACAGCGGATTTAATCGCTATGAAAGTGTTAGCTGTGTCCAGAAAACATGGCTAGGGGTATCTCTTACCATCACAGCTGACCTTGGCGTCGCCAAAGAGCATCTTCGTGTTGGGCATGTAGAACATGGGGTTGGGGACATCGGCTAGTTCTGTCAGCAAACTTATCTATACAACTTCTCTGAAGGTTACTCACCGTAACCGCTGGCTAGTGTCCTCTTCATCACAATGACCTGCTTGCTCTTCCAGGCGTGCAGAACTGGCATGCCCTCAATCGAGCTACCCTTCTCCATGGCAATAGGGTTCACGGTGTCGTTTGCTCCAATTACGACTGTCAAGTCCGTCTCAGGGAAGTCGTCGTTGATTTCGTCCATTTCCAGGACAATGTCATACGGAACGCTAGCTTCCGCAAGGAGCACGTTGCACTGACCAGGCATGCGGCCGGCAACAGGGTGGATAGCGAATCGGACAGTGATACCCTTGGCTCGAAGTGCTGATACAATGCCCGAGATAGCATACTGCGCCTTGGCGACGGCCATACCGTATCCTACGACGAGAATCACCGATTCAGCGTTCAGCAGAGCATCTGCAACATCCTCCACATTTGTTTGTATGGCCTCTCCCTGAGGCTTAAACTCGTCCACAGCCGTGGATGGCCCCGACATGCCGCCAAATAAGACATTTGTAAGAGACCGATTCATGGCGACGCACATAATGTACGACAGGATGGATCCAGAGACTCCAATAAGAGCTCCAACAGAGGTCAGGAGGGGGTTATCCAGCATGAATCCCTCAGCAACGAGAGCGAATCCACTGTAGGCGTTCAAGACAGTAATGACGACGGCTGCTTTTGGTTAGTTCATGCAGTGTATAAATAGCGAGGATGACTTACGCATATCAGCTCCTCCAACAGCAGCAGTGGTCGTATAGCCTTTAATGAAACTCATGGTAGCGTTCGCAGCCAGCGCACCAGCAGCGATCAGAGGAGCGCCGGGAGCCATTGTGATGAACGCGCCCATCGTAGCAGCATTAGTAGCTAGCAAGCCTCCGTTGATGTAGTGTCGGCCCGGCAAAATCTTGGGCTTGGAAGACATTCGCGCCGATAGTTTCAAGAATGCGACGATGGATCCGGTAAAAGTAATGCCACCTATTGCAGATTATCAGTGCACACTCTGTAAAGACTCATTCGGCGCTCCAGGGGTCATACCGATTAAGACACCGAGATACGCCGTTACCATGTGCAGTGTCGACACGTCAGCGATATCAGCCATGACACTTCCAATGCTCGTCAGCACGGCTGCGAGACCGACAACAGAGTGCAGAGCAGCGACGGTCTGGGGGAGATCCGTCGGGGTGATTCGCTTTCCAATAAGCATTCCTAGGTTTGTCAGCCTACGAGATGAGTTGACTGGCTCAGAATAGCTGACCTGCAATGGTGCCAATGGCGGCAAGGCCACCGAACTGAGTGAGAACCTCTGGTGAGAATCCTACAGCAACCAAGCTGGCCAAAACACCAGATCCCACACCAAGTATGCCCAGCATGTTGCCCATACGAGCAGTAGCCTGGGTTGCGAGACCGGAGATGGAGCTCATACAGAGAAGAGTACTCGCCAGGTAGCCTGCCTGAACGAGTCCAGCGGCACCGGTAGAAGCGGGCAGCAACAAATCCTCCGCCGAACACAGCGGCTGGGATGGCATATAACCACGGGAACTCGGGTGGATCAGTTGGTCCTAAATCAGTCAGCCTTTTGCTTGTATCGCATGCTGTCATGGAACCCACGTTTAAACATATCCAGCATTCGCTTGGTGATGACAAAACCACCACCAACATTGATAAATGCAAGCAATACACTGGCAGCTCCAAGGGCTTGCGGAATTGTCCCGGGAAGGTATCCTCCACCGAGGATGAACAGGCCGCCAACACCAACCATGCCTGAAATTGCATTGGTGACACTCATCAAGGGCGAATGCAAGGCCGGAGGCGACACCCCAGACAACACGATATCCAATCAAGCTGGCAAGACCAAAGGTGAATGCGTTGGACATGAACAATGGGCTGGTGAATTTTCCAATAGCCAACAGACTGGTCATTCCGGCGGTTGACTCCGGCAACCTCGCGAGTCTTCTTCTGCCATGGAGTCAAAGCCACAGCCTCGACGGTCGGTGCGGCAGCTGGTTTTGCGGGAGCGGGAGGGGGTGCAGGACGAGGTGCCGGAGGCAAGATTTCGCCCTTCTGAGTCACGATAGCGCCTCGAACGACTTCATCGGACAGATCAATGCCGAATTCACTATTTCTAGGAGCCATGGAGAGCAGGAACTTGGTGATATTGTTCGAGTACAGGGTGGAGGACTGTGTGGGGAGTCGAGATGGAAGATCAGTATAGCCTGGAAAATTCTGGTCAGTTACGCATTTAGCACAATAGTCGGGAGAGACCATTACCAATGACTTTAACATCGTGGTATATGGACAATTCGCCTTTCTTGGTAGCTTCACAGTTGCCGCCAGCCTCAGCTGCCAAATCAACAACGACGCTTCCTGGCTTCATCACATCAAGCATATCCATCTTGATCAACTTTGGGGCAGGCTTTCCGGGGATGAGAGCTGTGGTGATGATTATGTCAACTTCGCTGGCCTGCTCCTTAAAGAGCTTCATCTCGGCTTCGATGAACTCCTTGCTCATCTCCTTTGCGTAGCCGCCGGCACCAGAGCCGTCCTCTTCGATCTCGACCTCAATAAACTCGGCCCCTAGGGACTGCACCTGCTCTCGGGCTGCAGGTCGAGTGTCGAATCCGCGCACAATGGCACCCATTCGACGGGCGGTAGCAATGGCACTTAGACCAGCAACACCCGCCCCAATGACGAGGACTTTGCAAGGCGGGATTTTTTCCGGCTGCGGTCACTTGACCAGTCAAAACCGACCAAAAACATTTGATGCTTCCAAGACTGCCTTGTATCCAGCAATGTTGGCCATACTGCTGAGGGCGTCGAAGACTTGGGCGCGGGAGATGCGAGGGATCATATCCATGGCAAAGCTAGTAGCTTTCCTGGCGGCAATCTTCTCGACAAGCTCCTTGTTCTGTGCAGGCTGCAAGAGGGAAATGATAGTCTGATTCTCCTTGATACCACCAATCTCGTCCAGAGAAGGGCCGCGAACTTTAAGCACAACATCGACACTGGACCAGATGTCTTTTGCATTGTCAACAAGAGTGGCACCAGCTTTCTGATAAGCTTCGTCTGGAAATTCGGCAGCTGCGCCAGCGCCTCGCTCAACCACAACCTTTCCCCAACCCTTCTTTAGAAGAAGGGCCACATTAACAGGTGTCAAGGCGACCCGTCGTTCACCGGGGTAGACCTCCTTTGGCACACCAACGCTGAGGTCTGCATAAGGAGTGGTCGGCGGCACAACTACCGTTGAGTATGCCTTGGGTGTTGGAGGCGGAGAAGTCACCACGGACGCCTGACGAGCCAGCGCAAGCGGTTCGCAACAGCAGGGACCAAAGCGCGGTGCTTGGGGCTGGTCCAGGTATTTTGCCATTGGCGGCGGCAGTTTAGCAGCGATCTAGCATCTAGTTGACCAAATTCAGTCAGGATCTATTCAAGTGAGGGATGCTGCTCGAATGGGTAGTTCGCGGTGGGGAGGGTGGGGAGGAGGGCCTTACCATGAAGCCGATGTCGCGCGAGGCGAGAAGACGAAGACGACGGCGAGGAGAGACACAGCTCAGCAGTCAACGGGCGAAGCATGTTGGGCGCCATTATGGAATGACCCTCATCTGAGGCGATTTATTGTGATACGCAAAACGCGCTTCAAAGGTGTAGGACCGTGTACCGTGTACGGATCTCGCGGAATGGCTCCCAGTTCAGGGCGGATTGGAGTCAGAGGGAAACTGGGGACAATGTCGACGCCCACAGCGCGATTCCTGACTCACTTTGTGTGTCTCACCAAGCAGCGGCCTGCATTGAGCAAGTAGTAAACAAAGGCAAACCAAAAGGCACGAGCAAAGAAGAATGCAGCCACAATGTAAAAAAGAAGCCCATTGAAATTCAAAATCAGCGTGAGGAGAAATGGACGAGGGCGACCACGGCGTCCACCACCCTGTCGCTCGTCACGTTCAGGATCAGCATGTACTGTTGCTGGTACCCTTACCTGTCTCTTGGCGCCTTGGTACAGTGGCAGCAGCATCTCCAGGCTACAACAAGGTACTTGGAGCCCTGAACCGCGCCGCACCGCAACCCCGCCATCACAAGCTTTCAGGGCATTACGTACTCGAACTTTCATCGTCCATATGCACTGTACCGCTGCTACTTGCATCTGCACGTAGATGCTGGAAGTCTGCGATGCAATGTGACATGAGAGAGTATGTCACCCACGAGCCGCGCTCCAGAATACGTCCCTCGACACTGATGCAACCTTCAACTTGAATCCAATCGCCAGCAAATACTAGACCCGCCAGCACAGAAGCTATTGGCCTGTTCTGGTGAGGTGCCCGAAATAGCCGTCAGGTGCGGGGTTCCAGGGGGCTCAAACGCCTGTGGCAGCCCACAGGGGCCGTCCAGCAGACCCCCAACAAGCCCGTCATTGCGGGGGATTCAGGCGCTAAAAGCTGGGGGAGGCATCATGATGGATGAGGGTGCGGAGTAGGTAACCATCAATGCAGCCACCAAGTGCCATTTGTCTCGCTCCCTTGCGACAGCGTGACAAGGCGTTTCTTGATTGACCGAATCACCGACCTGTTAGTTGCTCAAGTAGCTGCCTTTTCCAGCGATGGGGGGCATGTTAGGCGTCGGTTGCTAGCCAGCCATATTGGTCTCCCACATCAACTGCTACCCTAGGGGACATTAGACACGGGCCGATTTACGCCTACAAGAAAGGAGATTGCACCGTTTGCCTGCATTTCTCGTCGACATTTATTTTGCATTGTCGTATAAGGGTCATAGTGTTTGATAAGGATAGAATCAAATGGTTTCAAAGCTGGCTGTATTGTGGCATCTAACTAGTGATGAACCTTTTTGAAAGCTCAATCCAGAACTAAAAAACAACCCACTAGCAAGTGATAAACCCTAACTTGTCCGAGCGAGGTAACGGAGTCCTTTATCTCTCGAATAATTCCAGTCAACAAGGGCTCTGGTTCGAATTCAGCCATTCCATGCAATCGACTTACTACTTCCCGCACGGCAAGGGGTTGCGCATCGACCTCGATAATCCGGTCCAATATTCAGACACTTGTCGCATCCACAAAGAAGCTCCAAATGGTCACCAAGACGCTGGCCAATGCTATTGCAAAGGCAGATATATAGCGCCGAGTTGACGTTTGTAGATGGCGTGCCGTTCGCGCAGACGGCGTGGGGAGTTTTGCAATATGCCTCTTCGAGCTGCTTCTGCGCCCAGGGCTTCTCTGAGAGTGGCTAAGCAAAAGAGTTGACAAGATGCATCAGGGTGAAGACCTACTCATGGCCATGAGAACCGAAGCGCAATAAGTGTAGCCACACTCGCAGATTGGCGCTTCTCCTCCACCCGTCACAGTAGGAGCTGGAGGGCCAGTCTGAGTAGTTGCCGGGGGAGGTGGAGGAGGAGTCGGAACCTCTTCAGGTGAGGAACCTAGCAGAACGGACGGAACGGGTGGAATAGACAGCGGTGGAGGTATTCCGGAAGGGGTAACAAACGAAACAGCCTGAGGTTCAGCCCAGGCTAGGACAAAGAGACTGGCGAGGGCCAATGTGAGTTCCATGATGCTTGTTGGCTGGCTGGCTTGTTCTGGTGTGAAGAAGAGTGCTCAATTGATCTTGTAAAGGCTGACTTGTAGATAGATATTGACAATGATCTCTCGCACACAAGACTTTAGGCCAACTCGGTCAATTTATAATAACGGGAAGGTCAATGCAAACAACACAAGTTAACACCATTGCAGATTTCTCCGCTAGAAAACTGACATTTGCCCTTCCATCCCCTCACGATACTACCATCATCGTCACGCACGACCTACAGTGGCAGTGGAGTGACATGTTGAGCGGCGATGGAGCAGAGAGAGCTCGATGCCCCTCGTATCATATCACTTTCGACTGTTTGCAATTGGACGGATCATTGAATGTTGGACATGCGAGACCAATATGCTGTGAAAGTCAGGTTTTGGGCACTGCAACAATGTGCACCATCACCAACAGGCCGAAACCGTGTCAATTGGCCGAGGCAACTGTACAGGCGCACAGTGAGACCATCCCCGCCAAAAACCAGTCGGACAGCTGTTGCCCCTCTAGCCCCTCCAACATCTATCCCTCTTCACCACAATACCCATTTCATCTTGCGTCGTGCGCCATTTCCGGGACTCTACCACAGAAACCTCAAACGCGACGCACAATGGCCGAGGCACAAGCGACAGGAGGGCCCCAGGGCGCAATCACAATCAGAGTGGGAACACGTAAATCACCCCTCGCCATCGCGCAAGCCAAAATCGTCATAGCATCTCTGCAGAAAGCACTGCCGACGTACTCGTTCCCAATCCACGACATGGCGACCACGGGTGACCTTGATCAAAAGACGGCGTTGTATAATTTTGGTGGCAAGGGCTTGTGGACGTCTCAGCTCGAGGAGAAGCTCACGAACAATGAGATCGATATCGTTGTACACTCGCTCAAGGATATGCCCACGGTTCTACCAGAAGGATGCGTGCTGGGGTGTGTGACGACGCGCGAGGACGCTCGAGATACTCTTGTGATCAAGCAGGAATTGAGAGACAAGCACGGCTGGAAGAGCCTGGCCGATCTGCCGGCCGGCAGTGTCATCGGCACTAGCAGCGTGCGACGAATTGCGCAGCTCGCGCGACGTTACCCGGGCCTGAAGTTCAAAGATCACAGAGGCAACATACAGACACGTCTAAAGAAGCTCACCGACGACCCGGAGCTTACAGCCATCATCTTGGCAGCTGCCGGCCTGCAGCGAATGGATCTAGGTCATCACATCTCACAATTCTTGGAGTTGGACAACGGTGGCATCCTACATGCTGTTGGTCAGGGAGCTTTAGGAGTCGAGTGTCGTGCGGGGGATGAGAAAGTGCTCGAGGCGCTCAAGGCATTGGAGAACAAGGAGACAACGCTGGCGTGTCTGGCTGAGAGAAGTTTGCTGCGGAAGCTGGAGGGCGGGTGCAGCGTTCCAATCGGCGTTGAAACACATTGGATAGACGGCAAGCTGCGATTGAGAGCGACTGTCGTATCTGTCGGGGGCACTGACGGTGTAGATGCGGAGATGAGTGAGGAGGTCAAGACGCCAGAGGATGCTGATGCGTTTGGGAAGAAGGTCGCGCAGGACCTCCTGGATCGCGGCGCGGACAAGATTCTCGACTCCATCACAGCGTCTAAGCCGTCTACTTAAAGAGGGAGCATAGAGAAAAGTAGAAATTGCCACCATACCGCACGTCATGGCTTCACGATATCCCAAATTGAAAATTAAATATTTTTTTGTTTAAAAAAATAGAGCCAGCTGATAAAGCGGCCATACGAGGGCTTCGCAATGAGCCACCCGCAATTTGTAATTGACCCATATGTGTATGGTACACCATTGTGCATGTTGCAATGATCCCTTGCCAGGTTGAACTGTCCTCCATCTGCGGTCCCAGGTCTCTTAAAATCGACTTGTCAAACCCAAAACGAAACGATAAACAAAACTAAAAACAATAAACACACCACCGCCGTACATTGTGTACTCTGTTCTGCCCAGGTGTATGTACTTTTGTCCGCCTTACTCCGAAATGAAAGCCTTGTAAGCCTCGGCATCCATGAGCTCGTCGACCTGCTTGGCACCCTCCTCATCGACCTCGATCTTGGCGATCCAGCCGCCGCCGTTGCTGTCGTCCTCGGCGACCTGGTTGATGGTGGCGGGCTTCTCCTCGAGGAGAACGTTGCCCTGGAGGACCTTGAGGCGGATGGGGGCGTTAATGTCGCTGGCGCTCTTGACAGACTCGACGGCGCCGATGGCGTCGCCCTGATCGACAAAGTCACTGCCGCTCTCGGGGAGCTCGACGTAGACGACGTCACCGAGCTGCTCGGCGGCATACTCTGAGATGCCTACGACGCCGGTCTTGCGGTCGGCAGAGAGGTCGACCCACTCGTGGTCCTTGGTGTACTTGCGGAGGAGGCCTTTACAATCAAAGTCAGTCATGAGTGCCCATGTCGAGGGTGAAGAAGCTGTTTCTAGGTTGGGGGAATCGCACTCATTCGGGAGCTGGAGAAGCTGCGGAAGGGCGCTCGCGCGGCCCGAGGAGCCAAGCGCATAACCGCGGGCCGGGCAGCGCAGACAGAACGAGCAATTGAAGCCATTGTTGCTGATGGAGCGGAATACAAGAGCGGAGAGGAGATGGCCTGGGGGGGAAGAGGATCGTGGAAGAGAAAAGTATGCCGATGTGGTTGTTGCTGGCCAGCTAAAATCGGATGTCGAAGCAAAGAATCAAGAGACGAAGAATATCGGAGCTTGTGTTCGGGATCGAGGCACGGAGGGGCGTAGGAAAATCTTAGTCATGGAGCGAAAACGGCTCGCTGGTGGTGAAGAAGCACCAGAGAGTGGAGGCCACCCACACCTTGACCACCCGACGCAAGCCTTTCACCAATCACGGCAGAAACGATACATAATAGCCTCAGGCTAGATCTGGAGCGGGAGCGACGCCATACGTAATAGTAGGGTTCTTGTTGGGTGATGGATACTGGGGTTTTACGTTTGGATTGGGTGTCAGCTGCAATGGGCATTGATTGGGAGAGGAAGAATGAAGGAACGAAGATGACAAAGTTGGATTTTGCGAAGCTGCGGGCTGATCCTGGCGAGTCTCAAGTTTTGGGGAAGCCCGCTATGCTGTCCTTGGTGAGCGGTGCATCTGCTTCTGTATCATCGTGGGGCTACCGTGGCTCAATTGGGGCACAATTCTTGACGCACAGAGGATACGAAATCAGAGGAAGAGCCCAGATGTTCAGTTTCGCATGCCGACTGAAGGTATTTTGGACGGTGGATGCTTGGCGTTCAGCAACCCACGTCTCCTACTATGAAGCCTTATTGTCGAAAGGCAGTAGGAGCTCCCCGGCATCTAAACCAGATAATGCTGCATGTCAATCGAATGAAGCCTTTCTAGTTCCCTTTGTAGGTAAGATTGATGTTCTGCAGACATGACAACACATGCGTAAAGACGGTGAGAATGGACCAATCTTGAACCCTGATTGACCAACTGGCCGCTAGCGTAGCCGTGTCGGTATGCCTTCTCGCGAGTCTAGCACGCCAGTCAGGCTCAACAGCGCCGTACGTGCATTGGCGCGTCTTGACGAGTTCAGACTACCCATCAATGACTGTTAGGCTCGTCACCCTATCGATCGAACCACCGTAAACATCTCCAAAAGTACACATCCGTCCGCAGAAGCAACCCATCATCAATTTCTTAGCTATAAAATCCGCTGAACAAAGCACAAATAAGTGGCCTCCGAAGCTCACAAGCCTGGTACAGACGTCAGCACCGTCACGTCACTGCCCAGTTCACCCGGGCCTCTGTATGTTCCGCTCCGGGATCCGCCCTGTAGCAGCCTCCAGCGCCCAAGAGCCAAATCGACACCCCTGTCTGCCTGAACCCGTCGCCTCGTCACGCCTCTGCTCGTGTCGTCGAACACCAAAACCACCCCTCATCAGTATTTACACTTGTCGTGTCTCGACCTCGTCTGTTTCGTGTTCGGTGAAACGGCCTTGTTACTCACTGGCCAGCATTCGGCTCTGTCCCTCCCTCTCTTATTGTGCAACGCCTTGCACCCCACTCGCTACACTCTTCATCCGTCTGGCAGCCTGATTCGCTTATCCTGCTCCCTCCCACCTTGCCCGTATCGAATTCGGGGGCTCCGCGTCCAGCCCATCATTTACCCAACGCTCTGTCAGACGTCGAGTCTGGTCCAGCTCTGTCAAATCGGATTCGCCTGCAAAACTTGAGGTCCCCCCCGGACTTACTCTCCGACGCAGCCGCCGTCAACAAATATGGAGATGGACCCCCAACAGCTCGTCCAGGACGGCCATGATGACACCATGGGAGGCATAGAAGGCTCGCCGCATGGTGCATCGAGTAACGGGGCCCAACACCAGCAGAGCCAATCGATAGATCAGGCACTCGCCAACAGCCCGCGATATGACGATGACCCTGCTACGAGATACACCCCGCCGGTATCGAGTGGGCCATCGCTCTCACGGCCTGCTAGTGGGCTCTCCAATCCCGCGCCGCAAACGCATAACGAGTATCGACAAGGTTCCGGCGAACCGGCAGCGTCTAATGGGCGAAACCATGTGGTCATCAAGGTCGGCATGGTCGGTGATGCCCAGATTGGCAAGACGTCCCTGATGGTCAAGTACGTGGAAGGCAGCTGGGACGAAGATTATATTCAGACCCTCGGCGTCAACTTCATGGAAAAGACCATCTCTATCAGAAACACCGAAATTACATTTTCAATCTGGGACCTGGGTGGCCAACGAGAGTTTGTTAACATGCTTCCCCTCGTGTGCAATGATGCTGTTGCTATCCTCTTCATGTTCGACTTGACGCGTAAGAGCACACTGAACAGCATCAAGGAGTGGTACAGGCAAGGTAGAGGGTTCAACAAGACTGCAATCCCCATACTAGTCGGTACAAAGTATGACCACTTTGTCAATTTCCCACCACAGGACCAGGAAGAGATCTCGAATCAGGTGAGTTGCAGCTGCACACGGTGCCAAGATGATGTTGCTGACAAGCCTAGGCGAGACGATTTGCAAAGGCAATGAGAGCCTCGTTGATTTTTTCAAGTACAAGTCATAGCATCAATGTGCAGAAGGTAAGTCAGGTCAATATGCTTGATGTGCTATTGGGCCGGGCTAACATTCGGAATAGATATTTAAGATCGTATTATCGAAAGCATTTGACCTTAAATGCACCATCCCCGAGATCGAAAACGTGGGCGAGCCGTTATTGCTTTACCAGTCCGTCTGAGGAGCAGGTTATTGCCCGCTCCTAGACTTCAAACCGTCACGGCATAATGTATATTGTGATGCACTAGCACCACGCACCTTGTCTGATTGCCTCCTCCCTCGATTTGGGGACAAGGTGGTATATCCAACCGACGAGGTCGTTCTAGACCAAATAACTGGGCAGAGCCCCCAGGAAATTTGCTGCGCGTTTGAGCACTGATTTCAATGGCTGCATACTCGGCTCCCTAGCTGATATTACGGAAATGTTCACCCCGTTATTCCTTTTGTTTGCTGCCAGGGGCCCTTGGGCTACAATTCGCTTCGATGCCACTTGATTTACTACAAATACTTGGATGACCGAACTGGTCAACGATAGATGAAGGAAAGGAAAAGCATCTTGTTGCCACCTTCAAGGGAGGTACACGGTCGTCTGGCGCTCTGAATTGCAATTGCTTACTTGTGCGATGGTGAGGAAGGGACGGACAGGGTGGGACTATGGCAATAATTAAATGGATGGCGAGGACTATCAGACTGCTGTGAGTGAGTGGAAGCTGCCTTTCTGTGTTCTTTTTTTTTTTTTTTTTTTGTGTCTTGTTGTTTTCCGCTGCTGGAGTATGGCTGGACCAGACCTGGCGACGATGGTGTCAATATCACTGATGAGAGGGAGTGACGAGCGAGTGGAGAGACGGCCAATAGCGATGACGGCGTGTTGCAGCTTTGTTTGCTACATTGATAGAGGAATCATGTGTAGCGCATCAAATTTGTTTTCAGCGCCACGATGCTTAGAGACCCAATCTTACCACAATGCGAAACCATGAGAGGAGAATGGTGGCATCTCATCTCCGTGTGATACTGTCCAAGTGCAACTTCTCAGTCAGAGGCAACAAGTGTTATTCGCTGCCCGCTTGAGTAGATCTAATTTGAGTCCCCTCCCTTCGTTGGTCGAACCATCCAATCGCGAATATCAGCCAATTTACCTTGCATTGTTTTCAAAGAGTGCTACTTACTATCTATCATGTAGTTTGTGTAGATTATAGTATCAAAGCTTGAATCTACTAATCTCAAGGTTCTGGTTGGCTGATTCCTCTGCAAGACACTATTTTTAGCGAACACCTACCCAAAGTACCACTTGCTGCTGGTGAGGCTTGCGGGGCTACGGCGGCCAAGTCCCGCCCCGAATACACCACTGGCCGCCCGACACGGCAAAATCTGGGTCCCGGCATTTTTAGCACGCGCTTGCGCAGGAACATGACTAGGTCAGCAGCGTAATACAGGGGCACTGACACCTCTAGAACCCTGCAATCACATGAAGAAACCGCAGAGGCAACGACGGACACAGCTTTCAGAGAACACAATAGAGTCTAATTCATCTACACTCCTTTACAGAGGCGTAGTGTACGTACGTCTTACTGTTCCTGCAACTAAATAAAAACAATGGTCCCAAGACACACCCCGTGGTACGGTGCTTGGCAGCTTCCTGTCCTCCAACATGGTGTTTGTGTGGATTTGCCTTGAATATGAATGAGATTTCCATAACGCCTGGCTATGCTCTGCATGTGTACTCCTGGCTTGCCGCCATCCATTACAAAAAATAAAATTCCGCAAGTATTGTTGAGAAAAAAGAAATCACCCTGGGCGAGGAACAGGGCATATATATACGATAGTCGGCGCTAGGCTGTGATCTCGCCACTGAAAAGTAGTGTGCCTCGAAAGGCGTTGAAGGTGAAACGCATCGAGTGTCGTCGAGTATGTCCTGCTTGTGACGATCCAGAGTAGGGATGCTGATGTGATTATCTAGAGTGTGGCTTGTTCCAGATGGGAGCACCAAGAGGTTTGCTGATGCCAATGCCGACGCCGACAGCGACGCCGACAATTAGAAGTATGATGACGACCTTTGCAATGACTCTGTTTCGTTTGCTGAGGCGGGAGAGGCATGACCAGCTGCGATCCTTCTTAGCGGCCTTGGCACGCTTCTTCCAGTAGTCTTCACCCGGCCACACCTGACAGTCCTTCTTGCGGTACAGTTGTATGCTGCCACGGGCTCCTTTGTCTATTGAGCTGTGCGTCACCATGGCTTCAATATCAGTGTCGAAGGGGTCGGCGGTGCGATCTGATCGCGGCGTCGAAACGCAGCTAGAAGCCTTGAGGTGGCTGGCCGGCTCTTCAGCGATTGTGGAGACTTGAGAGAGAGCTACTTGCTCTGGCAAGGCTAGAGCCAAGCCAGCAGGTTCCATTTTTTCGTAGCCTGGAGACATTTTCGATGGCGTTTGAGTGATGAGATGATTGAGGTCGGGTAGATAGTTGAATTAGCCTGGGCGTGTTGACTGGTAAAGGTAGAGTAAGAGAAATGCGAGTCGCGGCGAGTAGAATTGGCAGGCTGACGAAGATGTGGTGATGGTGGTCTAGAGAAAAATGAGGAAGATGAAGTTAGCAAGCTGTTCATTTGCAGATGGATCGAATGAGAGGGTAATAGATCGATGTGTGAGATTGTCGTTATTGCAACAGCAATGAGACAATGTGAAGGGAGTAGGTGGCAAAGGGGGATCGGCCGCGCGGAGGTACGTTACCTGTGAATAGTGCTGTGCAAGCAGAGCTCGATTTATCGGCGAAACAGGACGAGCTTTGTAAATCGAATGGATAAAAGAGTTGGACGTATGAAGGAAGAGGATGGAAGATGGAAAATTTGTCCAATTGGCCTCGATTAAAGAGTTCTTAACCAAGAAGATCCAGCCACGACCAAAGTTGGGATCAACTGCGCATGGACGTCCCAGCCACTCGGAAGGAGGGAGCCGATCAAGTACCGCGTACTAGGGTTTGCGTCTTCAAATTGCTGGTGAAAGCTGGGCCAGATGAATGTCGAGATTGCAATGGACGGCGACTCTGTAATTTGCAAATGACGAAAGATTGGAAGAAAGGGAAGCTTCGCAGGCGAGCGAGTCGGGAGGGAAACTGATGGGCAGAGAGGGGGTGTTATGTTTGCGCGATGGAGGGAGATGCTCAGGATGAAGATAAGGTGGCGTACACGCAATGTACCACCCTCGTATGGAGCGGTCCGAAGTACAGGAATGCACGAAATAAGGTACTTGGTTAATTATGGTGACAGGGGCCACTGACACAGGTGGTCACTCGCTGTCTGAGCTGGCTGGAGGGAGGGATGGGCTGAT
Organism: Calcarisporium arbuscula; assembly: GCA_009828645.1. Lineage (NCBI taxonomy): Eukaryota > Fungi > Ascomycota > Sordariomycetes > Hypocreales > Calcarisporiaceae > Calcarisporium > Calcarisporium arbuscula. Next base: position 1,922,436 of record WBSA01000004.1, read on the forward strand.
CTTGAGAAAAAGAACCTGCCTCGAGGGAGAATGTAGGCACTAGGCACTTGTCAAGGTACCTGGTCCGTCCCGTCCCAGTCAGTGCACTGCAATCTCCCCCATTTGCCGGCCAGCCAGCTGCGCAGGACCAGCTTTGACAAGCGCCGCAGCCAACTGCGAACAGATAGGATGCTACGTCGCACGGGGAGGTCAACTGTCTACCTACCTGGCTGAGTTGAGGCGCCAAAAGGTGGAAGCCATGAGGGTGCCCACCACTTGCATCTCTTGGGACTGTCCAGTCTCTGCGCAGCTGTGCCTACATAAGTGCGTACCTCTGTGCGCCACCCCAAAGCCCCAAAGCCTACGTTGGCCGGTGGGCCAACATCAGGCCAGCGCCAACCGCTTGGGCCAGAGCGGGTGCGCTAACACGGGCCTAGAGGGTTCTGAGGGAAGCTAGTACCCAATGGCGCTTGGCGTTACTGAAAAAGACAAAAAAACACCAATTGCCTGGGTCTCGAGCCATGCAGAGGTACTGACCACCCTGGGCTTTTGGTACAAGATCTAGACCTTCTGGCCCATTTACCCGAGCATGTGCCTCTACCACCTGGGGTAGACCCCGTAGTTCAGTACGCCTCAGTCCAGTAGACGGCCCATGTTTTTCATTAGAGCGGCTGCGGCTGCGGAGCCTGGCTTGTCTCGCCAGGGGCTCGTCAGAGCTAAACGTTTGGTGAATGAATCGTGAGTCGTGGCCGCGAGATGTCGGTTGTACTTGTTAAATGGTGCATGGGACCATCGAAATCTCGTCTTGATAAGATGTCAAAGTGCCGTGATAAGGTAGGTGGATATTGCTTCAACTTCACGAGGATAGCTGAGAGCGTTTGACCCACGTGCTAGCAGCTCAATGTAGTGGTTCTTGCTTCTGCAAAAAGTAATGGAGCGTAGCGCTGTCAATGTGATGCTACGGTAGCACTACTGTTGCTCGCTGCACCTCCGTTTTTACAGAATGGGGTTTGTGTCCCGTCAGCTTGGTGGGCGAACATGGGAAGCTTTGGCAGCATGCGGGCGATATTGCGGGCTGTGTCGTAGTGGACACGAGATGTGTCGTAGGTGCAAATAGCACTGGTAACCAGTGGTAAGTGTGCGTGGTTGCACCAAACAAAACGGTGTGCCGCGTGCCTCTTCGTCGTCCAGCACTTTGAAATTCGTGTGCTCAAAAGCGGGCGCCCACACCAGGCAGGTTTGCTTCTGTTTTTCCCGCCTCGTTATCTCTTGTACAGAAGCCTTGGCTCGATTTGTGTGGTCCTGCCGCTGATCGCTATGGCCTTCATCTCGATGTGACTGAGAACCTACTGGCTGGCTTAGCCTAAACCGCCCCCTCCTTGGGTTTTCAAATCGTACGTTAATTTGGGACAACTTGGGCCAGAGAGGGTACTGGGTTCGAAGAAGCAGTTAGCTAGTAGACGGAGGTTGAGCAGAGCCTGGCGTGGTGGCGAACGGACCACCGCCCTCAACACTTTTGTTTGGACGGCTCTCGCTACATGAGTCGAGGGTGATTGGGTACGGAGCTCAGGGGCTTGGCACGACGAAGTGCCCATTGTGGTGCGACAGCCCCGCGCTTCTCGCAGAGATAGAATTGAGGATCGTGATGCCCACAAACCACGCACCTCCTTCCCTGAGCCTAGCAGATGCGCACAATTGAATATTGGACGGCGTACGGAGTATTTCGTACAGATAGATCTCCCACTAGTGCATGAGGGAGGCTAGGCCAACTTTTTTGCAGTGTGAACTTCGTGCGTAGCTTGTGGATAGTGCATGTTTGATTTGAAGGCGCCGCCACAGGTTGCGCGAGATGATGCTCTCTAGAGGTTATTTATTGCACCATTGGAGAAGGAATCTCGCGTGACTTTGCTGAGCATGACGCCCTTGCGATCATGGCCTCCGCTTTCGCAACCCATGCCTCGATGGGTATCATATACCTATTTGGACATGATACAATTCACATCTTGTTAGAAGCAATTTATAGGCCCCGGGCTGAAACAAAGCGGGCAGATCATGTTATGTACATGAGGTGAACTCGGCCCCAATCCACATAACTAATTCTTCAGAGTTTTTTCTTCTTTTGGGAAATACTGCATGTATTTCCTTTGACGGTTGTCACATTAATGCGTGAAGCGAGGTACTCAACCTCGGCAGGCTCTTTTGCATCGCCCTTCTTTCACAAGGGCATCAGATACTTCCGTAAATTTACATAAGCGCAAGCAGACCCAACCTGGACTTTGAGGCAGCGACAAAACTAGATACTATACGCCTGGCTCCCGCAGCCTTGACTTTGACGAAGCTTATTCCTGGTTCGGCTAGAGGGGTATCACCGACATGCAAGCTTCACATTTTGATATTCCTGAGATGTATCGTCTATCGTGCTATTGAAGTGGACAGGGGTATCTATCCGCATCTACCAGAGACTTCACGTCGCAGATGCCGCCTCGGTTGTGGTCCATGGACGGAACACCAAATACCACCATTCTATGTATGACCTGTGACTACCCCCTATCGTGAGATGCATTGTAGCTACTCACATTTCTTTCCAGAACATTGAGAATGTTGCTGCTTCTTTCCAATCTCGATGACGACGGGTGAAATGGCAGTCGATAGGGACGCTGCTCGCCACAGCAACAGCCCAAGGTGGTTCATGTCTTCCAAAGGCTCTCTCTCCTGGAGATCCTTCACCTACCATCAACCCACTCGCTGCATCATTTTGTAAACATTTCTGGTCACTTGTCTCCACTCTATCCATCATTGCTCATGGTCTGGCCGTTGGCTCACGCTCTTTCATTGATTTATCGCCTCCAGGTGCTCTCTGGCTTTCCGTACTGTTTTGTGTGGCCAAAGTTGGGCTCGAAGCTATACGAACCATTAACAACCGGCATCAATAGCTCTTATCCTGACCGCTGTACGACCTAATTACTACAAAACCCTCATCTCTGGTTCCTTTCGAGTATGGCTCGCCAGATCCATTGGACAAACGACCCACGATTTTGCAATCTTCGCCACCCCCCAGACTGGTACCAACGCCGAACCATCCCATTCTATACAGCGAGACCATCAGTTCGAATGGAGAAGCAAACTTCTCTGGAGCGCAAGAGACAGTGGCAGTGGCAGGCCACTGACGGTGCTCGAGAGAACTTTGATAGATCATGCCTCGAGGCTTGGTGCTGGCCATGCGGGGCCTATTCCCGCACTTCTTCGAGGCTACGAGCTGCTCTCGCTGGCGGAGATGCGGAGAATCCTCTGGATAACGGGTGCTGTAACCCAGACTGCGCCCAGTTTGCCGTTTGTTTGCCTTGTATGTCTTCTCTAGTCCTCTGACGAAGTGCCACTCTGCTACCTCCCGTTGTTCAGTCACTGACTCTGGTAGTCTACGGCTGCTTTCTCGCCCCGACTTCAAACAACCGTACGCTCATTCTACAACATCGATGGCGGCGACAAGTCTGATTGGTTTGATGGCTGCTGCTGCCCATGCCTTACCATGGTAAGGAACGAGAACGAGATTATATTCCGCGAGAAGCAACACAGGCATCTCAAAGACCTCCACGAGCCTCATGACACATTGGATAGTCAGTACAGACCGCCAGCCCCGATGACTGTAGACCCTTCTACCACATCGAATGCATCAGATTCTGTGCCGTCGCACACAACAGCGTCTAGCCATAGCCAGAATAACCTTGCTATCATCCCTGAAATCAGACTGGAAGAAGCTGCGCCGGAGCATACTCCAACCGAACATGCCGCGGCAAGCACTCTAACCGCGACGGGATTCCCTCGTGTCAACTACTTGGACCAACCATAGTATCTGGTCCCTGTGAGCAACAGCGAGCAAGTTCAGGCTATCGAGGGTCGTCCTATCGTTCTCAAACTACCACACGGACTAGACGCACACGAAATGACTGAACATAGCCCTGCTACTATACCACATGAGCTTCATGAAGATGCAGCATTATCTCAGAGAAGGAGCATTTCTGCGGGGCATCTACTTGAACATGACGAAGCCGTTTCACGTGAGCCGCCATCAAGTCATACCCCTCATTGCCTGAATTATGATGCTAAGATAGACCAACTTTCTAGACCATTCAGTCACGACCTCCGACAAGACGCCGTAACTCAACCTTCCCTCATACACTCCGCAGCCTCTCAGCGACATGATAATGGAGGCATGTCCGTTGTCACTAGAGAACCAAACAATCCCTCGTATTGCACCAATTCACAAGTTCGTCTACGCCTTTGCAAGAAGTGTCCCGCCTTTTAGACGACGAAGCCACGATGGTTTCTGCTGGGGCGAGTGGAGGCTCTCATGGATTGGAAGATGCCTGCTCGGGTATCTCGAAAGAAGGTTTACGGAATTCCCAAATACATGAACAAATACCTGCGAGCGTTGTCCCTGATGGAGGACATGTTTTATGTGATAGCTGATGGGCTACGCTAGGCGATGAACCGCTAGGTTTCTCGTCCAACGAAGCAGTATCTCTTATAGACAACCCTTGATAGACTCTGAATAACAAGTATTGTTTAATCACGTTACTGAAATAGCTATACATTTTGGCCACACTGTACACAACATCAGCCCTGGTCCGCTACGATACGCAGGTGGCATCAACTCCACCGACTAGGAACAAATCGCTGATTCTCTGACGTACTAGCCCTGATTTTAGCTGAAACATTACAGAAACTAGGGCATAATTCACAATGATGACGCCATTCAAAAACACGTTAATACTCGGTAGCAGAAAGGCCACAGTAAGTGGCCGTGATGAGGTGGGGAGTTCAAGTTTGTGTCACTTCGGGTCAGATGGACTGGTCCACGGAACTACCCTAACAGCCTGGAATCGCCGGCACACGACTGATTAGAACTAGAGAGTGATGGAGTGAGGCAAGCGATTGGAGAACAGGCATCCGAAGCCACTACTCTGAGACAGGCAGAGGAATGCCAGCCTCCCTCTTTAACAGAGCAGCCCAATCATGCAAAGCGCATCCTGGAGGCGATCAGAGATAGGTGGTGTCTTGAACTCAAGTGGCTTGATGAATGGGAATCGAGACTGAGGGTCTGGCAGAGTATTAAGTGGCTGTGGTCTCTTGGAGTGCGACATGACGAAGACATTGCTCGAACATGTGGAGGAGGTTAGGTGCGGGCTGGGTCACAGGTGTCAGAGATGACGACGGAGGGGCTAGCCGTGGATCGTCGAACGTGAGAGACAGAGGCAGCGACCAAGGATGACTGGTCTGTGATGAATCTTTTCTCGGCATCTGAGCGGGGGAGTCTCTTGTTGAGGCAGAGCAGAGGTCTAGCAGACCCGAAGACGGGGCTGAATGCAGGGGCTGACGTGATGGGAGCTGACCAAGGGACACGTTGAACACGCCGACAAGACGCGGATGGTCGATGGGGTATGCGTCACCTTTTCAGGTTTTCGAGGAGCGTCGGTGGGCTATGGTGATATTGTTCCAATGGCGTGGTTTGAAAGACGGGAGAGCCCATCAGACTAGCCTGTCGGCGAGGCCAGGCGTGGTTTTCCCGCCTGGTCACGCCGTGGTGACGGAAATGAAGCTAGGCATTTGTTTCTGGTCGCGGCCTGGTGGATGGTGTTCAGACAGTGCTGTTTTGTCCAATTGACGACGAGAAGAGCAGGGCGTTGAGGAGAGAGCATCATTGGAACTTGTTGGATGGTGGAGATGGTGTGGCCGGGTTTGGGGTCTGGCGGAGTCGCGGGAAGCGGTGAGTGGTCAGGATGTGGTGGCAAGGCATCGCGGTGCTTGGTAAACTCGAGAAGAGCGAGGGAAGAGGCGAGACCAGAGACCGGAAGTTGAGGGCTAGTATGATATGGCGTGGCCGCGAGGCTGCAGTGAGTGTGTGGTGGGTGACTGGCACAAGTGTTAGCTAGTGCGACCAGAGCAGACCGGAAATGTACTTTGCGTTCAAGTGTTGAAGTCAGTGGCGATAGTTACTGGATGCGTCTGAATCATCGGTTTCATGGAAATGTTGGGCAGACCGGAGGAGTGGTGGAGAGAAGAGGATGTGATGGTGTGGAAGCGGCGTAGATGGGTGTTGCGAGTGTGTTGGAGGTCAAAGGTGAGTGAGTGGTCATACGGAAGGAGCACGAGAGCATCTCGGCACGCCGGGATGGGGCAGTTTAAAGTGGACCACAATTCATCCTGATCGTTTGACGACGGATTGAATCGACTGGTTTCACGGTCATTGGTCTTGGACACTTGAATTCCGTTGGGGGCTATTCAGCGAGCTGACGCAGATGAAGCGGTTTGGATGAGACATTGGGGGTCATGCGGATAAGACAGGACTGACGCTGGCCGAGCCACGGCTACAGATTCCGAGGGCCATTGTGTCGCTGTGGGACGGCGATGGGATTATTTGGGGATTTATTACTGGGCTGGTTGGATTGGGGCACTGGTGAGCTGGCGTTTGGGGACGCGCTGGACTTTATCGTCTTGGTGGTTTGTTCGGCATGTCCGTTGGTGTAGCGCTGGGCTTGCTTCATCATACGAGGGACAAGCGGATATGGCGCAGTCTACCTATTACAGGACCTGGCTGTGTGTGCCTGAAATCACCCCTGCGTCTGGCTGCAGTCGTGGCAATCGGGGCGTTCGAGCACAAGCTGCACTTGCCACTGGTCGTATTGCTGCTGGTCTTGACGCTGGTCTTGATGCTGGGTCATTTTGCATGGCCTTTGCCCTGTCGTCATGTATCTATTGGCCTCCCTCGCCTGCTCGTCTGGGATGGCAATGGATGGCTTGGTACTCCGTACTTGGACTAATTATTCCACTTCTGCCCCGGATGCCCCGTAGCACCGAGTTGTCTGGCGCAGTATTAGCATCACCCTACATAGAGGGTGCTGACGGTCCATGCAACGCTGTGAGCCTGTGAGGATGACCGAAAGTCGTGGTCTCGCATCTCGACGCGTCCATTGGCTGTCGACTAGTGCCACGGCCTGCACTAAACGCCATGGGAGCGCATCGGTCCAACCAGAGGCGATGCAAGGACGCATGCTCCATGCAGGTCTTGGGCGACCTGGACGCGTTGATAGACGCTGGACTCTACCATTTCCGTCGTTGATGCCCGTTCGTCTGCCTGTTTCTGGTCTTGGGGTACGAGGCAGCGACGAAGTAAGTGCCCCGTAGCGAGGATGCGTGTGTCAAGTGCGTGCTGCTCGGTGCAATGGATGGGGATGCCAGGCCGGGATGCAGAGCACGCAGAGCACTTTTTCTTTTCGTCTCACACGAATTTCCCTCCCTTTCGCCTTGGTGGTGATACCGCAGCAGGAAGGAGCAGGAGGGTGATGGCACAGGCTGCACCTCCTGCAGCTTCTGTGACCCGGCGCTTGGCAGAAACGGCGGCCAGAGAGCCATGACCGCCAATCTCTCATTTCCCCTCCCTTTGCTGGTGCATGGAGGCCGAGCTCCCCTGTGGCCGTGGGTTTCGGCTCTGGGGGCGCATTGTGTGAGCTTGTCTATACATGGACGGATGTATCTCTGGTGGTGTTGCGCGCTGATAGGTTCCCTTCCAACACGCGAAATCTAACCGAAGCGTGTCTGGCACAGCCGTTATTTAGTGCCGTTACCACCTGTAACCCGTCGCCGGTAAAAGTACGTACTCGCCAGGCCGCTGCCCGCAGCCCACACAGGCACTGCTCCAGCATGCACTTCTCCCCGTCCACTCTTAATATTACTCTTTCGCCCACCAGCATCCACCGCTCATCATCCTTCACTCCCCTCTTCCTCGGTCCATCCCGCGTCTTCCCTCGATCTTTCACATAATAGATCCAATCCCTAGACCCACGGCAAGGGAAACAACAACAAATAACAACACAAGGGCAGCCTCGAAAAGGGCACTCACCCACAACCCTCATCCCTCGACTCTCAGCGCCCTGGCAATCGCCTCTCCCTCCAGCTGGGGCTTGTCCTCGTCACAGACACGACGTGGATCTCGAATCTCGCATCTCGAACATCTTCCATCACCGCTCGTCATCTGATCCCGACTCGGCATCACCATCATCCACCATGGCTGCCATCACCCGCCAGCCGTTTGCTCCTCTCGACGGGGCTCGCTTACAGACGTTGACTAGCCTGAAGAATAGACAAAATGGTATGTATTGGCAGTTTGGCCGTTGTACTCGACGGACGGTGCATCTCCACGAGGTGCACAAGGGAAATCAGAACAGGAATACATTCGCCTGATGGCCAACGCTTCGTCATGACGTTCTAACATCGCGCAGCCATCTCCACGCCCAGTGGAAAACGCAAGGCCGAGTTGCCTCGAGATCGACGACTTCGAAAATGTCGACCCTAAGCTCTTTGCCAAGCGCTCCAAGGGTGCCAGCTCTGGCACGCCGACCAAGGACGTCCTCAAGAAGCCGTCTAGCTTCATGCTCACCACTGCATGCAACTCCTGCTCCCGACGTGCGCTCTCTGATGAGCCCTACCAAGCCTGCTTCAACCCCGCGACGCACGCTGCAGCCCAGATCGCCCGTTGCCAGACTCAACACTAGCCTGACCAAGGCTATTCCCACATCTGCGCCTGCCGGCCGTTCCCCGACGCGTGGGAAGCGCTCTGGTCTTCTGTCTAGCCGCCGACGCGCCTCTGGACCCTACACCCGCGTTGACCCTCCGTCCTTCAACATGCATAATGCTGCTCCCTTTTCCCTCGATGCGGCTCTCAAGGGTACCATTCCCAGCTACAGTGCCCGCCCCAAGGCTTCCGCACGCGGTTCGCTTTCGGGTCTGCTCGAGCCAGAGGAAAAGGGCAGCTGGTTCTTCGACATTCACGAGGACACACCCGAGCAGGAAATGACCAATCTGCTCCAGCACAGCACCTGTGTCCTTGACATCTCGTCGGATGAAGAGAGTGAGCAAAAGGCTAGGCGGGAAAGGGCTGAGGGCAGGGGACAAGGAGAACATCCCACCTGCTGACGATGTGTCACAAAACTTCGGCGCGTCAAACCCCCGACTGGCTAGCGATGAAATGATGATCGAGAAGGAACGTGTTGGCTCTCGGCGAGATGAACACTGCCGACTTCTACGCTGCTGGGTGCGATGAAACTTCACTCATCCTCATCCCTGCCGATGATGAAGAGGAGCACGTCCTGCCCGAGATGGCAGAACGTGTGCCCATTATCGACGACTTTGAGTTTGCCCCCGAGCTGAAGAATGTTGACCACACCCCCGACATTGACATTCTCATGTCCAAGAATGAGTCGGGGTCATCCAAAGCTGCCGTGCTGCAGCCCATGGAGGGCACTGGGGAGAGTTTCGATCTGTGGGAGAGTGGCAGCGCCAAGGACGAGACCGAGGCTGCCATTACCGCCGAAGCGTCATGATAGCGGCAGCACTCATCAGTATTGCACATGGTATTGGAGTGCCTGCATAATGAATCGCCCCGAGGCGTGTTAATGGTAGCATGGAGTAGGTGCACGGTGTTCTTGGTTGCTGATATCCACGGCTGGAGTTTTGTTGGGGAAGAAATTGCGTTGTGAATTGTTTAGGCATAATTTTTGCATTGTTTGAATAATCGAAGCTTCAACTGTTTGTTCTAAAGGGCTTGTTTGTGCCTTGCGTGATGTATTATGCCCCCGTTGCTACGCTGAACCTGTGATGCTGGCGGGTGGGGGTGGAATGCCTCGCACTGTGTCGTGGAACGTAGACGCGTTGGGCACGAATGTCGCGCGCATAATATGGGGGAGTACTCTGTACAGTGCGTCTTATTATCTTGCGCGTGGTGCACGGCGCGGTCTAGCGTGGGTCAAGACTTGCTTCAACTCATCTTCCAAGACGATGAACTAGCCTCTACTCGCACACCAATAAGGAAAATCGTACGGCGTCTGGAGTTGGCCGTTCTCCTCGGATATGGTGTCAACGAGTAATCCGGCCTCTGGGGCCAACACAAACTCTGGGTCGAAACGAGGGGCTTTCATCGTCCTAGAGGGGCTGGACCGCAGCGGCAAGACGACGCAGGTGAGGCTGCTGGAGCAGCGGCTTGTGGAGGAGGGACGGCCGGTGAAGGTTATGAGGTTTCCTGGTGAGTTGGTGGTGTGAGGAGAAGTGCATTGACATGGGCAGCGGTGCTGTTGAGCTGTGGAGATGCGGAGAGCGCTGGAGTTTGTCTGTTCCCGAGACGTTTGCTGACTGCTGGCAGATCGGACGACGCCAATTGGGAAGATGATTGATGGGTATCTCAAGAGCGATGTTGAGATGGACGACCATGTCATCCATCTCCTTTTCAGCGCTAACCGGTGGGAGGCAGTGTAAGCTCAGGTGCTACAATTTACATGAAGCCATAGCTGACTGGTCAGAACCCAAATCCGCACGCTTCTTGCGTCCGGGACAACCATCATCTGCGACCGCTTTTACCACTCCGGCATCGTCTACTCAGCAGCTAAGCGTAATCCTTCTCTAACGCTATCCTGGGCGCGGGCGCCGGAGCGAGGACTGCCTCGGCCGGACATGGTGCTCTTCCTAGATCTAGATGAGGAGGAGGCCAAGGCGCGCGGCGGCTGGGGAGAGGAGGTATACGAAAAGGCAGAGATGCAGCGACGGGTGAGGGAGTTGTTCCGGGCGCTGAGTGGAAGGAAGGATCGGGCTGAGGCTCAGGAACTGCCGGGAGGCGTGGAGTGGGAGGAGGAGGATTTGGTGGTGGTTGATGCGGCGGGGAGTGTGGAGGAGGTTGCGGATGCGCTTTGGGCAGAGGTGAAGCCGAGGGTTGTTAAGGCTGGGGAGGGGGGTTTGAGCGAAGTTGTGAGGAGTGTGGAATGATGGGACGAGTGGCTGAGACTGACTGGGCTGGTTGTGTATATCATGACGCTTGCGCGGAGATTTTGTGAGCCGTACACAGGAGAGGCCAAGGGTTTGGAGCCCATTTGCGGCTGTAGGAGTTACTGCGAACTATTGTCCTTGGTTTGTAGTGGACGCATGAGCTAATAATATTGGTCGTGCCCTTGTCATGCCGCCGTCACGGAGGACCGGGTCGAGATTCCGCTGCTGGATAGCAATTCGCCTCTAGCCCGTCTTGACCATGTGCATCATGCAGCCGTCGGGACGTACGGTACTTGTCACAGCAGCCTCTCTCGTGTGTGTTTAGAACTCTCGATTATACATTAGTAGCAGCTACCTAGCAGCATCCCGTAACCCAGCATCCATTAATTCTCGCCGCCCGCCAAACTAGCCCTTTTCCTCTCTGTTCCATCCACCATCCACGGAATCGCCTACCAATGTCTACCACCCGCTTACGAGGCCACTAGCGCAACTTCAGCGCAGCCGTAGAGCGTACGCTGGCTCGGCATCCTGTATCCCAACACGAGCAGGGAGTCGTCCTCCCCGAGGACCGATCCCTTGCAGACCATCCACACACCGTTCTGGAAGTCTAGTTTGCCGGCTTTGTTAAGGCCCACGCCAGCGGTCTCGCTGCCGCAGTCCAATTTGACAGGGAAGGTGGCAGGTACAGTCGCAGTGCCGCCTGACTTGACAACGACGCCAGCCTTTGAGCCAGTGCGTGGCACGACGACATGAGTGGTCGATCCAGTGCTGGTGAAGACGGCGCCCGGCCCCTTAGAAACAGTCAGGACCGCCTTGCAGGCGTCCTTCTTGGTGTTGATGGCGACCTCTGACGAGTTTTGCAGCCCAGGCAGCTGGTCCCCGTACTTGAGGACGTCGACTGTGAGCCGGAAGGTTTTTGCGTCGGCGTGGGCAGGGGTGGTGGCTGCGGTGGCCAACGCAGCCATGGACAAGACGGACAAGACAGCTTTGGCAGCCATTGTTTTCTGTTTATGTGGTTGTGGAAGGAGTTGATGGTTGGTAGAAAGGTGTGTTGAGTTGAGTGTGAGCTTGAGTGTGAGTTTGAGTGTGGTTTCCAGTGAGTTTGAGCATGAGTTGTTGATCTTCTTATAGTTTGGCGTTGTTCGTGTGAGCGGTGTTTGATGCCTTGTTTGGAAAGAAAAAAAAGAGGCAAAGAAATTTCTGCCGTGTTACGTTCCACCACTGCATGCCTCTGCATGTCTCTGCATATTCCAGCCCAGTCTCGTGCTTCCCTTGGCGCATGCAAGGACACGATGGCAATTGGTCACCGAGGTGAAGGACCCTAGGTGGCATGTGTCTTGGATTACGGACTTGACTGAGGAGGTTGAACCTATATGGGTTAAAAGGATTACAAGCTTCAGACTCAAAATAGTTCGGCCCACCCTATGCAGCAAATGAACCAATTGTATGTTGCAGAGAGATTTTCATAACTCCAAGCCTCGGCCGGACTTGATGAGAACAAACCGAAGGGTTGGATAAATATTTTTTTTGTCCAAAATTTTGCTAGACTTGAAATAGAGAAATCACTTGCGTTTGGTTAAGCAGTCTTGTTCAACCACACCGTTGAATAACATCCCTGTCATGTGCCGGCTAGTTCGGGACACTCGCTTCGCCGGATTGCCGTGAGGTAAAAGTTGGATGCAACCTCAACCTGCACTACCAATGAGCTAAATATTTCTGGACGCGTTTCCTGTAATTTTACCTCATGGCACAATATTCTGTTCGAATACACAGCATTGGATAAAGAGGTATTCGGATCAACAATCGACCGACTCAGCTGGCACCGAACCCCACTCGGCAGATGCAACGCCGTTCAGGCTGCTGCTCTTGAATCAAGGTACGGAGTACAGTCCACTCATCTTTCACTAAGGGAGGTCATAATGACTGCGGAGTTGGCGCTGAGTGTAGTCGCTGCAGCTGAACTATGCCTCAAGTATGTGAGCTTTCAATGAAATCGTCCATCTGGTCAGACCACTCATCAGACGAGATAGATATGGGTACAACCTCGTTCAAGTATACCATGACTTCAAGGCGGCTGAAGCAGATGTCAAGGAGAAAGTTATCGTGCTGGAGGCTATACTGACCCGTACAGCGGTCCAACTCGAGTTTGTCAAGAGAGTGGCCGGCACCATGGATGTAGACCACTGCAAGATCCACATCCAGGTGTTGGAGATGCTGAAAACCCACCTTCAGATGGCTACCGTTAAGATCGAGTCTGTAGTCAAAAGCGACTCGAAACCTGGAATTAAGAAGCTTAAATACCTGTTTAACCGCGATGATATAACCGAGACTATAGCACAGCTCGAGCAATGGCAGCGTATTTTCGACCCGACCTGGTACCTAATACTTCGAATCAGTGACAAAGTCATTGACACACAATTGAAAGACCTTCCTGAATCACCAAACAGTATGGTATCTTTCAGCTCCTCGGAAACCACGGTTGCGGGAGGTACGGCCCTTACATCAGCGAAAAGCCTCCGCCGTGCGCTCTTGACGGAACCCGAAAACAATGTGCACACCACCCTTCCAGAGGACGGGCTTGACTGGCAAAGTGCGGCTGAGATTTCATGTTCAAACACTCGCCTGGTGCCACGGGTTGGGCAGAGTCGACGTGTCTTTGCAGTCGACACCATCGTCTGCGGCCCGGATCTCGATGTTTCCAAGGCACGTGCTGACGCGGAAGCCCTGGCAAAGAAACTGGCTGAAATCGACCCTGAGGTCTTCGGACTTCTTTCATGCCACGGGCTGGTCAAACGAAAAAACGCAGAAAGCCGCCAACTTGCCTCCATAAATATGATATTCCGCATGCCAGCATCCCAAAGAAAGCCAGTCAGCTTGCGGCACCATCTGCTCCAAGGCGCTAGATATAGCCTGACGGGAATCTTGGCAGTCGCACGGCAACTGGCAAGTGCCGTAAGTTTTGTGCACGCCTGCGACTTTGTCCACAAGAACATACGTCCAGAATCTGTCCTCATTTTCCCTGACGAGTTTGCGGCACCTGATTCACTTGGCTCTGCGTATCTTGTCGGCTTCGACTCGTTCCGCAGTGTCAACTTCCAGACCATGCGCATCGGCATTGCTGCCTGGGATCGAAATCTCTACCACCACCCTTCGCGTCAAGGCATCCTGGCGCATGAAAATTATGTCATGCAGCACGACGTGTACAGCCTCGGAGTCTGTCTGTTAGAGCTGGGGCTATGGGAGAGTCTAGTCCGCTACAAGTCTGATGACGGAGATACATCCAACCTTGAAAGGCTACCCTCGGACACACTGGGGTTGAGCGTGAGTGATTTGGGATTAATGACAAGCGAAGCGATGCAGCCATCTCCCAAGGTCAAGGAGCACTTGATTGGCCTGGCCAGAACACAACTGCCAACAAGAATGGGCGATAGGTACACAGCTGTCGTGGTAACCTGCTTGACTTGCCTTGACAGCGGGAACAGAGATTTCGAGGACGAAGAGGAAATGTTCGATGAAGATGGTGTCCTGGTTGGACTTCGGTTTATCGAGAAAGTACTCATCAAGTTGAATACAATATCATTCTGAAGAAGTCGCTCCTTCCTTCACTCATAGTCCAACGCGCTCAAAGAAGTCTAGCGCCCATCTCTACACGTTCGATGTACCTCCAACCCTCCTGCATGAACACCTGAGGCAGAAAGGCAGACGAGGCGAGGCGGCCGAAGCCAGCCTCAAGGCAGACTGCACCTTCACATTGAACAGAATCCTGAAGGCTACCCTCTCATCATCATACGAAGAGGACTACGACTCTTTGTGCAATCGCCAACGTCTGAATCGCCGTTGCAGGCTCGGCGGCATCACCACCCGCAACCCCGCTCCCGGCTCCGATTGCTAGCTCCACTAGCCGAAACCGAGACCATAACCCCCACAAGCGACCGGCCGGACCCCGGGCCCCACGAAACGATCCAATGTCTGTAAACCGAAATCACCCCCGGAGATTGCGACAGGATGCACGACAACAACCGACTCTCCGATCTTGTGCGCGACTCCAAGCTCGAGACCGAGGTGCTTGAATCCTGCCTACAGCATGTATTCTACGACACCGGCCGATCGGCACGTAAGCGCCATGTCCGCCGCGAGGAGCGCTGGGTGCGCCAGGCATTTGTTGGCTGCGGAGCTTATGGCAGCGTTTATCTGGAGATGTGTGAGCAAGGGAGAAGTCGTGATACTCTGCGAGCCGTCAAGGAGATCAAAAAGTTTGTGGTTCCGGGCGAAGACTTGGACTATACGAGAGAATTGGAAGCGGTGGCCAAGTTCTCACACGCAAAGGCAAGCCTCTACGCACCTGATATTTCCTAATGACACCGAGGCTAACTGATACGTCAGTATGCGCACTGTTTCGTCCGGTCATACGGCTGGTTTGAGCTGGACGACTCCATCTTCATCGCAATGGAGTATCTCGAGCACGGTGACTTGGAGCAGTACCTGAAGCGACCTGTGCCCGAGGTTGAAGCGAGACAAATTACCGACTAAGTATTGGAAGGATTAAACTTGATGCACCAAAACGGGTTCGTTCATCGTGATCTAAAGCCAAGAGTATGTAAAACTGCTTCCACTTTGGACCTAGTAGGGACAAGTGTTTGAGACTGACAATTTTCAGAATATCATGGTCGTCACAAAGGGACCAGAGTGGTTCGTCAAGATTGCAGACTTTGGAATTAGCAAGCGACGCCAACAGGATGTCACCACGCTACATACGCTCAACCGCGGCACGCTTGGCTACGCTGCCCCCGAGGCGCTCGGCGTTAGCCCGGACAGTACCTATACCTTCTCAGTCGACATGTGGTCTCTCGGCGCGGTGGCCTACCGGATGCTCACAAATACCATGGCGTTTCAAAACGTTGCCGATCTGTTTCATTTTGCCCATGGCCTACGCGAATTCCCACGAGTGGGGCTGACAGCCAATAACGTCTCCGAGCAGGGGCAACAGTTTGTCATGACGCTCCTGAAGCCAAATCCAAATGACCGCCTCTCCGCCGCTTCAGCAAGCAAGCATTCATGGTTGACGATGGAACTCCAGCCTTTGACAGAAACTACACTAGCGTGAGTAGTATGTTTTGGGATCCTTGAGGAGACGCTGACAAGATGAAGTGCCGTTGGCCAAGATCAAGGGGTCCCTGAGGATGGGACATGGGTATCGACAGCATCAAAACCTTGGAGCACCGAGAGAGACACCTTTAGACCTACCGAAAGAGCCGTTCTACCTATAGCAGAGTCAATAACACAGAAGACTCAGGACGATGAACAAGTCGCTCGTTCTGCCAAGGTGTCGAATTACCAGCCTCCGTCAGTATCCAGCCACCCTGAAGAAAACGCCTTTGAGGGTCCCAAACTACCAATAGATTGCGAAATTGTACTTGATCTAGTGACTGCTGAAATACCTGGGTTGAGTACCGGTCACCTAAGCGAAGGTGAACCTGGCGCAAACGGGGGAGGAATACCCATTGAGCGTGAACGACATCCATATGCTTTCGTTAGGTCGTCCATATCAGACAACCAGTCTGTCCATTCGGACTACACATCATCCTATCCTGGATCACCAGACAGCAACGCTTCAGAATTTCTTGAAGACAATGCCGAATTCACTTCAGATGGCGAGACGATGTAAGTTCCAGTTTGGTAGAATATGCTCTTTTGTCTATGCTTTTTGACTATTCTAATCTCTCTGGATGTCCAGTAGTCATAAATGCGAGCCTGATAAGGTGGTTGTCTGCGACCACTGTGAATGGAGTCCCAATTCTCATGACAACAGGGTGATTGTGTATCTTCCATGTGGGCACAACATGTGTAGTAGCTGTCTGCTGGGACTCATCGCGCTCTCTCTTTTCTCACCCAAGTACATGCCACCAAGATGTTGTGATTTGGGAGGAGGCGTCATCAACCCTAGGTTACTTCCTGATGTCCCTGAGGTTTGCCTCAGTGAGTACGTGCTACAGGTGTATGAGGAGCTAAACGACTTTGTCATGAGGAAGACTGTGAAAACGTGGTGTTGCGAAAGAGGGCACCCGCCAGAGCTTGACTCGTTTTTTGTCTCTACCGGACGGACCCCTGTATGGAAAACCGCAATTACATGCACATGTTGTGTGATCGATACCTATCAGCCAATTCCAATGGATCTAGAATACGACAAGGGATTGCGGCGTGTCGAATACTGCCTCTTCTGTGGCGAAAAAGCTGGACAGTGCTGTGGCGAATATTACGACCTCGTCGCTGACATGTTTGTCAGAGACTTGCATAGAGACGACGTTTTAGGGCCCGTAGTGGCTGACAAAATCGACGTGGCTCGAGAGACGAAAGCCAAGATGAAGACGGGCTCAGTGTCTGAATGGCAAGTCTGGCAGGGCCCAAACAACCCTCCACGATGGACCTTGTCATGTTCACTTGCATCTGATGACTCAGACTACTGGAGCACAGCAGCACAAGCAGTAGCTGAGATTACGCGACAGGGGCGTCTGCGACGGCGCCAGAGCCGGGACTGGAGTCCAGCAAGCAATTCTTCGTCGGCTTCACCAGGAACCTCTGTTTCCTCGCTCTCCTATTTCTCTAGCGACCCAGAATTGCCTGCCCTTGATGCACAAAGAGGGCGCCCTCAAGATCATGCATTGGGAAGGGATCCCCTCGATGCGACTTACCCAACCCAGTATCCGCCACGGAATGAGCCGATACGCCATAATATTGCGTCCACTCCACGCCGACGGTCGGTGTGTCTAGAATGTGGGCATCATCTATCCCTTTGTCGCTGCCGCCGCGAGGCTCCTGGTCCGCTGCCCCATGCCTATAGACATAGTTACCCTCCTCCGCGGCCCAATTGGCAGCCCAATGTCGACAGGCTTGCGCACTTCGATGGTCGAACATATCCAAATGCGGAACTCAAGGGAATGGATCATGAGGATATCAAGAGATGGCGTAAAGAAATAGACTTACATACCCAGATGTAGATAAAGCTGATTAAGAAAAAGAAGTTAGTTCGAGCATATTGAAGCTGAGTGATTCATGTTTGAGGATGGGTCTGCGGCTCTGCAAATCGACCCGGTATTACTATCCCGGTGGTCGTGCTGGAAAGAACCTCTCCTCGCTCATCACACGTAGTATTACCATGCCCTTCTAACAGGGCATGACTGTATCACGCCGCCGATGTCGATGTCTCATACAAAATAAATAGCATCATCTCATCATACTTGAAATTGAGCTATCCTCTGGTTTGGATATTTCTTAAAATTGCAAAACAAGTTTCTTCACCTTGCAAGCAACCGTCTTGACAAACAACAGCTATAGTGCTTTCCTTGTGAGATGGAGAAAACACACACATATAGCCCAACCACCAGGTCGGCCTAGAGGAACCGTAGTTAACATAATTGAAAGTCTTGGCTGTGAGACCTCAATCAGGAAGCTATAGACGTACTGATGAATACAATAACGTTTAGATTTGTTAAATTACATGCAAGATTGTATACCCAATTGAGAGGTATTATGAAGAAAATTAATAAGATAAAAGGGGATACATTAAAGGCATGTCTCTCAACTAACGCATGGTGTAGCAAGATGTTTTATACTGGTATAAACCTCCACGTGATGTGGGCAACTCTAAGCTGAGATGCCACCCCAACTCAGTATTCCGAACAAATGTGGTTCTATTAGTCCGAATGAAGAAGGCTTCTGAATGAGTCTCTCGCGGGTCATCACAAAGCCCTACGACAGGGCACAAGCAAACGGCAAGTTTCTTGAAGTTGGCAAAAGCCGCTGGTGTGGAAGTGGTTGGTTCTCCTTGCAATGCGTACCTCACAAGCAATTCTTTGAACGGCAAAACACTAGATGGGCGTGGAAGGCAAGTACTCCGGCGCTGGCCTTCTTTCAAGGCCAAGCGCATGAACACGCACCGACATGGGAGAACAGGGCAGTTAGGGATGTATTGCCGCAAATCTATGTGTGGAAGGCAAAATTTCAAGGAAATTTGCCAATGTGATGTTGTCTATTGTCTCAAGGCAATGTGGTGATTCTATCTTGATGCCTGCTGTGGTCCCTCAGAACTTCAGCGTTTGGTCAAGATTGTGAGACATACATGGTCATTGCACAATCCTGCGCGACCACCATCAAGGTAGATTATCAACGGCGAGAAACATGCTAATTCCCAAAATATTAGAATTGAAGCGTTCGAGTTAATGGCTTAGTCTTTCGACATGGAGCAGGCATGCGTCGACAACTTATGCGTCACTGAAAGGGTCGAATCCCGGTAGAGCGCCGCCAGCTGCGTCCTGCAATGATTTTCCGAATTCATCGTCTAGCTTCGGACCAATTCCCCCTTTCCAGGCGTCGAGCATCTTGTTCCGTAGTTCAAGGCTCGGCCAGTTATCCCAGCCTACCAATGGGCTGCGAAAGAACACGCCAAATGGATTCTCTGGGTGGGAAACGTCGTCACTGTTGGCAATGCGGAAGCAGTGAGTGGCTCCACCGTCCTTGTGGTACACTAGCAAGGGGTGCGTGCCATTAAAGGGCGATGAATCCCTTGCCCCGGAATATGTTGCGTGACAAGACGGTGCAACGCGTACAATGCTGTCTCCCCGAGTGAAAACAACGATATTTTCCCAGTCATGACGGTGGCCTCCCAGGAAACTGCCTTCAACAGCCTGATCTTTCTCAAAATAGTATTCATACATGACAGCGCAATACCCGTTGTTACATCTCGATCGCGAGTAGACATTGCTGTTGTCAAGTTGAACGCGATCACGACATTGACCCTGAGGCGTGCCTGTTGCTGCCTTTCCAGGATTCGTATTTCCCTGAGGGTCGATTGCGGCAGTGTTGTAACAGCCGTCCGAGTCAAAATCCAAAAAAGGTTGCACTCTAGCCTCAAGGCCGCTGCTGGCCTCCGGCAATGCTTTAAGGATACCCCTTCTTGTTGGAGCGGATAGGTTTATCGTCGGCGCCAGTGGCTTAGCATTAGCGACGGCCAGGCTGCCAATTAGGAAGGATAATATGATATTCATAATGATAGTACTTGTTTTTTCCACAGTAGCTGGAGGATAATGATCAAGGTCATACCGCTAAGCATAGGGAGTGGGTTTCCTTGCCTTATAATATACTTTGATCCCAGGCTGACACGAGAAACATGATTGGACTAAATTGTCCGTGATGGATTAAAATGCTTCTGGCTATCGGGCCATTCGCTGATCTCCCTATGGGTGACTCTGACTCGGCAGATCTCGGTAATAATACCCGATGTCGCCATTCTCTGATACTTGCCCTCAGAGATGTTATCTGGGCCTCGAAGTTTTGAGTAGAGGCGAACAGCCTTTTTCCCCCCGCATACGCCTGAAAACCAGGCCCAACAATTAATTACAGTCACAACTACTGCTTTTCACGTCGTGTTTCACGTTTTCAAAACTTTTTTGCTTTTGTTTTAAAGAAAATAAAATAGTAACTTCAACTTCAATGATATATTATTGAACCTCGGACACCCAGTGTATTTGCAAGGAGATTTCCTTTTACATGGATGTGAGGTGCAATATCAGCACGATGTGCTGATATTGGCGAATCTTTTGGCCTAATAGCTGACTGATATATTGCTCTCGAAAACACACCTCTTTTTGCGTTACAGTATTTTATTATATATATTAGTAGTTTGTTATATAAAAATAATACCTTACGTTATAAGTACTTAAGATAAGCAAGAGGTTATAAGCAATAAAGGCTAAAGGATAACTTATAATATGTTGATTTCACTGAGGAGAAGTACTAAAATAAAGCTATATAAATATATATAGGGGTATAAATACTAACGAGTTACAAAGGTGACTATATACATAGATAGTAGAGCAACCTACTAACCTTAATAATAACATTATAGGGTAGAGTAAAATAGCTAATATATATCTACTATATCTATATTTAAGAAGATCATATATTAAAATCTTTTAGCTACAATAGATGTGTTACAGATTTAAACAAAGCAGGAGTTATTTTAGTACATGTAAGAGCACAAGAGAGTTGGGATTAATAAATCTATTGAACCCTCTACTATAGCGACCTCCGGCTCCTATCGCTTCCCTTCCACGCAGATAAATCGGCTCGTATGTTGGTATGCAAGCCTAATTCGCACAACCAGTTCCCCTGTTTGACAAACACACGGCGAACTTTTGTCCATTGAGGTCGACATTCTTGATAATTCCGGATCGTTGGGTTGGGGGCCACACAGCTGTTAGTTAGCAAGGTGATGTGTGAAACCAAGTCGTTTTGGTTTCCAACAACATGCTTGCTCCAAGATACAAAACAGCTACTCTGTCGGATCGTCTGTTTGCCGGAGTTGAGATCGGCTTTAGCAGTCCCGCTCTTGATTGCGTCGATTAGGGCACGGCAGTCGTCGACATTGGGAGCATGGTCTTTATCACATTCGAGGGTCGAATGCGGCTGCTGCCCGCTGTCCTAATTTTCCTTGAATTGCTGCTGCTGACCCAGCAATCAGAGTAAGGAAGATGTTGAGCTTCATCTTGACAAATGTAGAATAAGCGTGTGTAATGGGTATGTTGTGTAGGCGTGGAGGTATTCAAGTGATTGTTGAATAATAGAAACATGCCTGCTACGTGTTGAGAGCCTTTATATATTCTCAAATGATATTTTTTGAGACTATGTTGGTACGACCAGAAACAACAGCCGCCTTGGTAGTCAGCATGACTTGATTGGAGCGAATACACCGACAGGTGGATGCTGTATGTGATCCCTGCCATGTTGTAGCTGGCCTCTCTTATGGTTCAAGCTATCGGTATGTTTCGTCCAATGGTCCGAGAAGAACTTTCCCAATATCGGGAAGCAGTATCAATGCCGTAGCGTGACGGATAGTTCTAACATTTCTCTTGCACGTACTGAAACCTGTGGCTGACGCATTCAAGGGCATGCTGTAGTCATCTAATGCTTATGCAAGCAGAATAAGTTCTGTATAGTTTTGCCTGAGTCTGATCTTGTTCTGTAAATAGACTTCTACTTACCAATTGGTGGTTGTGTCTCGGCATTACTCAGGCACAATTTGACTACATTCATTGGCGGGTACGATGCCGAGGTAAATGCCTGCTACATGAGTGTATGCAGCCGTCTGTGAACGCAGCAGCCGATAAGACATCAATATATCAACCCTACAGCAATCTAGATCTCAGCACGCTGTCAGGTGCATCGATTTCCAACCTCACCAGAGAGATGGTAGATAGTCAATATCAAGAACTAATAATAATAATAATAATAATAAAGAAGAGCATGCCTTTCTGTAATGGACTGGCCCTAGGGCACATTGCAGATAGGCGTCAATTCTTATATTAATATACTTAAAGAAGAAGATTCACTAAGATAAATAGAAAATAAGTTCCCCCTTTACTATAGCTAAGCGTGGTCTGTGCTTAAGCTCCCTACTCCGAGGATAACCCGAGCTAAAGCTCGAGTCTATAACACTTTCTACCCTATTATAATAACATCACTCACTCTCTATCTCATTATATTAAGTCATGGGTACTTATATAATTAGAGATTATTATCCCTAGATGCAAGTCTTATTCCCCCACTAGCTTATAAATTTCCCTAGTTTTCTATAGCTTAATAGAAAGCCTAGGGTGGCTTAAACTAACGTTTGATATTAAAAGCAATGCTTTTATAAATAGATAAGCTATTAATAAGGCTGTATTATAATAATAATAAATTATATACTATAAATTTAGTCTTGAAACCCTCTTGCTATAAGG